>JAHLSL010000036.1:6010713-6028656 GCA_025920805.1 Petroica traversi | reverse complement strand
AGGCAGCGAGGGCAGCGGCTCTGCCCGAGCACAGCCCCGGGGCCGGGCAGGTCCGGCCGGGCAGGCGCGGGGATGGAGACACCCGCAGCAAGGTGAGACAGCACCGGCTGCTCTGCTCCACCCGGAGCCCTCGGCACCCCGAAACGTGAGGGATAGCGACCACTTTGTTGGTGATGGGAAAACACACGGGGGTGCTCAGAGGGAAAGCACTGGAGGAGCACAAAGTGCTATATTTGCATGCATAATAGCCGTGTTTGTTGCTCCCTCCCCTACTCCCCCTCACCTTCCCCTCCCTGCTTCTCCTGCCATAAATTAGGGAACAGGCAGGAGGTGCGCCGGTGCTCACTGCTGGTAATTTGGTTGGGGCAGGGTGTAGCCGTGGCATGCAAATCCGCTTCTGCTTCCTCTTGTGCCTCCATGGGGCGCCTTGGCACGCAGCGCTGCTGGCCCAGTGGGGAGCTGCTTGCCCAGTGCCCAGGCCACCACAGCTGCTCAGGCTGACCCCAGGCGAGGCAAAGCTGGCCAAGGATGATCCTGCAGTGGCACAGAGCCAACTCTGGTACCAGATCCTGCATGGCTTCCTCCCCCACGGCGAGTGCAGAGAGGGCTTCCCAACCTTTCCTGCCCCTCTTGGAGAGCACTGGCAGGATCTGACCATTCACAGAATGTTTTCAATTAGGAGGATGGCCTGATTGAAGCACAGCATAGAGCACTGAGGCCATTCCCAAGCTTCCCCACCTGCTTTTAGGGCATACAGGGATGAAAGGGGGGACAGCTTCCCACTCCAGTCATGGGCTGTCCAGTTGACAGCCCCCTTTCTCCAGACAGTCAGGGGTTCCATGATCCCTCTGTGCATGCTTAGTCCTGTGCCAGCTCTGGGCAGGATTTACACCAGTTAGAAAATCTCATGCTTTCTGGGTGGGTGCCAGCACAGCTGTCAGCAGGGTAAGGTATCGAAATCTGGGCATCAGCACCAGCCCTGCAGATCTCATCGTGATGGCTGAATGTGGATGGGACTGGGACCCTTTTGGGGAATGCAGTGGGCTGCAGGACGTGGGCAGAAAAGACCTGAGTTCCTGCTGGGCAGCAGGCATGAGAAGTGATGCAGGGAACCATAACTGCTCTCTAGATCTCCCTTCCTGCTGCTGTGGTGGTGGTTGTGTTCAAATCAAGGTCTGATGCCAAAAATAGAGATAACTAATGCCTCTTTGTCCTCCTCCATCCTTTCAGCAGATCTGTTTCATCCAGCAGCAACCACATCCCTCCCTATGCCCTGTGGGCTGGGGTCTAAATGAAGACCCTACCCTGCACTGCTGCATCCTCCTCCCAGGTGAATTCAGCCACGTGCTGCTGGAGCCTTTCCCTTTCCAGCAGGCAAAGGGCAAGTTGGATTAACTCTCAAGTAGCCTGGCAAGGAAATATTCCATCTGTTTGCCCCCAGCCATCCCAAACAAGTCCTCCTGTAGCAGTGGCTGTTCCCTATCCCATCCCACAGCATCAGGTGCAGTGAGCAGCAGCACACCCATCTGCAGGGTGTAGGATGCCTGGTAGGAGAGGGCTCAGAGGTGTGTGCTCTCTGCTGTCCTGCCTCACTGTGAAACACCCAGATTCCCTGCAAGGCACCCTCTCTCATCTCAGCCCCTCTGCTGGGCTCGGGCACGGTGGCAACACATGACTTGCCACATGAAGGGATGCAGCACGCCTGGTCCTCCTCCACGGCAGGAGGGGAATGTGAAGAGGTGTTTGATAACCCGTGGGTTTTGTGACTCTCAGAGCCCCCACAAATCTCAGCTGAGAATCTGCCAGTGCGTTTGCTTTGGTGTTGGGTTCAAGACCTAAAGCTTTGCCACCATCCCTTTCATGCAGCATCTCAAAGCTTGTGGCTCAGCACCGGTGACATCAGCCTGGGAAGAGCTGCCCTACACACACAAGCACATGCACTTGCATTTGTGTTTTCAGGCTCTGCTCACCCCTTCAATCAAACAGCACATTTCTAAAACTCTACAGGGTAAAGGTGCATTTGCTTTGCAATGAAGTCTCCATATACAGACCCCAGAGACTCCTTAGACTGCTCTGTGTTTACTTCCAGGCGTCTGGAAAAGAAAGACAATCCCTGCTCCAAGATCCATAAGTGAGTCCTGCAGCTGATGAGACCCCAGCTCCCCCTTCCCAACAGAGACCCTGGGCCCAAGCTCTCTGCACTGCTGGACAGGAGGGCTTAGCCCCCGAAGGGAATCCCTGGGGCTGCACATCCCTCAGGAATGAATTCTAGAGTTCATTTTCCCTCTGAGGAAAGGAAGTTCTGGGTTTGGTACAAGGGAAGTAGATGCTCATGTAAGCAGTGTTAGCCTCATGTTGGAAGAAAAGCCATTGTCTGGAAAACATCTATAAAACTAGAACCAGGTTTAATATTTTCTAGGCTGTACATTTTTTTTCATAATAAGGCTGGGGATACATTTTTTATGCATTGTAGAGAGGCAGATTTTGAGAGTTGATGTTTGGAGACATTGAAAATGTAATGATTCTCTAGTGAAGGCAGGAATCTCTGTGCAATAAGAGCTTGAGCCCATTGGAGGGAGAGGGAGCAAGGTTGTCCTCACACTTCCCAGGACATTCAGAACTGGTGCCCACTGGAGCCAACTGGGCAGCTCACACTCGTTTTGGACAATCAGCAGCAGCTCTGGGATGGCTCATGGGCTGGATCTGGGCTGTCAAATGTTACAGAGGACCCTATGTTAGCCTGCTGCCCTGTTTCCCCAAGAGATACAGGGTACCAGGGAAGAAGGGGAAGGCTGTATGGGTCTGTGATGTTTTCCAACCATTTTTCCTGCCTGGCCAAATGAAAAGAGCTCGTTTCAAAATGATAACACATGGCAAATGATCCTGACTACAGATGGGAAGAGCCCAGCACGATTTTCCGCAGGACGTAAGCCTTCTCAGGGTGTTTCCCAGCACTGGAAATATCACCTTCAGATCAAAAAATAACCTCGCAGCTGAACACTGATTCAGCTGAACTCAACAGCTGATTTATGTCATGGAAAAGCCAGAGCTGCTCATCAAAAACAAACTTAAAAATAACATTGTGGTTGATGTTCTCACAGTTCATAAATATGCCCACTCACTCCACAGTTGGTGGGGGGGGGGGATTTTTTCTTGGAGGGGAGAGGGGAAATCCTGGAGCAAACCAGGTTTGTGAGCTCTTTATTTGTGTTAATGCAGGGAAGAAAAACCCACCCAGCAGCTCTGCATCTGAAGCTGTCTGGGCTTCATTGCTGCAGGAGGAACCAGCTCTGCCCTTTGCTCCAGCATCCTCCTGCCAGGCTTCCAGTGCTGCCTGCCTTTGCAGGCTCTCAGCCAGCCCTGCAGCCTCTCACTGCTGCATTATTCACCCAAGCTCTCCCAGAGCAGACAAACCATGCTGGCTGTGCCCGTACACCACAGCGTGCCCTGGTTTCTGGCTGGGTTTTACCCTCAGATAAAAATCGATTGCTGTTTTATATCAGAAATCCCCATGGCTGCAGCTCTCCACCTTCCCACAGGCAAAATAAATCACTCTTTAACTCTCCCCACACACACACACACAGATGCTTCACACAACAGGGATTAAGTCAGGGAGGAGGCAAGCTGTGTTTGGCCACCAGCACGTGCAACCGTGGGGCCCGGGCTCCTAAATCCCTTGGAACTTTGACTGTTAATGCACAGCAACACCCTGACCTTGGTGGGCAGCTGATTGCAGTGGCTTCTAGTTTAAATCAGAACAGCAACTGCCTTGATCCGTGCTGGAGAGGAACAAATTAAGGTAAGAAATCCTACTTATCATGTTGGAACATTATGTGCTCACAAACATACAGTAACAGAGGTCCCTGGGGGAATCTGAGGGTGCAGGTATCAGCTTTGCCAGCCTGGTAGAGGACCTCAGAAGAAACATAAAAATCCATGTGTGTGTGACTTGGAAGAAGAGACTCAGTTGCATCACAGCCCAGACCAGCTATGTCTTGTGAAACTGAGCCGTGATTAAAACAACAGACGTGTTTTTGTTGTTTTTTTTATTTTTTTTTAAACATGCTTCAGATCTCTCATTGAGGAAAGCTGGGACATGACTCACCCGTGGCTTCCAGATCTAGGGGAAAAAAAAAGAAAAAAAGGAGAAAATAACCCTAAAAAAAAAACCCCAAACCATTTTCTAACCAAATGTTTGAATGCATTTGTTTTTGGCGTGCCCACGGGCTGGCTGCGAGACCAGCCCTGCAAATCCTGCCCGCCGCCTCACGCAGCTCAACTCGAATTTTGAGTAATCCCCACAGGCTGTTTGATGTGGTTGAGCCTGGCAAGAACCGGGGTCGATACAGGTGAACGGCTGCACTCTCTCTTTCTTCACCATCTATACAAACTTGCCACCATCTGATGAGCAAGACCTGGCCATCCTGCTGCCACACACTGGAGTAACACAGCCCTCCCCACCACGAGCCTCGAGGAAGCCAGGATCTGCCCTGGGAAGTCTGTAGAGGAGAGGTAGCTCTTGATGCTGTTTACTGGGAGCTCAGGGAGGCACCTTTGGCAAATGCATGAGTAAACATGTCTAATTGTTGGTTGCAAAGTCCCCCGAGCATCATTTAAACTGAGCCCGTATGGACCCCGGGCTCCACCTCTGCATGGGCACGCTGCATGTCCCTGCCTGCTCCTGCCTTCCCTGAGCATGGGGGGACACAAGAGCACTCCCAGAACAGAGCAGCTGTGGATGTGTGTGAGAATTAACATGGAAAGAGAGAGGAGAAAAAGCTCAGATATGTCAAAAGCCTCTGGAAGGCTTCTGAACATCTTCTACCAGCAATTGAATAGAACGTTGCAGGAATTACCTCAGTAATAGGTTGGTCTTGGCTTTGACACTGCTTTTAGCCCCAAGCTCTGCATTAAACAGGCCAAAGCCCACAGAAGCTCTCTTAATGGATTATTTCTTAATAAAGCAACCCAGTACATTTTCTCTATAGATTTTGGCATTCTCAGCATCAGCCAATGTTCCTGGAGAGTGCTGGGGAGTGTGGGGTGAGCCTTTCTGTGGGCAGCTGAGGGAGCCCATCCTGAGCTCACACACCCACTTCCCTGCAGTGGAAGTTGGGGTTTTTGGTGCTAAGTGGGTTGCACGAGAAAAGGAGGGTGGAAAGGAGGGGAAATCCAAGCTCAGGTGAATGGAAGTGAACTGTAAATCTCACACCAAGAGCAGTGCTTGATCCGTCACCAGAAAGCAACTTTGGAGGAGGAAGGTGAGGGCAATGCTCAATGGCTGGGGGTAAAAATAAACTGATAAACCCTCCAAACTGCCTGGAGGGTTTTGCAGAGGGAGGAGGTGCTGTGCAGGGCCAGGAATTGGGGAAGAGCAGAAACCCCAGCGAGCCAGCACACCAGGGGGAACTACTGGCAATGAAGAGGGATGCTGCACTAGCCGAATGCTTCTTGACTCGTAATCATCCTTCTTTTCCAGACAAGAAAAAATACCTCAGAAGCTCTTCCCCGCCTCCAAGCCCAGTGCCTTTGCTTGCTGGATCTATATCAGAAGGCTGTAGTACTCACCCAGGGGTTTTTATTTAGCGTCCCTGCCTTTGTGCCAGCAGACCTTGCATGGCAGGTTCAGTCACTTTCCATGGGGCCTTAAGAATTCAATTTTGCTTTTAAATTTGCTGCCTCTAGGCAAGATGTAGCAAGTTTTTATGTGCATGGTGCCTCTTTGTCTGCATAGTGGTCTCATTCCTAATGAGGAGAAGGAAAACAAAAATTCTATCTCTCTAAAGGATGCTATTGTGTGAAATTATTAAGTAAACAGGGGAGCTGGGGCGGGATTCACCCAGAATCATGAGCTGTGAGTGGCAGGGCTGGCCAGAGCGGAGCCTGGGTTTCAGTCCCCCTTCTCCAGCAACATCCTTGCCAGGCCCAGCTTTCATAAGAGTTTATTTTCAGAGTTACTCCCTCAGAGCAGAGAGGAGCAGGAATGCTCCAGCCCCGCATCCCACTCCCAGCACCATCCACCTTCCCTGCGGGGAGGTTTTGGCATGAGCTCCCCCACTCGTTTCTCTCTTTACTGCTGCCAGAGACCCAGCCAGCGATAAACAGCAGCGGGTGCCTTTTAATTAACATCCTCATTTCAAGGCAACATATTATTTTCATTAAAATCAATAAATAGTCTCTGCTTGGACCCTTTCGTACGCCTTATATTGAAGGCAAATCAAACCATACCCTTGGCATCTGGATCCCATACTTCCTCCACAGGATGCTTTGCTGCAGAGGCTGCACCTGAGCAGGCTCAACTCATGGGACAGGGGTTTTCCAGTAGGAAAGGCAGCAGCAGGTCAGATGTTCTGGGGGTGCTTCTCCCTGCATGAGGAAGTTACTATTTCAGATACAACAGAGGACAGAGCTGAGGAGGCATTGGAGTGCAGAATCCCTGGCAGTGTCCCATCCTGGACCACATCCCTTCTTTTCTCACGTGGACCTTGCTGCCCTGGGGCAGCTCTGGACTCATCTGCATGACATCAAGTGACCTTTTCCTTCCTAAATCGAATGCTGTTAAATTAGGCAAGCTGACCTGAGTTAGCCAGGCCTAAATCTGCAGTACTTTGGGATCTGGGCTGAAGAAGTGTTATGAGTGAAAAATCACCCATAAAAAGCAGGGGTAAGGCAGTGTGTTGGTAAGAGGCAGGTCCTGGTGTGCCTGGCTGGACATGGGGGTTGGATGTGGTGCAGGGGTGAGCATGGCAGTGCACGAGGGCACAGGGCTGTGCACTCACGGATGGCAGCTCTCCCTTGCAAAGCAGGAAAAAGGCTGAGCAGGGTCTATCCCAGAGCAGCCAGCCAGCACAGCTCATCTCTCCAATGTGCTCCCAATATGTTCTCAGCACCATGTCCCCAGTGTGATCTGGGCAGGCCAGCCAGGACACAAAGCGCCTTCAGTCCCCTCCCTGCTTTCACTGGCCATTCTTCAATCCCTTTTCCCCCACACTAAAGTCTACTTACACACACAAAGCCTCAGTTTGTCCTTGAAATCGCCTGCAGAAGCACTGCTGTCCTTTCCTACAGGCAAGGGGCCAAAGCCCCACGCAGAGGTTTCCCCCATTGAGATGAAGCCACACTGGGAGGTTTCCCACGGCCACACAGCAAACAGACTGCCCTGCTGAGCCCTATCACTGCCATCTCCTCCCCGGGTCACCCTGACCCCCAGGCTCATCCTTGCTGCTCCTGTGTGCCAGAGAGAAGCCTTTGCTGCAGTGGCTTTGGCAACGACTTTTCCAGGAGAGCTGCTGAATGAGATGTTTGTCTCCTGGTTCTTCACAGTTTATCCAGCCAGGTTTATTCTCAGGGAGTGGTTGGGGTTTGTGCCGCCCCAGCCTGGGAGAAAGCTTGAAGGGATCCAGTTCCCAGGGACAAAATAAATCCATTAGTTGAACATGATCTCTGTGCAATGCGGCACCCTTGGACTCCACCCAGCACAGAATTTTCCTCCAGTTTGGGGCTTTATTGCAAATCTATGACAAAGCCTGGATTTGTCAGATGATTAATTTTGACTCCAGTATCAAACATAACCCAAACACAGAACCCATCCTGAGCTGATCTACCAGGTGATCTCCAAGTCCTGCCGTGCCAGGCAGATGTTGATTTAATGAGGGGGCCACAGTGGTTTGGCATGAGTTGCTCAGGCATTTTGTGGGGGGATAAATAAATGCAGGGCACCCACTGACTGCCACCAGGTGACCGCTGTAGGACCTCAGGGTCAAAGCTTCCTTCCAGACCTCCTGAGAGCCTCACAAGCTGCTCTGTTAAAGGCTGATAAATAGCAAAGCTACTGTCTCTTATTCCTGGCTGCTGGTAGGGACACATCCTGCTGTCCCTTTTGGCAGGCGTTTCTGGGAGCGCTGATGGCCTTGGTTTGCCCTCAGTGGGTCTCACAGCTTTGAGAAGGAGGTCTCCCAGAACTTGCCTTGTGTTACTTGAGCATGTGAGAGCTTATTCTGCCTTTGGTTTCATATTTGGATCGAAGCAAATCTTCAGAGGCCTCCAGACCCTGGCACCTGGGGTTGGACACTCACCACAATGCTCAGAAACTCAACCAGCCATCAAGTCCAGAGTTCCTACAGAGCTGTGTCCTCCCACAGCCAGGACGCCCCTGCACCCAGCACCCCCTGCTGCCAGCACCAATCCAAGGAGGGAAATTTGGTTGGTTGTCACTGAGGAGCTAAAAAAAAAGGATTTTAATAAAACGCCCTCACTCCATTCATGGCCCCAGCAGCAGTCAGCTGCCTGCCCGGGAGGGAATGTGTTTCAATGACCTCGATTTCTAGCTTGGATTTAAACCAAATGGTCACTTGCACATAGAAATAATGATCACAGGACAATCTGCTGCCCCTTAAAAACTCGCAGCTCAAATGTAAGGCCAGGAGAGGCCGGCGTGCAGACGTGACCCCGGGGGCAGCCAGGCGTGCTGACTGCAGCCGTGCCGGGGCTGGCGGCTCAGCCCTGCAGCGACCAAACCCGACGTGCTGGCGGCTCCTTGGCTGTGCTCCTCTTGAGCAAGGAGTGTCTGAAGTGGGGTTTCTCACTGTGCCATTGTCCCTTGAAAGCCACCATCCAGCTTTAGCCCACGGACGCTGCCTGGTGAGACGGGCAGCCCTGGATCCAGCCCGCAGGGATGTCCCAGCCCTGCCTGTCCCTGCTCCTGCACAGGGATGGGGAGAGGGGCATCTTCCGCAGCAGCAACTGAAATGTATCTGACATTCAAAACAACGTCTGGAGTTCATTAGAGCAGCAATCCGCAGATTGGGAATCAGGCACTTCTGAGGGATCTCACAAAGGCTCTTCACGGGGGTGTGAGCTCTGTCGGCGCGTTTTCTTCACGGCCCAAATTATTACAGGATCCAGATGTGCTCAAAGGCGCATCTGCGGCGTGTGTAAGCCCGTGGGCTCCCCAGCCCTTTCCTAACCCTGCTGAGGCTGTTCCTCCCTGCTGTGCTGCCCAGCGCACGAGCCTTCCCCTGCCTGAGCCCTGCAAAAAAGCAACAGGACCTGAGGATACGTCACCTCAGGAGTGAACACTTTTATAAGCAGAGATAATCTTCAAACCAGGCATAAAGTTAAACCCGTGCTTGAATGTCTTGTGGCTACATAGCAGCCCTGGGCTCGTGGCAGATGGGCTGGTTTCCTGCCTGGCTGCACCCACTGCAGGGTTTAATTGAATTACAGCAATTAAGGGACATCAGTGTTGCTGCTTTCCATAGTTCCAAGCTCAGCCCTTCAGCCGGGCAATGGAAACACCAGTTCCTCCCCAGCAAAACCCCATGGTCTGCTTTGCAGAAGCACCAGTCAATGCAAAATCCCTGCAAGCTGCTGAGCAGCCCTGGAGTCGCCTTCAGCAGAAACCAGGGACAGCTTCCCCTCCATGCAGGGATCCACTTCTCCTGCCATCCTGCACAGAATTCCCTGACCACTCTGTCTGCTGATGGGCTCGAATCCCTGTGCGCCTAATGATGCTTGCGTAACATGGGCTGAACACGTCCTGTCCTTGTCAACAGGTTAAGCCTTGAGAAATTTAGTGATCTTGGAAAAGAGCTGCTTGTGAGCGGAGCCCCGTTGGATTAGTCCAAACAAAACACATGTGATGGATTAAAAATAAAAATGCTATTAAATTCTTTCAGGATGTGAAATTTAACAAAAGCCCTGTTGTGCACAGAATGGAGGGGAAACGCCAGAGTCGGGACCGGGAACTCATTTAGCCAGGCAGTTTTGGAAGGACCACCATGGATTTATTTCACCCCACTATAATTGGATTTCACATGCAGGTTTTGTTCATGGAGTGATCTATTAATGCCTCTGTCTTGTCTCCCCAGGTTCACCTTGCCCCAGACTCCCTCAGCAGGAGCTCTGGGGCAGCCAGACTCCCAGCCAGGGCAGGCTGGGCACGAAGGACTGTGCCAGAAAGCAGAGCTCTCCCTCCCTGCCCGGGAAGCCGTGACCTTTCCCAGCAAGCAGAAACAAAACCCGACAAATTCCAGAAAGTTTCAAAATCATGACGGCAAAACCCCAGAGCATCGCCTGGGAGCGGAAAAGCCCTTTTCAGATCGACACTGGAAGCTTTTCGGCTCCGATTCCCAAATGCTTCAGTCCAAAAATCACTATATTTTTCCTTTTTTTTCCCCCAAGGGGAAATCTGTGACTCCACCAAAGCCACATGTGGCACAAGGGTATTGTCAGCCATCAAGGCTCAGAAAGCAGGGTAGAGATGACCCATTGCTGCCCTGGCAGCACTTCTTGCTCCCCAGGGCTGCTTTCTGCCCCTCTCGCTCTGTGCCCAGCTCACATAATCCCTGCTTCTTCTGCTGGCCGGCTGAGAGGAGCCTGCCAAGCTGGAAAAGGGCCCGGAGCCCTGGCCCACCGCAGCTAATGCAATATTTACTGCTGTGGAGCAGGGCTGGAAGCTGCTGAGAATGGGCTGCTTTGTGCGGGGCAGCTGTGGGAGGGTGGGGGTTCCCGGGGGTCCCCCATCACCCTCCTGCTCGGGGCATCTGGGGTGAAACCAAAGCTTCCCCGGGCACAGTGGAGCTCAGACATGAGCTGGACATGGGCTGTAGGACGTGCACATGAGAGTGTCAGTGTGTCCAAAGGCCTCTCCACAGGGCTCCAGGGCCATCTGGGGACACGGGGACAGACTTGTGGTATGGGGCAGCCTGGTTACTCTCCTGCCAGGATGGCTGCTTAGATCTTTTCTTCCTGGAAAGATGGTAATAAAAAGTGGGAAAGTGGCCTGAGTTTGCAGGATCTCAGTTTGCAGGAGCGAGGAGCCAGGGTGTGTGCCCTGCTGTGGGGCCTGGTAGGGAGATGCCCCACTGCATGCCAAGAGCCCTGCATGGGACTCCTTTAGTTAGTAAAGTGCAGCTTTTGTGCAACCTCCTGCTTTTTCATCAGAAAGAAAAACAAACATTTTCCAACAGCAGCAGGCAGAGACCGGTAAACTGCACCCTTCTTCTCAGGTAGCTGTACTTTATTGTCCACAGGACTGAACTGGAGCTTCTCCGGTGACCTCTGTGGGTCACTACCAAAGATGCCGTTGGCCCCAAGAGCAAAATCACTGCAGTTTCATCAAGGATTCAGCAGCCATTGATTTAAGCTGGGGAAGGTGCTGGGCTGAGCTCCTGGGAAAACCCAGTCTAGGGGAGCTGGGGTGCCTTGGGAAAACCTGGCTGGAACATGTGCTATCTTTCCAAACTTGGCATGGTGCCCCTCTGAAAATCTTGCTCTGGGATGTATCCGAGGTCAGCCGGGGGGGCAGTTGCGACACAGGAAAGGCCATTCCCCCACAGTGTCTCTGGGGTGAGGACCGTGTGTGACACGGGGGGCTGGACCTCTGAAGTGAGCTGCTCATGTGAGAGCTTTGGAAGTGGTGGGATCATCTTCATCCTCAGTGTGGAATGGCTGCTCCAGTCACACAGCCTGCACTCACCACTTCACCAGCTGGTCAGCGCTGAAAAGTTAAACTGAGCTGAGAAATGCAGCTGGGTGGTAGCGGCTGCTCAGCCTCCATTCAGGTTCTTTAGCTGTTATTCCTCCTACAACAGCCACCTGCTCTGCCCAGGCTAAGGCAGCAGGTAGGGTATTCATTTGCAAAGTGATTAACAGCGTGCTAATAACTCAATTCTGCCTCTGTATCCCAGGTTCGCAGCCGTGTTTGCCGGCGGGCCAGGCTGGCTGCTCCAGCCTTTCCTCTCCTGCTACAGGTGGAAGGCAATGACTTCTCCAGCACGAGTCCATTTGGTGCTAAAAACAGGAAATCAGCTTTCTATCGATTGGCATTTCTCTTAACGTATTCTCGCAAGTGCTCATTAAATTTTCATTCAATTATCCCGGGCCGCGTTGTAGTTTTCTCCCCCCCATCCTTTTCAGAAGGAGTAGGCGATAATGGAGGCATCCATCCCTCCCGCGGAAGCAGCCCGTTCAAGCTAATTTAATCAAGGAAAGGCAAATCTTAATAAAGGAGGAGGGAAGAGCAGGGCTTGTACCAGGGTGGCTGATGGTGTAATGACCTGTCTTCTGAAGAAGCAGCGTAGCTGAAGCTCTCCTGGTGCCATTAATGTTCGATATGTCAGAGCTGAAGGTACCAGTGAGAGGAAAACAACATCATTAAGCAGGACACTTTCATGCTGGAAGGGAAGGCCCATTTATATTCTGACAGGGGATTATCTAGGCAGCAATAATAATAGCAGGAGTAATAATAATAATAATAAATCATTATCACTTGGCATTGCTGGCTGTAGTGGGACTCAAGGGTGTGAAGCAGCTCTGGCAGAGTTAAAAGGGTGAGTAGTAGAAGGCTCAGCAGAAGACAGGTTTGCAGGGGGATCTGGGACAAGTCCCTGTCTGCTCGTGCCTCAGTTTACCCAGCTGCAAAGCCAGTTTGGATTTGCTCCTACTCTGCCCAGAAAAGCTATTCCCTGCAGGAACACCACACTTGGTGCAGAGCCCCCCAGGAGAGCCCAGCTTTTCCTTAGCCCATTTCATGAGAACAAGAGAGATGGTGCCAAATCCAGACTTTGTCCAAGCTTGAAGGTGAGCTTGTTCTTGGAGCCTTTTCAGATCTTCACATAAAACCTCAGGAGGACATTTGTCATAAGGCTTGTGACAACAGCTCGTCCATCTGCAATGCTGACAAGCCCAGCCACTAGCCAAAATATATTCCAGATTTGGCTCTGAATTCCACGTGGTTCAGCCGCCTCTGAGGACCACACATTTCAGACAGACGTGCTGTTCCTGAGCAGCACCTCACTGGGGTGATGTCTGTGCAGCCCCTGCTCAGTGTGTGAGCCAGGGCTCAGTCCCAGGGAGGGTCACTCGCTGCCACCGCTGCCTTGGGCAGCTCGGGCTCTCTGCTGAGATGGGCAAGCAGGGCAGAGCTGGGCTGATCTCCCCACATGTCTGAGTGCTTGCATGTGAGGGTGGGAGCCTCGCTGCATACACCGCCCTTTATCTGGGTTTCAGACAGCCTTTGATAAAGAACCGCAAGGCAGACGGCGGCGGCAGCTGAAGGGGATCAGGGATCAAGGTAGCAAAGGAAGACCTGGCTCCAAATCAAAAGGACCTTGGTGGCTGTGCCAAAGGGTCGGCTCCTGCTCGAGGTGGGACAGGGATGTTCCCTTCTCTTCAGAGCAGGGGAGTGGAAGGGGAAAGGGGAATGAGGCTGCAGTATTGCTGTGCACCCTCCTTGCACATGTTTTGCTGCAGTCATTCCCTTTGCTCTGCCTCCTGCAAAGACCTGGTTTGTCTCCAGCAGTGGTTTGTTCTGCCCAGCTGGGGCATGGGGAGAGGAATGCCATACATCCCATAGGCACGGGGTGCTGTCCCACAGCATGCCCAACACCCCTGCAGCTCAACCATCCCCTCTGCCTTTGCCCAGGTGTGCACTTGGCAAATATGAGCCTTGAAAGGAGGGAAGAGACTCAGAAACTCAGGATGTGCTCGCAGCAAGTAAGTGTTTCAGCTGAAGTGCTGGAGCTCTTTCCCTGAGTGCTTGCGGTAAAGCTCCATTACCGCCAGGGCTGGGACCTTCGGTGCTGTGCAGGCAGGGAGAGCGTTCCTTAATGCCAGATCTGAGCTGTCTTTCCTAATGCAATTATTCCTCAATAATCTAGAAATGGAACACAATTAGGAAAGGAAGAGGGGGGAGAGTGTGCAGTGGCAGTCGGGATCTGCAGTGCAAGGGCTGTGCTGGCACTGTGGGGACACTGGACACAGCCCCATGGCCCATGGGGCATCTGCTCCACATGGAGACAGCTGAAGCCTTTACCTAAACAGTGAGGGGTAAAGAGGAGGGCTTGGGGTTCTTCTTTTCCCTTTCATCTTGAAAAATAATTAGGCTCAAAAGTGTTTCGGAAGAGGCTCGCAAGCTTTAAATCAAGTTCTGAAGAGCCTGATCAAAGCAGTGGCATCTCCATCTGCGGAACTCCCCCGGGTTACGGAGCTGTCCCTGGATAACCCTTCCCGGCCACAGGGATCTGAGGCCAGCATGCAGGGATCATAAAATCACAGAATAGTTTGGGTTGGAAGGAATCTTAAAGGTCATCTTGTTCTACCTCCCTGCCATGGACAGGAACACCTTCTATTAGAAGCATGGAGAACCCATCCATGGGTGGAGGTGCCCAAATATCCAACAAATCCAACAAAGAGTTTCCTTACTAGGACTGATTCTGAAACCCCTGCTGGTCCACATTGTCCCTATCTTGTAGCCCTGTAGGCAAAAGGTTTATTTAAACTGATGATTAAATGCAGTTGGGAGCTGAAAGATGGAGGAGAGTCTGTGGGGTTTGGGGAACTCCACATTCCTGGGTATGGATGAACACCCCCAGACCCGTCTCTGTCCCCAAAGGCTTAGGACTTTCACTGGCAGGGAGGAACCACGGAGATCCTGGACCACAGCTGGCTTTGCTTCACCCATCCCTGCACAGACTCTCCCCCCACTCCCAGACAGACACCCCCCAGACAGACAGCTCACCACTTTCTGGGAAATCTTAGCCATGGAAAAAAAATTCCCAGTCCTGAGTGACTCATGGGGGAGATAATTGCCTACATTGCTTGTTTTTCTTCCTACTTCTGCCTAAAGAAACCATCATCTCCAGTGCCTGGCACTGGGACACCACAACTTTCACCATTTCCCTTTGTTTTGTCTGAATTATTCACTCTGGGAGGAAGGGGTGTGTGGGGGTTGTCTCTCCTGCTGCCAGAGTCCCCCAGCAGCAGAGCAGGGCTGGGGATGTGCTGGTCCCCAGAGGAGCCACCCCCTGTGCAGATTTGGTGGCTATAAAGGGTTGTGCTGGCAGACAAAATCTCTCCCTTCACCCCACCCAGTGATTTCATGAAACCTGGGGGAGCATGATCACCCCTGGGGCTGATTCTGGATCCAGCTGGGCCATGGCTTGGGCTGGAGTCAGGGCAAGAGCCAGGAGCGCTGTGCACATCCCTCTCCAGGAAGGCACCAGCTTTCTTTTTCTCCAGGATTGAAGCTGGAGAAATAAAACAAAAGCATTTTAGGCACCCCCAAGCTCACATGCCCACCTCTCCTGCCCCAGGGCTGCTGTGATAGCCCAGCACCCACTGCAGCCCCGGGTCCCTGAACACCCCCCACTCCCTTATAAAAGCTTTGCTGAATCAGATCTAAACCAGGCCTGGAAATTCCTTTGGCATGAGCTGAGCTGGGGATTTCAAACCACATATAGCTATTTCATTGCAATGCCTGTGCTTTCTTTTAAATATATATATGTATTTTGATTTGGGGAGGGTGGGGGTTCTGCTGCTTTCCCAGCCCGTGGGTTTTGTAAAGTCCCCATCCTGATGCTGCTCAGCATTCCAGGGCTGCCCCACTCCCATGCTAAAAGCTTTTCCCTTCTGGCTGCTGGCTCATTAATACAGCTCAATTAATGCTTACTCCCCTGGTGTCCAAAGGTATTGGATTCCCAGCCTCTGCTCGCCCTGCTCTGCTGTGGGCACAGCCCTGCTGAGAGCCAGGACTGTTCCCTTCTCTGTGGTTAAAAGGGTTTTTGTGGAGATTTTTCCCTTTCTGGCTTGGGGAGCAGGGATTTCTTAGGTGCCAATGGAGGAACCCTGCTGCAGGATGGAGATACACAGCCTTTGTCTTGGCTTTACCTGGTGGCTGACAGAGCACATGGAAACCTGGCTAAGGGAGGGACCCCACAGCCACCACCCTATTTCCCAGGGGAGCTCCTCCTAGAGCTGCCACAGGGGCATGAACCAGCCCTGAAACCACGAGAGATGGAAACTGGGCAGGCAGGAGATTTTCTCCAGGGTGGGATTAAGAAGTAATCATTTCCATCAGAGCCCCTGCCTTCCATGGCTGGGCAGGGTTCCTGTCCCACAGCCCTCCAGTCCCCTTCCCCTGCCCACCTCTGTGGAAAACACCTTCACAGGGACATGCTGGGAGCTTTTAATAGAAAATTAGAAGTTTAAATTGGCGCAGCAGCAGCTGAGGCAGTGCTTGGGGCCATGCTGTGCTGACAGTTTATTTAAGGAGAAAAAAAAAAAGTAAGAAAAAGAATAATAATAATATTGAACATGCAAAGCAGAGTGAGGGAGGAGGGGGCTGTTCCAGCAGTGCTTCCCATCTCTGTTTGGGGAGACTAAGGAAACTGCTCCCAGGTTCAGAGTAATGGGAAGTTTAAAGTTTAAATTGCATTTCTTTGCTGTTTGACTGGCAGAGGAGGTTCGGGTCTGGGGACTGGGCATGGCTTTAGAGGTGACATTGCTCCCTGAGCTGGTGGCTGGGAGAACACCTGGTAAAACTCCAAACCCAGGGGCTTCTCCTGGGATGCTCCCCAGGGATATGGCTTAAAATATTTTCCTTCCTCCACAGGGAAAGGTGGCAAGAAGTCCCCAGATGTTCACATGGGCAGAATTTATCCCCTTCCTGAATTTCTAGACTGCCAGGCAGACTTCTGGTAGCAGAGGGCTCCTTTGGACCAATTTTTCATTGCAACAACCACAAAAGAGAAGTGAGGAGGAGAGAAATGGGCTGAACTGCTCCATCTGCTTTGCCAGCATGAGGGTTCCCTGGCTGGGACAGGTTGGAGGCTGGAGAAGCAGCAGGGAGGGAAGGGGCTGGGTGTTGGGTGGGCTGGGCAGGGTGTCAGCATCTGTGCTTCCATGGAGGGAAAAGACTCTCACAGGGATTTCTTTTGGAAAGGGTTCTATAATTACCTGGTTACAATTATTTCCTACAGTCCCTAGCAGCCCTGTCCCAGCTCAGAGCTAAAGTCAGATCCCCCCACTACAG
The DNA here is from genome assembly GCA_025920805.1 of Petroica traversi. NCBI lineage: Eukaryota > Metazoa > Chordata > Aves > Passeriformes > Petroicidae > Petroica > Petroica traversi. The sequence goes on along the minus strand of JAHLSL010000036.1, from coordinate 6,011,843 downwards.
ACATGGATGTCTCCGCCCCAAATATTTAACATCCAGCCTGCTACTGCTTTTCTGGTAGCAAATTCCTTCCCAAATCTCCCCTGCAATTTGTGGCAGGCAGACCTTGTTTGAGTTTGAGGATTTAGCACATTTTTGCTGCACTGTTTTTTGCAGGGAGGGCTGGGGGCTGCTCGGACTGCGTTTTGTGTGGTCTGGCCACCCCCGACCACAACATCCCCCACCCACCTCACCAGGGGCACCCCAGCATCCATCCTGCCCAGCCCCAGCAGCAGGAAAACACGGGACCCCCACACCCAAGGACCATCCCTGCACCCCTTTCCCTCTTCCTGTGCCCCTGCACATCTGGGGCTGCCACTGAAGCTCAAGGTCGTTGGGCTTTTATGTTGTTCTTTCTTTTTTCATTTTATGTGGTTTGTGGGCATATAATGGAAGGTGGATTCTGGATGGGTTTGTTCTCTTGCCAGCCTGAATTATTAATCCAGTCGGGCTTCTTTCTTTCTCTTTCTCTTTTTCTTTTTTTTTTTTTTCTTTTTTTTTCCCCCCGTGGATTTTATTTTAGGCAATGGCAAAGTCACTGGCTAGCTGGGCTGGCCCTCGCACCGGCCTCCGATTGCATCGCTCACCGAAGCACAGCCGCGCCCTGGCCCACGGCAGCAAGAAGCTGCCAGCCCTGGGAAGCATCCAGAGGCTTATCTGCCTGTGGTGGCAGCCCTGGCTCGGCACAGCCGGCAGGGAGGAGCCCGGCAGTGCCCTGCGCCTCTGTCCCGTGTGATCCACAGCGTTTTGCTGGAAGAGAGGTGAATTAAAGCCTCTTTAATTCACCAGGGGAGGTGCTGCCGGTGCCAGAGGCGATGGGCACGCAGGGCTGGGTAGCCATCCTGGCCAAAAGGCACGGCGCTGGGCGATGAGGAGCTGACAGCCCGGCGGGGCAGGAGCAGAGCTGGTGCCGCTCCCCGCAGCAGCTCCATCAGCCCCCTGAGCCATTCCAGCTCCCCCGGGCAGGTCCCCGCGGGGCATCCGAGCCCAGGGCGTCCCCGTCCCTTGCAAGCCGCACTGTGCTCGCTGCCCAGCGCAGGCAACACAGACCGAGTCCGCCGGGGCAGGGACACCCCACCTGCGGGTCCCAAGGC
>JAHLSL010000036.1:5961067-6010313 GCA_025920805.1 Petroica traversi | reverse complement strand
GAAGAGACAAAAGCACTTGTTGAAAGGAGCAGCCAGGTGGGAGCAGCTCCGGCCCCGCTCCGGCTCATCACGGCGCGCTCGCTGTGCGGCACGGCCGGCACTTTGCTCTTAATTGGTGACCCCCGCTGGCATCTGCAATTAGAGGCGCAGCCCCCCCTCCGCTGGGACCCTCATTAAGCACCCGTGGCTGTTCCCCGGCGCGGGAGGCCGGGGTGCAAGGACACCGAGCCGTGTGCGCACCGCCCTGCCCGCCCTGGCTGCGGCGGGAGCGGTGACAATTGGTAGCTGCACTAATTGGCCGCTGTTGCTGCCAAGTTTGTTGACTGGAGAGTGGGGAGGTCAGCAGATACAGGGTCATCCTCCTCCTCCTCCTTGGAGCAGAGGGTGCCTGTCCCCAGGGGCCTCTGAGTTGCGTTTACTCTCTTCCCCAAGCAGCTTCTGTAGCAAATCAGCTGCCAAGGTGATACTTCACCGTCAGCTCCAGCTCCGGAGAGGGGAAGGATTCAGCAGCCAGATGGGGAAATAAAATTTCTCTCAGTGAGAATTTGAGGCCAGATAGTCACAGTTTTGGTTATACTGAAGTCTACTCTATCCCTGTCCAGCTTAATGTTATTTTCCATAACTTCTAGCTAAGCAGAATCAGGACACAATCCGTAAGAGTCACTTTCTGAACTTGCCATTTCATGAGATCTGAAAAGGGGGAAAATCAGTAGAAACTACAAGTGTGAGCCCATCTCTGCACACCAGGCTGGGCACCACGAACCCACCCCATCTGCTGCCTGTGGAGAGCTGAGGCTTTGCTGAAGAAGAGGGACACTGGTGTAGAAACCTTGGCCTCCAGGTGGGCAGCAAGGGGCTGGCCCCGAAATGACAGCACTGATGCAGCCGGCTGGGAAAGCCTGGTGAAACACGGCAGCCGCCTTTCCCCTCCGTGCAGACATCAGATGAGTCCCCTCTCCGAGATGAGATACCCGGCTCGCCGCGGGAGGCCACCGGCTGTCAGGGACAGATCTTGGTGGCAAACAGCATCTTTGATCTCGCCGTGGCTGCTCCTGGCAAGGCTGCCCTGTGGGGTTGGCTGCGAACGTGGCGCAGCCGGCTCCCTGCTCCCAGCCTCAAATATCTGTCTGTTCCGCTCCGGCCACAAACCCTCCCCCGGACTAGAAAGAGGCAAAATTACATGCTACGATTTGCAGATTTGGCAGAGATAAATCCCCCACGGGAGGCGCGGCTGGAGATGCCGAGGCCGATAGCGCCAGGCTGAGCGTGCCGTGGGAGCGCCCTGGCTCCCCGAGCCCGCTGCGCTGACACCGGGGCTGTCCTGCTCCCGGGGAGAAGCTGGGAAACTCCCTCCTGCCCCGCTCGGGGGTGGCAGGGGGCCAGGCCGATCCCGTAAAACCCCGAGGGTGGATCGCTCCACAGGCAAAATCGTCTCGGATTAAACGTGGGAGAAAAAGCAGAGCAGTTATGCAAAAAGGGTGGCCACTCACGTAGCGAGAGTCTGGCCTCAGCTGCCTCCCTCAGCTGGGAGGGCAGCCAGGCTCAGCAGCACCTGGAAGGGGCAGAAGGGACGGAAAGGACAGCCGGCCATCAGCAGGGATGATGTGCTGGGTACCAGCCCTTCCCGGACGCTGCTGAGGGGGATGCTGGGCGGAAGCGCTGCTGGCTCTCGCAGGCTGTCAGCTGAAAGCCGAGAGGAGACCAGGAAGGGGGGAAAAAACCCTGACGTGTGCCATATTTCATAACATGAGATGTGAAACTTTAATGGGCTCTGCGATATCAAGGAGAACAGGAAGCCCAGACCTGTACGTGGTGCATGAAACCCAACAGCAACACGCGATACCATCGCCCGCTCCTTCGCCCGCGGCGTCTGCCGGCGGCCCCCGAGGCCGCTCCCGCCCGCCCGCACTGCACCAGCTCTGCTGAGCTCCGGCACACGAGATACTGACCCCAAGAGCTGCGACAGAGCAGCAGCAGAGCTCTAAATAACAGGCGATGATGCCCGAGGCCAGGCGGCGGCGGAGGGCGAGCTGGGAAGGCAGCTCGGGGCTGGCAGGTGCGGCACCGTGAGTTGTGGCCGGGGCTGTAATTTCTCAGTTGTAAAGTCGAGCAGTAAATCCTGCACAGAGGATCTCACGGAGGCACCGAGGGACAGTCACTGACAAAATTCATGGCTCAAAGGCAGTAGAGACATGCCGTAAATACAGGAGGTGTGCAGGAGAGCTGGCCCCGGCACTTCCCGAGGGGAGGCTCAGCCCCGTGCCGTCCTCTTCTCTCGGTTCGGTTTGGCAGTCGGTGCTCATTGTGTTAAAATGTTCTACACTCTGAAAGGAGCTGGTACCTGTCCCTGGCAGCACTGGGCATGGCCACAATGGGTCACAACTGCCTTGGCTCACACCAGCAGCATCAGGAGTAAAAGAGAGATGAGATTTGGGGCAGTGACATCTGCAAGTCCTCTCCCTGTCACCACCATCCAAGCTTTGCCACTCGTGGTTGGCCTCCCCTGGCTGCAATCCCACAGGCTCACTCATCACTGACCTCCACCAAAACCAAATCTTGTGGCTGTTCCCACACCCTAAGGCCAGAAAAGCAATTTCAGCGGTGCCAGCAGTTATCCCAGTGAATAAATCCACGGAGTCACAACCTCTCTGCAAGTGACACCAGCAGCGAGCAGTCAGAGTGCTGTGAGAGCTGCAGTGCTAGCCCTTGATGGGTGGCCCTGGGATGGCCCTGGGATGGCCCTGGGGTGCAGGCTGACACGAAGGCTGCAAGCACACTGGGATCTCACTGCAGGTAGGGGGAAATGAGCATCTGTGCTCCTGGACAGGGGCCAAGGAATCAGAGAACATTATCAGGGGGCTGAAGAAGGAAAGGGAAATGTCTCCTGGGAGGATTAACCTGACATTTGATCCCACAGCAGTGATTACACCCCAGGTTTCTATGGGGTCGGGATGAGAGTCCAAAAATGGGTTCAAAGGGACAAGGTGGGAAATCCTGTCAGAATTGTGAAAGAATAAAAGCAGTTGAGAGGGGAACTAAGCAACATTTATCCAGGAACTAAAAATAATAATGAAGAAATAAAGTTCTGCTGTTGACTTCACTGTGGGACTTCGCCCTGATCCAGGATTTATAAGCCACATATCTTTCTCATTTGGGAAGGACTTGCAGACCTGTGCCCTTCCCCATCACATGAAGCAGCTGTGGGTACCACACATCTGCCTTTCCTGGGCACAGCTGATGCTTCTGCCTGGAAACCACAAAAAATCTGAGCCTGGGATGAGAAGTGATCCCACCCATCGGTGACAGTCGCCACATTGTAACGGGGCAGCTGTGACCCTGATCCAACAGCCTGTTGATAGGAAATCGCAATTCCAAAAAGGAACATGCTCCTCTAGCCCTGAATTCTGAACACGACAGCAGAGCCTCGGCGAGCTCATCCCGGCAAAGATTCTTCTGTCTAAAGGCGCGGATGTTCTTTTCCAAAGGTCTGCATGTTCACAAGTCACAGTGAGGAAGAATAAAGCCATGGAAGGGATTCCAGGGAATGGGGACCCACCCAGCAGCGCTCCTGCCACACGGGCTGAGAGAGGCGCACGGGACAGGAATCGATCTGCGCTGGGAGAGCAGCAGAGCTCCAAAAATCCCAATGCCTTGTCCGGCAAGCGAGAAACCCGCGGGCAGAGCCCGGCTCAGCCGCACGCGTGCAGCACCCACCGAGCACCGCCGTCGGGGGCAGGGGGGTTAATTACAAACCCCCCAAAGCAATTACCCAGCAATTACCCAGCAATTAACCATCAATTAACCAGCAATTAACCATCAATTACCCAGCAATTAACCAGCAATTAACCCCGGCCCTCGCCGTGCCCACCGCGCCCCCTGGCGGCCGCGCGGCTCCGGGAGGGATCTCTGCCGCTCCCCTCTGCAGTTAAAAGCTCTTTAATGTCTGGGCTGCTCCCCGCTGAGTTGTAAATAATTTTTTCCAGCCCCGAATATTGTTTACTAACATGTTACTGGGGCCTTCTTTTCCAAAGAGGGATGTGGCTTGGACGCGGATGGCGACGGCTCAGCCGGGGCTCTGGACCGCGTTCAGTGGCTGATCAGACACTCTTTGTAATTCATTTACCATATTCAGAGTGAAACTTCGCAGTGTAGAAACAAAACATTGTCTCTCCTCTATCTCAATATTTAATTTCAAATATTTTATTTACCATTTTCCTGTTCTAGCCCGATTTCAGCCCCTAAGCAGGATCTGGGTTTAAGACATGCACTGCTCATGCCTCAATATTTGCAGTGTTTCACCTCAGCACCTGCTGGGATGGCCCCAGACACGTCAGGAGAGAGAGACTCTCCCTGCTCTGCTGAGAGCCCACCTGCAGTGCTGTGTCCAGCTCTGGGACACCTGCACAAGGAGGGTGTGGATCTGCTGGAGTGAGTCCAGAGGAAGCCACAAAGATGCCCGAGGGATGGAGCACCTCTTCTTCTGGAGACAGGCTGAGAGGGCTGAGGGTGTTCAGCCTGGAGAAGAGATGGCTCCAGGGTCACCTTAGAGCCCTTTCCAGTACCTAAAGGGGCTCCAAGAGAGCTGGAGAGGGACTTTGGACAGGGGTGTGGAGTGATAGGACATGGGGGAATGGCTTTGAACTGTCAGAGGGCAGGATTAGATTGCGTATTAGGAAGAAATTCTTCTCTGTGAGGGTGGTGAGGCCCTGGCACAGGTTGTCCAGAGAAGCTGGGGCTGCTCCATCCCTGGAAGTATCAAGGCCAGGTTAAACAGGACTCTGAGCAACCTGACCTAGCAGAAAGGGTCCCTGTCTGTGGCAGGGGGGTGGGCTAGATGATTTTTAAGGTCCCCTCCAACCCAAACCATTCCAGAATTCTGTGATTCTGTGCCATGCTGCCTCAGCCTCCTGGGATCCAGAGAAGCCCCAGGAGACCAGTTGTTTCTTTTGCCTGTGGAAGGCAGAGCCCAGATGCCCAAGCCCACAGCCCTGGCTGTTGTGGCATCACTGGAGAAGCAGCAGCGCTGCAACGGGGCTGGGAAATCACACAGCCAACAGAGCTGCCCTAATGAGAAAATGAACCAGACATCATATGGTGTTGATTTAGTGCTCAAGTAGGAAGAATAGGGGAAAGGGAGGGAAATAATGCCAAACCAACCTCAACCCCCCAGGAGTTTATAAAGGCGCTTTGTGCAAACACGCTGCTTTTACCCCGAGGAGCAAACAGTGCTGCTCCCCGTGCCTGTTCCAGGCTGCAATTCATCTGCTTCCGGCAAAACAAGAAACAAAGTCCCCAACTCTATTAAGAGCCACCTCTTGTGGCATCTCAAACGTCTGAGCTACTCAACGCTGCTTTGTAAAAGGCTGGCAAGGATGAAGGAAATGAAAGCTTCGTTCAGTGTGACGCCATCCAGCTCTTCCCCCAAGAGCTGTGATGATGCTTTTGTCATTTGAGGCACCTGATCAGCTTCCAGAAGTGTGGGCCTGCATCGCCCCAGAAACTTTTGAAATCTTCATGCTTTTTTCTAAAAACTGTGTGTCTGAGATCCAGTGAGAGCTGGTCATGCTGGTGGATGCAACAGACTGTGGCTACCTTTCATCTCCTAGGGCTGCACAAACATCCCTTGTAAGGAGTCCCAAGGCTGGTGTCTGGAGATAAAATTGAAGCCTGTTTTGGTTTCTTTTAGAAACCTGAGTGCCAGATGTTAGCAAAGCAAGTGCACCCCACAGCCAGGCCCCAGGCTATTAAACTCAGTATGTTTCCTGAGCAGTGCAACCCCAAACCTTCCCCATACCGGGATGGATCAGCCGAGATTATGACTGAAAGGAGCTGCAGAAGGGTTTTAATCAGACATTAAATTACTCTTTGAAATGCACTCTGTTAAAACTTTGACAAAATACAAGTCTCCCTTGAAATGCTCTGTGACCAAGGGGGTCCTGCTGCCCAGTCAGCCAGCCTGGGGAAAACACAGGAGTTCAGCTAAGGCCATCCTGTAAATCGAAGCTGATTTAGAAATCTGAGCCATCTGCAGCATGTGGAGTTTGAATCACCCACACTGAGTCCCCTCAGTGAAGGCAGAGGCAGACCTGTGTTTGGGGAAGACATAATTAGAAGAGATCCCAGATCATTAACTTCATTACTGCAGCTGTGATTAATAGCAGCAGCAGCAGAGTGGAGCATCACCAGGGAGGATGGATGTGGGATCCCAGCTCGCTGGTGATTTCCCAGCTCCATGAGCAACTGGTAAGGGAGTTGAAATTGATTTCCAGCCACAGATCCCCATGGCTTGATCCCAGGCTTGGAGAGTCAATGGAGAGGTGATGGGAATATGGCAGCTTTGGGTTTGGAGCTGTTGTGGCTGCAAATCTGTCCCACACCATCACCTGCGCCCTCCTGCTGTCATAGAACCTCCCCTCATTTTCCCCACAGATGGATATTATAATGCTTGGTTAGCATAGAAGATGCTCCAACGAATATAAAACACCCCAGTAATGTCACAGTAATCTGCTGGGGATTTTTTAAAATTCACTCCCTGGCTGTGCTGTGGTTGTCACACACACACTCTCAGCTCCTGCCGTTCCAGCCACCATAAATCAGCTGCTCCCGCTCCCCCTCCCCAGCTCACGGAGCTGAGTGTGCCTCCTGAGGGGGTTTCCTCTTCCATGGCTAAATTAACACGCCAGCCCCAAGCGCTGCTGAGCCCCAAGCGCTGCTGAGCGCAGGAGCGGGAGGGGCCGCTCCTGCAGCTGGAGGGGCCGCGGGGCTCAGGCACAGCGGCTCCTCCTGCGAGATGCTGAAGGTGGCAGCATGTACCGGCAAAAGCCACCCGGCCAGCAGCAAACCTCTCCTCCCTGCACAAAAACCATCGCCACTTCGACATTTACCTTGCTATAGGCCAGGAGCAAAAATAAATGAACCCCAAAGCCTGCCGGTTGCAGTTATGAATGCAGAGAACGGCCTCAGATGTGCAGGGGGTGTTTGTGGGGCAGAGCAGCGCTGGTGCAGCTCAGCTGTGCACACACAAGCCACGTGCAGAGCTTGTGTTGATGTTCACCTTCCTAGGAAACACTTGGATATTTTTTGGATATAATTCTTGCTTGGGGTGCTTCATTCAGAGGCTTTGCTCTGCACCACACTGCGGTGGTAGCTCCTGGTCACTCCAGCTGCTCCCTCCCTTGCAGAGATTTTGGGTGATGGGAGTGTCACCAAAAGGGAGATACATGCCAGCAGGCAGGGGGACAGCCACAGTGACAATGCCACCAGGGAGCTGCTGCTGGCTGGGCTCAGTGGGTCATGGGGTGACAGAGGGTGACAAGAATTGCCCATAAATCCAACTGCACGGGAATCAGACACACAGTGAAGTTGTGTTTGTATTCCTTCTGCCAGGCCAATGGAAAATGTCCATGCTGCAAAATTTATGGTGAATATGGTTTGGTCATTGGATTCACTTTTTTTTCCTCCTCAAGGTTTTAAGTTCAAACTCAGGAGATTTGCTCTGTCAGATGGGGAGTGCTTCATTTCAGAAAGGATTGTTTTCAGTTCTGAGATGTCTAAAAATGTTTGGTGCTTTAAAGGGAAAGAAAAGTATAAGTGAAGGTATTTTGGAGAGTAGAAATGAAGAAAACAAAAAATAGTCTCTTCAGAAGCTTATTTCTAAATGCTCCAGAGCTGACACATTCACTTTTTTTTCTGCCATTCCCAGAACAAAGTGCTCTTGCTGTTGATGAAATCCTCCAGGACTCAGGAACAGGAACAACCCAGCACCCCAATGGAAGCAGCAGCAAAGCTGCACAGATGCCCAGAGCATGGAAAAAATCAAATGAGCCTCACAAAAACATATGAGGGAGGCACCATTTCTGGTGTGACATGGCTGTGTACGTGCCCAAATCCCAGCTCTCCCAAGTGCTGCAAAATCCCCAACTATCCCAGCTGGAGACCCCCTGAGCACCACATTCACAAGGAGAATTGAACTCCAAGAGATTAAACACCAGTCCACAGAAGCTCACCCTAAAATCCAACTGCAGAGGGCAAGGATTCAGGAGAAGAAATCAAACCCAACCAAAACCTTCTCTAACCCTCCATCTGCAGTTTTAGGTGACTCCAAATGGCTGGGCTTTGGGAGCTCATTAAAGATGCTTCACCTGGGGACAGCCCTGGCTGAGACTGGGCAAGGTGGGTCCCACCTCCCTTTTTGTGCTCGCTTACCAAAAGTAAGGATGGCTTTACCATTCTGGTTTGTTTATCCATCTGCTGTAAGCTGGCTGGAGGGGAGGTTTCCTGGGAAGGAGCTGCTCCTCCTGGGCTGTGCAGCCCCACTGTGACTTCCCAGGGCACTGCTGCTGTCACAGGCCTGGTGCTTCACCAGGGAGCACCAAAAGCAGATCCACACTCACCCCAAATTCATCTGTAAAAGGGTCTGCCACTTCCCAGCGGGTTCTGCATCAAGAAATGCTCCTTCCACCTGATCTCCCCATTGCAGGGGGCTGGAACAAGATGAGCTTTAAGGTCCCTTCTGGCCCAAACCACTCCAGGGTTCTGCTATTCCCTTGCTCCCAGGGCAGGTATAGGGCATTTATTTGATGTTATGATTGCCTCAGTGATTGTGTGGCACACGATAATGGAGAAAGGGAGGAAGCTGAACTAAAGGAGCTGGAAGCCAACAGTGATTTCCTGCAAAGGGACCCCAGCCGGAAGCACAGGCAGGGCCAAGGCAGGAACCTGGGAAGAGCAGAGCATCCCCTCAGCACCCAGGGGCTCCTAGCAAACAGGGGAAAGAGAGGGGGAAAAAGCAAAGCATCTGGTAATTTCTCTGACATTGGCTGAGGATGAAGCCATCCTCCTAATTTATTACAATTGTTTTTGGACAAAGCAGGAAGGAGGGAGGGAGAGAGGGAGAGCTGCCTCTGCTCACTGAAGTGGGAAGCAAGAGCCTCTGGATGGAAATTTGGTTGCTGAAGGAGCTGCAGCTGCGGCTCAGGTGCCACCAGAGCCCGGGGAAGGGGCCTGAGCCGGAGGCAGGGCTGGAGACGGGAAGGAGCTGGCACTCCTCACCTCGCCGGATGCCCGCGGCCAGGAGATGCCCTGCTCATTGTTCCCTGGATCCGGCCAGGGCCGCAGGATATCCTGGAGTGCCTGCTGGACCCAGCATCTGCAGAGCTGGTGGGGAGGGACTTTGGGACAGCGAGGACCCGCCACCAGTGGGACACTTGGTTTTATTTCATCTTTTCTCTGAGAAAAAAAATCACATACGGCCGATGCTGAGGTCGTGAGGACATCGTAGTAATTCAGAGTGAAGCAGGAATTAACTTGGTCTCATCTGCTGGAAAGTTAAACCCCAGGGGTTATAGTGACCTGTAACCTTCCGTGGGTGTCGGGTGAAGGGCTTGGCTGGAAATGCCGCAGCGGGAGGGAGGGGAAGTTTCCCAAGGTCTGATAAGCCCCGGGGACGCGCCGCTCCGGCTCTATCTGCCCGCCCGGCTCTGGCTGGCGCCTGCTGTACCCCACAAGGCCACCAGCCCTGCCGTGCCACCGGCCCCCCGGCCCCTGCGGGGTTTATTCGGCACCCCTGAGAGCTCGGCAGCACCAGCAGCCCCTGGGCTGGACACGGACCCGACCTCGCCACGTGTTCGCCCTGGCTGCTCGCCACTCTCCCACTGCCGAGCCGCTAAAAATAATTCAGAGGCAGCAAAGAGAGCGCGGTGAGCACCCGAGGCTTCACAGCTCTGCTTCACGGTGCTTGGGCATTTTGGCAGATGGGGCTGAACGGGCTGACGTGGCCACACTCCCGTCCCAAGGGGCCCTGGATCCGCCTTCCCTCATCCACCCTGCAATCAGGGAGAGAAAACTGCACCGAGGTGCCAGACCCAGACCGATTCCCCCCATCCCATTCCCCAGCGGTGGGGACCGTGGGCAGTGATGGAGCCGCTCCTGCCGCCGGCTCACCCAGCCCTGGCCACATCCCTGCTCCTCCACTGCCCACACGAGCCGGGGCAGCCCTTGGCTGGTGCTGGCAGCTGGGGATCCCTGCAAGTGCTGCCCCTGCCACCTGCCTGCGTTCCTTTGGGGTTTTTTGTGGGTTTGGATTTTTTTATCAACGCTCAGGCAGCAGATGGGAGGGGGAGCACCGGAACCCCCATGCTCGGCAGCACCCACAATCTGAGAGCACAGCTCATGCCTGCCCACACCCAGTGTGGTCTCCACCAGCTCCTGTTCTGGGAGGTGTCACAGCTCTGCTGAAACATGGGATAACATTCCTTGGGTTTTCCTCTGCCTCTATCAGTTGCTGCTTGAAACTGCTGAGACATCTCAAATACTCAAAATGTCCCAGCAAGCACCAGAAATTTGTTAGGTTTTGTTTGGGTTTTTTTGGAGGTTTTTTTTTTGTTGTTGTTGGTTTTGGTTTTTTTTTTATCCTACCTGTGTGGTTACGTGGCTGCTCAAATATATGCACTGGGGAGTTTATGGGAGAGCAGCAACCAGGATGGGTTCCTCCAAACCACGAGCCAAAAAAAAAAAAAATGGAAAAAGAAAAACCAGGAAAGAATATTTTTGGGGGTAAATGGAGATATAAAAAGTTCAGTAGGGAGTCGTATGGAAATGGGCCACTGAATTGGGTAAAATGTTTAATTTTGGATCCTGAGTTGCTTATTTAAATTGCGCTGGGGTACATTTGGTGGGGAAATGTCAGCATAGAAAAAGTGTAAAATCTTTCTGAGACAACCAGTGTGAAAGAGTCTGACTTGGGAAAGAAATTTTGTTGGGTTTTTTCCCCCCCTCCTAAGAAATGTGATGAGCAAAACAGGAATCCATGGAGTGATTGACTTGACATGACTCTGCTTATTTCTGTGTGAGAAAAAAATAGAAACTCCGTGATGCTGTGACTCAATAACGCTGCCCTGTGCTGGAGCAGCTCCTGTGCCGCTCGTCACCAGCTCCATCCTGCCCCGAGCATCTCCGGCAGCCACGGGACAGCGGGCAGCTCCCCCTGGGATGCGTGTCCTGCCGCTCGCCCGGCTCAGCCTCCCCGGCAATGTGGCATCAGCCCCGGCTCCTGCCGGCGGGAACGGGGATAATACCCGGCTTTTAAGGGATGAAGCGCGTTGGGCAGGGGAGCTGCTCCCGGCTGCTGGAGCGATTCCTCGTCAGCATCTGTCAGGGAAGATTAATGCCTAAGTAGGTTGTGGGCTGGCTTCCAGCAGCATTTTTAATAATCAGATGCTGTGCACTGTTCGAGCAACCCGTGGAAATGAAGTTGCCTCATTACCAAAAGGAAATAAATATGTTGATATCAAGTAGCTCATTTGCTGGGGATGTTCAAGCTGGTGACAACCCCAATTCACGCCTGGGGGGCTGTCATTCCCCAAACCCTCTCCTGGGCTGCAGCATCGTCCCTGCTGGCCCAAGGGCATGAGGAGTGATGGGAAACCAGCACAGCTCCTGCAAAATATGTAAATAAGGCCCCAAGCTAGCACTTGCAAGGTCTTGCAGATGAAAAGAGGCACATTCCTGGCCCCAGGGAAGAGGTCTGGCTGGGTATGGGGTTTGGGTCTGGGAGCCCACGTGCTTGGATATGCCTTAGAGCATGGCCGTGGTTGTGGAAGCACCATCATGGCCCTTGAGTGTCTACTTGGGCCTCATCAGCAACGTCACCAATTGGCAGCATTTGGGATATGGTGGAAAATGGCTCTTTTTCATCTGCCGGCACTCAACGCCTGATGCTGCCTGATGCTGCCATGAAATCCTTGTTGCTCTCGAGTTTGCACTTCATTTTCTACTACCTGCAGAGAAAAGTAGCCAGTTCTGGAGGAAATTACAGATCTATTTACATGCAGCCCACTGGCAGATCATCAATCCTAATCCTGCAGGATGCTGTGCTGCTGGCACTGCGAGTCAGGGAGCAGAGGGCAGGACCACGTGCACCCAGCCGTGGGGACCAAGGGGGCTTGGACATGTCCTGAAGCTTCACTGGGGCTGGAGACCTTGAGCAGCTGCCAAACCATCCTCACCATCCCGGAGGCTCACTTGGCACCGGCCCAGCATTAAATGGGAGCTTAACCATCCAGAGAGCTGGGCAGGATATTAATAGAGGCAAAGCGGAACCGCCGCTTACGGGTCCCAAAATAGGCTGCGGAGACGAGGGGATGTCCAAACGGGGCTGCTCCTGTCAGGGAGCTCCCCAAAAGGGTGGCAGCAGCAGGGGGTGTCTGGAGCTGGGGTGTGTTGGGAGCCCCCACGGGCACAGGGCAGCACTGGGCCCCATCCCTGTCCTGGGGCAGTGGCAGCCAACAGGCACCAGCCTTTCACCACCACAGTGAAAACACATTTCTCCTCCCTGGCATTACACAAAGGCTCTGCGGGTGCCCCAGGCTGACCCCCATAAGAGGATTACAGGCTATTAGTGGATTGGGACAGTGGGGAGGATGTTTGGAAAAATTTGCTCTCCTACCCCTCAGAAAGGAGCGCTCACGGAGCCATTGGTGATCCCAAGGCTCCCCATCTCTGTCCCCATCCCTCTCAGCCAAAGGCCACCTGCAGAGATTGGGACAACTGCATGGCAAAGACCTCTGGTCTGGCTGCAGCTTGCACTCAGGGCCCTCCACTGGCTCACAGAGATGGGTTGCTGGGGCTGGATTTTGCACTGGATGAGCCCAAACCACACACGCCTGTCTTCTGGCCAGTGGTGGCCACTACCATGGGACATAGCCAACTTACCAGGAAAGCTCCTTCCCCTGGAGCTGGAGAGATCCTAAAGACTTACATTTATTCAACCTGAAAAAGTAGCAGGGTGGAAAGAAATCTGGGAGTGGTATCGACAGCAAAATCCCATTATAGGCCATGAAATATGCATGTGCTGTAACTGCGTGGGAAGGGCAGGGGTAGCGTCCCTGCAGCCTCTGCCACAGGCCCTGGACAGACACCCTCACCCCCAGCAGCCCAGCAGATCCACGTTTTGTGTGCCAGGATACAGAAGGAATCCCTCCTGGTGCTCCTGGGGAGCAGCCCCCTGCCAGCACGTCCTGCTGTGGTGCAGCTCAGGCTGGCAGGAGCCAAGTGTGCCCAAATGCACTCCACAGTGTTTATGATTCAATGCACACGTTGAAGCTGCACTTGCCGTGTGCAATGCCCTTCACAATTCTTCCCCCCTATAAATACCATCCAGACCCTTAAATCCCTGCATTGACTTGATATTTGGTGTCATTTTGGGATATTTTCACACTAGTTCCAGAGGGAAAATTCCAGGTTAATTTATTTTGGCTCGGTGCTGTTCTTGCCACTGGTTCCCATTGCTTTCTGTTGCTCTAAGGAAGCAAAACAGGAGGTGCAAAGCTGAAGAACCTGATGAACATTTCTTGCTGTGGAAAGCCCTTGAGAAGGGTAGGGATGCCCCAGAGAAGGCCTTAATTACAGCTCCAATTATTTGTCTGTTGCTGGAGCTGGAGGGGACTCCAAGGGAGCGAGACCTTGGCTGTGAGACTCCAGAAATGGGGTGCCCCATCACCAGCCATCTTCTGCCCCAAATGTGGGGTGCTGTGAGGTTTCAGAGGTGCTGCCTGGCCCTGGGTCCTGCTGGGCAATGGTGCTGCCTGTTCTGGTGGCATTCATCACCCCTCTTCCCTCCAAGCTGTGCTCCAGCTCTAGGCTCAGGTACATCTCCATTCCTCTTCTCAGCCAAGAGGGGTGGAGCGTAACTGAGTGCAGTGAGATTCTGTGCTGTCAAAACATCCTTTGGGATCAGTATGACCCAGGTAACAAGGCCAAAGAGGGGATGTTTCACCCCAAAAGCATCTCCATCATCTCAGCACATCCTGAGAGCTGCTCCACATGCACATTCACGTGTTAAATCAGCACCCAGCTAATTACCTCCAGCAATAAGGAAACCCTGTGTTTGTAGTGAGTATCTGCTTTAAATGATGTTTTACACAACATAAAAGGATTATTTTATAATTAGCTGTCTTCTAAACCCTGGCCTATTGAAACTAGGATATTAAACCATACACCATTCTCTGCTTTTTAAATATCATCTGGAAGTTGATTAGTTTTGCATTACTAAAGAGGAACCCATTGAAATATTTAATCATCATGAGACCTTTCTCATAGAAATGTTAACATTTGATTTTTAAAATTTTTTCCCCCGGTAATTACCCTAGCTTTGCTTACACCAAAAAAAGATTGTTGAAGTAATTTCCCCACAACGAAAGGATCAAAATAGTGCTGTGCTTAACACCTGGAGCATCCTTCTGTGCTTGCTGCCTGGCACAGCTCCAGACAGGAGTCTGTGCTGCTGCTGCTGCAAGCCTAATGATCACCCTCAGGACAGGGGGAGACTTTCTTTTCCCAGGGGGCTGATCCTGGTTCCTGGAGGAGCAGGTGGGAGCAGAGCAGGTGAGATCAGGCAGTATGCCCCAGGGGATGTATGATTTTACACAGGGTGAGGAGAGATTTTAGGACAGACAGAGCTGACCTGCAAATCTTGACAGCAGCTCAGAGCCTGGGGCAGGGACCTGGAGAGCTGGAGAATCATTCCTGGACACACAGAACAGCGTGGGGATGTGGGACACCCTGCTCACACAGAGGGACAGTGGGAGCTTTTGGTGTGTTAAATGCAAAAGGAGAGGCTTTGGAGGGGGGTGATTTGCTGCTTTTAAACCCACGCAGAATTGCACATGGGCATAAAGGGCTCATCACACGCTCAGGGAGAGGGGGGTGCCAAACCGCACCATTCCCAGGGCGGGATGGGAACAGAGGGTGAAGGGCCAGACATCCTCACCCCTTCTGGTCTCAGATGTAAAGCAAAAGGGCAAAGCCTGAGCCAGGAGCTCCAGGAGCCCCTGGGAGGAGCAGGATGTGTCCCACACCAGGGTCTGCCTCCAGAATGGGGAGGAGCCCCTTCCACTTGGTTTGACTGGCCATATCCACACCGATGCTGGGAATAAACCAGCTGGATTTAGACACACTTTAAATTCATCTCCTGCTCCAAGCCAGTCATTGGAATGATACATTTGTGGTGAAATGAAGCCAAGAGAGTAGTATTGAGAGCTTTTTTTTTCAACATGCCTTAAATAACAAGAACATTTATTTTATAGGCGATAAAATTCTTACATATTTCGGTCAAATAATGAGGATAATGTTTCTGGCTTCAGGAAAACTCTCCTAACATCAGCAAAGGGGAAATGCACATTTCAATTTATAATTTCAAGTAACAAATTTGCATGCAAATGTATATTTAGAAATTTGAAAGAGCTAAATCATACATTTTTGGCAGGCTTTTACTTGCAAAAGAAATTTTCAGTTTGCATATAGCTTTGTACTAAATTCCATTATATTGCTTGGAAGAAAAATATGAAAGGTATAGAAAAGCAAAGGGGCTCTGCAAAATGCAGCCAGGTGTTTTTCCTGAGACATGTCCTAATCCTGCAGCTGCACTGGTCAGACCTGGGAGTGTTCCCTGCAAGGAAAGTGGTCCCAGGTTGACATTTGTGTATTGACTCTTGCAGCCTGTGCATGCTGCATTTGCCCCTTGATTTGAGGGCAATTTAATTTTCCTTTCAGGCATTTTAGGGAATAGAGTGGTGCTGGTGAATGTAGTGATGTTGGGGACCGTGGGGAGATAGGTTCATCTCCTCTCCCTGCCCAGTGAGAGGGTTTTGTGTGAATGCCACACTGAAAGGCCCTGAAATACTTTGGGTTTTGTAATATTCCCTTCCAAGCAATATTGGAAGAATTTTCCTAATGTTTGACCTAAAAGACCCCAAAAATATTTTCCTCATCAGAGCTTTATTTATTTTCCCTGTGGGAAGCGTTGCCTGCATGACCCAAACCCACAAAGCCTAAACCCTCCATTTTCAGCCAAAAGCCACCTTAACCAGTAATGACACACATTCCTACCCCACCACTGGGAGGAAAACTTTCCTCCAAGCAGTGGCTCATTTTAAAGTAACTTCAAATATGCCTTTAAAATTATTTCCCTCCTTGTTTAATTAAACATAATTGTTTCTACTTGCAGTAATCTCCTCTGAGATGTTCATGGCTGGTTTATTGAATAACTTCTGTGCATGAGGAAAATCATCCGTTGTATAGAGAGCTGCTCCATTCACCATCACCATTTTGCTGGTATTTTGACCTGACATCAGCACCCAGCACCCACAGGGCTGGGGAGGGCACTGGCAGGAGTTTCCCCACACTCCTGAGAGCCACTTGTTTTTTAAAATGGAGGATTTGGGTTGCAAAAGGAGTGCTGTGGGTCTGAGAACCCATCGTGTGGGGTTTGTTCCCAAGCCCTGCCTGTCCCTGGCCATGCCATGGACATGCTGGCACTGTCCTCCTGCCTGGATTCTTCCTTGCTCTGGGGAGGGGGAGTTTTTGAGGCTCAGGGCACATCATGTGCAGGATCCCCCCAAAAGGAAATAGAATCAGGAATTAGAAGGAGGAGTGTTGCTAGGGAACCGAACGTGATTGCTCAACTCCTTTTTTGCCTAAAGAAGTCCAAGAGAAATCCCCGAATTTCAGATCATGTGCAGAGAGGTGCTTGGCTGGTGGCTCACAAGCCTCTGTGCTGGCTCGTGGGGATGTCCAGATTTGGCAGAGCCACCCACCACACGGATAGTGATGAAGGGTGGAGAAGCTGACGGAAGGATGGTGATGGGGGATGGAGAGGGCAGCAATGGAGAAGGACAATGATAGAGAATGGAGAAAGAGGAGATGGAGAATGGGAAGGATGATGAAGAGGGATGGAAAAGGCAGTGATGAAGGATAGGGAGGACCTAATCAGAGAGAGCAAAGCTGAGAGGGAAACAACAAGGGTTGTGGTTGGGGCCACTCACTTGACCAAAGGAAGTTGGGTGAGCTTTAACTCAGTCTTACACCAGAAGTCATTATTTATGAGCCTCCTGCATTCCTGTGTCATTAGGCCTGAAAAAGGCATAAAATATAAATGATGGTAAGAGAATCAAAGTGCTGAGAACTCTCCTGGCTACCAGGGAGGGAGGTGCTGCATTCTCCTGCCCAGTGACTGCTCTCGTTTCACCCAAACGTCCTGGGGTTGCTGCCAGGGCCAGGAGCTCTGTGTGCCCCCACTGCAGCCCCCCTAGCCCAGGCTTTGTGGGACTGCCCAGCACAGATCCCTCATCCTCTGCAGGTTTCCCTTCCTCATGGAGCTCAAACACAAATCCTGGTGTGATTTCTGAGCCCTGAAATGACTCTTAACCCACATTATCTTCTAGCTCAGGACACAACCGGCTTCTGTTACTAAACATAACTCTGAATTTTCCTATTTTTTTTTCTGAAAATATTTCAAATATTTTTCAGAGCAAAGACCCAGAGATGCTATTTTCATCTCCCCAGGGGGCTGAGGAACTAGCTTGTTTTCCGCCCACCCAAACAGCCGTGATGGTACAGGGATATTTTGTTTTTTACAGGTTGCTTCCCACCAGGAGCCACAAGCAGCCAGGGAAAGGAAGCTCCCTGGTGCTGCCCTGTGCCTGGGCTAACACGTTTCAGGCCTTAAAAGCGGCTGGTTCACTGCTTTTTTCTGTCTTCCCTGCAAAGGATTTGATTTTCTAAAACTTCCTATTTCTTTAGCACTGCCAGTTGCTGAGCTGATGGGCTCATCTTTCCAAGGGACACTGAACTGAAGGGAGTGTAAAACACACAGCCAGGATAACAGGATTGTTGCTGGCACTGCAAAATGCCACCTGGATCCCTCTGCGTGCAAAGTCAGACGAGGATTACAGAATTTCCCAGATTAAGCCATTTTAAAGAATTCGACAGCACAGGGGATGCTGGCAACAGCCACTGCTGAGATTCTGCTCCCCATCACCCAGCACTGCCAGGAAAGGCAGAGATTTTGGGTGCTCTGCATAAGCAAACACATTCATTCATGATCCCCGTGGGGTTACTGATCTCAGAGAAGGCATGGAAGGCTTCAGCTCCAGGAAAAGGGTGGAAGGCAGAGAAGGAGGATGGACATGAAAGCAGGAAGCTGAGCTGGTTGATTTTGGGAGAAGAGCCCTGATCAAGCAGAGCACTGCTCCTCCCCCCCTCCCCTTCACTGACAGGGATGTGAAGGATGCTCTGTGCTGCCAAACCAGAGTGACAGTGCACAGAGCCCAGGCTCCAAGGCGCTGCATTAAGCATGAGCAGACAATTCCCACCAGTTGCTGCTCATCCTTCAGTAAGTTTTAACAATTTAGGGGCCAAATTAAACCCCTTCAAATTGGAGGACTTTAATGGGTTTTCAAACAAAAAACCCTTTTGCCCTGAGACCTCTCAAGCAGAGTCAGGGGCTACACCCAGCTACTGTCTTTTACATTTCTCTGGCATTCAGGACTCAGCTCATTTGTCCACAGTAAAAGCCATTTTGTTGGAGAGGTGCCTTATCACAGCTGAGCCCCATCGGGTGGATGCTCAGAGGGGAATCTGACATCTGGCTAAGGCCCAAGGACTCTAAAGAAGATTTTGGTCTAAAACTCTACATAATCCTGTGATAACATAACCTGAACTTGTTCTCTGAGTCACCCTTTTGCTACCAAATCAACCCAAACTTCAGTTAAGACCTTTGACCAGCTCAGTGCTGGGAAAACAAGGGAATGTTTGTACATATCCAGAGCTGCAATTTAATCCTGCCTGCCTGGGGGAAGAGTGCAAGGGACTGGCTTTTCTCGGGAAAATATAAACCAGTTCCTTCTTCCTTTGGCATTCCTTTCTAATTTAGAAATTGGACAAGCTCAGCATCTGGGGAGGACAGTGCTGGGGAGCATCCTGTGTCCAGATCACTGACCTGATCCAGTGGCATCCTTCAGGTCTTTCCACCCTTTCTAATCACCATGGTCTTCCTCAGAACCAGACCTGAGCTTTCCCACATCTCAGCTTCTGCCCCAAAATTTGTGGTCCATGGGCAGCCTTTGGCATCAGCAGGGTGCCGGACCCAGTTTCCTTGGAGCTAAACCAACTCTTCCTCTCCTTCTCCTGTTACAGCCACCTCCCTTGATGTTTCCAGCCCTTCCTCAGTCCCAGTGCCCATCAGACCCTGCCTTCCTCCCTGTGCCAGGCACCTGCCCATTCCAGCTGGCTTAGCCCTGCCAGGGGATTAGGATTACACACACTGTCAGGCAAAAACATGCCTGGGAAGAAAGCACTTAGTGTTGTATTTTTTTGTTCCTAAGTAGGTAAATATCCCTGTTGAGTGAAATATGAATATCCATCTTCAGGGTCAGGATGGGATTTGGTGCTGTAAATCTCCCTTTGGGCCAGCTCTCTCCATGAGGTTTAACCTGGGGTGACCCAGGCGGGAGCAGAACATCCCAGTCTCAGGTGGGCATGAGGCAGATGGACACAGCATCCCACCCATCCATTCTGTACGGACTGAAGGGAAAGGAAAATTGTTCTGTGAATTCTGACTGCTCAGCATCAACAACAGACCAGGTCAGTAGCCAGGGCAGGAATGGACTGGGCTGTTGCAGAGGGTAATTCATGGAAACTGGAGAGAGACAACTCCATGGGAGACCCTAAAGCAGCTGCCAGAACCTAAAGGGGCTCCAAGAGAGCTGGAAAGGGACTGGACTCACCAGGCATGGACTAACAGGACAAGGGGGATCAGCTTCAAACTGACAGAGGGCAAGGTTAGATGGGATTCTAGGATGAAATTCTTCCTTGTGAGGGTGGTGAGGGTGGTACTGACACAGTTTGCCCAGAGTCCCCATCCCTGTAGGTGTTCAGTTCCAGGCTGGATGGGGCTTTGAGCAACCTGGTCCAGAAGAAAGGTCTGGAAGGTGTCCCTGCCCAGGGCAGGAGGTTGGAACAAGATGGTTTTTAGGGTCATTTCCAACCCAAAGCATTCTATTGTTCTATGATTCCACGAAATGATTCCTGTCAGGAAGACTGGAAGGTCAGTAGCCAGTTCAAGTTTTATTCACAGGATACTTACATGTACTGATATTTAAATTTTCAGCATCCCAAAGGGAAAAACCAACAAAGCAGCGATGTAGAATAAATAATACAATAAAACAATAATAATAATGAATATACTGACATAGGCAAAGCACATGGCTCTACAACCTCAGCAGGAGAGCCCAGCACATCAGCCCAACTGATTTTGTGGGTCCATCTATAACCCAGCATCAGGCATGAGCCTTCCCTAGAGCCAGCAAAAAGCAATAACCACCCAAATCCCAGCGGAGGTGTTGAAAGGGAGGTACATGTCATAAAAATACTCTGCAAATAATTGCTTTTCTTCATTTGCTGACATTTAATGATGGGAAGCCAGAACAAAAATTCATTTCAGGGTGAGACAATGTGACACTGGGTTCTCAGTTTTTCCACTCAAGTGAAATAAAAAGTCCCTGTAGGTGGAGAAAAACAATTCATTCCACACTCAGGACATTTTGTTTGGTTTTAATATTTAATTGAGGCAAGGTAATTTTGTGACCAAAGGTCAGTTCAAAGCCAACATTTGCAGTGTTTCGCTTGGAAAACGGTGAAACAAAAGGCTTTGACACTTCAGAAAGTCTTGTTACTAGTTTTCCTGCCAGTCTGTGCTAAAACATCAGTGTGAGAGTCCCCCAGGCCAGGACTGCCTCTTCCTGCTCTTCTGAATGGCAGGAGAGGCCAAGGCAGCTCCTGGTGGTGCCAGCATTGCCTGGGTCCATCTGGTACATCAGCTCTCATGCAGAAGAAGGTTTACACCATATTAAGCCCCTCAAAATGCAGCTTTGATCCCCAAAGCCCAGCTGATGGCATCTGAGCCCTTCAGTAACATCCATGGGGAGAGATAACTCCAAACCACAGGGAAAAAAATAATTGTAACCCTTATTTTCAGTGTAGTCCCAAAATATCTTCCTCAGTGACTTCTGTTTTTAATTTGACAGGCTGATGATGTGAAGAACATCTCCACTCACACCATGCTGGCTGTTCCCTGCCACTGCCTCTTGCCCTGCGTGCTGGAATCAGTGGTGCCCCTTCCCAGTTCAGAACAGAGCATGATGCTTTATGACATTTTTTAAAACCTATTCTTATTTAAACCCAAGGGTTTTCCCCCCAGCAGGTTTTTGTTCTGAAATGAGCTCTCAAAATGAGTGTGCCTGTTGAGGGACAAGTCAGGCCATGATCATAGCAGAGGGCAGTGAGTGAGGGCAGTGTCCCTGGGTGGGTCTGAGGTTTGTTGGGGTGCCCCAGGGCTGGGCTGGCCACCAGCTCCATGCAGCACCCAGCCCTTCGGGGGTGTCCAGCTGCCTCCCCGTGTCCGTCCTCCCACTGCCTGACACAGTCTCCTTCCCATCATATATCCAGTTGCCTGAAGTACCCGCTCACCGGAAAAAAGATGACATTTTAGAGGTAATTAATATCCAGGGAATATATATCTCTGCTTCCTATGCTTGTACATTTGTAATCTGAGTCTCCATACTCACTCTTTCCCCTCCTCTGCAATGCCCTCTGGGGAGAGCTGAGCTGTGGGGGATGTAGGGGCACCTTTCCCCTCTGAGCCCAGTCCTGTGGCTTAGACCCCATGGGCCCTCCTGGGTCCATCCTCGCTGGGGAAAGACTGACCTCAAAACCAGCTGAAGGCCATGGGCAGCATCCTGGGGAGAGCTGCCCTTCACCTCCTTCTGGCTCGGTTTTCCTTGGGGATCTGTGACCTTGCTCGAAATCTGAAAGGCATTGCAAGGGCTGGGCCAGGATTGGCTGAGAAACCCCAAAATGGTCGGGAGATTGTGTTTCCATTTAATGAGCCACACAGTCCTGCTTTACCTGCAAAGACAAAACATGGGTCTGCTTTGCCTCCACAAGCCATGCCAGGGAAATGCAGGGCTCCAGGTATCTCTCCCACTCCTTTGAACCAAGTGCATCTCCCACCACCCATTTCATTACTCCTCCTCTGCTCTGAGCAGGGTGATGTCTTGGGCAGAGGGCTCACCTAACACACCAGTGCCACATGCTAAAACCAGAAACCAGTGCATGGCCTAGAATGATTTTCCATCCTGAACTTAAAGAAACTCACCAGGAGGTAGCACAAGTAGAGCCAGCACCATCTGCAATCATCTATATCAATTTCTTACTCCTCAATCCCCTCTCCTATCCAACTGTCAGACACCCAAGTTTGTGCTTGCAGCTGGGGGAAACCTGGACATGGAAACTAAAGTGTAGGAGGAATGGTACACTGGGAGTCAGGGCAGCAAAGGCTGAGCTGCTCAAAACCCTGCCAGCATCCCCAGTGGAGGGCAGGAGGAACACAGAAGTTCTGCTGCTCATGTCCGTTGAATATGAGAGCTGCACTGTGGTCAGTTTGCACAAACCAATAAGGCCCATTCCAACCAGGCCAACAACTGGCAACGAGGGCACTCAGCTGGGACAGAGGGAAATGGTGTGGAGGCTCTGAAGCAGGGAGCAGAGCATGAAGATGAGCTCTGTCTGTAGCTGAGTGCCTGGCCAAGCTGGGTCCTAGCCCGGGACTGGAGGAGATCCCAGGAAAGGCAGCAGTGCTGAGCAAAGCACATGGACACGGCCGTGGCTTCCCCATCCCCACACACTCTGGCCAGCCCCGTGGTGTGTGACAGCAATGTTCCCATCCCTCACTGGTGGAAGTGCTGCCTCTGCACTGACAGGTAATTTAACTCTGGCACAGCCCATCTCCTCCCTATTACGACCTTGAAGAGCATCCTCCGCCGGCGCCCTCCTTCCTTGCCGACATTGGCAGGTGTTGGAGCTGGTGCCACTCCCTGCAGGCAGGTTTTCCACTGGGAATCAGCAATCCTGGACATTAGGAGGATCAAGTTCCAGGAAACAGAACAAGGGGGATGCCAGCCTGCGGGGTCAGAAGGAGCCCAGGTTTGGAAGGAAGGATGGGGAAGCAGAAGGGTCCCTACTCTGGGTGTTGCAATGCCTGAGTCCTCCTCCTTGTGGTTTGCTTTCTGGTTTTAGGATGTGGTGCACCCATTGTAGTGCGACTTTGTGCTGTTCTCTGGCCATCCAGGACAGTCGTAGGCTCAACTCAGCTGACTCACAGTGCCTCAAAGTCAGATTTTAACTCCCAGGCCCTATGGTACCTTGTAGTGTGCAGCCAGAAGGGAGCCCCAGGCAACAAAAGGTACCTCAGGCACCCTAGCACACCTCTGCATTTGGATGAGATGATTCACACTGCTTTCCTCCTGGGATGATAAAATAAGCCCAGAGTGACTCATCCCAGCTGTGGCCCCAGCTTTCACATGTGGGCACAGAGGGACAGGGTCTCTGGTAAAATCCTGCTTCCCTCTCTCCTGCACCAGTCCAAGCTGTTTTCCACGAGAGCAACTCGGCCACAACACCTTGCAGCAGAAGTGAGGCAGGAGAAATCCCCTCTGCCCTGCTTGGAGCAGAGCAGTGCATTAACTGCTGCATCTCTTGGACCACTCTGTCATGGGCAGCTCGAAGTCACAGGGGCTGGGACAATGCATCTCCAAGAGGTGGATGTCCCACCTGCACTGGGGCCGATGGAAACATCCAGGACATGGGTTTGGCTGCCTGCTCCAGACAGGATGAATCTGGCAGCATCTGATCTGGAGATGCTGCTCTCCATTGGCCACGCAGGGAAAACTGCAATGCAATTTAATGAAATATTAAAACCCAATCAGACCTTAAAGGATGGCAAAACAGAGGCACCATAAAAACCCTATGGAGCATCCTTGTTTCTCCTTCTTGGTACCCCAGAGAGGCTGTCTCAGCCCCATTCCAGTCTCAGCCAGGGCCTGAGAACCCCAGGGATGTGTCAGTACTCCACTTCTCAAGGCACACCCTCGCTGCTCTACCAGAGCCCCATGGGTCCCCCTGCAATTCCCCAGCACGCCCCAGATGAAGAACACTTTGCAATGACAGCCCCCTCCCTCCAGGGCAGCAGCAAAGGCAGCACAGCACCCAGAGCACCCCCACGAGCACGACCCATGTGCTCCACGGGGGCTCATCCTAAAGCACGTCCACATGTCCCTCTGCCATGCAAGCCCCGCTGTGCCACCGAAGTGGTGACCAGAGGTCACCCTGCCGTCCACCCTGCATCACTGGTGGCTCCTCTGTGTGGTACATCGTGTGCTGCGTTTCCATGGAAACCAGCATCGCGCACATGCCAGCGTGGCCGGGCGGCTCCCAGCCCTGCGAGATGCCGCTGTCAGTCTCTGTGGGTGATGGAACCTCCCTCCCTGGCTCTGGCAACACTCCCTGTGGTATTTCTGGCCGGTGGTGGCGGGGAGGAGCAGTGGGGCAGGGAGAAACCCCTCTGCTGGGTACTGCAGAGTATCCTGAGGGCACTCAGCTCCTGCCTTCAGCATGCCTTGCTCTCTGCAGGCTGTGGTTGCAGGTGGCACATGAAAATGTCCAGCTCCTGGCCTGGGGTGACGCAAGAGATGCATTCCTGGCAGAGGAATGAGATCCACACACAAGGATTTTCCTTATTGTAGCTTGCTGCCTCTGGGACTCAAATTTCTGGCAAATAATCACAGCCCTGCTATTCTTGCCCAACCCTTCTCTTTCCTATTGACATCTTAAGCACAGCTCCCTGCTGCTTGTCCCAGGCTGCTCTTTAGCAGCATCACTGCAGAGTCTCGGCTGTGTGAGGAGGGAGGGACGTGTGCTCCCAGCAGTTCAGGGAGGTGCTGTGCCTGCTCTCCTCCATCCAGCACTGCAGGAGGGATTGGATTCCTCTGTGGAGCCAGGCTGCTGGAGGAGCAAGGGTGTGTTCCCACAGTGCCAGGCTGCTGGTGGTGTGCACAGCTCTTTCTATCTCTGTCCAACTTTTTTCCTCCGGGATCTGGAGGCCCTGTAGCTCCTCAGTGCTATTAAACCCTTTATGAAAAAGGAATCCTGACAATTATGCAGTTTATCAAAATAATCTTCCCCATGTTTCAAGACACATTTCTCTGGCCACTCTCCTTCACATCTCCTCCTCTATTCACAAACACCTCTTCAAATGCAGCACCTGCCCTGGGCTATGACACTTGCCAGACAAAAACTACCACTGAAAAGGGAACTGTTGTCCTTGCCCCTTGTTAGCAGTGACGCAAACCCTGCTCACAGCTGGCAGGAGATGCTTATCCAGTTCCCACCAAGGGAGCAACAAGGCAAACACTCTGCTGGTAAATACAGCCCCCAAAAATGGAGGATAGATAACCACAGCCAACAGCCACCAGAGCTGCACTGGTCCTTGGCACTCATCTCTGGCAGAGTTAGCATCCATATCCATGTTGATAAGGACTTTTAAAGCCTGTTGGAAATCACAAAACCACAGAATGGTTGGGGTTGGAAGGAACCCTAAAGCTCATTTCATTCCAATCCCCTTGCCACGGGCAGGGAAAACTTCCCCTGCACCAGATTGGCCAAAGCCCCATCCAACCTGGCCTTGAACACTTGCAGGATGGAGCAGCCACAGCTTCTCTGCTAAGTATCCTCTGGGTATTCCCTGGGTAAGAGTTGTGCATAGGGAAAACATCTGAAGTCAAGAAAGAAGGCCAGAATGCTTTCAAAAAGGAGATATTGTTTCCAGCTAGATTCAACTGTAGAGCTGATTTCATTTTCAATTGAAATCACAAGGTGATGGTAGGGCTTGCAGAAAAGTATCGCTGTTAGAGGACGTTGAACACATTCGCACCTGATACAAGGCAGATAATTTGTATTTGTTTGCCAGCTTCTTGACTGGTGAAGGAATTTGGAGACACATCTACTCCTGACACAAAGCATTTCATATCCTGGGTGTTCCCACATCACAGTCTGACCGAGGGGCAGCACCAGTTAGAACCTGATGAGCTCAGCAGGACTCACCCCGTTTGGGCATGGCTGCTCCACAAGCCCCAGCACTCTGCTGGCTAAGCAGGTGCTTATCCCTTGGCATGTGCCTAATATTATCGACTGGAATAAAACCTGGACAAGTCCCCTTCTTAAGCACACAGCCAAGTGCTGGTTTCCTCCAAGAGGATCTTGAAAATACTGTTTACAAAGGCAAAAGTTGACTTTACATTTTTTAAGGCAGCCTTGAACTTTACAAGCTCCTGAAATCCGGCCCTTCCGCATTGCTTCACTGCTGTCTTTGCTTTCTGGTTGCACATGATGCAGTAAGAATGCCACGTCCTTGTCTCCCCAAACACTGAACCTTGTATTTATCTCCCGAAAATTGCTATGCAA
The DNA here is from genome assembly GCA_025920805.1 of Petroica traversi. Taxonomy (NCBI): domain Eukaryota; kingdom Metazoa; phylum Chordata; class Aves; order Passeriformes; family Petroicidae; genus Petroica; species Petroica traversi. The sequence goes on along the minus strand of JAHLSL010000036.1, from coordinate 5,984,180 downwards.
TGCAAATAACTCCATTTCCAAGAGTGCCGGATGGATGGAGCACATTTTCAATGCAGGGCAGAGGATTAGGAACAGCCTTCAACGTTCGCAACAGCTCTGCGCCAAGTGGGAATAAAAGTTTCGTACCAAATTAGAAACACGGCTCCCATTCCTGCCTGCAGATTTGTGGTCTGTGAATACAGCTAAAATGAATTAAAAAAAAAAAAAAGCAACTTGGCAAGCACGCTCTCCCTTTGAATGAATTTGCTTTGACCAACCGCACGAGGTTTCCACATTTGTGTCCTCGCCAAAATAATGCTCCGTGCGTGGTCAGGGAGGCCAAGTCCCGGGGGGCAGCAGGGGAGCTCCTGAGCTGCCAGAAAGATGCAGCCCCTGGGGAAAAGGTGGATCCTGTGATTTTCTGGTGTGTGCAAACTGCCTGGGCATGCTCAGCTGGCCGTGGCCTTGGGGACCACGCTGCACACCGGTGCTTTCTGATGTTCCCTGCCTCTCCCTCGTGAGTCCATCCATATCTGTCAGCTCTCCTGGTTTATGCATGGATGGCTGACTCCATCTCTGATGCAGTGGGATGCTAATCTATAATCAATGCTCTGGAAACCAGTGCTGTGGGATCTTATCTTAATGCACTGATTGCAATAGACTCCTGAGTGATTCCTCTGTTTGAAGAGCGCTAGTCAAAACACTTCATGTCTTGAATTTCATCGGGTGGATATCACTAATGAACTTACTTCTGCATTTTGCATAGTTCAAAAATTGTCGGCTGAAGGGTGAAGAAAATCAGGATGTCTTCCCTGCAACCAGCAGAGAGAGAAAAGGGAAGAGCTCTGCCAAATAAATGATTAATTACCCAGCCTTCTCCCAGCCTAGGTGTTTGTGTTAACACCTGAAGAAGCCATCTCCACATGTGACTTCTCCAATTGCAGGGTGAGAGCAGTCAGTCAGAAGCATTGCCTTGGGGCTGGCTCTGTCCTGGCAAGTTGTCCCCTCTTGCAAGGGACACCCCCAGTGCCACTGGTTTTGAGGGAAGCAGCACCTGTCCTTAAGTAAAAATCCCCCCCTTCCATGAGAGACTGAAAGCCAGAAACCCCAATCTCATACCAACTAAAGAGACAGGAAAGAGAAACAAATAAGCATAATGTCTCTCTGCAGGGTAAATATATATTATTGACACCAGCAAGATGCCAAAGTCTACTGATGGGCTATGTGTGTTGTTGAAAGAGTAATTATCCCACTGAGTTTCCAGCTCTTGATGACGCAGAGGATAAACAGAAGTTTCCTGTTTGGAGCTTCATAAACACCCTGAGCAGATAAACACTCATAAGCGAGGGGTTTGGGATGGGAAGGGGAGGGGCAGCAATCCTCTTTTATGAGAAATGAGATTGGAAAATGGTAATCTCCTAAATGGGCATGGCTGGTGGGCTGATAAACAGAGCTCCTGGTTATTATGGTGATGAGCTCCATAGAAAAAGTGTAATCCCAGCCCAACTGTTCAGGAGATCGCTCTTCTCCCCTCTCCCAAATCATCACATTAGGCTGATAGGAGAAAATAAATGAGATTTCTTTGTGCCAGGTTGTATAACTGCATTGAACAGAAGCATCCAGCTTTGCACTTTTATCTGGGGACATCGGTGACTTCCTGCCCTGGATAAGGGAGAAGAGCCTCAATCTCCCTGCGTGCAGCTCATGTCCTCTGGTCCTGCTTTCACTGAGAGACTCTGCTGCATCTGGCTCCATCTCCTCCCCAGGCAGCAGTGACCACAGCTCTTTCTTTTCCTGGGGTCCATTTCCAGCCAGGAGCAGAGCCCGGGGCAGCTGCACACTCAGGGCTGGGGCACTGCATGACTCCCACCAGCAGCACTGCCACCAGACCAGCCCCACCAAGAGGACCAACAGCCCTGCTCCCTGCAGTGTGCAGAGGGAGACACATCAGGGGAAGCCCAAAACACATCTCAAGGATGAAAATCCACAGGTTATGGGGGTTTTTTTCCACAAATACTTTAGTAGGACTGCAGAGCAAGGCTTTGCATCCTGGTGCATACAGAAACCCTCTCCTCACTGCCAAAACTGCAAGCTGGGACCAAATTAAAGACAAAGGACAAAATGCCATTTGATGTATTTTTGTTTAGTTTTAAAATGCTGGGGGGGAGGCCACGTAAAAGCTGTCAGCAGCATGACAGAGACAGGATAATGACTACCCAGAAAGCCATAGGAACATCACAGACCCACAGCACCAGCCACATCAAAGAATCTAAACAGTCCCAAGTTACATCAGCCAAGCAGCAATCAAAGCAAAGGGACGAGCTCCCGGTTCTGGGAACATACTCACAGTTTTTCCTCCAACCCTTTGCAAACAAAGAGCTTTCTGCAGTTTGCTGGGAAGCTCGTAGGGTTTGTGCTAATGTGACTGGAGTCAGAGGGATGGCAAGCGAAGGGCAAACGCAGGCACTTCAGGGAAGTTCGTTTTTAGGAAATAGTTTTAAACATAGAGAATAACAAACAGACCCCAAGCATTTGTGGCATTTTTTAAAATGTATTTTGCATGAAATGGAAAACTACAACAACAAGCAGTATATACAGTAACAATAAACAGTGTGAGGATACAACAGAAAGAGGATTATAATTTCAAATCGGTGTGCCCTGCATACGCAGTGCTTCCAGTGCTGGGGAGCAGAGCTGCCCTTATTTCTGCTGTCTGCAAGGCTGGGGATAAAAGATGTCAAACTACAGATAAAACTGAGAGCACAGGGATAATGATAAGGTAAAAAGATGAAAAGGAGGTTTCATACGGCTAAACCCATGATTCACATTCACGCATGAGGCTCTAAAAATAATTCCAAAAATCGTGTTTGAAAAAAAAATTTTGATTTCTCTTTTTTCCCCTGTACCCCACCTGAACAACTCTCCCCTTTGGAGTTGGCTGTGGGATGGATGTGGGTATTTAGGTTCCTGATTTACATCCAAGCAGCAAGAAGGTGGGATGGTTTTGAGGTTCCCTGAGCCAGAACTGGGTCTGGCTGAGCTGGGGCTCCTGGCTGGGAGAGCATGATGCAGGGCCATCATCTGCTCAGGGGGTAATCAAACAGGAAGGTGGAAGGAGTGGGCAGGACTCACTCTGGACTTCAGAAAAGCTTTTGATGCCTCAGCAGATGAAAGCCTTGCTACAGGGGTAGTAAAATAGGATTGGAAAAGAGCAATTCTTGGATAGATAAAAAAGCTGAAAAGAGAAGTGAGGATATCAAAGGCTGTGGGGATCTCACAGGCTTCTGCATGCCAGCAGAACATCTCTGCCATGGGTCCTGTGGGCTGCAGGACTGTGCTGGCTCCTCTGGAAATCAGCAGGCCCAGTAGCAATGAAGTTGGCAGCATGGATTTGTAACTATGGGAAAAACCTCAACAGGGCTCAAACCCCTGAAAAACAGCATCTGAGGGCTTCAGGGATATTGTGCACCACAGAAAAATCCTCAGCACCCATTCTTCTCCCCTCTCCTGCTTTGCCTGGCAGTATCAATCCCTGCTTCCTCCACCTCTAGCAGAGTATGCCAAGGGACATCAGGGGGATGCCAGGAACAGGGAGTGACCCCCACAGAGCCCTGTCCCCCAAAGGACTGCAAGGCTTTCTTACCAAAAGAGATCAACAAGTTTCAACCCATCAGCTTGATGTAATCAAAGCATTGTTTGGCTGGTTGGGGAAGGGGAGGCGGTGGGTTTATAGTAAAAAAAACCCCTATTCTTCATGCATTTAATTGGTTGGGAAAAGTAAAATGCCACATTTTCTGCCCTTGCTGACCTTTTCCACAAGTTTTGAGCCTGCCACAAGCCCAGGGCAGCAGCAACACGAGCTGGGGCAGAGCCCATGCACGCAGCCGTGGCCAGGGCCGGGAAGAGCAGCCACAGCTCCCAAAATAAACCTCCCCCATCCCACCCCTCCCTGAGGCTGGGAAGAGGCCCTGAGAGCTCTGGTTTGCTGTCTCCCATTCCTGCTCTTCCTGGCTTTGGGTCCATCTGAGGACAGGGAGGAGATGCTCCTGGCTGCTCCATGAGAGCTCCGGCCGGGGCAGTGCTGTGCTTGGGGTGAGGCACCACGGAGCTCAGCCGCTGCTCCTGTCCTGCTCCTTCAAAAAGCAAAAAAGCACTATGCTTTTAGAAAGCATCCAGCATGAGGAACGTTATGTTTCAAGGATGCTTCATGCAAAAAAAATAAGCCCTTGAAAGCTTGTTCAGAACATGGGGTTGTGTTGGAGGCTTTCATGCAGATGCTGAAACCTCTCCTCCTGTTTTTTCAGGGATGAACTGCTGTGAGGACAGCTGGGGAGCCTGAGCTAGGTCTGTGTGTCTGCACCACCCTGCACGCCGGGCTGCTGTGTTATTGTTCTGTCAAACCAGCCACTGAAACATAGCCTGTTCTGGGGAAAGCCCCAATTTCAACATATTCTGATTTTGGGGGATTCTGGACTAAGCCCTGGCTGTGCACAGTGCTGTATAAAAATGGAAGGAAGAAAGTGATTTTGCCTCTTGCAATTGGGATACAAGCTGGAAGCAGAATACAGACAGGGACTGTATGGGACCAAATCTCCTAATTTAGAACAAGAATCAGAGTTTTTCTCCTGCTGGGATCTGGCAGACAGCAAGCCAGGGCTCAGATCCCCTCATATCCCCTCTTGTCATGCAGGATCTCACAGTTTCAGGGCTGAGCAAAGCCCAGAAGAATCAACAGTCCTTCCTTCGCTGGATGTAGCAATAACAACACCCAGGGCTTCCTTCCCGAGGGAGTTGGGATGCTTCACTAATTGAGAATTTCAAGGATCTTTGAAATCATCAGCTGGAAGATGCTCTAGAAATACTGAGCCATTTTATTTTTAGAATGGACATACAATAAAATCTCTCCCCTTATTTTCCAAAAGGGCTTTCTCACAGTCTGGAAAGGCCAGCTGGGCTACCTTAGTGAAACTGCAGTGCAGCTGGAGGTAAGTGAGAAAACACAGAAAAACAAACCCAAGGTGAGATGAACAAAGGTGGATTTTTAAAGTATTTTTTTTAAATTAAGAAACATTATAATAAAATGCTGGAAAATACCCTAAACCAGAAGGTCATGAGTAAACCTGGATTAATGAAGTGCTTTTTGCCAGGTGAGTGGCAGCAGGAGGAGCTGAACCTTCCTGAGCATCCCTGCACTACCCAGCACATGCACTGGCATGGCTGCAGTGGGAGCAGCCACACTGAGCTACAGCAGTTTGCCAGCCCTGCCAGAACCTGCTGGCTGTGAGCAGCTGAGTTAGGAGGGCTTTGCTGAAGACAGATCTGGAAATGAGACAAGTGATGTGGTCAGAACAAACATCTTATGGGGATAAAATGGGATGCAGCTCTGTCCTGGATGGAGGGGTCATCCCAAGCCTTGCTCAGACCCAGCCCTCACCCCATCCTCCACAAGGCCATGTGCTTCTCTGGAAGCTCTGCTACCTCCAAAAGCCTCTAGGAATGAATATTTATCCAAATTCTGTGCCTCGTTACCACTGACCAATTGCATTCTCTTTCCAGGACATAATTCAGCTCAGGTTTATTCAAAAGAGCTGAAAGGAAGCAACACAAAGAAGAAACAAATGGGCTGAACAAATGAAGCACAAATGAGATCTCTTTGGCCTTGAGAAAGCTGCAATTCCTTTTGCAGATGGGACTGAATTACTGTTGGGACATATTTGAATGGGACTAAAACTATTTTCTGTAATCCTGACGTTAGGCAAATTTAGGTGCCCAACAATGAGCCAGACTGAGTTCTGCATAAAACCTCTACCAGCTGGACCAAGCCAGATTTCACCCATCATTCATTCTGCACTTTTAAAGTAATTTCTGTTTATCTCTCCATTTCCATAAGACACAAAAGCCTTTGAGGAACATTTTCTCCTAAACACCCATTTCTACAAAATCAGAGCCTAAAAACAGGGAGCTAAGTGAGACATTTTGGTCAGGGAATCCAAGCAGGCTTATCCCAGATGTTGCCACAACTTAGTTTGTCATCTGAGGATTAGTTTCAGAAGGCAGTGGTGAATTTTGAGTGTCCAGTGGATCTAAGGATTGGAAGAGGAGAGGCAGGGAGGGAGCATCTCTCTGTTCCTTGGGAACAGCTGCTGTGGCAGGATGGGAAGGGGATGTGCTGAGAACGGGAGTGAAGGGGCACTTGGGAGCAGAATCCTTCATTCCCCAGCCGGGGTATCCCACTCCCTCAGCGGTGCTGGGCCGGGAAGGAAGGAAGCGCGGCCAAACAATGAGCTCCAGGAAGGGACAGCAGCCAAAAGCGAGGCCTGAGTCAGCAAACCAAGGGGCTGAAACCTGAGCTCCCCTCGTGCTGCTGCCCAGGGCTGAGCTGGGGGAGGGTCCTCATAGGAGATGTGCCCTCTGCATCCATCATGAGAGGGAAAGGGTCCTGCACATCACCCTGAGGGACCAGATCCCACCCTCAGCCATAGGGTAGGTGGGACATTTGTGTCCTCGAGGCTGGGGTTTTAGCTCTGAGACAGATGGGAAGAAAATGGCTTTTTAATTCAGCTGGGGCTGTGAAGATGGTACAGAAAGAGGTGTTTTCTCAGCTCTTATGTCAGAATTTTCCTCCCGTCCAGGATTTCCATCCGTACAGCCTTCAGTGGTTCATGGAGCTTCACAAACAGGATCTCCCTCCAGGACTTTGAGAAAGTTTCCTTTTTTCATGGTCTTTTGGCTGCCAGAGAGTGCAGGAGAGCCCTGTGCTGTGACACAGCACTGGGACCCGCTCCTCTGCCAAACACAGAACACAGCCCACATCCCACCCTGACCCACGTGCTGATGTGGGAACCAACAATAACACAGAGGCAGAGGCTGGGCCTAGATGGACGCTACCTTTGGGGAGCTTCCCCTCTCAGCCCCGGCACTGCACAGCTCTGCTCATCCAGGGCTGCAGCTTGGGGGACAGAGCCCGTCCTGCTCAGCCCATTTCAGTGCCCACCACTCGGCCCCTGAATTGTTTAGTTCCAACAGGCAGAAACTGCATTTTTCTATTCTGTGAATTTTCCCAGCAGATTCATTCCTCTGCTTCCCCGGACAGGATTTCCAGGAGGAAGGAAGTCTCATTCTCAGTGAGAGTAATTAAGCACCTCCCCAGCAGAGGCACGAAGTGGCCATTCACAGGCTGACGCATCACACCAGCTGCGTGTCAGCAGAGCTGCATCCCCAGCTGCCCCAGCCACCCTCCCACTGCCCACATTAAGGGCTTTGACACAACAGCCTTGGTGCCAACCCAGTGATGGCCATGCCTGGTTGGGACAGCGTGAAGTTATTGCCTTCCCCATGGAGAACTTCCTCACCACCTTCCAACAATTCCCCAGCTCGCCCCCAGCACTGACAGACACAGGGCTGAAAGGCAGCATTAATTATTGTGGTGAGCAACACCACAGAGAAGGTCCTAAAGGAGCTTCTTCCTTACAGTGATCTAAAAGAGTGAGAGGCAGAAGGGCCTGGAAGAAGACAGCACTAAGAAGATGTGGATTCTGGAGACCTGCAAGCAAAATACAGCTGCAGCTTAGAGGCTGCAAGAGAAAATGTAGGGCAATGAATTTATAGAGTCAAAGCAACTTGAACATTGATCAAAAGTACAGAGAAAGCAGCAGGGAGATGGGAAAATAACAGAAACTTTAATTCAGGATCCTACCTGCCAGTGCAATAAATATTAATGGAATAAGTTGGAGAAGGGGGAGGCCTCCTTGAGAAAGCAATAGCAAAAACACTGAGATTGATTTCCCATCAAATAATGTTTGACAAAGTAAAACAATTAAGGGCTGAGAAACAAAACCTAATTTTGGGAGGGTGATAGGCAGGATAAATGGATTTCCAAAGAACCAACAATCAAAGCTTTTGAGCTCACTTCAAGCCCACCAATGCTGGTTTGAATTAAAGTTCCCAGCATGACATCAGGCTGTGCCCTTCAAGCACTCTGTCCCCAGGGTCTTTCTTGCCATTCCAGAACCAACAAAACATGCTTTTACCCTCAAGGCTTTGTAGGCCCATAAAACTTGGACCCCCTTGCACTCCACATAATGAGCCACCTCTACACATTGATACCAGCCCCACCTCCCTTCCCACAGTGCCCCCGTGGGCCACTGGAAACTGTCCCTGTTCACCACCTGGCAGAGGAACAACTTACAGATGCTGCGTCTCAGCTCAGACACATATCATACACATACTCTCAAGAAAATAATTGCCCCCATCATGTAAGCCTGAGGATACCCTTCCAGTTACCTTGGTCAGTTTTTGTCCAATTTACACAAGGAGAAATGTACAGTTTGGTCAGAAGGCACCACTAAACATGGCAGTGGATGTTTCTCTTTCAGAGAACTCATTGCCCATCAAAAATTTCCTCTTGTTGACTCCCTGTGAGGCTGAGAGGGGAAACTGGGAGATTTCTGCCTAATTGTGTGGTTGATGAAGCATCCGGTGAGGGACTCGGTGGGACCTTTATTGCCATCAGTAACACTGGAAGTGGTGAGTTCATGCAGTGCCCCAGGCCAACATTTTACTCCAAGAAAGACTGGCTATTTCTTGCTATCTTCAGCTTCCCAAGGTCTGCTAAATCACCAATCTTCCACTGCCAGGAGCAGGTCCCTCCTCTCCGTACCCCTGATGGTCCTTCAATGAGCCAGAAAGCAAACCTCCTTCATCACTTCACCACCCACCCCAGCCAAACCTTGCTGAGCAGGCTCTGCTGCACCACGCACTGTGAGAGGAGCTCATCAAAGAAGCCTTTTAATTGCTAGAGTAACAACTTGGATGTACAAAAATGCCAGCGAAATTTGCATGACTAATTAAATAATTAAACACAGCCTGACAACTGAGGAACACAATCACGCATCCGAAAATCAAAACCACCTCTTAAGCACTGGAAGAAAGAAGGGATTCACTGCCCTGCATGTCCTGTCAACAAGAGTTGCTGATGGGTTGTGCCTTTTTGATTACAGACCAAGCAGAAGCAGCAGCACCCCCGTTCTCTGGTGAAGCCTTTGATCTGTGTCCAAATTGCTGCTGAATCCTGAGCACTGAATCTGGTCCTGCTGCTGATGCTGAGCCTGCAGGACTGAGTGCTGCAGGCAGCTCTGTGAGGACCTCTGGGTAGGGTCTGCTAGCCCAGCCTTCCAGCCCTGGAGAGTTTGCAAACCCTGATGCTGGGTAGCCTTGGAGTGCTGGGAACCTGGTCAGGGAAAGGTCACTCTTGTGTCTCAGCCCCCACATACTTCTCTAATTTAGCCCCAGCCTTCAGCAAAAAGCCAATCCCACTCCCTCCAGCCACATGTATTAATCCCAAAGGGTTAAACAACATTGCTTTCCAACAAGGAGAATGCAAACTATCCCACCTCCTTGCTTTTTCCAGCAAACTTATAAAACCCATTTACAATATGAATATGGAGATGATCAGAATTGCATGGGCTAAAGGCGAATTTGAAAAGATTAATTCTCTATTACAATTCAAGCCTTGATTTCGTAACCTTGGAGAGCAGATTCCCTGAGACTCAGTGGCCTGTGGCAGGACGCCCGAGTTGACAACGCTGTGACCTGACAGAAGCCAGAATCTGACATACTTTAATTCTTCTAGAAAAAACTGCATCAACATGGGTTTGAGGAACGAGGGAGATGAGATAGGAAATCCAGCCCTAACAGAAAGGCCTGGGATGTTGCCAATATTTCACATTCTTCGTGACACAGTTTGCTACTGGCTTCACTGCCTGATGTGATTAGTCCAAGAAAAAATTGGCCACTGCCTTCCTGGCCCAGTGCTGTCCAGATGGTTCTTGCTTCACTCTCTGCCCACCGCCAGAATCCCTGCAGTCACCAGAAGCCCTGCAAGCCCCCAGAGACCCATCCAGGAAGTGCATTATTCCTTTCCCCTGCATTTGGTGATATTATCTAGGAAAGCACTGGCACAATTTCAGTCCAGATCTTATTGACACAGAGACCAAGGGGGAAAGAACATTCCTAGAGGAAATGAGAAGATCTAACATGTAGTTTAGTTCCAGAATAGATCTGTTAAGTGCTTGCACATCACAGCACAGCCTACCTGGCCACTTAAAGAGCAAAGAAATTCCTCCCCATCCCCAGCTTCTCACAAACCTGGCGCCAGGTTCATATAGACTTTTTTTCTGAGTCACCATGGTCCAACAAGTGTAACACCTCTACACGATCAACCTTGAATACGTTTCCACCATGCTTATGTAAAGCGATCAGTGATAAACCATAAAAATCGGAGTGTGAACCAAAATATCTGGATGAGGCCATCTCAGGGCTCCACTGGAGCAGCTGTGCTGTGCACACCAAATGCAGAGCAGCTCCTTCCCACTGAAAGCTGAGACTCAAACCACAGAACCACACTGACTTCTCCCAAGCCATCTTCCCTGGGCTGGCTGAGGAATGCCAAGTGCCAGCGCTGAGCCCACAGTGCTGCTCTGGGGGCTGGAGTTTGCATGGCCAGGGGGATCCAAAGCAAGAATAGATCCCCCAAATGGCAGTACTCTATAAACAGGGATGCTGTCTTGGCTTGCCTCTTTGCTAGCTGTGCAAATAATTTCTGGGCAGCAGAAGCATGAGTAAATAGATGAGAAGCACATGAGAGGATATATTTCTCTAATTTACTCAAGTCACTGAGAAGCATCAGGGCAATTTTTAAAAACTGCTCACTGCCTGGGAGGTTAAACTCTGTCAGTTTATAAAAAAATGTATTATTTTTGGCTGTAACTACAAATCTGAGTAAGAGACTATCTAGAAAACCAGATCCATTTAGCCTCTGTAGCAGAAACATACTGGGAACTCAGAGCACATATTGGGGACCCAGAAGAACAGCATTACTGTCTTATCCATAATTCAGACCTTCCCCAGACATCTAAGCTTACAAGTCAAAAAATGCAAAAAACCATCCAGAATCCGGCCCAGAGAAACAAATTTCCTTCATCTGCACAGCACTGGCATGACAAGAATTCTTGTTTGCTGAATACTTGTGAAAAACACTGCTCATTTTTCATGTCTCTGAGAAATTTCATAAAGCCGGCCTCAGAAGTCCATGTTGCAAAGAGCAGGACCCTTTCAGGTGGGCAGAATTTCCTGACGCAGGCTCAAGCAATCCCCTGGCTTCAGCCTTTATTACATCGTTTTGTTGATGTGCAAAGCTGGTAAGCACAGACCCATCTTCAGGCTCCTGCATAATTTAACCATTTGTCATACCAGTGATGTGGGAGCTGGGATGGGCTATAGGTACAGGGATGTGTAGAGAAGAGTGACAGCCACAAAGGTGACAACTGTTACGTTAATAATTAGCATCTGTTGCCATCAGGGCTTGTAAGCAAGATTCAAACAGGGAGGGAAATGCTGTGCTAGCATCTCCAGTGGGTTTGTGGCTGGTCACTGGGACTCTCCAGCTTCCCACCACCTGGAGGGAATAGTGAAGGCCCTTGGAGCCATTGAAAATTGTGAGTTCAGAGTAGGGCCTGCATGTCTGGCAACAGGAGCTCCATCATTTTCCTTGCTAAATGAATCCCAGAGAATTTGCTTAGACCTATTGCAAAAACCTGTTTTGGAAAAGAGAGAAAAAAAACCACACAACAATGAAACCTCATGTTTCTTGTACTGGAAAAGCACTTTATTCCCAAAGCACAGAGCTAAACACTGCCTGCACTGGCTCCTGAAGAAAACCTCCCTCAGTTGATTTACCAACTGATGTGCCTGCTTGTTTGTGTGAGAAAAAGCATTTTTCAGGCTGTCACACATCTATGATTTCCAGCACTGGAAGTTACTCACCCTGACTGAGAGATGATCTCCAGGACACAGTTATGCTCCTGCCACTTCAGGGACTGATGTTTTTCCCCTGCACCTTGAAAAACTCTGTTCTGCCACCACCTGACACAGCTCAGGAGCTGAGCTGGGCAGAGGCTTTTCCAGGGGTGCAGGCACACACTGGTGACATCCCCCTGCTGCCTGACAAACAGAGGAGATGAATACAACACTCTTCTCATGGCCCTCTCTGGCGTTTCAATAAACACGTAACAAATATCTCACTGAATCTTGGAAAAAATGCTCTGGAGTCACCTTCACTGACCACAATCTTCTTCCACCTTGGTGGTCTCCTGACCATATCCAGCTGTGAAGGTGCTGTTTCCCTGCAGGCAGGCCTGTCCCCAGCACTCCCCAGCACCTCTTCCCTCTGCCAGCAGAGCAGAGCCAGGCGGGAGGTTTGCAGAGAAACCAGGAGTTCCAAAGCGTAATCCCGAACAGATGGCAGCTGTAGCCGTGCAGCCTCAGAAGGGCACTTTTAAAAGTAAATAGCAACAAATGTTTTGGTGTGTAATGCGTTGAAATCTTGATCTCACACAGAGCTTATTTTCTTTTTTTTCCTCTCCCAGCAGTGGCAAATGGCTGAGGACAAATGCTGCTGAAAAGAATGGAGAAAGACAAAACCTCAATCAATTAAATGTTTTAGAAACAATTGTGTTTCAAAATCAACAAGAAGAATTCATGAAAATCAATCCTAATTCAAGAGGGCTGTACTGATTTGTTCATCTTTCCCTTTCCCTGCCTAAGCAACCAAAGCAATAAAAATGATAGCTCCATCTCGGGCAAGGAAGCAATTGAAACTTCAAAAACATTCAACATCAGCTGATGAAGCTTGATGCAGTCTCCATGGCCTGAAAGCTAAATATTCTGCAAGAGAAGCAATGTACCAGGCAGATGAGTGGGAGTTTCAGATAACTCCTATCCCTTCAGCTTGTTTCTCTCAATAAAGCCAAGCAAACCAAGGTAAGATTGTCCTGTCACAGGGGAAAAGCAAAACTGTTTGTATCAGCAAAGGCACTGTACAGACTGGAGCTGCCTCAGTTGCTCTTTGCCAGTAGGAATCAAGGGCTCTGCTCTCACGTGGTGCCCACCCAGGGCCACCACCACGGGGACATCAACAGGGAAAATCTCCTGGCAAGCGAAACTAGGACTTGCAATGCAGATCCTGATGCCCCTTCCTAAAATGCCACAGCCATGGGAACATGGGCAGCATGCCACAAACCTGCAGCTCTTCATCTCATCAGACCAAGTGGTCCCAGAAAAAACACCTCTTGGGAAACCCTAAGAGGAGGGTTTGGGCACCTCTGCTCCCTCTATCTGGCCCCAAAGCAGAGTCACATGAGAAAAGCATTTTTCAGGCTGTCACCCTGGCATGGAGGGTACCTGGGGGATCACTACCAGGTGTGTTGATATTGCCCCAAATAATGACAATTTTTCCAGAATCTCCCACTCAAACATAGGGTGGGGAACACATCCCCCTGCCCTGCTCTACGCTGAAGTCATGTAAGCGTAATCCTTGCAGCACCCAGCCTTGTGCAAATAAACCGTGTCCAACCACCTTCAGAGAGCTTCCTGGCAGGGCAGAGAGCAAGCAAAGCCAGAGCAGGGCTCCCGTATCCACAGGCTCACGTCATCTCACCTTGGCACCACCAACAGCAGCCACTGAGTTTTGTCTTGAGACAAGCAAACGCAGACTCAATTAGAGGTATTTGGAAGATAAAACTTCCTAGTTAGCAAGGACATGCTCCCAAAGGAGGGTTTCTCTTTAACAGGCACTGACAGCACCCTGTGTCATTGCATGGCAAGATCTGAAATAGTTACTCACAGTGGAGATTGTTTATCTGTGACTCACAGACATCTTCCCAGCTACCCCCATGCTCTCTAAAAGGGAGCAGAATTCGAGCAAGGAAAAAACCCCTGGGAATAGCAGTGTGGAATGAAATTAGGAAAGGAAGTTAAGAGAGAAGGAGAAAAATCTGGAGACAAAACATTACAGGAAGAAAATAGGAAATGTAAAACATGGTATGGAGAAGGATCTCAGACACTTGAGATTTTTACAGATTCAGATTTTCTTCAGATAAGGCTTTTCCACTTCTTACTCTAAAGTAATGAATTTTGTTAGACTTCCATCTGCCCCATACAATCACAAAAGTTTTTCAGACACACTCCATCATTCTTTCTGTGTGTGTGGTGGAACCAGATGGAGAGTTTAGGAGGGAGACTGCAGGGATCTACATGACCTGCTATGGTCATAACCCAAGGAACTTAGATCCCACTTGATAACTCTGTATATACTTAAGGATTCACTGCCTGTTCTTCTGTTCCCAGCAATGTTCCCACTTACTGCAACTTGAGCAAATGCTTGAGGACTTGGGAGGTATTTATCCATAGCACTGCAACAGAAACTGAAAAGGATTTTAGGAGAACTGAGCAGCCCCTTTTGAGATGGCATCCAGCATTTGGGGTTCTCTTTGTGACCCTCCTGATAGTAATGCACAGCCTGATTTCCTTTTTGTCTTATATTCCACAGGAAAACACACTGCAGTTTCACTGAGGCTAAGCAGAGACCAGGACCTGAGGGTAAGACATGGGGCTGAAGTTCTAACATGGAAAGAGAAAATCAGGGAGAGATTTGTGCTTTACCAGCCCCTGCCTTGGACCAGCCCAGCAACACAAGCATGTGTTTGTGCTGCTGTTCAGTGCTGCCATCACCCAGCAACCAGGGAAGCCACCAGCTCATCAGAGAAGGCTCAGGACGGTGACCAAGCACCCCAGGGCTGGGTGGCCTCCTGTGCTGGGCTGCTCCTGGAGTGGTGTGATAAAGGGGTGCATCACTGTGCAGCCTCACATGATTTGGTTATTCCCAAAATGCTCTGGCTCATCTGGGTACACAGGAAAGGAGGGTGAGCCCAGCAATCCACTCACCCAGCAGCCACACTGCGAGCAGATTTTTCTTTCAAATATATCATTATATCTCTTCATTTAGCTGGGATTCACTGAGACTGATTTGCTGTAGACTTGGTTAAGAGATTAAAACTGTATTTATTCCTGAGCCAGCCAGCCAGTATGACCCATTTGCTAAAATGGATAGAGGAAATACATGACCTCACTACTTTTTTATGTCAATACTGGCCAGGATAGATCCTCAGTTCCTTGCTGGGCTTTGGTTTGATTATTTTGTAATCACATGCTAAAGTAGACAGGGCTGATGTGTGTGGGAGGCAGATTTTATTTGCTTGATAACACTTGTGGTGCTGAGCTGCCAGAGACCCCTCCTGAACCATCCTCCTCCTGCCAGGAGTGCAGGTGCCATTCCAGTATGTGCCTCTGGTGTTCAGCTCATGCAGGTCAAGGCTGCCCTGGAACAGGACAGATCTGTGGCTGTCACACGAACCTCCAAACCCTCTACAACCACTGATTATCATCAGGGAAAAAAAAAATAACTGCCAAGACCCTTCCTGCTTTAGAGAAAATATGTTTTAATTCTACCTTGGCATCAGCCTGTTAAAGGCAATGGACTTACATGGAGCCAGAACTTTCTCTCTCCCAAACAACTTTCAGCTTTGCACATAGGTAGGCACAGTCCTACCCCATTCATCTTCAGTACTTAAAAAACCCTTCTCATTGACCTCTTTTGTTCTTCATATCAAGCAAAGAAAAGGAGAGAGGGTAGAAAGAAATACCATTTTTGTGTATATACTAATGGATCATCACCTTTTCCACAGGTTAAAAAAAAAAACAACAAAGAAACAAGAGTATATTGATAACCTATTTTATATCTGTTCATCCCAAAAAAGAACACCAAACTATAAGACGACCTATGTCTCATGTCACCTCCTGCTGAAAGGTGGAATAAGACAGGTGTTCAATAATTTTGTGGAATTGTTTTCCAGCAGTAAAGGAGGTGAAGAAAAGAATACAACATTCCATGAATTTGAGAAGGCAAGAGGCAGCCAGCTTAATACTCATGTGAACTATTGATGCAGGTTGCCAGAGATCCCACCCCAGCAGCCAAACATCCCGGACACAAATCTGTAAGGAGATCAGGGAACACACGCAGTACATTTGGAAAACCCTTCTTCAGCCACAGAACAAGCATTTTCAGCCAGTTTTTTGATCTTCTGGTCCAGGCAGCAGTCAAATACATCAGACAAGCTGGACTGCTACAGAAATTGAATTCTTCATGCTGTGAAAATGCATTTTTCAACATTTTGGTCATTAACATAGAACTCTCTTGATCTGGCCAGATGCTCAGTTTCTGCCCTCACTGACATCAAGGGGAGTTTCACTGCTGCCTGGTGAAGCCCTGAGAAACAGCCAGCAGCAGCTCCCAGGGAAACACCCTGCACTTGGTGAGTCTCATGGTATTTGCTGGCCACAGCCAAGCTCAGTAGGTAAGGATGGCACACCACTGCAGACCAACGAGCTGCCCAGCCCAGCTCCCTGAGTCTCTCCAAGGCTGGTGGAGGCTGCACTGGGAGGGATATGAGCACTGCAGCCTCTCCTTCTGCACTCGTGCTCCTGTCAGTGACCTGGGGACAACTTTAGCCAGTGGCAGTCATTTTCTGTATTTAATAACCTTTGATGGATCTTTTCCACAGGACTTTTTTCATCTGCTTTTTGAACCTGGATCAGGTTTAGCACCCAGCCAATATTTTGATATTAAGTGAGTGCACTGATCCTCCAAATACAGAGTTTGCTTCAGGTACTGTTTCATTGTTGCCCGAGATGTCATTTCCCCCAACATGACCTTCTCAGAATACCACTGCCTGTTTTGCATGTGCAGAATTTGTTCTCCCACATCCCCTCACAGTGAAAGCAAGTCCTTGTCTTAGGGCATTGTGAGGGATGCTCACAAAGGTCAGCTTCAGCCAAGGACAGCCAGTCTGTAGGCTCTGTTCAAAATCAGAGGTGAGAGATGATTCTGTTATTCATCCTCCAGAGGAGCGTCTCTTTTCCTCCACTGATTACAGACTCTGTCAGCTAAAGCCAGCCTTTGTGAAGCACATCAGTACTTAGAATCAGGAAGCACTGCATAACATTGAAACAACACTTGGTAGAGCTGGTGCTTCTTCTAAATATTTTAACAGACATTTTTAATAAATAAACAATAATTCTGTTAATTATTGAGAGGTTTTTGCAGAGAAAAAAAATGCAAGAGTTGTATGGATATTTGTACTTGGAGTTAGCTTCTGAGAGCTGTGAATCTTATAAGTATCACAGGTATTTTCAGGGACTGAATTAGCATTCCTCAATAAGATCACTCATCAGGACTACTTGTGTGAATGAGAGCTGCAAGGTTATTGGATAGCATTTATATAAAAACAGGAATGTTCCTGGAGTGGTGTAAATGGAGCTGCTTTAATTGTCTGTCCAAGTCTTGCATGTGATGACAGCAGCTGAATGAAATGACACTTGTGTGCAATCAGTTGCATGTCTGAGCTTGAATGCTTAATGCAGAAGGTTAAACTCAGTTTCACCACGACCAAGCAATGACTGATTTTCCTACACACAGTAATCAAGACTTTGCTTCTAACCAGCACTCCTGGACTGTGGCTGGAATAATTTAATTCCTACTAAATCATCACCCTTGATGTTGTGGAAATAGGAATAGTAAAGAGCTGACAGATCCTTGTCGTCATTAAGCTCCAAGCCAAGGTCAGATATCCCGTCTCATTTTTGGCACCATTTCACCCTTGCCTGAAGGACAACATTGCATAGCTTCAGTTTTGCGGCATTTCAAGGTTTCTGATGCACCTGCTGAATCACCCGTGCTAGTACATATTTCTTACTGGGTAGGTGGATAGATGTCAGTTTCTTCCCTGCTTTCAGTCCTGTTCCATTAGGTTCTCCCATCACCACTGAAGTACAAATATCTGCACTATTACACAAGCAGAAACTGGATTGGATGAAGGGGCAGGAAATAGTCCATCATTATGTAAACCTGTCCCCCACAATGAAAATACCCATGAGGGAATCTGTACTGATTTCTTCTCAATGTTCAGCAGCAAGAGTTAAACATTTAATTTCTGATATTTTTTGTAGGCCTACAAGCCTTTTAACCACGATGTGTCCCTGAACCTCTAGAATATGAAAAACATTGACACTGCAAAGACTCCTCAGAGCTGGGAGTTGAAAGTCATTGCAGAAAAGAGAGAGAAGCTCAAACCACATTAAGGGTTATTGACAAGTTCTTTCTCACTTTGAGAAGCCATAACTTGGGGCTCTCTGCTAACTTAGGTAATGTCTTGTTTCAGGCCACACAATGAATGTCTTTTCACAGAAAGTAGTAGAAACCTTTCATTTTATATTAAAAAACTTCATCGTGCAGAAACTCGTGTGAATCCTCAGGAAGTCATTGGTTTGAACCACAGTACTGAACAGTGCTTTCACTCAGCTGCTGTCTTCTGGGACTGGTCGAGCAGCCCTAGGACCTCCTCCAGCCCTGGTACAGGCAGTTCTCCTCAGCTTCCCCGGCAGATCTTCTCTCTGGCATTTGTTACTTTCCCCAGAACACATCCCGTTCTCCTCTCTGTGGCATGACAGACCTGAGCAGAAAACCTTCTAAGTTTAGTTCCAAGTACTTTGAAGACAAGCTGTTGTATCTGTCTGCCATGCAAATGCCATGCATTAACCCCATAAGCCCTAGACCAAAAACTTCACCCAATTCCAAGACAGGAGCTGTCAGTGACTCCCAGGTACTGTAATTATTACCGTCCACCCAGACAGGCATGAAAAACTAATAACAGGTTTTTCAGTATTTCTCTAGACTTCATCAGGCTGTCCAACTTACTTCTTGACACCAATTATATTGCAGGTCATATTCTTATCAACAGGTCCCTTTTTTTCCTACTCTTGTTTTATAGCCAATTTTCCATACAATAAATCCACCTCAGGCCATCTTTTCCTTTAATACTCTTCTCTACTTCTCCAAATTGCTAGTCAGATTCTAAGGTGCTTCTTCATTTGATTTGCAGGAGTAGAACATTTTTGTGGGGTATAGAGAGAATAAGAGTGAAGTAAGGATATTTGCAATTTAACCTAGTATCTGTGCATTTCATTAATCGTTCCTCCATCAACCACTTAACCTTTATGGGCATTCTTATTGCCTCTCATTGTATTGATTTCTGTCAATTTCTCCAATTTAGTGAGATCATGCAGTATTTTAAACCTGTCTTCCACTACATAACTAGGTTTAGCTGTGGGGTAATTGACATCAATTTAAAGAATGAAAAATTAAGCCGAATATCCGGGGAAAACTTCCTAATGGTGAGATCTGCTAGAATGCATCACTATCTCTCCATGGGATTGGTGGTCATTCCATTAGCACGTACATTAAAACCACACTGAAGGAATATAAGATTATAGATTGGACAGAACAATCCTGAAGTAGGAGGAGAAAGACAAGCTGCAAAGCTTGGCAGCTTTCCTCCTACGGTCACATCATTCTGGGCTTGCCCCACTCCCTCCTCATACCACCCACCAGATCTCTGAGCATGTGCTGGTCCCGCAATATCAACTAATTACGAGGATGGAGCCAATTTGGTATTCCCTCCAATACTACTGCAACCTCAGTTGTGGTGGTGGGAGTGTCGAGGTAGCTATGGGACTTTCTCAAGACCTATGGAATAGTTTTCTCACCCCTCTTTACTACCTCCTGGTAAGCTGTGGTAACAAACATTTCAGTAGTATCTGTTCTGATAAGAAAAGGAATAATAGTTTTACACAGAAGAAGGTAAATTTAAATTGGATATAAGGAAGAAATGTTTGATTTTGAGGGGGGTGAGACATTGCAGATTCCCAGAGAGGTGATGAATGCTCCATTCCTAGAAACATTCAAGGTAAGACTGGGGAGGGCTCTGAGCAACAGGGTCCAGTTGAAGTTATCCCTGGTCACTGAGGAGAGATTGGACTAGATGGCTTTGAAAGGTTCTTTCCACCCCAAACTATTCTGTGATTCTAGGAAGAAAGCCAGAGCACTCTACAAACCCTTGAGCTGGGTAGCAAAGCCCAGGATGGTGACGTGTGCTGGAGGGCTCATCTCTCCCTAGTCTGCAAGCTGGGATAAGCTGCCCAGGATAAGACAACATACGTGAGATCAAAAAGTTGTCATCTACCCCACAACACCACTTTGTCACAGTCATTTTCAAAGCCATCCATCAGTTCTGTTACCGTCCTTCACTCCTTAAAGAAATTACTATCTGATTAATTTTTCTAGCACAATGGTTGAAAACTGATTGCAGAAAGAAGTTGGATTTTGTTGAGGCACACATCAGATACAGGAGAATAAAAACTTCTGCTTAAAATACACTGCTGACTCCAAGGTTTGAAATAGAGCAGTCTGAGCAGAAACAAGCGTGTTCTTTATGCATCCTGATGAAATAGTTTAATTACAGGAATAGCCAGAAAGAAAGTTCCCCCACTCCACCTTTAAAGGAGAAGTTCTCTCATTTAGAAGGGGGAAGAAAAGAAGCCTATTTTCATCTGAAGTTGTTACTACCAGCAACCACTTTTCATTAAAAGAGGACTTCTGTCAGCTCCTGAAAAAGGGAAGCATCTTTTTCAGCAACAAAACCCAATATATTTATCTCAAAAGCCAAGTAGGCTGGAATGCATTTTGTTTGGTGGAGGAGGCAATCTTTTTTCTTTCAGGTTCTTGAAATTCATCTGCCATGAATAAGCATATTTTTTTTTAAAAATGAAAATTCCCTCTAAGAAAATTTCAAAAGAAACATTTCCACCAGCTCTGCTCAGTTAGCAGCGGCAAAAAAGTGGCTCAGAAATGGCTCAATTTCACAGCTGCTCCCCTGAATTTTTCTGAGAGCTGAGAGAGCAAGGAGAAGAACTGCCAATTTCTGATTTTCCCTTAAGAAAGAAATTAGCAGATTATTGTGTAGCAATGGGGGCGTTCATGGGACAAAGGGTGACTGCGGACTCCACACTGGTCAAGAAGAAGAGAAATCATTTTCTCCATGGCAGGAGGTTCAGGCTACAACTTTGTCAGATAACGAGTAGCCAGAGGCTGATACAAAAGACTAATTCTCTTAGTAAAACCCTTGGAGAGTTTCCCAATATGAGTCCAAGGCAGGCAAGCTGCTGGAGGAGATGGAAAGAAAATGCAGCCCATCTCATGAGGTCACTGCCTCTAGATTTCTTCATTGTATTTTTTGTATACGGCACTTTTCATAATTCCCTCTGGCTAGAACCATTGAAATGAAACTTATTGATTGAAATTCTGATCCCATTGATTTTACACATGAGATTTGTGCGAGTATGAAAGAGCAGGAACTGCTCTATCACTGCGCCCATCTCCATTTATTCCCTGCTGAACACATGCTTGGGCTTGCTTGTCCATCTCAGTCCCCTGAGCTTCCAGAAATAAATTACCCAAAATTCAAATATACTGCACCTATTAGCACACAAATGTGTAGTAAATATTATTGGTCCTTGAATACACTGAGTTACCCTTTGCTTTCTTTTGTCTGCTTTTCTTTCATATTCCGTCTTTACCTCATTAACCACATGTCCTGTTTTTCCATTTCATTTCAGAGGTGAGGAGGGAAAATGGGAAGACCATGTTCTGAGAGGAAGAAACAGCACTGGGAGGTTGCCTGGAAGGAAAGTGCCTGGGACTTCATGCTTAAAATACTCTAAGTGCTATTAGAAATGGTATTTCTACCCCTAAGGAAAGGGCCCCGGATATGGGAACTTATGAATTCAGGACAGCAGGTAAGATGATCACAAAGGAGGCAGTGATGAGAGGCCCCAAGTGGAAAACCAACACAGTGTAAGCACATGGTCACCCACACCCAACAGCAAGAACAGCAGCCCCTGCCTTCCCTGAGCCCCTGCAGGGCAGCCCTGCATTCCCTTCCCACAGCACAGGGATGTTCCTGTCAAGCCTCCTGTCGCTGGGTGCTTTTTGGCAGAGGGGTGGAGTGGCTTTTAGAGGCCAAATCAGCAGCCTCAGCATTCACATCTACTTCTGAACAACCAAACCTCCCTTTGCAGATTGCTTGTTTACTGAAATGGTGGGTGTCCTTTCCAGGATGAGGTAGCAATCCTTGATTATCTTCATTTTAGTTTGATGCATTTTACCTCACTGTGCTAAACACTCCCTTCTTTCCTCCCTAGATCTTTTAATAGCTAGATTGTCACATATCAATCAATGTTATGGATTAACGTTGAGTCTATTGTGACTTGTCTGGGCCTGTAGGAAAGTGTTTTAAACAAAGTTCTATTTATTTTATTTTCCCCCGTTGACACTTGTTTTCTCCTTTCTTTTCCGACCTTCTGAAATGCAAAACCTGCCAGGAAAATTGTAGGACTTTAATTCACTAGAATTCTTAAATCATTGTTAGATGTCATGAAAAGAAGGCAGGTCATCTGGTGAGGTCTGCGACTGCACTGCAACACAAAAACCCAAACCATCTGTTAATTACACTGATGGAAAACATAATCCAACATGGTGGTGAAACCCGATGCTTAGCATGGAGCATGTAAACGATTCACATTGCAAGTGTTGACCAAAGCTCCCTTTGGGCTCCTCGCAGGCCAGGTCACACACTCGGCATTGCTGGGGGGGCCGGTGCAGGGTGCGGCTGCAGGAGCTGTGGGGACCCTCAGCACACGTGGGGAGCCAGAGCCCCCGCAGTGGCTGGGGCAGGGCACAGGGGAGCCCAGTGCCCACTGAACAGTCCCATCCCCAGGCACTCAGCCCTGCACCGCTGGGCCAGACCTCACAACTGTGGGATGTCCTGAGCTGGAAGGGACCCACAAGGATCGTCGAGTCCAACTCCTAGCCCTGAACAGGACATCCCCAGGAGCCACACCATGTGCCTGAGAGCCTTGACGAAATGCTCCTTGAAATCTGTCAGGCTTGTAGCTGTGATCGCTGCCCTGGGGAGCCTGTTTCAGTGCTCGAGCACGGTCTGGGTGAGGAACCTTTTCCTAATATCCAATCTAATTCCACCCCCGGCACAACTTCAGCCGTTCCCTCGGGTCCTGTCACAGCAAGAGGAGATCGGCGCTGCCCCTCCACTGCAGCTGCTGAGGAAGCTGCAGCCCACGGTGAGCTCTGTCCTCAATCTCCCGCTGAACAAGCCAAGTGCCCTCAGCCGCTCCCCGTACGGCTTCCCCTCTAGACCCTCCACCACGGCAGACCCCAGCTCTGAGTCACCGGGAATTGGGGACAGCAGCCTGAGCCACAGCATCTCCCGTCCGGGGACAGGCGGCGGAGCCCGGGGCTTGGGCACGGGCAGCGGGGCCGCGGTGTCCG
>JAHLSL010000036.1:5826010-5956067 GCA_025920805.1 Petroica traversi | reverse complement strand
GAGAGAAATGGAAAATTATGGGAAATTTGGGGGCAGCCTGAGGGGCTCCGGAATAGCCAAAGGAGCCCGCGGCCCTCGCAAGATGCTGCCCTGAGCTCCCGTAGCCGCCCCGGGTGTGCGTGTGTGTGCGCGCGTGTGTGTGTGAATGTGGGTGTGCATGTGCGTGTGCATGTGCGTGCAACACGGGGGCAGATCTGGGCCTTCAGTCCAGCTCCCCTCCAGGCAGGGAGGCTTAGCGGGTGACCTGGATATTTCTGTATCAACTCTGTGGCCGCTGCGCCCACCCCTCGGGGGTTCCATGAAACCATCATCCCCCGCCTTAGGCAGTGCTTTTCCCAAGGCGCTGCGGGGCTGGGAGGTTTCACTGTGAGGAGACTCGTCTCCAGTGCACAGTGGTGTCCGTGGCTTTCCCCACTGACGTTTGTGTACCCTACATTTGGAGAGGCTCTGAGCATCCCCTTTCACTGTTTGAATGGGTGCTCTCCTCCTTTTCATCCCCACTGTTTGATTTGGGGCTAGGATAGGGTGGGTTTGGTTTGCTCTTGTTTGTGTGCAAAAGGTGGATCGGGAGACATGTCACTGCAGATGAACACCAATAAATTATTTAATCTCTAGGAACTGCTTCTGCAGAAGCATGCTGGAATGGCGGGCGATGGGTTTTGCTTGAAGGGAGAGGCTGTAGGAACCACAACAGCAGAGTGCACACACAGAGCCCACAGGCAGGAGCGCAGGCAATGACCACACTGGCTACACAATAAGCGTACAATCACTCTTGTTTTCCAAATGGCAGAGCTCTTGTTTTTTGAGGTAAATCACATCAAGATAATAACCTGTTTGCTGGACTAGATTGGTATTTGCGGACAGAAATAGACCCTGTTTTGAGTGTGTGTGTATATATATGTACACACACATTTCATTAAAAAGACTCCAAGTAAGGCATGCTAGGCTTGCAGCTTTGTACCTGATATGAAACCGTCAAGGAAGCTGCTGTGGTGGATGGGCTTGTAGTATTGGAAATTGGGAGGCATCCGTGAGTGTGGAAACTCCGGTGAAGTGTGCGGAGGCTGGGGTGGGGACAGCGGTGTTGCCATGAGCACGGCAGCAGCATCTGGAGAGAGCCGCGCAGCCGCGGGCGCCGGGAGAGCGATGTGCAGGGAGCAACGCGGGGAAACTATCATTGCTGAAAATTAATTTAAATATAATGTTGGCATTAGCATTTCACCTGGTCAGGCTCCATTAGACAGGCTTGCTGAGAACCTAATGAATTCTTAATAAAGATTAAATCGCACGTTCATTAGATTTTGATGAAAGAGACTGCTATTTTTTTTTAATACTGTATTATTAATGTGCTTCTAGATAATAAATCTCATCCTCATGAATGGCTAAACCAGCTTCACACTTGGATTTTGCCTTGAAAACAAGCACAGGAATCTATAGACAGATTGGAGAATGCAAAGACAAAGGAACAGAGAGCAGACATTGTTGTTACATACTTGTAGAAGAGGTTACACACTGCCCAGTTAATCCTTGAAATGTTAGGTAGCAGGAGGAGTAGAAATTACAGTAATTTGAGAGTGTAGCCAGGATAGAGATAAGGATTTGTAAATTTAATTCAGGATATTTTTGTGAAATATTTAGAGATACCTTTTAGCTGGTGAGCAGGGGTTTGTTGAGCAAAAAAAGAGGTGCAGGTGAATGACAGAGAGGTGGAACTGGAGTCTGGAATGCATACCTCAAACCGTGGCAGTACAGACTAGGAATGACACTTTTCTTAGCACTCATGGTTGTTTTGACACCCTTAACCCTTGCACTTTGACTGTCTCCACCTTGGCTGATTAATTTTGCTGGTTTTTTTCACAACCAGTCCTGCAGTCCAGATACTTTCACCCATGCCTCAAAATGAGGGGTCAGAGCAAAGCTAGTTAGAGGAACAGTCCTGAAAGGCATGGTTGTGCCATGCAAGCCAATGAGACTCCAGAGAGTGCCACAGCATTCAGAATCAGGCTATGACTAGATTCTGTTTTCACTCAGCTTAATCTAAAAACCATCTGTAACCAAGAAAAGCTGGGACTTTTCTTTAAAATCCAAGCTAGATGGTGAGAGTTATCGGACAAGAGAAATTCTTCTTCCAGTTGCACCACCCCATCTCAGTAAATTCACAGTGATGTAGGAGTGCAATGGATGTTAACATTTTTTAGATCTTATATATTCAAATAAATGTTGAACACATGCAGAATTTGGAAGTTATAATCTTCTTTTCTGGAGTACCTGGACTGAAGCATGAAATTAAGACTGTTGCTATTCTAGGATATTTTTGTTGGGACTTAAAACTCAGGTGAATGTGTTTGTTCATCAAAAGCCCCAGCAGAGCAGGACACCAAGCGTATCTCCATCTCTTACTGCTTAGCAGGACACTTAAATCCATGCAACAGTGCAGTGTGGGGTGGGGACACCATCCGCTGTCATCAGCACCAGGCTTCCAGGGAAGTCAGTGTTTAATCATGCTTATGCAGAGAGGCTGAGCTAGCATGGCTGGCATGGCTTCAAAATCAAGGTCCTGCCACCTACTCAGCAGCCACTGTTCTGGGTGGTGAACCAGGGCAATATTTCACCTTCCCAAATGAGGGACTAGTGATAGGTGTGGCATTCCAGAGGAAACATGGCTTCACCTGCCCGCAGGAAAAATCTCAGGGCTCGGGATTTGGTTTTGGATTTTGCCTTTGCAGAAGCAGCGGGTTCTGTCCCCTGCTGAGCTGGGTGCAGACAGCTGGGTCCAGTTCCCTTTCACAAGATGATGCTGCTTCCAGCCCTGCATGCCCTCCAGAGCAGCTGTGTGTCACTTCCCCAGAAGTGCTGGCAGTAACTCCGTTGAAAGGCTGCTTTGCTGTGCCAGTTTTCACAAAATATTTTCATGTTAAGTATGAGAAAGATGGAAATACACAATAGGAGGAAAATGCACTGGTGTACAGTGCTTATCTTAAAATATCTACTATCTTCTCCCCACCAGCCATCAGTCCCAACAGTCAGCTGATATATTGTTCTGACCTTTTTCAAAAAGCCCCACAAAACAGCCCCAGGTTCTACTTGCTCTCTGTGTAACCAAATTACTTATAATCTAATGAACTTCTTCAGTGAGAAGCAGTCCCCGCCCACTGGTTTTACAGCAATTTGATGCCAAATGCCATTGAAATGAAATGATGTGTTGTGAACACCCACTTGAGTGCTCTTTGCTGCATGTCTGTGTCTCAAATCCGTGGTGATTTCACACTTGCAGCCCCTTCCCCCAGGAATACTTCCCCCAGGGGCTTGCAGCACAGAGTTGCTTCGCCTCTGCAGCACCTTCCCAGGGACAGGCCTGCAAATTGTGTCTTCATGGTCTGTCCCACTCGTCCCCACAGCTCTTCTGCCCTGTGGCACTGGGTGCAGAGCCCCACTCAGCTCTGCTTCCATCTGGGAACTGTTTGATCGTGGTGTGAGCTGGCAACCCAGAGGCACAAAACTCACTAGAGCACCAGGTCAGGCTGAGCCATCCTCATCCTTGCTTGTCTCCTGCTCTGTTTTCCAGGATTTCTGGGACTTAAGGCCCAAAGTAGGGCAGTGACAGCTGCACCTGGGCAGTATTTGAACTGCGTTTCATTAAGCAGGGGAAAGAGCCGCAGCCTTCCAGATGAAGTTGTATCATTCTCCCAAGACCTGCCCCTGCAGGTGCACTCTGCCCTGGGTGTGCATTTGGCACTGAGCATGTGGCACACAGACCACAGCAGGAAGGAGGCTCAGTGGGGCTGTTTTGGCAGTGAAACCTGCAGTGAAACCAGCAGTGAAACCAGCAGCAAACTGCCTGCTGGGGCAGCTCCAGGGTGTCTGGGTGGCAGCTGAGCAGTGCATTACCTGCCCTGAGGAAGGCAGGGTCTCCTGCCAGGGTGTCAGATCATCCCAGTGGAGGCTGCTCTAGGAGGGGGCTCTCCCCTCACTGCAACTTTTTCCCCACCTTCACAGATGCTGTCTTGCATCCCTGGATGCTGTGGGTGTCACGTTCCTCACTCTGGAGTGGCACAACACAGGGAGATTGCCCCTGAACCTGGCAAGAATAAGAGCTGGGAACAGAGGAAAATGAGGCTATTCATTTATGTTTGTAGTTGCAAAGGGTAATCATGTTTTCAGCATCTATTTCCTTCTTCTTGGATTTTTAATTGTGCCAAAACATTAACAAGATAGTTTCTTCTTTTATATTTAAGGTTCTTGTCATTAGGCTGAGAGAAATTTCAGAGAAAAGAAGTAACAATATTAGAAGGCAAGATGGAATACATTTCGAGTTTGTGTTTTTTCTTTTTCCTTGACAGCTCTTAATTTGTTCTTGTTTTAGGAACTCATAAAAGTAAAAATATCTTTCAGTGACAACAGTGAACTGCACAGCTTCTCCTCTTCCAACCCAGTTTTAAAACCTTAAAAGAAATTTGCTTGTCATATTCTGACACATCTAGTCCTGTTGGAAATGTTTTAGCAAGCTAATGAGATGAAAGCAGTTGTTTTAATGAGCTCAGAAGAGAGAGGAAAATCTGCTGCACAAATGTAACCAGGGATCTGTTTTGTTTTATGGCTTGCCTAACCCAGAAGTTGTAAAAGACATTAGAATGACAAATGAATTAGATAACAAATGAAAAAAGGTTGTGGTTTTCCTCTTCAGTCTGTCCTTTCCTATCTGTCTGGCATACAACTTCATACCTGATGTGAGTCCTCCAGGGTGCTTACCTGGGGAATACAGGAAAGATAATCAAATGAGTGAAGACTGAAAAAAAGACAAATAATGGAGGTCAAGGCACAGTGTTTGGTTTAGTCAAGAGAAAGAGTGAATGAAGAAGTGCTTCACTGATGGCCAAGGCAGCAGCAGGTTGCTGGAGAGAGGAGCCAGGCAGTCAGGGATGTTTTGCACACTCATAATTACATGGTTTTCTTCAGTCCCCGTTCAGAGTTACAGCTGCCTCTGCAAGCATCAAGCTCCCTTGGTTTCTCCTGGATCTGCAGAATACAGAATCACAACTGAGCATTGAAGCTGGTGGATATGTAGCTAGAAAGCCTGATCCAAGTGCAGTGTCCAAGAGCTCAATTTTGCAAACTCCTGCTCAGGTAGCAAGGAAGGCAAAAAGCTTTTCCAATGAGGCAGCAGCCATAAACAGGGCACAGACAGACCCATCCTCTACACTCTGAAGTCCATGGTTGCAAGTGAGTGTGAAAGATGGGATTTGGTCCTTTATTTATTATGTTGGTTTAAAGAGGAGCTCCAGCAGGTGAGAGTTGCCAAAACCTCAAATTCAGGTGGCCAGGGTGTTTAAGAGTCTAGTCACTTCTCCTGGTGCTGTTGCAATCTGATATTTGAGGGTTTGTGCAAAGCCTGATACTTCTGTGGAGTCTGGACTCACATGATGACTGGATCAGCTCTTTTTTTTAGGTGGTCTTTGCTTAGATGTGTATTTTGGTTTTTAAAGAAAACTTCTAGCTCTCCTCACTTCAGAGAAAAGTGAAAAAATAGATTATCTTATTCTAGACTGAGGATTCAAGAATTGGGAACAAAACATCCCAAATGAAGGTGAAGAAACCAAATACATCTCAATTGCTTGGTTATTTTTAAAGCCTGATACCTTTTTTTGCATTGGCAATATTGAAACCAGCAACCTCACTTATTTCAAATCAATTTAAATGCTCTTGACCCTAAATCCTCTCTTTGAGCTCACTGGACTTTGGGCCAAGTTCTTCTTACACTAAAGATGATGTCTGTTCAGTCTGTAGGTTTTATGAGATGTGATGAATTTCAAATGTTTGTGTGACACTTGGTGGGATCCTGGATATTGCTAAGTTTCATTCACAAAACCAAAACCAGGAAACAAAAAGATCTGGAAAGCATTGGCACATTAAACTTATAGCCATTTTTCTTGCCTTAAATTTTTTTTCTTTTATTCATAGAGGGAAATACTAATTATTTGTGCCACATTTATTCTAATGCTGAAGAAATGTTCTGCCTAATGTAAAAATCCCCCTAAACTGTTAATTGAATCATCCTCATTTTATTTTTAAGACCATTCAGGCAAATGACAGATGTAAGGGAGGTTGGAGGATTATAGTCCTGATTATAAGATGCTTTTAGGAATCTGCCTAAAATCAGAAAAGGCAAAAGACTGACAAATGTTACTGAGTAACACAAAGCAAAGGAATTGATGGTTTTCTAGTGCTGAGCAAAAAGGAGAAAAAGGTATTTTAATCCCAAACTCAATCATTGTGTACTTACTGCGATATTAGACTAAAACTCTTGATGGACTCATTCCTTAACTTACCAATAGAAGTCCTTACTTTCTCCAGCTTTCATGTTAATTGAGAAAGAACTGAGGAGTGCCTGCTGAAGGGAGCCCAGGGAACTGTGTAGTAAGCTGACATCAGGCTTATTTTGCAATTGTTAATCAATAAAGTTTTGACATTGAAAGGGAAGGACTGGTAGTGCTGAAATTACTTTGTTTTCTTTATTCTTGGGCATGTCCTGCTTTGCTTGGCCACCAAAAATTATTTATGTTCATCAGCACAGCTTTTATTTGAGTATAAAATCTGTAAACTTAAAACTAAGGAGCTGGAATACACCAGCTTGAGAGAGAGACAAGAGGAATGGGTAACACAGGGTCCTCCTGCAATACAGAGTTTGGGCCATGGCTGTTAATAACCCTCCTCTTCCCATCAGACCCATCTGTGGGGTCTTGTGCCCTCAGGAGCCAAAGACAATTTATCATCCATTCTATTTGTTACAGAATAACTTGTGCATCTTTCAGCAGAAATTCTGCTGGTTCATGTTGCAGGAGTTGCTTTTGGGAAAAGGTTGGGAGATGCTGATCTTACTAAGTGCTTTGAGGTGTGATCTCTGACACAACCCAGAGCTCTTGATTGACTGTTTAGAACTGAGGTGTTCCAGAAAAATTTGGAGCGTTTCAGCAGAAGCAGGATACAATGCCAGCAGGAAATACAGGGTTTGATACCAAGGAAAGGGATTTTCTTCTCTTTGGCATGTGTCAGGCTCCTTAGCATAGGAATGGGGAGCCCGCGTTTCCATTGGGAGGCTGAAGGATGTCTTCAGTTGAGTGGCTCAGCAGCCTTTCACTTGTCCAAGAGAAAATATCCTCTTTAGAGAATTTATGATCCCAGTCTTACACTTAGGCAGGGAGGCTGGCAATGAATGTTTCACCTCTGTGCATGTTCCTCCTCTGGAACAGAGCCCCCCAAGTGCTTTAAACAGTCTGAAAGGCAGAGCAGTGACTCAACCTGCTTTGAGATACCAGCAACTTCAGATTTATATTAAATGCTCTTGTCTACAAGACCATAAACAACAGCAGCCTGTACACACCATAACAGTCTGGTACAAGACTTGGAGTATTTCTGCATCAGCTGGAAATCATTACAGAAGCGAATGAGATGAGAATGGGCCTCTGTTGAGGAAAGTATCACTTAAATGATAAAATGTATAGTACTAGCAGAATTTGGTGGATCCTCACCCTCTTAGAGCTGATTTGAGTTAGTAGTTCCAGTTTTAAAGCATTAAATAAAAGTACATAGAAAACACTGAGAGCACAAAGTGGATGTTAAGCAGAATTATCTAGGTGACAAATGAGAAGTTTTATAGGTGGATTTCTGGGGCTTGGTGTGTGCTATCTCACAGTGATACAGAGATGTTTCCTGACTGCCAGTACAGTGCTCCTTATTTATTACACCTGGACCTTGCTATAATCCAGCTCCTGCCTTTACAGCAAAAGTGGTAGAATATCTCATTTTGATGTCTCTCAATGAAATAGTCCCATGTATATATTTCTGGAGGAATTTTCTGTGGAACTGGTGCAGATCAGCTCTGGGTCTCTCCAAAATTCATGGCAAGATCTTCAAATTACTTCCAGGGCACCACAGTGTGGATCTACATGTCCTAATTTGAGATTGCAATAGCAAAAGCTACGTGGATTTGTCATCCTCTCATGTGCTTCTAAATGGTTGGCATGGCAGGGCACATGCTCCTCCACAGCATGAAGGTTTCTGCTCAGCTTCATCCACAGGAGGGAAATACCATCCTCATAATGAGTTTTAAATGTAACACAGTCAGCTTGGCTTCTTAAGTAGTGCAGAACTGAGTATTTGATGCAGTATATTTTGGGAATCTGTTCTTATTTACTCACATCCTCTTTACATCTATAAGCAGTGCAAAAGGGTGTTACAGCAGGGGTGGTTACAGGGCGGTTTAGCTTGTTGCAAATAAACCAGCTCTTTCCACTGGCCAAAGACAGCTCTTACTACAGGGCCCTTGGGAGAATAAGAAATTAGTCACTTTTTGGCAGGTTGTTGCACTGACACCTAGACAATAGATGCTTCTTCCCAAGGTTAGGTGGGGACCCCATCTCACCTCATGTAAGTTCTAAAATAGGCAGATTTTTATCATTGGAATATGTGTATCCCCACCACAGACACTACAAAGCCTTTATTATCACATTTTGTCAGTAACACCAGCACACATCACTGGGATGAAAGGAAATTGTCGTGATGAACATACACCTCAGAAAGTCATCACAGGGTTCATTAATTGCCAGTCACTCTTTGGTGATTAATTATTTAGCCAAATTGGAAAAAATTTTCCACATGAATGAGATGTTTACTTCATAAAGCAGAAAGCTTCCAGAAGCATGCCCTTGTTTTCCCCAGTTTAGCAGTACAATACATTTATATCCTCCTGCTTTTACAACTCAGGAAAAAAGCCACAGTGCTGTATCAACTTGTTGCTGTTGGTTTCTGTCCAGCCAGTTCTTCAGCAGGAAACCTGATGCTGCTCAATGTGTGCATTTAAGATGTTTAAATGGCAGATACATGAGCTGATGGTCATGGTTTGTTATCTTCATCTCTCTGCGTGCCCTCAGCCCTTGTGAAACACCGGTAAGGAGGAACAGGAGAGTGCGGTGCCAAATCCCAGCTCCAGGGTTGGCATTTCTCCAGCACTGACTGATGGCATCAGGGTCACAGTGGAAAAGAGGAAGGGCCCCCAATACCTTCATCTGGCAACAGCCTTGTGCTTAATAAGAATTTCCCTGGAAGCTGGGTCCAGCCAGATCTACCTCTGCAGTGAGGTGGGATGTGCAGGAAAGAGGGAAGCCAGTGTTGGCACTGGGGAATCCAGGTGCTGATAGCAAATCAAAATCTTGGTGTGTTCTGTGGTGTTATTGATGTATTCACTGTTTAAAAGCATTCTACAACAATAAACATGTGAAGAGGATAAAAACACTGAAAGAGTTAAAATTAGTAATTAGTAATTTTAATATGGTTCAGTAATTAATTCAGAATCTAGCCTTTATCTATCTATCTATCTATCTATCTATCTATCTATCTATCTATCTATCTGTCTGTATGTCTGTCTGTCTGTCTATCTATTTATCTACTACTTATGTTGGCTGATATTTCAAGAAATCTCTTTATTTTAAATCCACATTTAGCTGAACAAATTCTAAAGTTTTTCCTACATGGCAGAGCATGAAAATCGAATTATTACACTGTACTTTTAGTTCTGATCAGTGAGATCAAATAGTACTAATTTCCCCATCTGTGATAAAACAAATAGGTGAGACCTTCTGGCATAAACAGATATACAGTATACAGGACTAAATTTAAATTCTGATTTTTTCAATATCCCTGCATG
This sequence comes from Petroica traversi, assembly GCA_025920805.1. Lineage (NCBI taxonomy): Eukaryota > Metazoa > Chordata > Aves > Passeriformes > Petroicidae > Petroica > Petroica traversi. The sequence goes on along the minus strand of JAHLSL010000036.1, from coordinate 5,946,367 downwards.
GTCTTTGAAATAGTTTTTTTGAGTTTTCAGTAAAAAAAATAGGAAAAAAATCTTACAAAGTGTCCAGAACAATTATACAAATCCAGTCAATGTGGTGTATTTAAATTCTAAAGTAACTGAATACATATACTGAGATTTCTAGAATAACCAAGATCATAACATTTTTAATGGCTCCCTCACTAACTTGGGCACTCAGTGCAGCAGCACAGAGCCTGTCTGAAGCTCTCAGACACATCCTGCTCAGTCTGTTCTCTAGGAGAATCCTCCTCGTTCAGCAGAACTTTTGTCTGGATCCTCCTGAAGACTCACTTTGTCCTTAAAACTGTCAGTTTTCAGCAGTCCTGCAGCTGTGTGACAACTGTACAGCTCAGCACTGCTGCAGTGAGGCCACAGGACTTCCAAATCAGAGCTGATACTGATCTGTAGGTGGTTAAGTTTAGGAGGTAGTTTAGGATTCCAAACCACAGAACAACTGAGTTTTCTTATGCTGTGCACATCAGCATCAACAGGCTTGAACAGAACTGGGTTAACACCTGAGCTTTGCTGAAGACCATATAATCTCTGCTTGTGCTGATTGCCACCCTGTTTTAGTGTCACTCTGTGTGTCTAACCATTGTCCAAATATTATTCTGTTTCTCACACCTTTTGGAAAATAAAAGATCAGGGGGGAAAAAAATTATTCTTGTGATGCGGGCTTTTTCATGCCACATGCATTTCTCTTCTGCCACAGGAGGTCTCAGGTACCAGCTTTCAAGTTTATTTCAGTTACAGTTCTTTGCCATGTTACTTGTATAAGGAGAAGGAAAAAACAGTGCTTTTAGGAAGAGCAGGTTTAATTGTAGCATTTTATATGTATTTAATGACTTCAAGAAATGAGGTCGTGTGAAATCATCTGGAACTAAATCTTCCTGTCCCCCCCCCTTGGTGCTCACAAAGCAGCATCTGAAATGTTGTTGCTCAGTTCAGTTTTGGATCTCCTAAATCAAGGGGTGAATCACTGATAAACTGGGCCTTCCAAGGTGTTTGGGGCTGGTGCACAGTCAAGTAAAGGGGGCTGAGAGACCTGAAGAAAAGAAAGCTGAGCAAGACCTTGCTGCTCTTTTCCAGCACCCAAAGAGGGCTAGAGATAAGGTGAAGCCAGGCTCTTGTTAGAGATACACAGTGAAAGGATGAGAGGCAACAAACAAGCATTTAATGGAAATTAAGATGGAATATATATAAGGAAAGAATGTTTCATGGGGAGGTTGATGCAAAAGTGGAACTGGACCCAGAAAAGACAAGAGTCATAATCCCTGAAGATTTTCAAAACTCAACAGGACAAGGACCTGTGCGACCTGGCCTACATAAAATGATAGTTCTGCTCTGGACAGGGACCTCTACTCCAAGTTATTTAAAGATTCTACGATCAGAAAATAAATATTAATCTCCTTATTTAGTGTTCCTAATGTCAATGTTGACTAAAGATCTGCTGAAACCAGAGGGACAGTGTTGCACAGCACTACCAGAATTTTCCCTGCAAGTGCATAAAAAGCCAGGCTTGGCTGGAGCTGTTTGGTTATCATTTCTAATTCCCCTTCACACCACTTTGATTTGTTTCTCTGCTTCTGAGTGTTGACTTCTTGGATTTATTCCATGCAGCATTTTACAGGCAGCCTTCTGAATTCCTAAGCTGGGTTTTGACTAACATGTTGTTTTGTTGGTGGTGTCTGTCCTTACTCAACTATGGTGGTAGGGTGGCATGTAGTATGGTGATGTATGGCAGTGCAGTGAACCAGACTGTAGCACTGATATGAATTAACATAGCTCAAAAAAAAAAAATCCCAAAAACTCAGAAAGAAATGTTCGTCAAATGCTCCCTTAAGGCAGCAATGTACTGAAGATTGAGATGTGGGCTTTTATTGAAAGATTCAGTCACTCCTGGCTAGTTCTCTGTGCTAGGGCTTAATTTTTGAGGATAAATCAGTCAAAGATTGAAAAGTAGTTTTTAAGTCCTTTTGTCCTTTAGGCATTTAAATGATGGGTATTTTTTCTCTGCCTTATTTTCTCTATTCTTGTAAAAGAGTTCTTGTAAAAGAAATGCAAATTCTTATTGCCTTGAAATTTCAGTGTTGTTTTAAATAAATTTCCTGTGATGCATAACACAGTGAAAGGGAAAGTACAGCCATTTGTTGCTGTTTTACTGTATTTAGACCATCTTTCATGCTTGTAGAGGTCAAATCCATTTAATCTGGTTATGCTATTTCAATCACATTTACATTTTTAATGCAAAGCTCAGGTTTGCTTCACACTAAAATGATAGCTCTGGTTTTGTAACAAACTTTAGTTGTCCTGGGCTTTTGAGAATTCTCTCTTCTGTTTTCCCTCAGCCTCAGACAGTCTTTGTCATTTGTAAGGTAACTTTCCCTCTTGAGGTGCCAAAACGTTAGAGAATCCTGACTACAGGAGTGCTGAACAACATTTTCAAATTCCATGTTAATGGGAGCAAATTTAGAAGCCTGCATTAAAAGCCTGTCATTGATGTGGTTACCCTGACCTTGGTGCACAAGGTGGTTTGCATAGGTCACTGCTGCCTTTTAAAGGGAGATACATAATTGCATCTGTACCCATCTCCATTCACACAGTGAGCTATACCAGTGCTCATAAGGGCTCACCAGTTCACAGCTTCATTAGGACACTTTTGGTGTTCTTACTGTAAATAAACCAGGCTAGAAAGTCTTTCTTGTGAAAGATATTTGCCACATTCATACTTCTCAAAAGCTCCAGAAGGAACCTGCCCTATCCCTTTCCTCTGTAAGTTTTGTGTTTCCTCTTTTCCTTAAAAGGCTTCCTAGTTATACAACCTTTTCCCAAAAAGAACATGCTATATGTTAAAGAATTTAGGAAAAACCAAGAAAGCACACCAGGCTGTTCAGTGTTCTTTGAAGATCCACTTGCTTTTGAATTTGAACAATTCACTGCTCCCACTGCTCCCATTGCCTTTTGTAGTAGTAACCTTCTCACTTCAACTGTATTCCTGCATTATCCCCCAAGGAAATAGAAAATAAGGCCCTAAATACTTATTTTGTTTACTTGTAACATCACTTAAAAACATCCAGTAGAGAAATGGCCAGCCTGTCAGAGGTTTGGCGCCACCAGGCAAGACAAGAACTTAGTTTTGATAATGAAAAAGAGGCAGAAAGGGACAGAGCTTGATCTTTTGAAGCAGGAGCCAAACAAAGAATCATGATCAAGTTCAGGCTCTGGATAACAAAATGAGGTTGTTTGCTAAGCAGTCATCCAGAAGCATGACAGCAGCTTGATACAACAATGCACAGACTGGACACTGACACCTTTATGTGAACCTTGCTCAAAGCAAGAGCCAAGAGTAAGAGGATCAGAGCTGTCAGAGCTGTTAAGAAGGGCGAAAGCTGGCAGCAGAAATGGCAACCCCCTATTCGCAGTGTAGGATGTGACTGTGAGAGATTGCCAACAAGAGACCAACATCAAAAGACAGGGGAAAAAGAGAGAAACTGTTTCAACTTCAGTTACAAGCAAGCCTTCTCTAGTCTCTGATTTATTCTCTCCTAAAAGACCTACTTAATACTTATTATCTTGAGTAGTGGTCCTTACTGTAAGTGGTGAGACACTGAACCATTCGCCCAAAGTTCCTGCAGTAAATATCCAACAGCAGTGTGATGAGTGTAAAAATGAATGCAAACCTACATAGGTACAGAAGCAGATCTTATATCCAATTGCAAACTCACACTTAATTATTAATGACTGAAGTGCTGTAGTCTTTCACTTAGTAGCAAAGCATACCCTGAATATCTCTCAGGTTATGTCAAATTGACAGAGCATCAGTGCCAAAGACAATGCCAACTTTTCAGTGATGGATCAAGTACCGTGTACAAGAGCAAGAAAGGTGAATATTCAAATGAGAATCTCGGTTTCCTCTGATAACGAGCCAGGAATTCCACATTCAAGAACTGATTGATGGAAGTTGCCCTTGTCACAGACAAAATGGTAAACAGCTTCAGAATAATGAATTACAAGCAGAAATTATACTAGTGAGTGATGGAGTAGATCATGGAAAGGTCATTTTGTCCATCTCTGTCTGAATGCAGAATTCTATTAGAAAACATATTCCTCAGTGTTCTGCATGGTTTACTTGTAAATGACTTAAGGACACGAGTATTTGAATTGTTATATGAATTGTATGTCACTCAACTGCAGATAGATTTTGCATTAAAGAACTTTCTCCAATGGACTGATAATTTGGTCTGAAATTTTCTCTTGCTTCTCCTAATCACTTCTCAGCACAGAAGAGCTGGAGTAGTAAGTATGACTGGTGAATATCTTTGAGGAACTGTATCTTTTCTAGCCTTTGTACCAAAGTTTGGATGGAGGATTTGGTGTGTTTTCCTGTACTGAAGATTTCCAGTGCAAGAGAGACCATCCTCAACCACAGATGGGAATTGTTCAGTCCCCACAATGAAAGGAAGTGGTTGGAGAAAGTGATACTAGTTCAAGGTGGGAGATTTCACAGGTTACATCTCAGATCCCTCTTAGTGAATTTATGTCTAATAAAGCAGACTCAAAGCTGAAAGATTTTGCTGATCGCAAACGAATTGGAAGTGCAGAGGTTGTGGCTGGACTGCGTTTGGAGTGCTGGCCTGCCAGGAGCTCAGGGCAGTTTTGGGGGAATGTGGAGGAGAAATCTCAAAATAACTCTTTTTAATGCTACTGCAGAGTCCTGTTCGGCTATGCTGACCCAGCAAAAGAGAGACTGTAAACCCAGACAGGACTTTTTGTCCTCTGCAGAGACAACTGCATAGCTCTGCAGCCCTCCATGTCTTACATGTGTCTTCGAGAGGGCAGTGGAGTTAATAAGGAGACTGGTCTTTCTGAAAAGCAGACTTCAAGCTTCACAGAACAAGCACGGGTGTTATTTGGGCTCTTGGTGCTTTTCTAAAAGTAGAAGATGCCTAAGAACTCGTTGTATCTGCAGCTGGTGCTTGCCAGAAATGCTTGTATGATCTATATGGATGAGTGGAGAAAAGGAGGGAGAGAGGGGGGAAAGGCCTTGGAGGGGAAACAACTGAGGAGATACAAATGAAAATTCAATTAAACAGAAGAGAAGGAAAATTCAAAGTAGCACTGACACCCTGCTCAAGGCTGCTGATTCGTCTTGATTTCATCTCTAAAACTAGTGAATGAAGGCGACAGTGAAGAAAATAAATTGCCTCCCTGGAAGGAGCTGAATTAGATGACCAGGGAGATGAAAACATTCAAGTACAGATATTCCTCTATGATGTGCCCAGGGCTTTTAACAAATTCAAACAGAACAATAGATCTTGGCATTGTAACCATTCCAAAGCTTGTCCAATGTATGAGAAATTTTTTTTCATAAAGGACTCCATTTATTTGCCAACTGGAAGACTTGAAATGGACAATGAATGTAATCCCCTGTTGCCTTCCACCCTTTGTAGCCATCAGAATGATGCTGATTGGACACATTAAATTCAGAATGGTGGCATTTTGCACCGATTTTACCTTCTGCCCTCAGTTATGCTCCTGTGGGATAAAGAAAGTGATCTGTTGTGGTTTTTCTGGTTGCCACTGGTTTCCTGGTTTGTGGGAGAGGTCTCCAAATGCTCAGTGTCATAAGCTGTTGTAGCAGAGAAGCTGAATGTTCTTTTCTCTTTTAAGATCAACTGTCATTCCTTCAGAATGTGGTCGTCATCAATTTATTTCAGCTTTATTTTGCTCTTTGCCAGCTGTGTGAGGAGCATGTTCAATATAACCAGTCTTCCCAATAGCTTAATTTCTCCCCTAAGTATCTTGCTTCTTTCGGGTTGTCACCACAATCCCATTTAAAAGCCTGCTAATAGTAATTGAAAGCCATTTTAAACTTACATGTAGTATCAGAGTTTGAGCTGCATTTTATTTCTGTAAAACAGAAATAATAGTTAGCTATGACAGATACTAGGAAGCTAAACAACAGCCAAGGCTACCACGCTTTTGGAAACCTACATTGCTAAAAGAAACTCATGATCCAGAATCCAGTGAAATGAACATGAATTTTCCCAAGTACTTCAGTGGGATTCTGATCAGGTTCTGAGTGCTAAGTATAATCAGCAGTGGCAGATGGATGTTAGGCACAAAATAACCCTGTTACTTCAGCCTGTGTTTAGGATGAAAGTTATTGATCCTTCTACAGAAAGCAAAGGCAATGGAAGTGAAAGAGTGCTGGCTGGGTTGGACTAAGCCATGTTTAAACCAAATAGTCCTCTCCACTACTTGCAATAGGATACCAGCTTTATTGAGAAGGAGGAGTCAGCTGATCCTATCTGTTCAGTTCCTCGTTCTTAATTATTTTGGCTGATACCATCTATGTGCTAAGTCAATCCCAATGAATGGCATTTGAAACATCCCAACCAAAGTCATTACATTATCACATTCAGGCCAGGCTTTAAGTAAAAGAGATTTGGCTTGTTCTTTACACTGCTTGGCCCCTCTCCCAAATGTACGGTCATTATAACAGAGGATTATCTGCACTGGAGGTTTTCTTCATTTCCATTTCCATTTAGGAGAAAAATTTCATTCAGCACAGCAAGGGCAGCCTGAGATGGCAGGAGGAGATTGGCTCCATGCTGACGCCTTTGTTATCCACTGAGCAGAGCCTGACACCCCCTGACACTGCCGGGGCCTTGGTGAGGGGCTGTTATTTATTTCAGTGTGTGGAACACATTGTTTTCTGAAAGGGAGGAGAATCAGCCCTTTATGAACAGGAGTCACTGGGCAGTGTAGTCACCAAGCTGCAGGAGCTGGGGTTTGTTGATATAGTTGCTTTTCCAGCAAGCGCCTTTGTTGGGCGTATCTTTTCTTTTAGTCTGCATCTCTTTGGTGGTGTTTAGGGTGGATCTTGACTCTCCCTGTCTTCCCCAGCCTCTCTGCCTTTTCTAACACAAAAACTCAGGGATAGAAAAAGAGGGACTCAAATTTTTCAAGCTTATGGATAACCACAAGGCCCCTTCCCTGAGTTACATAACTTCTTATCTAGAGATACCATCTGTCCTGCCATGGGTTGCTTTAGTTCAAGAGGTTCCTCCTGCCCATTTGCAGACCGTGAATGACCCTACTGCATTGGTAGGCACTGCTCACTGGTTTTCAGGACTGCACTGCACCCACAAAAAATGGCTGCTGCATGCTGGTCGACACCAAAGCACTGTGACCTCTGCATCACACAGCTTGTAAAAACCCCTGTGACATGTTTGCATTTAAGTGGAAACCAGCTGGTTTAGTGTCCTCATGTCTTCCTAGAGCCCAGACACTGCACACATATGGTGTGTTCCCCCTTCTGAGAGACGCCATATGAACAAACGACAAACTACTGGAACCCTTTGGAGCAGTGACCAGCCTACACTATACTTAAAAGTCAAGAGAACCGGGTTACGTTTTGGCATTAAACACTGAACCAGCAGCAGTGTAGGTGTGGAAACAAGGAGGAGTTTTTCTCAGAGATGTCACAGAAGCATTAACCTAGCTTTGTGTGACACATTCATCATGCAGTCATCCCAACCTGGCCCACTGGGAGTGTTTTTAAGGGGCTTGATCTTCCCACAAAAAGTCTTGGAAATACACACCAAGAAGTGAATAAAGAGACATGTCTCAGACTCTGCTGTGGGCCAGTGGCTTGTTGGGCAGTTCCTCTAAGACTCAAGCCCATAAGGGACGAACAGCCTTTTTTCTGCCAGATAAATAGACATCTGGTTCCAAGAGCCATCCAGTGACCCTCTACACACAATTACCTGCCCTTCCCCATGCTGCCTCATATCCTTGCTGCAAGGCTCCAGGTGCAGCCAGCCCTCAGGAACAAATGTGCCCTGCAAGCCTGTACCACACTTCAGCATGGAGTCTGGCACATGCCTTGTTCATGCTCAAGACTAAGTTCAGGTTGCTGTCTTGTTAGGGTGGCTGCTGGTGGCACCTCAGAGGGCCAGGTGCCTCCAACCAGTTCACCAAGTGTTCTGAGGTCTTCAGCTAGGAATAAATTTTAGCATGAAGAGAATAATGCGTAAGCATGCAGATAACTTTTAATTATCTTTTTTATCCTAGAAACGACAGCGTCAAAGCTGAAGGGGTGGTGGCCATAAGGAATAGCAGTAAAATGCCATTTGCTGCCCAAGATGGAAGTGTGACTTCAAACCCAAAGAGAGAACTTATAACTGTAGATTTGTGCTATGATAACTGATTCAGAGCTTGACATCTCTGGGAACCTAGTAGATAAATATTTTGTGTCAGAGATAGCCAAACCAATTTCAGCTGATAGTGAACTTTCAATTTCCAGTTGTTCTCTGCATTATGAATCTTTTAAGTAAATGTATTTGTGGGTGCTGCAAAACATGGGGAAACAGCTCTTATCACACCTGTTTTTTCAGTGCCTGCACAGAACAAACTGATAGTGTCCTAGTCTGCTCCCACCCAGCAGTGGGAGTTCTGGACATTGGTCAGTCCAGGAACAGGAAGGGAAGTCTGTCCCAAAGGGTAGAAGTGCACTATCCTGCATGCAGGAGTCTGGTGCACACCTGCAGATGGAATCAGGCTGTGCAAGAACATATTCCACAGTCCAGAAAAGCCAGGTTGGGGTGCAGCAGCTCAGCAAATTCATGAAGTACCAAGGCAGATTTTATCCAATGGTGCTGTTTGATTATTTGGTGGTATTGCTCTGATAAAATTTGCCTTGTTGCCATAGTAGTAAACATGGTACATGTGAAGCTCAGGGCCATGAGCCTGTATAAAGGGATAAGATAATGGATGTTGCTTGAGCCTTTTACTGTCTTTGTAGTTACAACAGTTATTGGAAGGCACTAATCCCTTTCTGCTGATTATTGACTTTTGAATGAATCCTCATACACTCTCCAGCAGCAAAACTTGTGGGTTTTCAGGCTCACTAAAGCTCAATAGAACCAAGACCTTGTCATTTATTTTCACTGTTACTATTATTTTTCTATTTCAAAGCAGAGTTTTCTGTTGCGAATTCCCTGCTGTTTGATCACAAAAGCAAGCAAGGGAAATTGTTATTTTTCATCCTGAAGCTTTTGTCCTTTTTACTTTTATAATCCACGTGAGGCGACTTTGCTGGTCATTAGCCGAGTCAGTAAAGCGAGCTTTCTTTGTTGGGCGATAGCAGGGAAACATCAAGTGTCTGGTTCCATGGCAGCAATTTGCTCTTGAAATAAAGCAAGCGTTGATAAGTTGCTACCCTCAGCTATATTTGTCCTAGTAAATAAACATCATCAGGATTTGAGCACAAATACAAGTTGTTTTGCTCTGTTTAACTATTCTGAGATTGTGTTGGGCTAACAAAATTTCCTCTGCATCAGATAGACTTGTTCTGTTTCATGCTCATTTCGCTGATGATGTGTTTCTGCACACCTAGCCAAAGATGTATTTTTTAAAGCATTGATCAGCAGAGCAAATATGCCTGGAATGCATCCTGTTAATGTAAAGCAGTACATGCTTCTGATAGGTTTGCTTTTTAGAGGCCAAGGTTTCTAGCAGTGGAATGATTTGCCTTTGCAGTGCCTGGGAATGGTGGGTTTGCTTCGAGGTGCTGTGGTGTGCCAGCGCTGGTCACGCAGGGCACATCACACCCTCAGTGCCCACACTGCCAAGCCATCTGAAGGGCAGCAATTGATACGTGCTGGCTTACACAGCCCAGAGAAAGCCCTTAGGATCTGTCATTGGGAGAAAGATTCAATTTTCCAGGATACTGATAAAAACAGTCATTAACCCTTTGGCAATGGCCTGTTCAGCTTCAAAGTGAAATTGCTCATTTGAACCTCGCAAAATCAGGATTGTGCTTCTTCCCTGACACGCAGCAGGACCCAAAATAAAATAATGCAGCAGCAGGAGACCAAGTGAAACACGACACTGACATTTGTTCCACTTGGAGAAGTGGAGCCACCGCTAATTTGGGCTGGAAGATCAGAGCACATGGCAAGAGATGGTTTGATGGTTTCAGTAAATAAACATATTGGGTCAGTCTGTAGCTGCAGGGGCCACACACTCTACAGTGAGGTGAATCACAGCAGAAATAGGCCAATTCCATCCCTTTGCCATCACTAAATTTCCCATAGCCTTTTCTAGAAAATTCAAAGAGCTGACACAGCTTCCAGACCCGATCCCAACATTTCATGGGGCTTTCAGCTGCTTTGACATGCTGCAGAATTTGCAGTGGGCATCGCTTTCCCCACTCCCTTAAACAAACAGATGTCTGCACTCCACAAGTTGGCTGCCCCACCTGCTGCACACCTGAGACCCAGAGAAAATGTGTTTCTTCACACTTCTGATTAGCAGTAATTATATTAGAGAAGTTCACAGAGGAAGGCTCTCCTCCATGGAGAACCACCCAGTGGAAGTTAATAAGGGATCAGGACAGCTCTATTACAATGATTTGCCAGAGCACAAGCGTGCTAGGAACTCTACATCCAGCACAGAGAGATGGTGCCTGTTGCAGAGATATGTGCTCTCACTGATACTCCCTGCTCCTTTTAAACCTCCCAATCAATCAAATCATGCCTTGAGCCCAGGAAATGGTGAGTTCCAGCTTCACTGAGTTCTATCTCAAAAGTGAGCACCAGTTTCATTCCTTAGGGGTGCCTGTCCCCAAGAGATGGAACCGATAGAGTTTTTTTCCTCTACCACACCTTGTATAATTCATCTAGGAGCTCAGTTCCTTTGACTAGGAATCTCAGTTCCACCAGATTTGCTAAAATTGGCCAAGAAACTGAAATATTACTGAAAGACGAGCAGGAGGATCATGCAGGAATACATGGGTGGCCATATATCAGGTGACGCATGGAGAAAAAGCAGACTGAGAAGCACTTTGGGGGATCTATCACCCAGGTATCCAAAATCGCTGGACAAATATTATACCTAATTACTCCTAGACAAGTAGACATACTAAAGCCACTCTGATATCATTCTTCACTGAAACATTTTTTTGACAAGGAAAACTAATTCTGGGCTTATTAACCAGTTTCAATAAATAGAATCACACTGATGAGCAGGCACTGCTAATTGCCTTCTATAAGATAGCTGGGGAAGTAGAAACAGAAGCTGAATCTCCAGGCACCCTGCCCCCTTCTTAGCGCCTCGCCCTCTATCTCCCTGAAAAACGACAGAAAAGCTCCTATCCCCCTCTGGCAGGGATCAATTATGTACTGCTTTTAGCAGAGTTTCAGTATATTATTCTCCAGTTTAGGCCAAATTCATAAGTGAAGCTGAAGATGGTTAAGATGCATGTCAGAAGGAAATTGGTCAGAAAATGGCTGTCGGGTGGGCGTGAGTAGCACAGTGTAACTCACAACACTTTGGTACTCCGTGGGAAAGCAAAATTGGTTTAAGTGAGAATAACTTACACAGATTTGGGGCGGGGGTGGATGTAGAAGTACAAACTCTGAAAATGGCCTTTTTCTGAGAGGGGAAAAAAAGGAGAGGCTGAAAAGGGATCTGTTTGTGGTGAGAAGTGGGTACCAGCCGCCAGGAACAAAGGGCCCTGTTTGCAGGATGTGCCCTGAGGAAAATGCTGATTTCTTCCAGTCTCCCAGAGCTTCCACTTTCTCCTTGTGTCCTGGGAGCCACCCACCCTGCCAGCCCCACACCCAAGCAGAGTTGCAAAAGGATTCTTGGGGTTTGTTGATTAAAACAAAACCACCAGCAAAGCTGGAGGTGACTGGCAGCCCCCAGTCCATGCAATTTCAGTTCGTAGTTTCCTAAGAAAGGAAGGGTTCTGTTCAGTGCTGATTGCTTTGGGGTAAAGAAAAAAGAATTGTTGTAGTGACAGGAAAATGTGGAGCTCAGATTTTGCGTAGATGGCTTATTAGGTCAGAGCTGGAACACATTTTGATTTGTATTCCTGATGATTGTACACGGGCACTAATTGGCCAAAGAAGCAAGGGATCTTTGTAGTTTAATGAGGAAAATACTGTGTAATGTGATGATTATTTTCTAATCAAAAAGCAGAGGAACAGAATGGGAAAGAAAACCTGTGTGTGAACACAGATTGTAATTCTAATTAATATTTGCTTGTGCTAATCAGTTTTTCTGTTCTGCAACCAGCTGTTAGCCCTAAATATGCCCTAATGTTATATAAATACTATAGAAATTAAAATTTAATATTGTATTATGCTTAGTAATATAGAAGTATTTTGCTAAATATGCTAAGCATTTTGCCTGTGCATACTTTTTACTCAGGACTGGCAATACTAGGTGGATAAATGAGAATGACACCTATCCAGAGCATTTTTCTTGGTGAATCTCAAAGCACTTCACATGTGAGACCAGTATCATTGCTCCATTTTACAGGTGGAGAAACTGAGGTGGGCAGAGGTTGAGTATTGGCTTGTGCATCTGGCAGAGTGTTGGCCAAGCCAGAGATCAAACCCAGAGGGTCTCCCGTCCCCTCCTTCCTCCACATCCTAATCACTGCTCCAAAACTTGTCCCTTTTCAGCAAGCTTAAGGTGCATGCTCACATTTCCACTCAGTGCCTCTGGGAGAGGCCCTTGTAACTCTCCACAAGTGGCCCTTTTGCCCCACAGAAAAGCAGAGCTGATTGCAAAGCTGAGCCTATGGAGGAGCGTCACACCACTCTGTTTTAAACAAAGAAGCAGTAAAATGCCAGTAATCCCTGTAGCATTTGGAAGAATAGGTTGGTACTTCTCTGAGTTGGAAGGACTGTTTGCCTTGGCCACTTATGTTCCCAGGAAATATTCTTTGTTACCTTTGAGTCTTGGTGGAAATTAATCTGATTCACCAAGCTTCCACATTGCATAGAGCTGTTCTGAGAGCCTCCTAGCTGGTTATCTGCTGGATTTTGAGTAACAAAAAATCCCAATCCCTCTTTGAAGCAGAGTCTAAGTAAATATTATTTAAAAATAAGATATAGGGTTGGTCATCTTTAAAACATGAAGGATTATTCATTTCAGTTTGACAGCCAAAATTTTGGAGCAGTCAGTGAACATAACTGGACTTCTAGTACAGTAAATACTTGTGGATGGTAATCAATTTGAACTTGGTGATTTGTTTCTTAAAAAAAGAAAGTGCTAACATTAAGCTTCTGAGGCTCTACTGTCATACTTTCAGTGTTGACTATGGTCAAAAGTCACTGCAGGGCTCTCACTCCTGTTCTTATTGGAAGCCTTGTGATACCTCCTGAATTTTCCTTAAAAGCCCCTGGAGGCACATGAATTTGAGAAACCTCAATTCCAAGGCTTGGGTTTTTTTAAAAAAAATCTCATCCTCCATAGCAGCATAGAAGTTGACAGTGGACCCAAAAACCTTAAAAATCGAAATATAACTAGAAAGAAGTGTGTGTGCATCATACTTCAATATAAGAGATTTGAGAAATGCAATTCTTATATGTTTTAGAGCAGCAATTTCGTATGAGTCATCTCTTCAAACACATGAAAGTCTGCAAAACATCTCATAATCAAGATTTTTTTCTGACTTGTGTACATAACATTGCCAGTGACCATGGCCATACGGTTGATACGTGTCATCCCACCCTGAAAGTATTTTGCCTTACACTGGCAAACGCCCTAGGGAGAAGAGCTCTGGTAATCCTGCTCCAAGGCAAGAGACCTCTCTTTCTGACTCTTTGCCCTCTTGCTGTAGAAGTTGCAAAATTTAATATTTGACCCTAAAAATGAGCAGCCCAAAGTCTGCACCCCCTCCAGAAACAGAGCTGCTGCATTAACATGCACTGTTTGCAGGCAAATGTTTTTTGAAATTGCTCTTTCAGAGTATGACTTTTTCCGTGTAGCCCTTAAATTGTTGAAGTGGGAGTCATGCCTGCCAAAGAAACCCTGTTTAAAAATGAAAGGAGGGGAAGGGGAGAAACTGCATCCCCTTTGCTGGCATTTCAAAGAGGGCATTCCCTCTGAGAGGCAGAGCCAGGGCTGGGGCTGCTTCCACTGACAGAACGGGGCCAAGGGCCCCCTGCGTTCTTTGCAACAGCGCGGCATTTCCGTATGAAACTGCAGAAGTGTTAATTATCCGGATTGGGCAAGAGCAGGAGCTGTTTATTGAGGGTTGCTGCTTTTCCGCCCGAGCAGGCTCTGGATCCCCAGTGGAACCATTCATCAGAGCTTTGACAATGACAGGCCGCTGCAGGGCTTTCAGAGCACAGCAAAGATTTCCTCACAGCTCCGAGCGACCGGAGCTGGCTCCCGTTATAGTACGGATTTGACAAAGCCGAAAGGAAAGAGAGTCACTTGCTAGCACGTATTTCTCTTTCTGTTCTCTATTTCTTTCCCTTGCCTTCTCATAACCCTTCACAGAAAATAGAGAAGTGGTGATACTTGCATTTTACAGAGGGGAAACTGAGGCCCAGAAGGGGAAAGCTTGTACAAGCTTTTTCAGGCAGTGATGGTCAGAACCAGGAGCAGGAGCACTAGCCAAGTCCTAATTCCTTAGCAGAGCCATGCATTCATCCAGCTGTTCTGAAAGCCACTGTATTTCCATGCACTTGCACTGGGAGATACAGGCAGTAGGGGAAATAGAGGGGGTAATGCAAATTTTTACACCCCTGTGTCATCATCTGTCAAGCCTCTACTTTCCTCCTCCTTCACTATATCATTTACTTTGGGGACAGGCTGCACATACCAGTACAGTGTACTTTGGGCACTATGCATATTCATACCAACCAGGCTCCTGTTTCACTTTGCACAGGCTTTTCTCCAAGCAATTTTTGCTGCTGTTGTTGCAAAACATTTTAATTAATCAGGAATTTTAATTAATTGTACCCTGCTGAAAATGCCAAGACAAAAGCACAAATACAAGGAGACAGTTGCTCAGGTCAGAGCAGCCCGTCTTTGGTTAGCTGTGTTTTCTCCGAGATCATTCAGTGTGATTACAGAGAAAACACTGGATTCTGAATGGCATTTTAAAGTGTTAGAGAAATAGGGTGGTGTTTTTATCAAGTCAGGAAGCCTGTATTGAAGCTGTGATGGTGACACTGAGCTGGCATACTGCTAACTGGAAAGCTGCATCCCAAAAGGATTACAATGGCCTTTTTTTTTAGTCTTCCAACCGCTTCAAACAATCAGTTTCACCAAAGCATTTAAAATGTTCTGTGTTTTTATAAAGCTGAAAATCAGGTCGTTTCACTTGCAACGAATGAATTAGTACAGCTGCTTATTTCCACCTTTTGCTGAGCCTTTCCTGGGGACACGTACACCTTGCAGTGTTACTGGCTGATAGAGATCCCCTTCTTGTTCAACATGTTTAGAAAAGAAAATAATCACATTCTGGTCTTGTTACTTGCCATTTTGCTACAATGCCCAGTGAATTGTGGCACATTTTGTACTGAAGAAATTGGAGCTCATCTGTCCGGTGATATGAAGGCCTGGACCAGCACTCAGCACACAAATTGATTCACTTTTCTGATCCTAAATGTCATTTTCTACTCTCTTAAAATGGTTCCATGCCTTGGTGCACAGTCTAGACAACCCCAGCGCACCATGAATAATAGATCCCGAAAATCTGTAAAAGCTTTATTTATTTAAACAACTAAATATTTAGAATTTGTTCATATCATTGGCATATTTACCTTCCTTCCCCTGCAGTAAAAGGCCTCCAAAGGGTTTCCACCTTATAAACCTGCTCTGAGCAGTATTTACAGCCTGTGTGTTTAAGGCCCACAAGTGAAGCAAACAGGATTTTACCCTTGGTTACTGCAGCCTTACCACTTTCTGGAGAACCAGTGGGATGGGTTGCATTTTTCATCATAGAAACTCCTCTTTAGAAAGCTAATGACAAAGCCACTACGTGAAAAACCCTGAAAATGTGTCTTTGCTCACAAAACCATTTAATTCCCCATTTTCTTCTAAATGCTGCCATGGATGTCATGTGAGCTAGTACAGAGCATGGAGAGCTGGGCTCTGCTCACACCTTTTTCACCCTCTGCTGCTTTCACCATTTCCTCACAGCATGTGCTGTGTCCTACTGGAGAGCAAGTCCATCTGCACAGGGAGACCCTGCACAGGGAGCTGTGTCCTCTGGAACGTGGCAGCCTTTCCAGGCTGGTCTTAGGATAAACTATTGGGCAGCTTAGCAATTAGCAGATGTGAGATACCAGTGCCTTGCTGTAGAGCAGAAGGGACAGGTGGGAGGGAAGGGACCCCATCTCAAGGCTTTCTTCTTCTACGATAATTTTGTTTTCTCCTGAGCTCTGCGCTTACTCATGGTCAGCTATGGTCAGCTATGTCTGAGAGCTTTGAGATGATCTTTAACAGGAGCAAGACTCAACCATTTACCTGCACTGAGACTATTCCTTCTCTGCTGTTACTGATGTAAATCCACAGAGCTCCACCGATCTCCACAGTGCTGCTTTGGAGGCTGAAAGCAAGGATGGCCACGTGCTGTAGCCTGGGGCTGATGGCTTACTCAAACTGATGAGCTGCTTGAGAAGATAGCTCTAAGTGACTCAGCTCTCAATCTGTTTAGACCAACTTCATGGACTGAGGTGGAAATTGAGCCTGAGTAAAGTTACTTCTCATCCCTCAGGTTATGCCTGGAAAGATACACTTTGCCTGTGTGCATTTCATTGTCACAAGTGGTACCTTAGTGGCAAAACCCCCCTGGCTCGGAACTGCTCAGTTAATCTTTGCTATCATCTGAACTGGGCACCTCAGGGTTTTACTGTGCTGCCAAATTATTGTCCTGTTTCTGCAGACCACAATTACTGCCTGGCATGCTTAGCTGAGCCCATTCTTCCCAACACAGCTCAGGTGAGAAGTTCTACATCACGGGAGGAGAGGCAGCTCGCTGGTTTGTCTGTGTGTTACATGGACACAGGCAGCAGCTGAGGCTGAGCTCTCTCAGCTTTCTCCTCCACTGTGTGCCACAGATCCAGGCAGAGAGGGAGCCGATTGTGTGTCAGCAATGGGATCCCTGGGAAAAGGTGTCTGACTGCAGGATTAGTCACAATAGAAATTGCTGTGCTAAGCATTGAATATCTCTGCAGATCTTTAACTTGGTGCTGGAGAAGCAGGTGTGAGGCTGGAGCTGATGTTGTGATGAGGAGAAAGCGAGCAGGCAATTTGCCATGGACAGTGGGTGCAGGGAACAACCCCTTCCAGGTTCCTGCTCCCCTTTCCAAGCAGGTGCTTTAAATTACAGTTGTGTTTAACATGCTGTTAGACAACACGACTGTTAGACACGACTCCATAGGGCGCACCAAGTGGAAATGCAAAGGATTTCCTTCGAAAAAGGAATGTCGACATGAGGAGCTCAGTCCTGAAGAGCTCAGGAGAGGAAAGGAGACAGCATGTTCTTGTTTGAGGATCTGTTAGAGGTGCAGAGGAGGAAGACAAGAGGCTGGTTTGGGGTAGTGCAGACTGCAGAGGTTTGTGCAGTGGTTGGGGGAGATTAGGAGAAACATAAGCAGGAAACCAATTTCCCTGTGATCACCTCTTCTACCTGGAAGCCAAGCAAGCTGGGTTAGAGAACAAACTGCAAGGCTGGTACTCCCCAGTACCTACACTTCTGGGGTGTCTAAGGCACAGAGTGCTTTTTCCTAAGGGAAGAGCTTTACACGTCCTGGGAAACCATGAACACAGTTCTTGCACTACACAAGAAAAAGATGATAACTTGATTTTCCTATGGTCATTTTTCCTCTTCCCATATGTAATCTCCACTCATTGTCTCTTCTTTTATTTCCTCAATTTTCATGGTTTTATTGTAAACAATTGTTTTTGTTATTTTTCCCTGTACTTAATTTTTTCCTCCTCTAAAACCATTTTTCTAGGCGTTTTGGGGTTTCTAATATGTTTCTTTCTGAACAGATTTTTTTTTTCCCCTTTCTTTCCCCCATCCTGTTTTCTTTAGCCCCAGGTTTTTGCAGCTCTTACAGCTTTGTTATCCTCTCCCAGTCTTCCCGGGAGGGGGCTGGAGCATACATCCCACTTGCTTTCCAAATGTTGACAAGAGTGTTTTGGAGGATGAGTGACTGACAGACAAACACCAGCCCCAAATACTCTGAATGCTCTGTTACTAATAGCTTTATTCTTGTCAACACCGTAAGCAAAATAACCCTTGAAAGGGATAGGCCATATTTTTAGCCAACCTTAAACTCAGCTTCTAAAAAATAACTTTATGCTCAGCTGTCTGTCTCACTCCTTGGCTCCATGTTCCCCAATCAGATATTTAGAGGATGACTTTTCATGTTGGAGATGCATAATGAGACTCTTGGAAGCTTGTTTTCTTCAGGCACCTGGCAATGCCACAGAAGTGGGGCTCTGAGGCTGACCCACTGCTTGTAGCTGAGTGAGAAGAAGAAGGCAGGAGATGCTCATACTGGATTTTGCTGCATATTTGGTCCCATGGCTTGGACCTGCACAAAGGGACCAAACAGGGTGAAGTTTGAACCCAACCAAAACTAATTGCTAACAAAGTGTCAGGGTTTCTCCACCACCTGCAGTCACCACCAAATTCAAAGCTTGACTATTTCAGTATATCTTGAAGGAGTTAACATTTAAAACAGCTTAGGGAAGATAAATAAGGATGTTTCTGTGCTGGCCTTGGATATGCATGACCTTGCCTTTCCTCCTCTCCTATTGGTTTTAGGACAAGCCAGATTAAGGAGTGATCTCTTTCAAACAGTCTTCAGTTTGTTAAGCTTGTAAACAACAGCAAGGGTGGAAACCATTGCAAGATGGATAAAGCTTAGAAATGCTGGCCGGGATTTCCTTGTGACGTGCTGTAAGGAATGTGTGCTAGTTAACAGGGCTAATTCATTTCACAGGAGCTCCTTTCCTGATTCTCTGTGCATTTCCTTTTTCAGGTAGGTCCCTGAGGTCTCTGTTGCTTGTCAAGGCCACCTAAGCCTTCAAAAAACAGGCCTCTGTGGGACATTATTGGGAGCAAGGGGGGGAACTTACCCCTGGGAGAAGGGACAGGGGCTTGGTCTCTGTAGTCTGAGCCTGGCTGTGAAAGCTCAGCGTTGTTCCCCCAGCCAAGCACCCCACACTACCTGCCCTTGGATCAGCTGAGTTCCAGCAGTGCTTTGACACCCAGCCAAGCTGAGAGCATTTCAGCCTGGCTCTAGGCTGTCTTCACACAGCACTTGGTGTCAACACATCCTTTGCTGGAGCAGGGCAGGATCCGAGACAGCACACTCAGCAAGGGTTTTGTTCTTGCTACTCTTTTAGGCTGGAAAGAAGCCAGGATCATCCAGGTAGGAGAGGCTGGTTTGTTGCTGATCGGTTCAGGATTTTTTTTCCCCTGCTCAATCACAAGAGATACAAACCAAAGAGACTTTTGCAGTGGCAGCATTAGAGGCTGCTGTGTTTGAAGTGCTCTCATTCATTTGTAAGGGGTGACTTGTTTATGGCAAAACAGCTCAGAAGCAATCATTAGGACAGAAATGGAAATGTACATCTTTTTCTTTTATGGATTATCCACAGAGCTCTCTGTACAGCGGGGAGAAAGCAAGAACAAAAAGGGATTACAGAAGTGAGGGTTGCTGTACCTGAACTTGGTAGTGAGAGATGCCATCAAAAATTATCAAGCAGCCTATAAACAGCACCTTCTGAGACATGCTGTTGAGCATAGGGTGAGTGCACAGTAAGCTTGTAAGTGCCCACACTGTTTTATTTGCTATCAAACAGTGCTATTCAGTGTTCTCATTCATGTTTGGTGTGGTAGTATAAGAAGAGTACAACTCAGAAGAAGATATAGCTCAGAAATACTCGTGAAGAACAACAAAGGCTTCTGCGGACAGCAGGAGAAACAGTGCTGCTGGAACAGCCCAGGAAAATCAATGAGGTAAAACTCAGTAACAAATATAAAGGTGCTGCATTTAAGAGGGAGAAACTACATTGCCCCAGAGCTGCAAATGTGCTTCACCCAAGTTAAGCCAAGTTCTTATGTGGGTACAGTCTGTACCAAGCAGGTGCCATGTGAAAATAGATTCAACACTCTGGAGCCAAGAGCCCAAATCTAGGTGAATATAGAAAAGGAAACCCACCCTCATTGGCTATAGGAACTGTACCATTCTCTCTCTGTGAAATACCTTTTATCCACAGTTCTGCACAGGCATGGAGCACAGCAGACACCCTTTCCCAAGCATATTGCTTTAAGATGCCACAGCTGCACATTCACTCAGGAGGAGGATGGCAGACTTGTCCACTGCTTGTAGTCAGACTGCTGGGAAAGCTTTTCTCTCCAGCTAAGAGGCATCATTTCTGCTAGCAGGGCTTTTGCTGTTCTTTTGGCAGTTTCAAATGGATATGGAAAATCCAGCCTAGCTGTAGACTTTAAGACATTGTTTTAGGACAAGACCTGTCAGGAGGAATGAGGCATTTTGATGGCGAGTCGCTTATGCGGTGACTGTCACATGTGCACAGGAGAGGCTATGTTTGCCTTTGTGCCTGCTGTCCTTTCCGTATCTGAAAAAAGCAAGAGTCAGTGCAGTATTTCCTTTGGCCATTCAGCATTGACTGTACCAATAATAGCACAGTCACATAGTCAGAGTTTAGGGGAAGGGACAGTGTCCTCTTCACAAGGGACATGGCCCTAACACACCGGGGATGGTGTTGCTACTCACATAATGAGCAGAACGTGATTGTCCTTAGTACTTTTGCCTAGTTCCCTTTGCTCTTGGCATAAAGCTTTGGTGCCCCTGGTACCTCTGTGTGATACGGGAATGCTAATGTAAAAGGCAGATAAGAATTCATATGCAAAAGCTTCCTCTAGTTTACCAGGAAAGGTCAGAACAAGTTTCTTCAACCTTCAGCAGAGTGATGCGGTGAGGGACAACTCTTGTTTATTTCTGTTTCAGCCCTAGCCCCTGGTAGTCACTGTGTTTAGTTGGAATCCAGCTCTGCAGAATTAAGACACCTTTCTTCCCACACATCAAAGAGAGGTTGAAGAAAAACTCTTGGAGGACAGGGTGAAATGCTTTTGGGCTTCACAGGTTAGATAGGTTAACAATGTGATGTAATTGATTGCATTGCAGGCAGTGCGTTGGGAAACGCCATCACTCTTAAATTTTGCAGTGAACAAACCCCACACATGGCCACAAAAATAGTCATTTTCCTGTCTCACGGGAGACCCGTCCTGTCTGCAGCGCATGCCCAAGGACAGGACATGTTGCCCTGGCCAATAAAGAAAAGGAATTTATACTGGAGGACAGTAGGGCAAATTTCTGTGCTAAAACTTAACTGACGTGCTGCAGACCTCCAGCCAAATTCTTGGCTAAAGACCTGCCAGGTTGAGCAAATGTATGGAAGCAAGTTTGTACGCAGTTGTGAAGTGAGCATGAGACCTCAGAAACCAAATGATGAAAGTTCACCCAGTCAGAGACTTTTGCCATAAAATTTCTTAGTGGATTTTCATTCAACACAGATATTTTTAATTTCTCTGACCACTCTCAGGTTTTGTCCCTATTTTCTGTATATCTCATATCTGTTCCCTCACTGTGTTTTTTTTTCTTGAGCATTTTTTAAAGCCTGCTGCAAATCCAACAGCCCTCAAGTTCATGTTGAACTTCTGAACCTACCCTGTTCAAGTGGGTGCTAAATCAGGCAGGACAAGTCAAGCCAGCTCTAATTCTGATGATAGCAATTGTGCTTTTGGAAAATAATTGACAAACATTCTGCATTTAGACAAAGCTTGTCTAAGGGAGAGAGAACGTTTGTATTCTGCAACCCTGGTCTGCAGAGCCTGTGTTCAAGTAGGACATTTTAATAACATCCTTCATAGACAAGTGTTTTGCTTGGAACCCTTTTTTCCTCCCTCCACTCAGACAATTGTCAGAGAAGGGACTCACAGGGAACAAAATGGAATTACATCTATTCAGAAAATTAGAACAGCCTGCATTTCTTTCTTTCTGTGCTGAATTCATTACTAGCGGGGCTATAATCTGCATTTTTTTGCTTGAAGCACACTCCCACTCTTACCTCTTCACAGCAATGCTGCTATTCTCACAGATAAACAGGTCCTCCCTGAATGGATTATAGCTTTCAGCCAAAGGCAGGCTGATGACAAGGGAAAAACAAACAAATGCATTCCCAGGGCCTGATCCAACTCTTCGGTAAGAAACTAGAGACACTTACAGATTTCAGTAGAGTTTCTATCCAGCACTTAACAGCCCCTCTGCTGATGACTAATTGCACAGGACCCAGGAAATTTGTGTAGTAAGGACTCAGTGTTAAGTACATTGTGTCTTTCCATCATGTGGCAGGTAGCTCAGGGGGATCGAGCCCATGGCCCCCCCACAGCTGCGCTGCCAACCAGATTCCATTGGGCTCAGACACGTTGAATTTCCATGTGACATGATTCCTTCTGCTGCCCCAGGTTTGTAAGGTTTTATGAAGCCGTGAGTTCTTGGGTGGACAAACTGATAAAAGGAAGGATCCGAATTGCTAAAGGCAGTTCCTGAAGGGAGTGAGGTAGCAAGAGGCGACACTAAATGAACTGAGATTGACATTAATATTCATGCTTCAAGAACAGGAGAGTGAGTAAAATAAGGAAATGAGGGGCAATTGAAAGAAAAACAAGTCAGAAATACATATGTTGAGTCAGGAAGACACTAGGGAGGGGACAAGAGAGATCCGAATTGAATGATCAGGAAATCTTGTTGGTTTTGAGGTGGAAATAGTCCTCTGAGATGACTGTTCCCCCAGCCCTGGCAGGGCCCTATCTGCCTTCTGCTCTTGCTCCAATGGATCTGTGTCACTCCTGTGCAATTGGTACATCCTTCCATCCCTGGTGGTTCTTTTTATTTCTCCCACTCAGTTCTTGTGTGCTGATGCAGTCAGGGCCCAGCGCTTTCAGTAATAATAGGCTCACTATTGCTTTGAATTAGGAGGACTTTTATCAGCCCACTGTTCCTGTAATTTACCGTGGTTTAGACTGATAATGAGGATTTGGGTATGTAAAGAAACCCTAAAGTACACATGGAAATCAACATAAGGGAGTGCTACTCTGAGCCTTGGGCATTAGTGACTATGAATGGGTGAGTGAGTGCTTAGCACAGGAAACCAAAACAGGACAGACAAAAGCCACACATAATCTTCCTGGGCTGGGAAATGCTGTTTATCTTATTTGTTTTAATGACTAGAGAACAGAAAGCTTTTCTTCCCTTTGGTTGCTCAGTAGCTGTGTTACAGTTTAGCCCTAGCTGTGCACAGTTCTTGCAAGACTTTGGCAAGGAAGCCTTCCTGGGCTGTCCTGTGTTGGATGGGGAGGTGGTCCGGGGAGTCCTGGAACCATGGGCATGAGTCCATCACCCCACCACAGAAACCAGAAGAATAGAAGGACTCTTATTATAATGACTGTAGAACCACGACTGAAAAACAAGGGGAGGGGAAGTTCTTTAAGATTAATGTTATTTTTGGGTAAAAAAAATGTGCAATCCTTTCTTGCCAGGGATGGTTTCTAGCAACAAATGTAAACTGTGGTCACAAATACTCCTGCCAGTGGATATGCATCCTTTGAGTGGACAGTGGCATAATTGCATGTGCAAGGGGGGGTTGGAAACACTCTGGTTTGCTACCACATTCCACAGCAGTGCACATCGTTTGTAACATTCTTGGTACTCAATTAGTGCTCCCATCTATAATTTCAGAAGCCTCATTCTAAGCCGGGGGGAGGAAACACATCAGGCCTGTTATTTCTGCTGGCAACACTGGTACTAAAAATAACTGTGTGAATGACATTGTGGAAGACGTTTTTGAGTTTGTCAATAGATAAATTTTGACTGGACAGCAGGAATTATTTCTAAGGGATGAAATGTGTTATGCTCTGGATTATTATTTGTAGAGAAAAGGGGGAAATCTCATTGCCCGGGATCCTCTAAAGTAAGGATTTAGGAATCAAGAGGAGGGAACAATCTTGCATCATGCCCTGATATTTGGAGGGATTTGGGGGTCCCGGAGAGGTATCAGTGAAGAACAGCAATAAAAGTTTCATTTCCATCAGCCAGATGAAGCAGCCTCAGCCCAGTCCTGTGGTTGGCAGCAGCACACTGGAGCTCCAGTGCCCAGGTTATCCCACCAAATCCTGACCGCTTTCAGCTGTGCCTGGGCTGCCTGCTGCCACACATTTCTGGAAGGAGCTGGTGTGGCCACAACAGCCCCAGGCCAGCAGCATGGTTGGGCTGTAATGCTGTCACATGAGCTGCTGCAGAGACTGACCAGGTCACTTGTCATGCCCATGAGAGGAGACCCTGGCTGGCCTGCAGGTGTCTGGACAGACCTGTCTGCTCTCCACCCCATAAAAGGGATTCTCCTCCAGCTGAAGTCCTGTGCGGCTCAGGCTCCAGGGTGTGAGGTGTGGGATGGGACCCCCTCAGGACTTCACAGCCTGCACAGTCTTAGAGACTTCCCTCCTGCCATGGTTTGGTCCCAGCAGGATATGTTGGAGTGGTTTCAGCGTCTGCCACCTTGCATAAGTCACCAAGAGGCCAGGACACCAATGGAAGAGAGTGGCTGCGTCCCATGTATGCCTAGTCCTGGAGATGCATGCAGAATGGTTTTCTCAGGGGACCTTTGACCCTGTTTCAGGCTCTTGTTTGGTCATTAGTTGGAATAAATGTGATTTCCAACTCTCCAGTTCCCAAGTAGAGACACCTGTGACAATCCTTCCTGTAGTGGAGATGGACTCATCCACCCTGCCTGCGTTCCCCAGCCCTGCTGGGGCAGCAGCAGGGTTCAGCATGAGTTATTCCATTTAACATCGTCGATTGATTGGTTAATGAGCCACTTGTTTGCCAAGGATTACTCAGCACTATTGCCTCTGCTCATAGATTAGGCGCTGTGTTTTATCATGCATTTCCCCATATTCTGTAGGTTGTAAATCTATTATATAGATATTAGTAAGCCACAATCAGCCTTTTTAAATGGGACACTGGCAGGGCTATTAGATGCTAAATCAGCACTCCCTTACCTATATTTCCTAAGCTTAGATCACTGCTGTATTTGTTTTCTTTTTGTCCCGCCCACATCCCCCAAAGGGCAGAGTTGCTCCCAGCTCCCAGCAGAAAAGCTGAGAGCAATCTCTTTTCATGGGACTGCAGGTAAGAGGAGAGAAGCCCGGCCAGAGAGGAACGGGAAGGTCTGTGCTGTTTGGAAAACTTGAAAGCTTTGAGAAACAAATGAGTTATCCAAGCTTTCCTAGATGGGTTTTGGAAAAACAGAAGTCTACACTATCAAAATGGCTCATCATCCAAATACCAGCAGTGCATCCACTACGTGGGTGGGAAGAGAGAGTCAAAGAAGTCTATGCTCATTAAACCTCAGCCTCTCTGAATCTAATCAAACTTCTCCAGAAGGCAGTAATCTTTTACACTGGGGACAGTAAAATAATACTAGAGATAAGCTTAAACTCTGATGATCAGATGTGGAATAAATTTATTACGATGCAGATTTACCATATCTAGCTGGATGCTTTATAAGGCAGTTCAAACAGTCACTTTGAACTGCCTTGCATCTTCTCAGGTACTCTTGGGAGAGACTTACAGGCAAATTTGCAAATTAAATCAATAAGGAATTTTTCAATTGAAGATGAGGATATGGGGGATGACAAAGACTGATGAAAGCAGTAGGAGGAATATACTCATGTTCTGAGGTGTTTGCAGCAGCGGTCGCTTCCCAGCATAATGGGCAAACACATTTACACATCCGTTTAAATGTGGCTCTGCTCTCAGTTATTGTGTCTCCTGGAAAGTCAGTGGTGGCTGAAGCAGAATGAGTCTGTACACCCAGGGACAGCTGTTTGCACCATGGCACCTGCTGCCTCTGAGGAGTCTGGTGGCCACCAGGCAGTGCTGCAGGAGGGGATGGGGAAGAGGTGCTCTCCATGGCTGTCCCCAGAGGATCCCTGCCTGGCAGTCTCTGCCTTGGTTCTTGCTAGTGGAGTGCTCCTGGGGCTCCCATTAACAAAGAAAGGAGAACTTAAGTGCTGGCTTGGCTCTAAGCCAGGCTTTCAGATGGAAGAGTGTGTGGCCAGGGTACCCCAGATACCTGATTCTTGATCACTCCTTTCTCTGCTGGCAGGGGCTGCTGTGCCAAAAGCTGACATGAAGCTCTAGGAAAGTGCAGGGACCCCTGCCATACCCAGCAAGGGTGTGAGAGGTGCTCTACAGATCCCATCAGGGTGGCTGAGTGTCCCAGGGATGCAGGGGAGCTGGTCTGCTTTGTGCCAGTGGCCAGCCCTTAATCTGCTGATTTTAAAGGCAGTTTCCTTGTTAGACCCCTGTCCTTCTCTCCCGCTACCACCAAGAGATCACTGGACAGCACTTGGATCTGGTTACAAAGTGCCAGCTCACTCTGCAGAGCAAGGACAAATAATTATTTGTGGTTTTTTGGCAGTGGGTGCATTTACTGTGGCATATGTTTGTACTCTTCCTCTCTTGGCAGCCCCCACCTCCCAGTTCCCCAATGCCCCAGCAGTCTCACATGAAGGCTCTGACTGGCTGTCCCAGCTCAGAGAGACAGGAGATAGAGAGGTGTCCAGAGGGACCCCAGAGCAGGTGTCCTCTGTGCCAGGAAATGCCATGACACACTAAGGATGCCCAAGGTCTTCAAATCCTATTTCAAACAGTATTGTGTTGAAATTGGTTTCCTGAAAAGTTTGGAGAAACACTGAAACAAACGGCTCCTTCATCTTTGTCATGGCAGCTTTAGATGGTAGACTCAGAGCTGAGGCAGGGCCTTCTCCCTTTGCTACAGGTAAGGAATCTCTGGATGCATGTGCTGAGTTAGACCAGCCAAGCTCTTGTCCCCCCACTGGTATTTTCTAAACATCAGCTGCATCTGAGAATCATTGAAGGATTATTTGAATCCTTGTAGCAGGTGTCAGGGAAAAGCTGTAAAAGCTGTGCATTTGTCTTCTTTTCAGATAACCTGTTCTCTGAGTACAAGTGTAGAAGTTATGATCAAATATATCCAAATGCATGTAATTAATCACAAGTGCAACATACCTCCCTCCTGCTGTGAAATCTTATTAGCAGTGTGGGCAGAATCCTAAAATACTGCCAGGTTTCAGCTCAAAGTCTTCAGCTTGGAAAGCCTCAGTGAGCAGACCTGAGCAGCCAGGCTGGGAGTGCTCAAAGCCATGACCTGGTGTTACAGAGGACCGGGGCCCAAACCAGGTCTCACCACTCCTTTTTGGGAAGATGCCTACCCCTGCTGTATCAGAGCCACACTTCAGCTGCAGGCAAACTTCCATGGGGCTCCAGAAAACAGAGACAGAAGAAACTTTGCAGCCCTATTGCAAGAAATAGCATGGTTTGACAGGCAAGATTTGGGTTTCTGGTGCCTGCAACAGCAGGAGTGACAGAGGCCAAACTGCTGTTCTTCTACCCAGGACTTGTATCTCATCTACACCAGACATCCTCATTTTGACTGCAAAATTTTTCAGTGATGGAGGATCCATCGCAGTCTTCAGGGATTTTTCCCAGCAGTCAGATACTCTCCCTCGGCCTGCGCTCTGTGGGGTGTGGTGTGGTGCTTGATTACATCCTCTAACAGAAAGGCAGCACACTGCAGAGCTGGGAACACCATGACTCAAAAATCTCTGAGCTGAGATTAGTGGAGGCTAATGTCAGCTTGGCAGCACACCCAGGGGCTTGTGGCAAGCACACTGCTCGGAGATGGAGCCCCTGAGCTGTAATTGTGCCAGAGAAGATGGACAGGATACGAGGAATGGCATAATCGCTCTTTCCAGAATTGATTCCTTCTCAGCTTAACATGTTGAAACATCAAAAGTACTGAAAAACCCCCATCTGCCACCAGACCTAATCAAACACATCAATTATTGCTTCACAAAGACAGTTGCTGCTAGATTTGATGTCCCAAAAAAGCAAAGCTGCTTTAAAGCATCTTTTTATTTTAGCTGAGTGTTTTCATGACAGCACACAATTCCTAATGAACACTAATAC
This sequence comes from Petroica traversi, assembly GCA_025920805.1. NCBI lineage: Eukaryota > Metazoa > Chordata > Aves > Passeriformes > Petroicidae > Petroica > Petroica traversi. Next base: position 5,918,435 of record JAHLSL010000036.1, on the reverse strand, counting down.
AGCTAGGACACACAGAAAAATATGTCAACTGTGCAAAGATAAGCTCTAGACACAGAAGAGGAACTTTGAATCCAATGGATTTTAGTAGAATGAGGGGTTCTGGAAGCCAGGTTTGTTGCATTAGGGTAATGAACCAGGTACATTCTACTGAAGTCTTGCTTTGATACACTGAGAGAGTCATACACTCATTCTTAATGTCTGGGTAAAATACACAGAGTTGCTCTTATAGTGGGTTTTGGTGGTGGTTCTGGATTGTGAGGATGAAAAGCATGGGGCAATGAAGAGACTGTGCCTGCTTCTTTTTTCCTCTGTTGTCCACAGAATATTTGGTTACAGAGAGCAACATCTGAAAGGCAAAGTCACCTTGCAGCTATCAAAACACTTCAGATGAGGCAGATGGGAAACCAAAAATATTATTTAGGTTTGGGCAGTAAAACTGACATTGAACCCATTTGCCTCGTTTATCAGGCTTTGATGATAGTTAATGACAGCTTACAGAAGTTGTAAGTGATCTAAAAAAGCCATAAAAAGCTGCTTTGTGTCCTTGTTCAGGGGATGAATTTAACAAAACCATTATGGGGCTTTAAAACACTATTTTGACTTTCTAGAACCAGCTGTGGGATGATCCAGCTGCAGTTGGATCCCCCTTGCATCTAAGAGAACATTTAAGAGGATTAATCCCAATAATTTTAATTCAACAAAATGACCTTATGTAACATTACCGAGGAATTAATGAGAATTCTCTCATGTGGGTCATCACCAGCCCAGTGGATTTTTTTTTCCCTGAGGGATCTCATTGGTCTCAGGCAGAGCATGGACAAAGTAGATTGACTATGTAGCACATTGCATGGGATGAGACAGTAAGTCACTCGGAGCAGGAACACTTTTTCCTTCACTGAATTATTATTTGGGAATGCACAACAAAGAATGCAGCTGTCAGCCTTCTCTGGTGCTATTTGAAATCATTTTGGCTCTAAGGCTTTTTCCACAGAAAAATGCAATCTCATCTAATGCAAATGCTGCTGCAGGAATCCGTGCAGTCCAGCTGTCTTTTTTTAATCGAAAAAAGTCCTGATCTAATTGTTTTTGACTGTGTTTCTTTGCTGTTCTTACTGAGCCGAGTGGGATGCATATTAAAACTAAATAGGTGCATGTAGAGTATTCAGTATTTGATCTTAATATTAAAGGTCCCAGGAGAGGGCACATTATCAAAGTTAATCAACTGCAAATTTGAGTAAATCCAAACTATGCCAGTGGCCTGACATTGCATAAAACCCAAGTCTGCGTCGTTCCCAGCTTTGTGCGGAACATGGGGGTCAGGGGCAGCTTCTGCCTGCACCCTTCTTCCACCCTCTGCTTCCCATCTGAGATCTGCCTCTAAGGAGCAGAGGAAACTGATTTAGAGCAGGAAAAAGAGGCTTTATGTATGGCTTCTGTATTAGCAAGTGTGATGGGTTTTTCTTCCCCTGACTACACCCCTGTACTGCCATCCCCTATCTGTGCTGTAGGGGAAGGGCCTGAGGTTGGGGCTGGGGATGGAGCCGGGCACTGATTCCCTGCAGTTCCATGCTGGAGTCAGATCCTGAGCCTGTGTGCATCAGTGTACCTTCCCCAGCTATCCCATAGTCTGATCCTCACGAGAACCAGCAGCTCCCAAGAAAGGAGGAGCTCATTTATTGTCATTAACACTTGGGAGAAGGATAGTACATCCGGGTACCAGAACTCTTCTGGGGATCAGTGGCCAGCAATCTCTGCACGAAAAAACTCATTAGGGTGCCCCAGGTGGGTAAAAGCACTGGTATGGTTGACTGTGCACAATTAGGCTTGGTGTGGGTAATGCTTATTGTCACAGGTAAGCCGTGGGACAGAGGAAATGGCCTCAAGTGGAACCAGGAGAGGTTTAGATTGGAATTCAGAGGAATTGAAGGGATTGTGAAGCACTGGAACAGGCTACCCAGGGAAGTGGCAGTCACCATCCCTGGAAGCATTTAAAAGATGTGTAGATTTAGATGTGACACTTAGGGACCTGGTTTATTGGTGGACCTGGCAGTGCTGGGGTAAGGCTTTGATTTGAGATCCTCGCGGTATTTCCAAACTAAAAATTCTATGATTTTCCTGACTTTGTAGTGTTAAATTTGAAAGGATGACTAGGTCCCTATTGTGTTGGAGTACTAGCACAGTAGCTGGCTTTGCTCTGCCTGCTCAGCCTTGCCTTTTTTGAAGTATCAGAACTGGTGTCTTTCATTCATCAACACTAATTAATTACTTTCAGGATGCAGTAGACTGTTTACGCTCTTGAAATTGTTTTATACACACACTTAGAAACAAAGTATTTCACTCCACTGCTTCCTGTTGAAAATGTAAATGCTGAAACAGTCCTCACACTGCAGAGATGGGAAGGTCATTGATGGATGGATCCCAAATGTGGGGTGCAAAAGCCAACCAGTCCAATGGACACATTGCAGGAACCTCAGCATGCAGTCCAGGAAATCATCTCTCATCTCAGCTACAGCATTCAACCAAAGCAGGGATCACCCCTCAAGACAGCCCAAAGCCAAAATTAGGCATTGATGTAGAACTCAATTAAAAAATAATAATAATTAAAAGATGACTAAGAGCTGCTTCCAAAAAGCCACAAGGCTGCAGGACACAGCGCCATGTTAGGAATGCTGTACGTGTTTCTTGTTTAGGGCTATATTAAACTGGAAATGAAGAGTGTTCTGCAAATATTTTATACACGTGAAAACAATCTGAAATCAAAGGTTTTGGGGAAGATGCAGTATCTGACCCCTGTCTGTCTGGAAGCTAATCATTGTCACTTCAATAGCCGCTTGTCTACAGACAAAAATAAGGTGGTAGCAATGTCAATTCTGAGCAGACACAAGAGAGTTTCTTATAACACCATCTGCAAGCTTTTTGGCCAGCAGTTAAGGTGCAGAGGCACACGGCTGACTTTAAAGAGACGCCATGAAGGCATCAGAGGGACTTAAAGGCATTAGGCACAAACTGAACTGCCTTAGAGGGGCAAGAATGCTTCTGCCTTGTACAGGTCTGTGAAACTTCTGCAATTGATTTGAGTAAGCTCGGCCATTTCCAGGGCTGTAGGTTTTGGCAGCATTTCAATCGCCTGATGGATTTGCTTATTTTTTAACATGAACCATCTGGTTAGTTAGAATAATATCTTTGCATGCAAGAAATACTTTGGTGGTAAGAATTCAGTTTTGAGTGACCCAAAGGTATTTCCTTCAGAAAGGAGATTTTCCCCAGCTGGGTGTCTTTCACAGGGCTTCATCAGTATTTCTTGGACCAGTGTTAAAAGTCCAGGTTGAAAAAATTATGCTTTTAAAAATTATCTCCATTTGCAGTTTTCAGATGACCCTGACTAAGGAAGTTGTTTTTCTCTTTTTAAAAAAGGGCATGTAGGCAAACAGTCATCTTAATTTTCATCTCTAAGAATTTCTTGCAGGAATAGGATGTACAACATGGCATTTTAGCACAGCTGGGGGGAAGAAGAATGAGAGTTTAGAGAGCTTTGCACCCTGTCACGGAGGTCTGAACTGTGCCTTTGCAGTCTTTGAACACAAGGTCATAGGCATCTGCGTTGATTTAGTTTAACATAATCCAGGAGTTTTTAATCGCATTTCAGGCTATTAAATGAGTGAGAAGAGAATCACTGGAATTTAGCTTCATAACTCCCCTGTAAACAAAGTTTTTAACCTCATATCAAGATAAAAATAAATTTAAAGTAGCTGATTAGCAGGAGATTTTCCATCAGAATTTGATCATCCTCCTCTCTACATATTAAAGTCAGATTTTTGTGCTATTTTTCCCCATTTGCAAGCAAAGATTGCAGAGTTTTCTTCAGAATTACATTTTTCTTTTGACTCAAGCTCTGCCCAGCCCCACGAGAATAACCTGCGTGATTCTGGATAGGAGACAGGAAAGATTATTTTTGAAAAAAAGGGGAAAGAAGGGAGGGGATAAAATTCAGAAAAGTTTGCTGAGCAAAAATATATTTTGTGATGTGTATTTGTTCCAAGATTCTCCATCTAAAATCTGCCTTAGCTCAGTCTATACCATAAATGTGAATGTACTAATGGGACTCTCAACAGTCCGAGTAAAATGTGGGCAAATAATCAGGTCTGCCTGTAATGCCACCTCCCCTCTGCCGTGGCCCGAGTCATCTCCTCACTTTTATGCAGCACTTTACACCCACCACCATAATTTCATATACTTCACTTTGTCTGGGAGGTTTTCCCTGCCCTCAGTGTCTTGTGGAACACTCTGGAGACCTGAGCTTTCCTGAGGTGGAAGGAGATGCTGCTGAGGGTCTCAGAGGCACCCAGGCTGGAGGGGACTGTGTGTACCCCATGGGGTGTTTGCCACTGCCCAAAGACCAAAACAGCTCAGTGCCCCACAGCCCCGAGAGCTAAAACTCATCACCAGGTCTCAGGAGTCTGTAGGAAGGCTGTGCTATGACCTTTAAATTCCTTACTTTGTTCAGGTGAAGGTGAGGAGCAGGTCTGCTTTTATAGGAACTGGACCATTCATTTGTGAGGTATTTGCTCATAATACACTTTGAGTGTAATAATCTCCTGGTGATTTCTTGCCTGGTTTTATTCAAGCAAATCACTGTAATTGTAGGGATGTGCACTGATATGGGAAAACTTCATTCAGCTGGAAACATCTTGCTGATTGAAAGTAAATCATCTTAGGTAAAACAGAAACAGTATGAGTTTTATTTTCTCTAGTAGGCAATTGGAAGTTTATAAGTATGTCTTTCACAGTGATGCAGACAGTTTAAAGCCACACAAAGGTGCCTGAATTTTGCAGGAAATATTCCAGAGTATTTGGCTTGAGGTTTTGGAGTGATGACAAAGGGACAGGAGGCAAGACAAGGCTATGTCAGTTGGGGTACAAGAACCTTCATGTGAAGCTGTGAAAGGAATGAAAGATGTTGAGCACTGGAAGCAAGAGGGAGTGTCCACAAATCTCCACTGCTGAGCATGCCATTCCCTCCTGGCACAGAAAGGACAAGCTTAGTAAGACTAAATGCCTTCAGGTCAGCCATGTTTAAGGAAATTCTTAGTACATACTTATAGGCGCCATCTCAGAAATACAAACACTTCTCCTTGAGAGCTCTTGGAGGGCAGGTGAGGCACCAGAAGACAGGAAAAAATGTAAACATGGTGCCTCTCTCTAAATATAGAGAGAGAAAAGAGGAGTAAGAATTATAGACCAGTCAACTTCTAGAAGCTTTCAAGAGAATTGAGCGATCAATCATATAATTTGCAACCACCTCAAAGATAAAAAGGGAAATGAGTGACATCCAGCATGGATTATACAAAAAGGAGGCATGTTAAACTAGTCTCATTTGATTTCTCAGCAGAAGTAGGAGAGGAATAATTGGTGGCAAATCATATAGATTTTGAGAAAGATTTGTCAGAGTCCCACTGGATTTTTATAAAATGACCTGAAAAAAATAGTGCAGGTGAACTGCTACAGATATTGCACAAAAATGGGTGAGTAGCACAACTCATTCTCAAAGTATACAGTTGTCAGTGGCTTACGGTCAGAGCAGAGGACTCTGTCAGCCAAGACTCCACTGGGCTCTGTGTTAACTTCCTTCTAAATTTTCATCAGTGAAAAATGGATGGAAGTACATCATTACTTACCCCTGGCAGTGGTATGGAGCTGGGAGAGGTGCTTCAGCACATCAGAGGATAAACTTTCCAGCTTCAAATGATCTTGGCAGACTGGAGAGGTGTAGACTGGGTCTAGTCTGGGGCACTGTTCCTCAGAGATGAGGAGGAAGACCTGCTTGGAGAAGGTGTAGGGAAGTGTCTGTGTGTTGACTAAACCTGGCTCAGGTTGGAAGGGCTGGAAGGAAAGCACCAGAATAGCTTGGCTGGAACTGGTGCATGGGAATGACGATGACTGTAGCCTCTGCTCCAGGAACTTTTCAGGAGGATGGACAAGTATTTCCCTCAGGAGTGACCTGGGCAAACTGGCTCCTTGGTGGGACCAGCCCCCAGCTGAGACCCAGCCCCCTGCACTGGAGCTGTTGTGGGCTTTGTTCAGAGCCGCTGTTCCACAATGGGGCCGTGCGTGTCAGCAGGGACAGGCGGCAAAATCATCTCTGGCTTTGCCTCCTTAATGCACTCGTTGTGTAGTGAGAGGCTGAAGGCACGTAAGTGCTTTGTTGAACGGAAGCCAAAGCAAGCTGCTACGCAGAATGCACCCCCTGTTTCCAAGTATTTCATTTATTTTGTAATTAAGCAATAATTGCTGAGGCACTGGGCACTTCTTCAGGATTAATGACTTGCTGAGGGATGGCAGAAGATCTGATCTGCGGTGGAACCATTTTCTCCAGCAAATACCTGCTTGTTACTGCCATTCTGAAATGAGTACAACAACACAACATGCCACCATATGGATTTTGCTGTTAGCAGCTGAGGGATGGGGAGCAGGCGTTAATGGGTACCTTAGGCAATCAGGTTGCTTCAGTTGTCTCTCACCATTCCGTTCAGAGCACAGTGTTTTATTAGACACTTGGTGAATGAAATGGCTTTTTAATTGCTCAGAATCACTTTTTTTAAATTACAGTGCTCTCTCCCCTCTCCATAGCCCCTGGGGATCCTCTTAAATCCCTTTTCTTCCTCTGCCCTGGAGATAACCAGTTCTAGTGTGGCAAAGAGGAACCTGCCTGCAGCAGTTTTCTTTGTAATTTGGACACTGGGAAAAATATATGCCATTTAGAAAACACAGGATTCACATTTTTATGAAAACCCTTTTCTCCCGTTATTTGCAGGTAGATTAAGAAATAGCCCACCTGCCTAAACCTGTAAAGTCTTTACAGTCCTGATGTGCTGCTCGCTTCTATTAGTTCCTACACCTGTTTGTTTGTAATGGTCACAGCTCACTACAGCACACAAACCCCACTGCCTGCCTCCCCTGGGACCCCTGCTCTGCTGTGCTTCTTATTGTCGTGCTCAGAGCTGGGAGGAACTGGTGCTGTACAGTGTCTCTTTAATTCAAACAGAATTGATGCAGATTCTTTTGCTTTATGCCACCCGTAACTCTTTGGGTTGACTCCTCCTTTTGGCAAACAACAGGTTTCCCAGAAGTTCAGCAACTTGTCTGAGTAACAGTAAATGATCCATGAGATTCAGTGCTGATACATGGCTCTGCTGCCCCGCCTCCTTCCCCCTCGCTCAAATGTTCCAAACCTCGCCACTGGCTTCACAGAAAATAAAAGCTACAGAGTACAAGATCGGCTGCTGTCCATAACTCCATCAAAATCAAAACAAGTTATTGAAATTTTTTGGGCAAATTGGCAAGTCTGGATTTACTAAGTCAGAAAGGTTTTCATCCACCCCTGTTCTCCTCAACTTTGGTGAGGGGAACCAGCAGCCCCCTGTTCTGTTTCCAACACACCAGCACCATTTGTTTTTGCTGGAGGGTGCCCAAGCAGGGGGCTCTACCCAGTTCCTCAGATCAGTAGCTTAAAAATTTCGTGGTCACCAAATGTTTTGAATTATTGTCTGTCTGAGGCTGTCTTTGCTTATAGTCATGTTGTTCCAGGGCTCAAGGATTGTTGAGCAGCTCCTCCCAGGAGCTCAGTGTTCAGTGTTGAGTAAGCAAAGGTTGTGGTGGGGACAGCAGACAGACAGTCACTTGTGTTAGAAAACCTTTCTGTGAGCTTCACATCAGTGGACGGAGATCTCTGTCTTGGTCAGCGTGTTTCTACCGGCCTTGTTCTTCGTGTAGTCATCTGTTACTAACACTGGGCTGGCACCCAGCCCCGTTCTCATCCCAGCATTGTATCTATTGCAAGCTCACAGTGTGAGCTAGTGCTCCCTCTCTCCCAGGGGATGCCAGCACTTGTCGGGACCTCTGATGATGTGTATCTGATTTAGAAAAAAAAGGAATCGAAAATCCTGTTACAGAGAGGGTGCTAGGTTTTATCAGAGACCAGATCTGTTACTGAAGGACCCTCTGTTGTCCACTGACACCTGAGGATGAACAAACAAGGATTTCATTTTAGCTAAGCAGATCATCCTCTCTTCCGAATTTAAGAATCATAACTTATGTCTTCAATGGGAAGAATGATAGTCAAACACAATTAGTTCTGCAAATCCTAGTTGTTTTTGGAGACACATCCAGACTTAGTTCTGGAGTTACTTATAGATGAATAAATTACAGGAGTCAGTCTTCTGATCTGAGCAAGGGACTGCAATGACTTGCTCTATCAAATAGTTCCTTTGCAGAGTTTAATAGGCACCAATGCATAGAGCAGCCAGCATGCAGAGCTGGTAGGACTGTGGGTCACGTTCCCAGCTTGCTTTGGGAAGGGATAATGTAACATGCCTTGAGGAAATAAACTTCAGCACTTATTTTAATGAAGAGAGAAGGAGGGGGGAGGAAGTGTGGAGGGTAAGTAAAAACATAACCAAGTGCTTCATAACTGAGACACTTCCCCGCTCCGTGCCTGAGTCCCCATGTATACAGTTCTACTCTGGTTCCTTTTGTAAGGAACCCCAGGAGTTACTGCTACTAAAAGGACTAGCTACTACTACTATTAAAAGAGCTAGGGGGGTTCTGTCACTTGTTTCAGTGGTTAGAGTCTGATCTGGTGGTTATTTGTCAGCATTGAACATATTTCCATAGACCTTGACTGGGAAGGTAATGTAGGACCTGGAAACCTCCCCCCTGTGACTGCTGAGCGTGCAAACACAAGGTGCTCCAGGCTCGTGTTTGCAGTTCATTGGGGAGGGAGGTACCATATGCACCAACTGTGCACAAAACCTTCTTGATAGAGAGCAAAAGGGATGCTAATTCCAGCACTGGGCTCAGACACACTCCTGGTGAACAACCAGAAAGGTTTAAAAAGAAATGCTGACTAAATTAAGCGAAACAAGCCAGCAGATGTGCTCTTCAGAAGAGCACAGCTGTCTTTTAAATGTCTCTCCCACTGAAATTACATTCTCAAGAGTTTTTTGTCCTTTGAATTTTCTTCAGGATCATCCATGAGGATGGCTTCTCTGGAGAAGATGTGAAGCAGTACAAGCCAGTGGTCTACAGCAACACTATACAGTCCCTGGCAGCTATTGTCCGTGCCATGGATACCTTGGGCATCGAGTACGGTGACAAGGAACGACGGGTAAGTTAAAATCACCACAGACAGCTGGGCACCCAGGGATTCCAGGAGGCATTTGCACAATTGCAATAGTTCAGAGGGATAAGGAGGGAGGGGAGATTTATATCACTGTCGTATACCTCTTGCACATGCATTTTGTGCAACAGAGACACAATTGCATGTGATGTGCCATTTGTACACTTAGCCCTGGGGACCACTGTGCCATAAAAGCCACAATCTCTCATGACCTGGCACTAGTCAGGCCAGGGCAGAAAAATAATCTGTTGTCTAGGGACAGCCTAGACAGAGCAGCTGATAGATTTAAGGAAGCAGTGAGAACATGTGTCCTGTCTCCTGTGCATGTGCTTGGACACAGGCTGCGTGGACTGATGAATCAGGAGAAGTCTTGCTGCCATTCAAAGCTCTTCCACCAGCCTGCTGATGTAGGAAAGCTTTCAGGATTAACTTGATTGGGGCTTGACTGGCTTCTATTCACACATCCCCCATTTAAGTGTTCCCAAACAGCAATTTCGGTTGCAAACAAGGGGATGTATTACTTCAGTGAGGTTGGTATGGACAGGCTCTTAGGCAGCAGCATTGGCATCTGTCTTATCAGAACAACTATGTGATGTCTGGCAGCCTTCTTGTGCCACACACCTAGGCCTGCCTGTCCTTTTACAGTTGCTAGTCTGTGATTACTTTCACCAGCTTCCTATTTTTAAACAGTGGCTCCTCTGTGAGGTGCCCCTGCCAGTCTCTGCTTTGCCTTATTGCATTTCTGGCTCAGACTAAGCCCACACAGAGGAACTCAGAACCCTAGAGTGAAGTCAAAACCACCCTTTTTGCATGCTTCAATTCCAGAGAAAGTACAACTCCTTTATTTCATTAGAAATAAAATAATTTCAGATTAAAGACCTGGTAAAGGCAAAGTCCTATATTCCAGTGAGTTTGTCATGACTATTTTTAGGCAGCTATCAAATGGCAGATGTACAACATACTCCAAACTCTTTATCTGAGGGTTGATAATAAAAGCATTCACTAGAAGGGATGCCAAAATCCTGCTGTAGTGTTACTGTATGAAGAGGTACCTTATTTCTCCCAGCCGCAAAGAGGTACTTCGATTTCTTTGCATCTAGGGATTTTCCCGTAGGAACTCTAAATCCTGGAGACATTTCCATCCCAAACGTGGAGATGATACCATAATGGAGTTCTTGTGAGCTTGCCGAGAACTAATGCTGATGGCTTTCAAACTGAATACATTAATCTGTTGATTACTAGGTGACTCAGCTCTCAGCAAGGCAACGTATCTCTCTCAGCTAAAACCTATGCCTAGGAAAACAGAAACAAATCATTCTCCATGTCTGATAAATAGTCTGTGGCAGACAGCTTTAAAATGTAAAGTTCTTTTTTTTTTTTTTTTTTAAATGCCTAAAGTCCTAATTTGAGGAGGGAAAACTCATCACTGCTTTAGTGCCAGGCCTGGCACAGTACAGGGTGTGGAGGAGGAGAGCTATTATCAGGACTGCCAGGAACGAGAGGTGGAGTACTGGGCTGAACAAAATGTTGTGTCCGTTCATATTCCCATGGAAAAGATGCCAAATGTTCCTAGGGCTGTACGATAACTCAGGCTGGAGAGGAGCTCAGGAGGTGTTGAGCCCAACCCCTGCTCAGGTAAAGTCTGAGGTCAAACCAGGTTTCTCAGGGCTCTTCCCAGTTGGGTCTGAAAACATTCAAGGATGGAGACTGCACACCCTCTGTGGGCAACCTGCTCCACTGCCCTTACAGTCCTCATGATGAAAAGGTTCCTCCTCATGTCTAGTGTGAACCACTGTTGTTTCAATTCATGCTTTATGGCAGTAGGGATCTTGTGTTATGCTTTGCAAAGTAAAAAGTAAGTTAGATTAAGTTCTCCCCAGACTAGTTTCCCCTAAGATGTAGTTCTGGAGGAATTACTCCTGTCTTACAATGGTGTCATGCTGACTGTGGCAGACAAGCCTGCCACAAACCACTATAAACCAAACCACTGTCTAGGGGGGTGATTCAAGGTATCTGTTCCCTTTGTGGATAGCAGAAATATTTCTTCATCCAGCAGCAGACAAAGGGGAAGGAAATCAAGTCTCTCAGGCTGGGATCTTCCACTTGCTCCTTTCTCTTAGGCACAGAAAGTTGCTGGTATTAGTATGAAATAGTATTTATTTTAATCTTACAAAGAAGCACATGGCTTCTGCTGCCCTGCTTTTGTTATTAATGCACAGCTGCTATAAAGAGAGGCCATTAAACAGGCGATTTGTTGAGTATTATGCTGCGTGGTTCATCCCTTTTCAGGCAAAGCTTTTCTATTTTAAAAGTCATTCCTCAGCCAAGGGTTTCCAATGCAAATCTTTTAGTGGGGGATTTTCCCCTACTCATCACTTAAGCCCCCAAGAGAAGGGAGCTCAGGAAGGGGAGCCAGGTCTGTGGCTGCTCCAGCCTGATTCAGCAGCAGGGAAGGAGGGGCCCTGGGCCTGGGATAGGTTTTCCCCATAGACGACTTGGCTATTACTGCTTCCCCCATCCCACTTTCTGGGAGATAGACCTGCACCCGTATCCCTTCCAAATGGCACCCTGACCATGTTCAAAGCAAAAAAACCCCTCCCCTGCTTAATAAATGCATGTTGTTATTGAGAGAAAGAACTAAATCCTCTCACTGTTCTCATTTTTCTACTGCCCATAATTGTACCTCCAGTATTTAGTCTAATAGAAGTGAAAAGACTGGGGGAAGACTAAACCCCCTTGCTTTTGGCGGTCAAAGTGAGATCAATGTAGGAAATAGGTCCTAAAAAGACAAAATAAATCACAAAAAGCATATGCTCCAGGTCTCGCTGACCCTATCTGCTGATAAGGACTTGTCCCCAGGTTGAGAACAAAACAGTCTGCATGTCAGATTTCACTTTTATGTCTGCTCCTTGTCCAGGGCAGCAGGTTTTCTTGCAGCTGTGCCCAGCTCACAAAAGGTTCATGGCCTGTGGGCAGCACCCAGGTCCTTGTTTCGTGTCCTTCAGCACAGGAGGCTCCAGCACATACTGCCAGCTCATGGCACATTATCACTGTGCACAGCATGGAAGGTCAGGCTGAAACTCCAGAGAAGCTGTGCAAGTGTAAAGTCACAAAACCTTCATGTATTACAAGAGGGCGGGTGGAAAAGGAGCAGTCAGTGAGGAGACAGGAGCCAGCTGCAGGAGAAGTGGCATCTGTGGGTGCAGCTCATCTCAAGGGCCACCACTGCCCTGGGTCTGGGTCCCTGACAAGCCAAGGGGTTACACACAGGAAGAGAGACCGAGGCTTAGTCTCGCCTGCCTACTCAGGACTCTCCAGCTGGTCTGTGGGGCACTACTCGGTCCTTACCTTGATAATCAGATTAACAGGCAGGAACGAGTCAGGCTGTAACATGTAGCCTGTGGATTAAACGGTCCTCTAAAGTGCAAATGTATTAATAAAACAAGCTCCTCACTGATTCCATTTCAGTGTACTGAGGCAGAGCAAATGGGAAATGGAGGTTTGAAACCAGGAATCTAAAAGTCAGTCTAAGTGTTTGGAAAGGATCAAGCAGGAAGGGCAGAGTAAGGATGGATTTTCATATCTCTATTTGAAGATCTGGTTCCAAAGTCTGGCTTCAGAAACCCCAGCCTGAAGAAGCATAAAGCCTCTTCCTCTGTGGGTCAATGCTAACCTGAGAAGCTGCTTCGAAATGCAGACTTGCAATCCCACTTAGGTGAAATGCCAGAGCAGCAGCCAGGCTGGGAGGCCTGGGGGTTGTCTTCAGGTTGGATTGGTCCCAGTCTGCAATGGGCATCTTGCCCTGTGCAGGCTGGTATGAAAACAACTGTAGAGCATGCTCATATTTTCATAAACCAGACAGGAACAGGCTGAAATTGTTCAGAAAGTATTCAACAGAGAATCCAAATATCAGTTGCATGGCTCAGATCCAAGTGTCTGAGGCGGGAGGTCATAGGTTTAGTGCTTGGGGTCCAGAGGTGGCAGGCAGTGACCTTCACATTGAACTTTTTCCCAGTGTAAGCCTGGACATGTCGCTGCTTCAGCTATGAAAAGGAAAACTAAAAAGCTGCTAAAGTGTTAAAATATTTCGATAGGGATTTTTTTTTCTTTCGGACTTTGTAGCAAATGTGTCTGTGGTGACCTTCTGCTGTGTACAGTCTGCAACTCCTGAACTGTGAGCCAAACAAAGATGTGCTGGGACATTTTAAAATACTTGCTAGTAGCCTTAAAAAAACCCTTCTGTAGTGTAATTGAGCAGCCCACCCAGGATGGCTGGCAAAGAGGCCCACGCCAAATCTGCTTCTGAACAGAAAGGTGCCTGTAGAATTTTGGTGCATCCAGCCCCTACCCCTCTGCACATGCCAAAAGGGGATTTTGGGAGCTGCCCTCTTCCTCTCATTCTTGCTTGGCAGAGGCAGGAGCAAAGTTGCAGCCACTGTCACCTGCTGCCTTGCAGGCACTGGAGGGGAGCAGTGTGGGGGAGGATCTCTCTTTCGTAAGAGCTGCTCCTGTGTAACTGGCTTTTTGTACTTGTCAGCTCAAGATACTGTGCTACTTCATTTGAGTCGGGTATCTGTTTAGACCAGCTGGCTCCTACTGTGTGTCCCTAACCCAAGCTCTCTCAGAAATGCAAAAAGGCTGCTAATAACTTCAGGGAGGGCAGGTGAGGTTAATCAGGCACTGCTGGACTGGTAGGAAGCCTCCGTTAGCTACCTGGGTGATCTAAGAAATGGACACAGGATTCCTGGGCTTGTGCTGCCTGACCGAGGATGCAACCAGTCCTTCCTGATCTGCTTTTGTGAGTGAAGGGAACTTAGGGCTGCTGTGTAGAAGAGCAGGATGGAGTGGAAGAAAAGGGAAAATAGAATAAGGAGGTGGCACTAGACATGCCATTTTTACCTGGTGTCAACATTTGTCCAGATATCCAGCTGCAGACAATGTCTACTTGCAATAGTCACAGCTCACATATAATCATATTTGCTGTACTGTTTCAGACCCAGTACAAATACCCAAGTAACACTCCAGGACAAATATTTCAGCCTGCCCTTCGTAAAGGTCTGTCACTTTCCCATTAAGGCTGAAGCCACCTTTCTCTCACCTCCCTCCTGGTCCTTCCACAAGGTGCATTTTAGTTGCCATTATTCATGTTCCTGAGGGGTGGGGGACAAATAAAGGGCAGGGAATTTCTTGAGCGGTGGGAAATATGAAACAGAGAGGAAAGCACTTGTTATTGTCACAGCCTGCCTTGTTGCCAGGGAGATGGTTGGCTCATTCAAGAAATGCTTGTGGTTGCCAGCCAAGATGGCCAATGTATTTGGAATCTTTGCTGCAAAATGAGGGTGTGGGAGAAAGAAGGAGACAGCAAAGAACGAGGGAAAGCCCAGAGTAAGCTCTGCCTGCATGTCACAGGGCATGATCCATGTGCCTCACAGAACCACCTCTGGAGTCTCTCTAACCATTAGTTAGAGAGACTCTCAAAGCATTAGTTTCTGCATTCCACCAATTTTTTTTTCCTCCTTTGAAAACACTTTGAGTCCATGAAAATACAAGATCTTTCCTAATAAATGATACCAGTAAATTAACAGCTGAGCACAAAGGCAGTTTATGATACCCCTTTGTGCCAACTGAAAGAGCTTGGGACAGTCTGCTCCCATGCCTTTGCTCTGCCTCATAGGGTACAGTCAAACTGTCTCATCACCAGGAGGGATCCCAGCCAAGTCAGCTGAGGCCCATGGCTGGACCTGGGAGACCTTGCCTTGCCTTGCAGCAGCAGCACAGCCTGCCCTGTGCCCCTGCAGTGCTGAAGTCGTGATCATCAAGTCTATAACGTAAGGAGATCTTCACATGGCAAAAAAGATCCCCCAGAACCAGTGTCTGCTTTGCTGTGCTGATGCTGTTAATAAAGATAGCGATCAGAATGGAGACAAAACCAGCTGGAGTCATGGCTATAAACACATCATGGCCAGAAAATGCAGTAGCAATAGTAGAAAAAGCTGGAAGCTCTAGGCAAGCAACTGAGCCACATGGCCAGTGCTGCACCAGCGGCTGTACCAGTAACCTTTCTTTCAGCAGAAAACTGTCAATCACTCACAAGAGCTCTAAAAACCCAAACTTCCCCAGGGTGGCCCAATGTACCAGTTTTAGTTAAAATTCCTAAAGAATGAAAAAAGACTGCTTGAAATGGATCCAGAAGGAGGCAGGGGAGAGTGGGTGGCAGTCGCGTAGCACGTTGGAAACGCGTGTCGTGTGGAGGGCGGCTCGCTGGAAGGTGCCACCTTGCTGAGCCTTGGTGTGCCAGCATGATGTTTTTCACTTTGGTCCTGTTTCAGGATGATATTCGGGACGTTGGCATGGCAACCCCACTCTAAAGTAAACACTGGGCCTGTTTTTTGGTTCTCATGGACACCGATGTTGAATGGGCAGCAGTCAGGGGACAGGGTGGGATAGAAGCTCCCCTGATCTTCCAGTCCCTCTGTGCAGTCAGAAATCCATTCCTTAAAAACACGTTTCTGGGAAAAATAGTGTTGTGAAGCACTTCAGTGTCATTTCTAAGGGAGCCAGATGAGAGTAAGAAATGTGGTCACTCCTTAAAATGCCATCAGGTCTGCTTCTTGGCAATCACTTGGCATCAGACAGGCACTGTAGGTTGGTGATACTTGCTGTTCATGCTGCCTTCCTAATTCTGAGATGAGTTTTATAGCTGAATGTCCTACAAAAGCACTGACCAGAACAGATTCCATCAACTAAAACCAGCCTTTTGATTTTCTTTTGAAGAAAGGCAGAAGATAAAGAGATGTCTCAGGGGATCATTGATAAGAGAGAGACCACAGTCACCTCTTTCCAACTCCAGGCTCCAGACTGAGTCTAATCGCATCTTTCACCACCTAAAGAAGGCTTTGAAGAAGACGGTGCCAGAGTATTCCCAGAGAGACACAGTGAGAGGACAAGGCAGCAGTCACTGGTGCCAGGAGAGGGAATTATAGTCAGAGATGAGCTTGGGCTCATAGTGCTTTCTCTCTTCTCTCCATGCCATCAGGAGAGATCAGGGCAATCTGGACTTGAAGGACTACCCATCCCTTTAGGTATTAGATGAGTGGAGGAATAAGAGAGGTCTGAGGATGTTTTAGATGGGAGGTTCAGTGAAAGTAGAAAATATCCAAAAGGTAATTTTAAAATTATGGGTATTGCCTTCCTCTTCAGCCGACCACCAGCAGAAGAGCATATCTAATGAGTTCTCCTGGCATTTTCTGCTCCCTAGGTGGTGGAAGACACAGCCTCTTCAGGTGCAAATCTATCTTTAGACATGTTAGTTTTTGCATGGTGCTTCTGCCATCAACTGCCATTTCAGGCTTGATTTGTGAGGAATTAACAACCCTAGTCCTATAAAGCATCCTTGAAAAGGATCCTCACCTCCTATAAAACTGTCTAACACCCCTGTTCACCTGTGAAAGTGTAGACCCTGTGCCATAGGGAGGTTAGCCTTTCCTCCTCCTTGTGTGCAAGCTCTCTCTTTTCACTGAGACAGGGATGTATTTTTCCTCCATGAGCTTTAGGTGTTTGATACTGATTTTTTGGATGATGCAGGGAGTATTTTTAGTTTGAAAAGAAGAAAAAACTCCACCCATTCCTGTTCCTTGGAAGAAGGGCTGCCAGCCTTCCCCTGTATTTGTTATACCTGAGATTTGTTATTCAAATGCAGCTGCAGTTAGGGCTGCCAGGGCCGAGGTGTGGCAGGGAAGAGGCACAGAGGGGAGAGTGAAACACACATGGGACTGTGACATTTCCAGCAAATTAATGAGGGGTGGAATGCTGCTTTCCATTCCCACAAGGTACTGATGGAAGACAGCTTCTCTGGGAGCCCCTGGAAAGCACCAGAGTGGGACAGCACAAAAGACAAAGTGTTCAAAAATATTTGGCAGCTGGAACAGAGCTCTGAGAAGGTGAAAACCTTGCTACTGGAAAAGGAGCTTCCTGGCAGCTCCTGGATCCAGGGTCAGGAGAGAACTGCACACCCCATTCACTCCTTCTTAGTGGATGGCACAGCTGGGCCAAGACAGATTCCATCTTATCCAAAGGGACTCAGCACAGCCACTCCCCCAGACCAGGTGGCAGTGGCCTTGCCCTGGGTGGCATCTGGTTTTGGTGAGCATAGGCAGTGTCTGCCTTCACTAGAGCCCTTATGTCCATAAAGGGATTGAAGGGCACATAAGCCAGGACAAAAAACACACCTGGGTGTTTGATGTACTCACAACAGAGGCACTGAAGTTAAACACTGACATGGCAGAGGCTTCAAAGATGCCTATACATTTTTCTGACTGTATGGGTGATCAGGCACTCGCTGAAGTCCTTCCAAAAAGTCACCACCATATTTGAGACTGAAGTTCAGTTTGCATCTGGCCGCAGCCTTGCACAGGCAGGATGCTTTCAGGTATGATTGCAAGTCAGCTCTCCAAGCAGCAATTGCAGATAACTACTATTTCAAATACATGTCAGTTATTAAGTAGATTTATTTCCATCTCTTCTGGGAAATGTTGGGAAGCACTGCTGAGTCATGCTGCTTACTCACCAGTTTTAGGAATGCCATTAAAAATATTTATTTTCCTCGTGCCTTCTATGATGTTCCTATTATTTGAATGTCTCCAGATGTAAAATGAAAACATTTGTATAGAGTATTCCTGGCCTTAAACAGATCTCTGTTGCATAACTCACAAAAAGGTATAAAACAAGGGATCTATCCCTTGCCTCTGTTGTCTGATGCTTGTTCAGGGATGGTGGTGAGGGGTAGTCTTTGCTCCAAAATGACAGGAGCACACACAGGCTGGGCTTGACACAGGTTGGGATGGAGGAAGGAGAGTGTGAGCAGCTGCTTTGCTGTGCCTGGGCACATGTGAGAAGAGGGACACGGAACATGGAACGTGTTCCTTGTTTACAGCAGATGCTCATAAACCCAGAATTCTGCAATGGTCTGCTCTGGCCACAGAGCCCAAAGCAGTTCAGCCTCCAAGGGACACGATGTCAGGTGCCCCGACAGGAGCGCCAGGTCCAAGGGCACACTGAACCCGGGTGCTCGGCCACCTCGTGCTCTGTGAGAGCAGGTTTCACTGGCAGCTTCAGCAGGGAGGTGTGTGAAGGACTGACTGACAGCCAGCTCCCTTCTCACCCTGAAATGAACCCAGGCAAGGGAACACACTGGAGCAGAGGAGCCATTTCATAGCCTGTGGCTGTGAAGTCCCACCCTTCCAAAAGGGGGATTTTGCTGAGCTGGTGAGGCAAGGAGACAGAGCTCCCAGCTGATTGCTGCCCTTCAGGAAGCTAAAATGTGCCACTTCTGTGCCCAAGCCCCACACCATGCAAGGGGAACCCCGTCCCTCCAAAGTGAGCAGCTGGTTCTCGTAGGCTGGATCAGCCAGCCACAGAGAGAGTGTGATGGCTGCCTTCCCTCACTGAGAGGCACAGTGGGATGCTGGCACCTCAAACGTGTCCCTTGCACTGCATCAATCATGGGGATGGCAGAATGCCTGCCACACATGAAGACTTTATTACCCGAATATAGGTTTTACTGAGGCTATTAATCAGTATTGTGTACCTTGGTAATAACTGATTAAAGATACCACAAGGAAACTCATTTAACAGCTACAATTACTGCTTTGACCTCAGCCTCACCCACTGAGTCGGATGTGAGGGTGCCTGGCAGTGGAGCAAGGACCAGCATCACCCAGGGCTGAAGGAGCTCAAAGATGCCATTCACCCAGGTCGGAATTGCTGTGGCAGGTGGCTGGGCAGGAGTTCTCGGTGTTTGATTGAAAGGAAGGAAAGAATCAAGCTCCAGATGAAGTCTAGAAACAACAAAGCCTCGAGATCTGCTGTGAAACAGTATCATTTAGCACCTTGGCAATGTTTAGCCTTGTGGTCACAGTCAGAGAGAGAAAATGTCAAGGAAAAAAGTGCAAGATACATGAGTTAACCTGTGTCTGGTTTAGGATTTTTGATAGATAGTCACTGGGGGCCCCAGGACAGCTCATTCTTCCCCAGCAGAGACCCACATCTGCATCACGTCACCCCAGAGTCGCTCCAGGCAGCACAGCACATCCCTTCTGAGTGTCAAAACCCACTCAGGAGCCAAAGAAAATCTCACCCACAGGCTTTGAACACATTCCCTCGATTTTGCTGTGCTATTCCACTTCCAGGGCTGTAGGAGTTTCTGGTTTGCAACACATTGTATCTGTGTTGATGGTGAGACTGTTGCTAGATACTTTTCTCTTACTAAGAAATAATTCCCCTAGGTTGGCTATGTATAATTGAGTCCTCATTTGCCTATGGATTGGTTTTAGACTAGATTAACTCCATTGATTAGAGGGGAATTACTCTTCATTTACACTGAGATCGTAGGAATGGAGAATCATGTGATACACAGGAGCAATCCTACAGTAAATGCTCAGGGGTAGCTACATGGTCATCACCCACTTTTCTGTATTTGGAACCTCCCTGGACGGATTTTGTTCCTTTATGTGAGGAGGGATACAAAGTCAAGCTTACCTGCTGAATACTCCTTACAGATGCTCAGTTGGGCATCCAGGTTGTTGGGTAATGTGTTGAATACAACCAGTTACTCCTTAGTTAGTCTGACAGTAAAACTGGAGCAAGACTGTCCTCCAGAGAAATTGCTTCCGGTTTGATGAGGTTTTACCAATAGGGATGGGAGGGGACTGTACTGCACAGAGGAAAAGAACATCCAGTAGGGAGAGAGGGTGCAAACAGACATACATCTCCAAAACAATGCTTTCCATGTTTGGGAAGGAAAAAGGGTCTCATCCTATTGACTGCTAACTGCCAGCAGTGTGACATTGTGGGTGCCAAAGGCAGGGGAATTTTAGCTAGTTTCTCCTCACCACCTCACCAGCACCTTAGTCAAAGGTCTCACAGCTATTTTTCTTCCAGCTTTTATTCTTTGTAATTGCTGTTATTGGTTCTATAATGTCTAGAAAGCTTTTCTCTTGCCAAGTTCCTCTGCCATAGGCATGTTTCTAACTGGGGATATATTTGCTGTCCTTATTTGTGTCCCTTGGTTTTAAATAGGCTTTTGTCTTACTCCAGCTGCCCTCAATGCACATTGCAGGCAGCCCCCACCAAGATGGACACCTTTCATTAGCGAGCTCAAGTTCTGCGTCTCATAGCTGCTGTGGCTTTTGAGTCTTCCCACGCTCACTTCCACTGGTGAGATCCTTCACCCAGGAAATGGCACAAGGTTACATCTGCTGTCTGCAGTTGGGGTGTGCATGCTGCTGTTGGAGCCTTCTTTATTTAATTTGCTCCAGAGGCAAAAGTTGTACCAAGGCTGAAAAGACCATATTCAGCATTGCAATGGATTGTGAGCCAGGATCAGGCGGGTCTTGTGACCAGTGACTAGGCAAAAATCCTTATTTCCTCCAATTTCTCTTCAAGAACAAAACCTCAGGGAAGACTGTAGGACGATTTGTAGCAGCATGTAAGGCTCTGCAGGGCTGAGCTTTTGGGTCAGATGATCTTTATGTTGCTGCGGACCAAGTGCTGAGCATCTTCTATTTCTTGTTGGTGATGCAAGCAAAAAAATTTACACCTTTGAAACAATCCCAACCCTAAAGCCCTGCACCTCATACCAGGAGGAGGAGGAAGCCTGCCCTCTTCAGCATGAGGACTCTAAACAATTTCAACATCAAGGCTCCCTGGGCCAGGAGGTTTTGGAAGCCAAGAGGCGCCAGACCCAAACCGCAGCTGTGCTTGTTTCAGTCATGGCTTGTATGCACAGACATTGAATCAGCTGCCTCTTGGGGTGACACCCCTTTTCTGGCTCTCCTCCTCCCGTTCCTTAAGGAGCTGTAGGTGCAAAGCCTGGCCCTGCTCAAGCAGTGTCTGGGCTCAGTGTCCCCCAGCTGCTTTAGCCACCAGCCAGCCACACCCGAACACCACCGACTCTGCTTCCCTGGGCGCTGCTGCACTGCTCGGCCAAGGAGCAAGCCATGCCCACCACATTTCAAATTACCAGAAAGCATGATCAACTGATACATTTGTAAAAAGAAGATGAGGAGGAGAGAGCTGCTAATAGTAACCCACACAGGCAGCAGCAGCTCTGAGCTACCTTTTCACCACTAACCATCTGCCCCTAAAATCCTGGGCAGGCAAGACTGCATTTCTGGGGTCACCCTGCTTGCCAGAATGCATTTTCAACTTTGTATCTCCAGGCCGATCCAAGAGCACAAAGGACAGAGAGAGTGAACAGGCTATTGCATCATGCCCCTTTCTCCTTTGCCATCAACTTCGCAAAGAGTGGACAGCAAATAAACAGCAAAGACGGATGGGGAGGGGAAGCCTATCAGTCTACACCATCATTATCTGACTTGCCATGAAATCCTACAAGAGATTGCCAGAAATTAGTTCCAGTGCTCAGGAGTCTTCAGTTATCCTGTAGGAAGAGAACTCAGCCCAGGAGCCAAGTTCACCACAAAGCACCAGCTTTCTGCAAGCTAAATTCCAGATGTAAACAGATGTTCTCCCCAGCAGCCCTTGCAAACTCTATTATATGCATCAGGCAGCACCAGCACACCGTGCAGTTCTAAGTCCTTTTCCATAAGAAGCTGGAGGGTATTGCCTGGGATTGGAAAGAATGAGTCCAGCAAGTTCCTCAAGCCAGAAAAATTAGATTTCACTTCATACCGATTATGCAGCTCCTAGTTCAGACCATGAGTTACTGATCAGTTTGCTACACTCAAACCACAAAGGAGGTTTAGTAGTGCCAGGGCAGTTTCCAGTTCGTCACTGATCTCCACTGCCAGCACTGAGCTGCATTCTTCTCTTGGCTTTTCTGGAGAGCAGTGATCATCTATGGGCTAAAGAATGGGGTCTCATCAGGTGGGCAGAGGCCATGCTGACTTCACTGTGATCTTCCTCACTGTACCAGACAGCTCCTCTCCTTCGGGGCTGAGGGTTAGGGTAAGTATCATTGCTTCCTCTCAAGGCAAGTGGCAGGATTCACGTGAGATTTGCTCAAGTACCCTCTGAAAATGGCAGCCTGAGTCCAGGCATTCCACAGGGAGATACCAACTTCATTTCTGTTTCCTCTTAGTTGGCCTGGAAAGGGAGACTGCTAATGAAAAGTGCCCATTAATGCCTGTGAAAAGGTGGTAGCACTGAGAGATTAAATTCTTCCAGAGCCACAGAGACTTGAGGGTAACCATAGTTCTGGGCTTGAACCAGACATCACAATTTGTGTGAAACAATTTGCTGAATCGCCAGCACCTTCGTGCAGACACAGAAAATTACAGTTGTAAATCCAGGGCAGCTGAAGTAGTGACCGGCACTTAAATCTGGATGGATATATGCTAAGAGCAGTCAGAAATAAAGGGCTTGATGTGTGGAAAGAAAAAGATCCAATTTCATGTGCACGACCACCAGCAAAGATCCTCAGATGGTTGTTTCCAGCTCTTATAGGAAAGAAAGGAGCAGTAGATTCTAGCTGAATGCTAAATAGAATAGCAAGTAGTGGAGTGATAAACGTCGCATCTCTGTAACTGCAAAAGGTTGTTCTAAAGGTCAGATCTGCATGTACTCTCCTAGCTCTGTGAACAGCTATTCCTTTCATCCACAAGTTGAGCTTTTGGCTGGGACAGACTGAAATAAACAGGCTAAAGCCGTCCCATCCGTTATCGCCGGGAATGGCTTGGCTCCAAGAGCAGGCTCTGCCTCTGCAGATGCAACACACAACATGGCAGGGAGCAAACCAGGAGGGCAGATGGCTCACGTGGACCATCCTCACCACCAAGCCTTCATCCCTGGGCTTCAAAATGCTGCAGTGCCCCTGTGCGGAGAGAGGCAATGCCTTTGTGCTCACTGCCAACGCCCTGAGCACAGACCTGCAGGTCAGCATCCCTTTGAAAGCACAGGCAGAAGCCAGAAACCTTTCGTTCCTTACACACTGCCCAAGGCTGTTTATCTGGAGTTGGGCTTCTTTTTCCACCCTCTAAGGTGAGATTTCAGGAAAGAAACATTGGCAGACCTGCCTGTATGTTTTCTCTCTCTCATACCATGTCAAAATCAAAGTGCCCCCACAGTCGTGAGGGCACAGACATACAGATTGACAGCCATTCTGCACAGAAGAGCCAGACGAGGCTGGGGGAAATCCAAGCCTGCTCTTCCCATGCTTTTATGGATGTTGTGGTGGCAATAAGGCGCTTTCTTGGCAACTAGGAAAAAAACTAAAACCAAATCAGTTTATTAAACGTCTAACAGAGTTGGTGTCCCTCACGGAAATGGTACCAGGACACCGAGACAGCAGCACAGGGACTCTCTGAATGTTCATTCAGGAGTAGAGGTCCTGTAGCAAACACACAGTGCCAGAGGGAAAGGGGACAGTTCCTTTGGGACTGCACATTGCCATCACTCTGAAGCAGCCATCCTGCCTTCTTCATACATCATGCATCCAGGGATGCTGGAGCCAGCCAGCTCTGAGATACCTGTCTCAGCAAGGCCATTTCTATCTTAATGTGTAGGTGGACAAAGACAGATACATTTGCAGGCTGTGCTAAATCTGAGCAGCCTACAGAATGAGGTTCTGTTACCACCACCATGTCCAGGTGCTCCAGAGGGGAAGTCCTTAATAGAGTCATACCCATTGTGAACAGAGCATTAGGTCCAGGAACCTTCTGTATCAATAACCCTCTGTATCTGCTAGGCTGATACAGGTGCAGTAGGTTGAGAGAGAGATGATTTCTCAGTGAAAGCAGCTCATCATCAACCAAAAACCTTAAAAATGTTGTCAACGACTCCTTAGTCTCTACCCAGAAGAAAATATAAACTGAAATACTTCATTTGGGCATGTGGAACCAGAGAAACTAATCTATGCTATCCTGGGAATCAGCTATCCAGAGCTGGAGCCAGGAAGACCATGAAGTGCTCTGGTTTCTGGTGAAAGAGCTGATCTTATAATACTCTTTTGCATTGCAGGTTTCAAGAAGCAAATTTCTGTTGGTCTGTCTTGATGTCCTATTTATAACCAGCTTACATAGAATAAAAAGTGTATAATTCACAGTGCTTTCTAATTAGATATTGTAACTACAATCCTATTTCATGCCACTCTAATTTGTTCCATCACAGTATTTTCGAGTTTTGTATTAACTATATCATGCAGGGCAAACTCTTCAAGGGCTTGAAGCCAGCAATTATGCGCCACTTTGATTTGTACATAAAGCTGATGTGAGTCCACATGGCAGCATCCCATCATGTCATCTGAAATACCAGGATTAAAAGACACTGTTGAAGCTCTGTCCAAAGTCAGGACTTGCTTAGTCCAAAGCATGGCGACCCAGAGCAAGCTTGCCAGGCTAGAGGAGATTTTGCAATCCCAGTCACTTCTGACCTTTCTAAAAGGACTGAATTTTGAAGAGTCCATATTTGGTAGATCTCCAGAGCAATCTACATCTAAGTTTGTGGCTGACATTTAAATCACTAAAAATGGAAATGGGCCTTTGCCACTTGAGCTTCAAGATTATTCATAGTAGAGGGAAAGATTTTGGGAGTAACTGGACTAACGTAGTTAAGCAAACATGATGGGATTAGCACGGGGCAGGATTAGACATTCCCCATTAACACACTGGCATTTGGAATAGCAGAAGAGGTGTGGGCTGATTCTGTATGTATTGTAAGTGACTGTTTGTACAAGTGTTCACCCTGTCTGTGCAGATCTGATAACTGCTTTGGGTCATTAAGAAACTCCTTAGTAGGTGTGAACACCAAAGACTTGTTAAATGCAGTGGCAAAATTAGCCATAGAAAGTTTTTTACATGCATGTTTTAACCTTGAAACTCTGGTTTGCTCTTTGCAAGTGTTTATTGAAAAGAAAAAAAAAAAAAAAGAACAAAACATATTTTCCTGGTATTCATCAAGTGAAAAAACATAGTAAGACTGTAAAATCCCGGTGATATTTTCAGATGTTCTCAGCTATCTGTTTAGCTTAAGAGTTCCAGCTTCATAAAGCAACCATTTCTAAAAGTGCTCTGTATCTGCCTTTGCCTCCACCTCTTTCACAAAGACTGAAACCTTTGAAATCCTGCAGCTGTGTGTTAACACAGCAAAATTGGTCTTGCCAAGCTTCTTCGTTAAAGAGGAGCAACTCCAGGTTAGGGCTTTCTTTAGCTGAGCTGCTGGAAGAAAACAGCAGGAAGGTGCCAAAGGAGTGTCTTTTCCCTTTCCCCCTCCTCTCCCAGCCCTCCCTGCCCCAGCCACGCCAGGCACGAGCATCCCCATGCACAGGGCCAATCCTCAGCCTGAGCACATCCAGCTCCCTTGGAGTCAATCTGGCCTCAGGGCTTGTTTTGGTATTTTACAACAGAACAAATAGAGCAACATTTCATAACGTTCTAATGAGGCACATTGAGGAATGCCCAGGAGACAGAGACAATATCAGTGTTCCTTGGCGCACAGAGAAAATCAAAGGCATTTGTTTGTTATCTGAAATGTCGATCTGTGTTCCTTTCAGTGATGGGCAGACATTTTTATAGTGTAGGTTCCTGGAAATACTCAGATGTCACTGTCAGTGTGTTCTAAGAGCAGTATTTATTTTCAGATGTACCTATAAAAACTGAGACTGAAGCACGGAAATATTTAGAGCCATTACAGGATTATTAGGTTTTGAGTAGTGGCTGGCACTCTGTATGGCCCCAAAAGACCTAACATTTGCGGGCCTGTTCTTCTTTCATTGAGTAGGAATTTTATCACTGACTTGAGAAAGCCCTAGTGAGAGAGGAGTTTTTGCTCAAGAAATTGCACAGGTTGGAGCTACCCAGCAGAGATCAAACTAAAAAGACACCAACTACATCTGGCCAGGGCATTGAGGAAATGCCATCTCTCCTGTCAAAGTGAACATTTGGGAGCAACTGGTTTGAATCTCTGCTTGATATGTCAGAATTTAAACCAGTGCCATTAAGAGGCATCACTACTGCACATACCACTGTGTTACAGTACAGCCCAGCTCATGGGCATGGGATCTACCAGTGTCCCAGTATCAGCCCCTTCCTGGGAGCTGGCAGGCTCCACATCTGACAGCTCAGGACAGCTCTCTGAGCACTATCATCACTCTCATGCCTGTCTTCTGTGCGTGACAATTGCTAAAGTTTCATCTACAATCTAATAGTGCCTTTAGAGGATCAGACAATAGCAGACTATCAGCTGGAAAGGACCCATAAGGCTCATCCTATCCTACATCCTGCTCCTCACAGGACCACATAAAACTAAATTACATGACTAAGAATACGCTGTTCATTCTGTCAAGCTTGGTACTTTCTTTTAAAGTCTGGGCTCTTATTAAACATTTCCCACTACTCTAGCCTTTGTAATCAGAGACATACCCCAAAGGCAAAATACTAGTGACAGAGGATTGTCTCTCCCTCTTCCACCTTTTCCTCTTTGGAGTTTATCTCAGGCTCGTGCTGGGACAGGAACTGGGACTAGTACTGGATGCATTTGCACTGAGGAGCTGACAGCAGGTGACCTCAGATGAGTCCCTTCATCTTTAGGCTCAGAAGACTTGAGATCTGCCCCTCAACAAAGCAGCAGAGACAGCCTGGGCTCCATCTCCTCACCCTCCCTGGCCGAGGGATATTTGCCAGTCTGGGGTAGCTGCTGTTAAAGTGAAATGGGAGCATTTGCTGCCATCTGAGTCTCAAAGGAATGGGCCGCAGGATGGGCACATCCAGGGCAGCTGATAGAGAGAGGGAAGACTCAAAGCCCAGGGAGGCTGAGCTGAACTGACTTATTCTTCAGAACGACCAAAAACATCCTCTTCAAACCCTTGGACAGCAAATGCTGCTGTATTATTAAGAAGCCCAGCAATTGGAAGGTATTTCCCCTTAAAGGAAGTACATCTCCTGCAAAAAATGTTCCTGAGCACGTAATGCCATTCTGCTAAGGCTGACCTTGACAGAGATTTTGCCCATCTCATTTGGATCTGGGAAGCAAGTATGTTGATAAACTCTCTGCAGAGAAACTTAATGTTAACCTGTACATTCTACTCACTCTAGAAGCCTGATTAAGCATAAAATAACAAGCATGTTTATTCTTTTTAATAACATTTTTTCTGATTGCCATTATTTAAGAAAAAAACAGAGATTAAATAGCCCCCCAATCCTTCTCCCCTCCCCCATGAAAGCCAAAATGATCTCGATTAGGTCAGATATGTTCATTGTGGTTTCTCCAATTAAAAAGCTATCATCCGACAAGATTGTAATTATCCATCCATCAGGACTCTATCAGCCAAAAAGCTTGTAAAAACCAACACTCTTCTGGTTTTTTTTGAGGACACGCAGGCTGTTCCACAAGATCAGCTCATGCCCACTATTTCAGAATGCCTCTGCAAGAGATTGAAAAAAAGGAAAAAAGTGGTTAAAAAAAGCAATTCAGACATTAACAATGTCATGGCAACAGCAAATTAAAGCCTCAAAAGCAAAGCTCAGCTTGAGAAGGTTTAGGGAGTCACTGCACTGCAGGACTGAATGAAATATTCAGCACATAAAAGAGGTCCCCAAATGTTTTTTGTATTTGGGATAATGACACCAAGCTGACTGCTATTTATGTATACTTTTGCCTAACCATTGACTTTTTTTTGCTGCAAGAGATTTTAAAATAGTATACTTGTCAGGTAATTGCGTGTCTGTTTTTATTCTCGGGGAACTTTGGCATTTGGAAGTGTAATCATAAACACCAGCTTTTCCTTAAGCAGAAAGTTACTGTTGTAGGAAAAATTGATAGAAGGGAAATTGAGCATTTGAGGAAAAGTTACCCAGCAAGAGATTTTGCTTGTGGAGTAAGATGATTTAACATGAGGTGACAGCCTGACCCGTAACCAATAGTGAGGTATGCAATCTCACTTTCTGTGTTTTCACCAAATGCTGTGCATGTGTCCAAACAGACAATAAACCTCCTTTGCTATTTCTTTTCCCTCAACACCCTATAGCTTCTCTTCTAGGTTTTTCTTCCCCATGAGGTCAATCATGTCAAGCTGACCAAGTATCCAATGACCATTCCCATCTCTCATAACCTTTGTTTTCCTGATCTTTACTCCAAGCTTCACTCTAGCATTTACTTTCTTGATTATATTAACTACCCATGTCCAGTACCAGTAATGGGATGAGATCAGGGGAAAAAAACCTGCATTGTGAAAAATATGCTTTAGTTTTAATTTGGGCTTCTGCCAGACTGGCAGGGAAAGAAAAAGTCCAGCGGAGTATGCTTTGTACACTGGAGAAAACTCAGAAGTGAGACAGTACTAAATATTTATTTGTCTTGGGTTTGTATCCTTCTTTCTGCCTTTTGTCCTCCATGTCTTTCAATTTTACCACTCCCTTTTGCCTGTGCTGTACTAGCTTTAAAACTTGAAATGAGGTTTGAAGCACCTCAGGGATTTCTGTCTGTGCAAATGGTATCTCAGAGAACACTCCACTTCGGCGATTTACAGGGTCACTGCTAATGTTTCCAAATTCATCTGCCTGGTAGTGGTGGGAAAATCTCTGAGTATCTGAGGCTGTTGCAATATTTCCTCATTCAGTTGCCACATCCTGAGATCCTCCTGCCTTCAGAGATTCTGGGTGTCTTTTAGTTAAGTCTCTACTTATTAGTTCTCTAAACTCTTGCAAGTTACTCCTCTAAATGCTTCAAAGTTGTTTCTCACAGTGCTGGAATCTTAAGGTTTTGAACCTGACCTTAAAGTTACATTTCCTATAGTGCTTACACAGGCATCCCCTGCGTCGTAGGGGTCAGGCCAGTTTGGAGCTGAGAACTTTCCCAGTGTTTCAGTCCAAATTCTGGGTCCCAGTGACTCAGTACCAACAAGTAACAGGCCTCACACCCTTCATACACAGGCATTGAAAGAGAGCAGCCTACTGGACTTGTAAAGTTACAAGCTTTTATGTTTTGCTAGTGGGAACTTTCGACACCTGAATCCAAATCCACTGACCTCTGGAAGGACTGGGAAGCACTTAGGGTTTGGATCAGTCAGTTCCAGAGCTGCCACTGAGCAAGGGTGGAAGCTTTTAAGGTTTGTGCAATTAAGCTTAAGTGGGTAAATAGGGCTTTCAGACTGTACAGTGCCTGAAGTTAGGACGCAGCAGATTGAAATCTGCTGTTCCTGCACGCTCCCTGTGGCACTTAGCATTGGCACACTGGGCACCCCCATGGGGTTGTCTGATGGAGGTTTTGTGGCTGGATCTGGCCAGTGGGTTGCTGAACAGCCTTAGGGTGCCAAGGCAGCTTCACGTTTCCAGAAGGTGAGCAGGAAAACAGCACATACACAAAGCAGGATTTGAACAGTGTAAATAAGAGCAAAAACAACCTGCAAAGAGGTGAAAAAGGTGTTCAGAAGTTGAAGTCAGAGGAGTTCACAAGGGTCAAGCCTCCAAGTTTATGGTACAGTTTGCTATTTTCCACTTCTTTAGGAACTTCTAAAAAAGTAAATACGAGAGCTTAGATTTCACACTTCTTGGGTTTCCCTCTCCTCCGTGGCTGAGCTCCTGACTTCTCTCAGTTGCAGGAACCCTAAAACCAGAAGTTCCTCCTACGCTGCTGCAACGCCCAAGCAGTTGAGCCAGAGCCCAGAAAAGCCTTTATTGTGAAGGTGATTGAGCTTATTTCTCTCCCAAAGAAAAATGTCTGAAACTTAGATTCTTAGTCTCAAAGCTATGACTTGGGTCCTTCTGTGCTCAGAGGACACAAAGCTGACTCCAGACAAGCAGGTGGCTGGAAAGGAGGAGACAGGTTCCAGACAGAATTGACAAGGGGCAGATAACTTGGGTAACCCTTCAAAAATGGGCAGTTTTTCCTCTCCAGATTTAGAGGGGTAACTGTTTTAGAGCATCTACTATGTGCAGTTAGAAGCTAAAAGGGTTAGAAGGATGAGAGTGAAGAGAAAGAGAAGACATCAGCTGTATGTTGCCAACTTTTAACTTGGTTTCCTATCAACAGCTTCATCTTAAAGAGAATACTGTGCTCTCAGGAGCTTCAGAGCCCCTCTGTAGTCTGCTAATCTCCTGTTATTGCTTGTCAGAAGTTCCTTAAAGCGGAGTATGGATTTTCTAACAGAAGACCTAATTGCTCCATGTGAACATGATGTATCCTCTCCAGTGCATAGAGCCCTTGACTTATTGTAGACAGCAAGAGAGAGGTTCTTTCCTTGCGTCTGTTCAGCCCTTCAGAGCCCTGCACTCCTCAGTCCCTCAGAGCAAAAGCCCTTTTGGTACAGCAGCCTCTCCATTTATGTCGCTCTGCTAACCATCATTAGCGGATGAGAAGCACCAGCTGTATAATCAATCACCTGACAAAGAGTTTCTTCACAGACTGGGCCCAAAATATTTGACAGACCATCTTTAGGCTGAGACTTACTGTATGTAGCTGTTACTGGTTGTGAGCACAGGGTTTGCTCCCCAGCCCACCTGACTGTGCTGTGTGCTCGCCCACAAACACAATTCCTGGATCCCACACCTCTCTGTCCAACTTGCTGCTACTGGAAACATCTGTCAGTTTGTTAACGCTTGTTCATCTGCCTTCAGAGCCTGCGAGGTTCTGGAAGGTGGGTTCAGTGCTTTGGCTTTGTGTGAGGTGTTTGTTGTGTGGCAGCTGCTGAGCCTGGCTGTGTGTGCCCCATGGAAGTGCAGGAGTGCTCCTCTGTGTATGTGCTGCCCACTAAAGAGGGCTTATCTTTACCAGGCTCCCCAGGAATGCATGAGGAATGAAGGCAACTTAGGCCATCACAGCAGTATGTTCCCCTGACATTTTCTTGGAAAAGCATGGTTGCTGTGTGAGCTGCATGGGGGAAGAGCTGGCTCTGAGTAAAAACACATCCCTGGTGCTGCCCAGGGTGTGATCATACACGTATGCCTCTGGAAAGTAATTTGCTGTTGAGAGCACCCTTTCCCTCTACCTCTTCTTTGTCATTGCTTGCACCTACTTCTCCATGGCTTTACCTACTTTTTGAAAATACCTCTCAGGCTAGATTTTCATCAGCATCTCTGAGAAGAAGCAGCTGCCAGTCTCACAGTCACCCCATGTATATCTCAGAGCCAGACAACCACCCATTCATCTCCTCCCACAATGCCTGGTGCCAGCAGTGACCAGGGAGCCCGAGCAGCCCAAGAGCTCTCCTGCCCCTACAGCATGGCTGTCCCCTTTTGAGGATGCTGTGAACTGTTAAACCACAACAGAGTCCCTTCTCTTTGCCCATCTCACACTTGGAATGAGTAGATAGACCATGTTTTCTCCCCAGTAACATGTAGGTAACAACATCGATGTAATGCTGAAGGAGGAAGCCGGGAATTGCTTCCTATCCCCACAGCAAAACCACACTGTGCTACTTGGGGGTGTTCACCATCAGGGCGAGAGCAATTTTGCTACTTAAATGTTGTCAGCAAAGCCTGCCTGTTGGATCAGTAGGCACAGAATTCTTGGTCTTTCAGCCATAGGAGCTGTTAATAAGGAATTGCCTGCAGATTTCTGTGTCTGCAGATGAATGTGTTCACACTCTATAAGCCTTTAACCTTGTCACAGTGGTTGGTTGTAGTGTGGAAATGATCACCAAGGCCAGCAGTGGAAAGTGGTCCTTGCAGCTGGAGGTAGTCAGCCTCTTGGTTTTCTGTTACTGTTCAAGGATAAACTTTCCTTCATCTTTCTGACTGACACAAACATGCTCTGAATGATGGACAGGAAACTGATATTTTTGGACATTTTAATCATCAAAACAAATCAGAGCCATTTTTTCCTGCACATCCAAGTGATTGAATTTTAAAACAACTCCCCTTTCCCGGGATGGAAGGAGCTGAGCTAATGCCAGCACATGTACTCTATCCAATTTTATTTATTTCCCTGTGAGTAATTTTCTGTCTAAAAATGCAGATTTTTCAAAATCTATCATTTTCGGGGAAGGTGGTTCTGCTGGAATATTTGACAGTGAAAAGCTGAGAAGAACAGTTTGAATATCGTAATTTTTGCTACATAGCAATAGCAATGTAGCTATTAGCTGATAAATGGAAGTGAAAGGAAAAGTAAAATTTAAGGAAAAAACCCCAAGAGGATATTTTGCCATTACTCTAGTAGAAACATTTGATATTTCTGAAGTGAGAGAACCTAATACTATCTAAACAGGGCATGGAGAGAAACACCTACCAAGATCTGTTGACACATTTGTTTTGCAAAAACCAGTGTAACTTCTTGTCATGGCACTGAGGAGAAACCCCAGCATCCAGCTGGCTCTGATGGACATAGGATTGGCAAAGCCATATAAGACATCTCATGTCAAAAAAAGAAAAAAAATTTAAGCCTGAATTAGTGTGAACATCATCTCTCCCTCCACACCTAAGTTGATGAGAGCGATGAGTGATCACCTTTTTTGCAAGTGTTGACTGCAGTTCCTTGAAGAGGCTGGTGGCACCCACGTAGGCAGTGTGAGAACAGCCCCTGCTCCCCTCCTCTGCAGGGGAGAGTCCTGGATGCAGCATGTGCTTGGCACTGCCTGTTCCTCCCAGGAAAGCAGATCCTTCATCTGGCACCTGAGCCTCTCGGAGCAGGCTGCAGCCGTGCTTCCCACCCAGCATCTGTCTCCTACCCCTGCGCATGGGCACGCTCCAGCCTTCCTCTCACACATCCCTGTAGCCTTGACTTGATGGAAGAAGGTATCACACAGACCCAGCAGGAGTGAGCTCATGGGCTTATTCTCCACGATTTTCATGAGAGCAGAAAGAATTTCACCAAAGCCTCTGAAGGCACAAACTGGGAGAGAGAGGACCCCTCCATCTGTATCTTTTTTGGGTTGAGATGGTCACCTTGAATTAGGGAGATAGTGAACTAGAGGAGAAGGAAGAAAGTGTCAGTGAAGAGACAAGAAATATGCTTGGGAGAAAATAAAGAATAATTAAACAAGGGCTGAAAGCAGGCATTTATTGCACTTCTGGAAATGCTTCCAAGCTTGAAAGCATCTGAAGTAAAGGAAAAACTGAGTGTTGCTATCATCATCCCAGGAGAGAGTGGCACAGTTTTTAAAGTATGTGAGCTTCAGAGAAAAGCAGGCTTCTGTTATGGCTATGAAGCCTATATTTTATTTTCTTTTTAACTGCAAGAATGTTTTGAATTTTTCTCACTAGCATTTTCATTTATTCTCCAATCTAGTTAAAAATCAGCTTTTACTAAGGAGTGAGGACTTGAGAATAAGTCAATGGGAAAACACTAAAGAATCTCTGTAATTAAGCTCTCCATCAGGAACATGGGACACAATGCAGCACACAGGGACATCAGTGCAGGGGAGATACACCTGGTGGGGCACAAGGCATCTCTGCCATGGGCACGTTACTCTCCACTCTCTGCCTAGGTACTTGGAAGATACCTTGAGTGTGTCTTCGAGGAGTGAAAAGCCTGTTACTTCTCTTCTGCCTGGTCCATGGGGCCCTCTGGGAGCAGTGTGCCTGTGCTGAGACGTCAGTAACTTTCCACGTCAGCTCCATGAGCACAATTCTTGTGCATAACTGTCTGAGCATCTTTAGTCTCTGAAGATCTCTGTGATTTCTGCCGCTTCCTTTGACGATATAAATAATATGGTCTATTCTTAGCTCCACAGCAGTATATTCAAATCTTTATCTAAATTCTGCAGAATTTTCCATTTCAGCTGTTTGGGCTTCCAGAGGCAGACTGCTACTTATCCCATGCATGCCATTATTCCTTTGACACATGATCTGAAAATTCAATTATCAGACCAATTACTGATTTTACTGAAATTTACAAGGAAAACATTAAAGTTTGATTAAGTGAGAATTCCCACTGGACTGATCAGCAGAGAGACCAAAATTAAATTGTATTTTTAATAGCTTCATCCTGTTGCAATGCATGAGGAGTATCTGACTGTGAAAGCCCGTTGCCAAAAAACAAAATACTGAACTCTGAGCAGCTCAGCAGAACTTTCAGCAGAGCTCTGAAATACATCTTTCACTCATCATAAAAATGAGTACATGCTGTTCAAGTGTCAGAGTGGGGCCAGGCCAGTGGTGTCAGAGGTGCCTTTCCAGCAGCAGCACTGGGAGTAACCACTTCATATGAATTATACATTCAGCTGAACCTAAGTAGAAACAAGATGGGGTCCTAACCTTTGCTGTTAGAAAGGGGTGAACAGCATCATGTGGAGGACTAAAGCAACAGGAAAATAACCACTTCTTATCTGGAGCTGGATCAACAGCAAAATGATATGGCATTGTCATTCCATGGTAACCCAAGAGACCTGGACTGCTGCAAGCATCAGTCCTAGATGCCTTGCACCGGAACCAGGAGAAAGATGGCCATGATGGACGTCTCTGAAATGCTGGTCAGGGTTCCTGTTTGTGAGGCACATGCTCCCAAAGGACACTTTTGCAGGGTATAAAGGCTTTTATCCCTTACAGCTACCTGTGATATGCACCCAGTTCGTTATGGGCAGATAAACATCTGCCTGATTGTGCCCTTCAAAAGATTGGACTGTCATCTTAAAATACAACACTTGCAACTTGCAGGTGTAAGAAAGCAAATGCTTTTTAAACACTTTCTTGAGGAACAGTGCATCAGTAAAAAGTAAAGGATAGAGATGTAGATATCTACAGTTGCATCATCAATTTAGAGGCTGAAATCAGCTTAGAAACTCTGAGGTCTGCCAGATACTGAGGTTTACCAACTTAGGAAGGTGCAGTACCTGAACAAGGTCTCTGTTTGGACCTCATGCCTTCTCCATATTCTTGCAGTACAACTACATTTCCTAACAGCGCTGAAGGTGAGGATTTGGGTGGGTTTGTGTACTGATGACACAAAACTGTTCAGAGAAAGTAGGGAATTTACTAAAGGGGGTGTAAATGTTTTAATTTGGTAAGAGACGTTAATGTCAGGGGAACACACGTCCTTCAGCAACCGGGAAGCTTTTCCCATCTGCACTGTGACACTCAGTGTCAGGGTACAGGGGCTCTCACTCCCCCAGTTTTCCCCACCTCCACAATATCTCTCCATCTTCCAGCATGACAATAAGGAGTAAGGAAAAGCACAGAAATGCCTTTTAACCTTCAGTCTCCATCAAATCAGAATTTCCTGATGATGCATAATGCATAAGCACTTAGTGTGTTCCTTGTGAGGAGGGGTTAATGAGTGAAATGAATTGTGTCATGCCAGGGCCTGATTCCTTTGGAAAGATCCTCTCCCCTTCCAGAGCCTCTGGATTTATCTTTCTTAAATAAACACACTTCAGAAATCTTTTGGAGTGTAAATAAGTCAGGGCAGCAGCAAGAAAGCAATTGCCAGTAAATAATTTGTAGAGCTACTTGCAGCTGGCCCATCCTCCTGGAACCAGACCTGCTGGTTGGCAATGCCCTGCTTATACCTTGATGATCTTGGTACATAAGCTCCCTCATTTAAAGAGGTTTCCATGATCCCCACTCATTTTTCTCCTCTACCCTCCTTTCCTTTTTGAGCTGTAATCGCCAAGATTACAAGACTGCAAGTACTTCAAACAATAACCTTCTGAATGATTTAGCAATGCGGCTCCTTCAATATCAGGTTCCTCTTGGATGAAATGCATTCATATTTATGTAGGACAGAGGTTTTGGAATGCTATAAAATTTACATGGTGAGCTGGCAGAGCAGCCATCTTCATCTGATATGAAGAATGGGGAAAATAGCCACTTCACAGCAGCAGGGAAATATTTACCAACTCAGAAAATTCCTGCCAGTGTTCATTATTCCAGCTGGAGGATGAGGACCATTCACATTAAAATGGAAAGCTTGTGAGGTTATGAGTCCATCAGGCTGGCCTGGAGCAGTGGGATGGGAAGTTTGATGGGGTCGGTCACTTGTTTGACAAGGCCCTAATGCTGGAGCAGGCTTTGTACAGCTTCTCATAGAAATTAAAAAGAGAAAGAAAACTTGCTGGGGTGCAGTGAAAGAAGGTAAGATACCACATCACACAAACTCTGGTTTGGTTATGGATGGGCAGGTGAAGGCAGCATGGTCAAAGGTGAGGAGACAGCCCTCCCATGGAGCAAGCAAAGCTTTGTCCAGGGCACAGATGTCAGACAGAGAAGGGCACCAGTACCTGACACGGCAGCTCCGAAGGATGTTCTCTGCAAAACACCATTTCTTGTTATCCCTAATCCAGCAACATGCAATGCTCACAGGTGAGTTTTGAAGGCAATAAACAAACTGGGTTGACAAAACCCAGCGTGCTGTAAACCATGATCCCTTCAGCTAAGCCTCCAGAGAAAGGCCACAGGCTCACGTCTTGGGCCCTCAGCAGGCATTAACTACAGATGCAGCCAGACCATCTAGCCCAGCCAGAGAGCAGAAGAGGTTTTCCCGTAACTAAAGAATGAGCCAAAACACAGGTGGAGAGGGTCTGTCTGCAGCGTGTTGATCATGGGTTGTGATGGAAGGAAGCGTGGCATGTCCCCAGCTTCACCTCCCATGTTGAGGCCGGGAGCAGAGCTGCTGGAAAGCTCCTGTGCCACCTTCACATCACAGCAGGGCAAGGTTATCAAAGACCCAGCACCTCGGTGCTGCAGATAAGTGACAAATGTGGTAGCCATGAGACTCAGTTCAGCATGACCAATCAAAGGTGCATCATGAGTGGCTTCGCTGACCCCACTGTGATATGGCACCAGCACCATTGTGGACACTGACCAGGCCCATGTGTATTTGCCATGTCTGGGTTTGGGGAGCACTCTGCTGCTCACCAGCTTGGCCCCATGGCACTGTTCCCTGTCTCACGAGCACTGTCAGTGACATCACCAGCCTGGGATTGTTTGGAATGGCGGTGCTCAGGCTTTCTGGTGAGGAAGGAGAGAATCAGAGGAGGAATGCAGGGCTGCCAAGCATACTGCATCCTTCTCCACCTCGGAGCTGACCTGCTTCTCCCTTCAATGTGAGGGGCCCCGTGTTGGCAGGAGAGACGTGACCCCAAGCAGCTGAGCACCCATGACCTTTGAAGGGCCTGTGGCATTTTTTACAAGAGCAGAGAGGCATTTACAGCGACACTGTGGCCAACCTCCAAAGCATGCAGATTACTTTTTGTCTCCTTAAATATTCTTTGCGGTGTCCGTCAGCTCTAGAAATGCCAAAAGCGCTGGAGCAGCTCCAGCTGAAACAGATAACTTGGTGTTATTCATTTGACAAAGCAGCATTTTCACCTCCCATCCTAAACTGTTGTGCGTGGTGAGCAGGCTGTTCAATAACCTCTATGTTTAACCTCAGCAGCAGCTGCCCCCCAGTCATCGTCACAGTGGTGGCTCCGTGGTAAATAAGCAGTTGGAAGGAAGAAGTAGTATGGAAACGAATGATCCCTTTATAAAACCGGGCTGTAGGTGGCAAATAACTTCAGTGATTCCCAAATGGCCTCAAAACATAGCGGCTGCAGAGGCAAATTAGTCATTTTATGCTCTAAATACTTAATGTCAGTGCTAAAAAAGAAGAGATGGAAGAATGTTGTGGAGAAGCAGATCGGGATGCAGCCAAAAACAAACCCCATCCTCATCTGGTGTGACTCGATGTGGAGCAGCAGCAGAACCAACCTGGTGCCAGCTGACAGCCATGGCCCAGCCAGTTCTGTGAGCACCCCTGACCAAGCAGCATTACAGGAGAATGACCCATACATTGCTTCAAATATTGATACTGAAAACCAACAGCCTCCTCCCATTTCTGAGAGAGAAAATGTTTGAGTTGCAGAGTTCAAAACAGAGGCCAAAAAGATGATTTCAAAGGTACTGTCCACTGACAGGCCGAGAGACATGAAAGGCACAGCATGGGGCTTTTCTCCTTGTGTGGGAAATACGGAGGGCAGAGATAGGAAGCTGGCATTGCAGAACAGAATTAAAAAAAAATAAAAAGGACTAACAAGTACAGGCTGTGGTGTGCCTTGAGAGGGATCAATGCAGCAGCTTTCCAACGCAGGCTAACTGAGGCAGCAGTAATGTGGACCGGGAGCAGCAGAGCCCACAGCTCTCACCCCAGGATGGGCAGAACAGGAGCTGCTCGGAGCTGACCGGTCCAGCTGGTGGGTATTGTATCCACAGGCTTTGAGCTGGGAATGGAGCCTGGTACTTGGGCTCTTTTCCTCGTTTGATTAGCTCCTTTTCCTTTGGCAGCTGAAAAGACACTTGGCAGCACCAGGGCTTCACATCTTGTTGAGTTGAATAGAAGGGAGCAGGGTTTTGGCAGGGACAAAAGAACATACCACTGCTCCATCAATGGCCTCATTACTGAGTGCTGTGGCTCACAAGGAGCAGCAAGGAGCAAAGGAGAGCCTGCACACAGGGGTTGGAAATGCATTTCCAGCTTGGCCTATTACTCTGAAGATATCAGCTCATAGGCAAGTTGAAAACTTGACAGTTTTTATCTGTGGAGGAGATGTAAGCATGTATTGTCTATCCCTGGCTGAGGGGCTGAAAGCCAGCCTGAGAGTGTGTGTGTCTGTCAAGCCCAAGTCAGTGAGCTAAGCCACCTAAAGCAGAAGGGTGGCACAGAAAATGAAGGGGCAGGCAGGTTTTTAGGAGGGGGTAGACATGCCCTGACTACTCAACAGATGCTTATCACCTGGTCTTGTTAGGACCAAGGATAGCAGGTGTATTGTCCCCTGTTCAGGCCTCTTGAAAAACCAAAACATGAGACATTTGCCAGAAAACACTCCAAATAAGTATAATACAGCCACCCAGCTGGCTGTATTTTAGCTCTAATTTATTAGACAAATTTGCTGTAGTGTAAATCAATACTATTTATTCATTCAGACATAATGACAAGACTGTCCATGCAAATGACCTGACCAGATGCATTTTTAAAGACATCTAGCTAAGAATTTTTAAGAAGCCAATAATAATGTGTCCTGTAAAGTCTATTTTCTCTATCATTATGTTCCAGCAAGGGCTATCAATTTACAGTCAAGCCCAGTGTGAATCAGGTTAGGTCAATACCAAGTGCCTTGGAAAATCCCAAGTCCTGTATTAATATTTTGAACTCTTTTGATGACCAGTTGTACAGAGAGTACCACACAATTTATGTCATGGTTAAATGGGGGTGAGTGCCTTAAAAGTGGTCCAAGAGTATTTGCAAGTGAAAACTTGATATGATCTGTAGGAATCATTTCATGTAGAAGCGAAGTTCAGCCATGTAGGGATGAGAGTTATGGCAGGGGAAGGTGATCCAGGAACACGACAAAGGAGTTTAGGATAGAAAATTATCAAGTGCACAATATTCTCAGTGGGTACTTGCAAGAAGGGTGAAATAGGGACAAGAAGGTAAAATGGCTGTGGTGGTTTTGATACAAACATCCAAGTCCCATGCTCTGCTGATTCCTAAATGAAGTCTCATCCCTACTGGTCCATCCTCAAGCCCCAGGAGCTCTCTGTTGCCCGTGTTTTCCCACACTGAATGTCCCCTGTGAAGGGAGGGAACAGAATGACTGGTCAGACTGGTTGTCCCCCACTTTTCCATCAGCCCGTGCCTCCTGGCCCAGCACTGCATGTACCAAACTGTTCTCCAGGAGTAAGGGAGGGCGACACAGCAGCACTGCCCATTGGGAGCAGTGGTGAC
Organism: Petroica traversi; assembly: GCA_025920805.1. Lineage (NCBI taxonomy): Eukaryota > Metazoa > Chordata > Aves > Passeriformes > Petroicidae > Petroica > Petroica traversi. The sequence goes on along the minus strand of JAHLSL010000036.1, from coordinate 5,878,672 downwards.
AGCAGGCAGGCCAGCTCTACTTCCCCACATGGCAGCCCTCCAGCTCTGGGCAGAGCTATGGGGACCAAATTCCAGCCTTGCTTCTCCAGGGCAATTTCAGAGGAATTCCCTGAAGTTAAGCTAAATTTAAAACCATCTCAAGGAGGAGGAGTGAGAAGCAAACCTCATAATCTCAAAACTTGCTCAGACAGAGGCTCTGCTCCTGCATACCAAGATGAATAATAAATAGCAGTCATCCGTCCATCTGGATGGATTGGCTCTGCCCACAGCTGAGGGTGCGAAAAAAAAAGTGTGAGGTGAGCATTTCCCATCAGCTCTCCCTCTGGGAACCTCTTGCTCACATGGTATTGATTGAGAGAAGGTACAAAGAAAAGACATTAGTTAAATAAAATGCTTTAACACCAGGCAGGACATCAATGGCTGAATTGTTCATCATCCCAAAGAGTCTCTGAGGAAAAGGAACAGGAGAGCTTGAGCCCAAGGCTGACTCCAGCCCAGGGCAGAGACCAGCACCAACACACCCTGACCCTCAATCCCTCCTGGCCATCCCAGGGAAATGCCCAGGCCTCCTCCTCTTCTCCTCGTTGTGTCAGGAGCCCACTTCAGGCATGGTAGAGCTCTGTGCTGCTGAGGAGCTGAGAGCCAGCTTGGAGGAGCTCCTGACCCAATGCCTGTCACGTTCCCAGGGCATCTGTGCCATCCCCTGGGACACAGAGGAAAAGCTCTGACAGCTCACTTGGCATCATGATGCTCAGCTTTTAGGCATTCCCATGAGACACAAGGGAGAGGAAAGACAGGAGCAGTGCAGGCGTCTCGGCTGGCGCTGGGGAGCCTCTCCCCTCCCTGTCTGATATCAATCCCATAAATGATCCCGGGGGCATTTGACTGCAGTAGGCACTTACGTAAGGGCAGCTTGCACATTGGATGCACCATGGTGGAGCCCCAGCCCTGCCTGCCCTCATCGAGGGAGGGTGGTGTCAGACAGGGGCCATGGGTGGGACATGGGGGGCAGAGGGGTCTGGGCTTTCCCCATGCCTGATGCTCCAAGTCTGCTATCTGGGCAGTTGGCTCAAAAGGCCGTAAAAGAGAAGCTGTCCTTGTGGCCATAGTGAAAGAACTGACCGCAGCTTGGTCTGTACACAGATTATGCTGCACAGCTCTGGAAACCTTGGAAAATGGGTGAAAACATGTTTCTTTCCTGGAGGAGCTGGAGGGATGCTCTGGTGCTCTGGCACCTCCCGCCTGCCTCCCTGCCCTGGGCTGTGGAAGGAGGAGGCAGCTCTGGCAGTGGGAAACTGGGGTGGCCAAAATCAATGGTGAGCTGCAGCCCTGGCTGGGGAGCTCCTGGGACCGGGGAAGTCTCTGCATTGGACAATAGATTATTTTTAACTAGCTCCAATCTTCAAACACTGTAGCTTAAAAAAGGGGGGAAAGAAAAGAATAGCTGATTTGTGCAAGCTCCCCTGCCCCCATTAAGTCTGTGGAAGTGGTGCTCTGCATTTCAATGGGGGCAGGACTGAGCTTCTCATGAGATAAATGCACCCTGTCCCTTTGCATGCTCTGTGCAGCTCCTCCTGGCTTGCTCAGCTTCGCTCTTTCCTGGCCCCCCTATGAACAACACCCCCCCACCACCCCGAAACACTCCCCAGCAGATTTTTTTTGTTGTTGTTGTCATTTAGCTATTCATTTTCCATAGGCTGCCTTCATTCCCGTGGCCTTTTGCAGCTAGGAGACAAGATGTTGCCTTGGAAACAAAGCCCCTTAGATGTTTGGAGTCTCTGGGATTGCTCTGTCTGCTCCCGAGTACTTTTAGGTTATTTTTATTAACCACACAAAGATGCAGCAGGCTTGTAGCCAAGGCAGAAAGTAGCCCTGGGAGGTGGAGGGAAGGCAGGAGTCTTACTGGCATCGTTCACTCTGTTGGGAATATTTTTTTGCAATGCACCACGGGCTGAATGCCTGCGAGAGAAATGGCATCTCCAGAGAGCACTGTTCAGGCAGGGCTGTTCCTGGGGCTGGGATGGCTGCAGCAGGCAGAACTGCAGTAGTGCTGGGAAGAGAGGCTTGCCAGGAGAGAAAAAGCTGAAGTAACCAGGAAGGGGAAATAGAGAGGAGCTAGGAATCGCAGAATATGGATTTCTTGGGATTTCTCACTTTCCAACTAACTGGCTGTGCCACGGAGGGACCCACTGTGCACTCTGCTGCCAAGATAGACATGGTGACTACAGGCCTGGGCTGTTTATTTTAGAAGAAATCAGATTTCTAGACCCATTAGGCAACTGTGAAAATCTCTGCTCCAAGATTTTATTGGCAGTTCTGCTCTGTGCTGCTGGGCGAGTCCAGGGCAGCACAAATAGACCTCAAGCCTGAGCTTTGCTCCCAGCTGGATGGCTGGAGAATGCTGGTTACTTCTGCCCCAAATCTGTCTGCGGGAGAAGTCTGACCCCTTCTGCAAAGGGGCTCTAGGAGGCAGTCAGGCTGTACTGTTCTCACGTCCCATTATCCACTGGCATCACTGCATGATACTGCCAAATCCCAATCCCTCCATGGAGGACATTTTGGAGTAGACTCTTACTCCGTTTTCTGCAAAGATGTAAAAAAAGAAACAAAACAAAACAAAAGCAGATTAAAAGAAGCTCCCTAATCCCCGGATGGTACTTGAAATATTTCCAGTCCAGCCAAAGTATTCCAGAAAAAAGTGAATATATATAATTTTCCAAGAAATAATCAGTAAAGTATTTAACTCATGCCTTGCTACTCATGTCAGCACAGCCTCTGCTCTGGTGCCGTGCCCACTGTTCTATGGGGCTTGAGGTGACCTGTAATGGCAGCAAAGTGTTTTAGGGGGAGATCCACCTAGCATTTGTAGCATTTTCCACCATAGCTGAGCTTCACAGATGCCCAGGCTAGTAAGATACTCCCAGATTTTCTTACCCCCTCTGGTGCATCCTCACCAGATCAAGGAAGTCTGCCTCACCCTCACAAGTGTCATAAATGCTGGGTGCTTTTTTCCCATTGTTGCTCATTTTCCTTCTCATTACTACACGATGCCATGGTTACAGAGATGTAGGACTAATCAAGTGACAGCAGTTTATGGGCTTTTTTGGTTTTGATATTCTTTGATGCTATATTTGTGCCAGAAGAATAAATAATAAATATACACAACAGCATCAAAGATTTCTTCCGGCCCCCCAGCCTATTTCTGCCTACCCTTGTTAAGCTGTTACAAAGGTAGTTCTCTGCCAGCCACTTATTTTATGAACTATCCTGTCATCTAATGATGCACCTGAGGTCTCATTTATCCATTTTCTGTCAAAGGAGCAGTTAATAAAAATAAAGTTCTTCTTAATATCCCTGAGAACAACTTCCCCTGGAACAGCAGTGCTCACATTCAACCCAACAGGTTCCTTCCCCTCCCTCTTCTTTCCCTTTCCCTCTTCTTCTTCTCCCACCCTCCCCCTATCAAAGGGTTGGGGAACTTTCTTGATGTTCTTGTAAGGAAAATATAGGACGTTTTTTCTCTTCAGCAACCTGAAACAATATGTGAGCAAATCTGTTAGAGTGTGCCATGCCTCAGCTGCGGTAAGGAGGAACTTGCTGGAGGTTAGTCTCTGTAATCCCTGCTGATCAAAGGAAGAACTCCTCCAAGCCTGTTACAAGCACCCAAGTCTTGATTTTGCTGGAAATACAGCAGCACAGGAGAGATTTAACCAAAAATTTTTCTTTCATATGCTCTGAACTCTGGGGCTCCTTTTAAGCCACAGACTCTTCAACCAACAACTGCTCAATCTCAGCCCCATCAGGTGCAGCTTCCACTCACAGCAGAACCTCAGCCAAATGCTCCCCTACCCCCATCTCGGGTCATCCCTGCAGAGAAGGGTTCACAGTCACCTGGAAATTAAAAGGGAGAGAAGCTAAAAAAAGACTGTAGTAGTAAGAAGTCATAGGCAAAATTTTGCTAACCAGTGAATTACATCTTGTTTTGGTCTATCCCCAATATGACAGAATCCTCGAATGGTTTAGGTTGGAAGGGACCTTGAAGATCATCTCATTCCAACTTGCCTGCCATGGGCAGGGACACCTCCCACTAGATCATGTGGCCTAAAGCCCCAGACAGCCGACCTTGAACACTTGCAGGGACGGGGCAGCCACAACTTCTCTAGGCAGTGCCTCACATCCTCACAGGGAAGAATTTCTTCCTAATTCCTTATCTAAACGTACCATGTGTCAGTGTGAAGTGCTTCGCCCTTGTCTGGGGTCACCCTGCTCCATCCCTGTTTGTGTTGCAGCCAGAGACCAAAAAGCAGGAAGTTACCACAGCAGCAGAGGCAAAGGCAGGAAGCACATGCTTTACTCAGGACCTCTCCTGGGTGTTTGCTTAGGGAACTGCTGCCAGTGGCAATTCTAAAACAACTGCAGGTTTGCACACTGCCATCTGCACACTTCCATTGTCTCTTTCTGCAGAGGTTCCCTGGAAAATATTGATGTGCATTAGGGCAAGCTGAGCAAAGCAAAGCACTGCTGTCTTTTCTGAGATCCCTCTTCCCAGAGTACTTATGCTTTAAACAAATAAGGAAAATTTGCTTAAGTTTGCAGAGGAAACTCCATTCCTGCCTGTCGCAGTACCCATTAATTAATTATTTAGCCAGATGCTGGGACAGCCCTTAAACTCCAGTGCCAGCATAGCCCCAGGTGTCTTGGTGGGCAGGTGATGGACTTTACACACCTCATGTTGTTCCTGTAAAGTGCAGGTCAAACCTAAGGAAAACCCCTTCATTGCAAGGAAAACTCAGCAGTGATCATCTTGTAGGACATTTGATGAAAGAGCACAGGACCAAAAATCAGAAAATTTGAGGTGGTGACAATCGAAATTAAAACAGAAAATAAGCTGTGAATGAGGGATTCCTGATGAGAAAGTTCTTTTTGTACTTATTATTAGACCTGGACAGAAATGCTTGATGAAATTGCTGAAAAACACTCTGAATAAACACTCAAATAAACAAAAAACATTTGTAAAATTTGGTCAAAATCTATAAATCCAGTCAAAATCTACATGTAGTCATGGACAAAAGGAAATTATGTGAGAATTTTTCAAGAGGATGTTGCATTCCTGAAAGGATAAAGTAATTTGCTTTCATTTTTCCAACTTTTCATTCAAAACCAACATTTTTGTTTGAAATTTGACATACTTCTAAAAATAATACTGAGCACCTAAATAATTCCAAATATTTTGATAGGACTTAAAGTAAGTGCTTAGGCTGTATACGAAATTAAATTTTGAGTTCACAGGGGAATCCATGGTTCACCCAAGCTGATTTCTTACACCACCTAATTTTTCAGTTCTGCTGCCAAATGGAAGAATCAGTATTCTTTGGCTGCTGTGATGCCTAATGTCACATCAGCAATGCAGGAAATAATTTTGAGACCCTCCAATCAGGCACAAAAGCTTGAGTATGCACAGCAAACCAATTGACTGTTCTAGCCATTTCAGTGGCGAGCAGTCTGAAATCCCTTTCCAGATGTCCAAACTATGGGTTACAGAGAAGAAGAGAGGCAACAGGGAAATGAAATTTAACAAGGTTGGGGTGAAGGGAGGGACTTTCCCTGTTGTCCTTTAGGTATATATCTTCAAGACAAGTGAAAAAGGACCATAAAATGAAACAGGGCTCTTTCTGGTTGAAACACCATCTCTTTCTTCAGGGACAGATGAACGTAACCCACAGGCTTAGTCCTTCATCACAGAGGCACTGATAAATCTGTGAGATTAATTGTAGAGTGGAGATTAGCACCCACCGTTCAGCATCAAGCTCTGAGCATTAAACTAATTACTAGGTTCCAGCACTGCACGACTTCCCAGCAGGAAGGCACTGCCCTATAAATCATCATACACAAGTGGCATTTAGCCAGAGATGTTAAAAAATCTTCCTCCTGGGAATGCACCCATCGTAGGAGCTGGTTTCCCTTTCTGTTCCAAATACAAAGCCTGTTTGCCCCCTTTGTGGTAGGAAAGCATGGAACAAAACTGTGTCCCCTTTGCCCTGCCACCCTCAACACAGTTACCCTGAGGGGTGTTGGTATGGAAAATCTTAAAGACATTTGAAGGGTGGGAGATATGCAGGCTAAAGCCATCAGGATTTCCCAAAGCCAGAGTGGGTTCCCAGAGAATCACCATGACTCCCACTCTGTTCATCCTCAGCTGTTTGCATTGCAATGAATGGAAAATAGCCATTTATTTTTACAAATGCCAGGAGCCAATGCAGCTTCCCCACCTGCGTTCTCACTGTGGCATCTCAGGCATTTCCCTGCCGTTTACCGCAGCACAAATACTCCAGTGCTGTTACATTTTACAGACTTTTACCAGAAGAGGATATTAGGGAGAGGGAAAGGGCAGTAAGCTGCTAGGATTTTGCTCTCTCATCTTTACATGTTTCCAGCCTGCTCCTCAGCACTGCAGCAGAGCACTTCCCTGCGGAGCATGAAGCCATGCGGCTAATGTCCCCCATCTGTGACTCTCTCTCTCATCCCCTCCCTGGTGGGCAGTGCTGTCTGTGCCTGCATGGCCTCAAAGTCCTCAGCAAAGGATGACGTTTGGGCTTTCAGGTCCTGTACCCAGCCCCTTTGCTCAGTGCTTGTAGGGCAGAGGACCCATTAAAGCGTCCTGTTCTCGGAGCGATGCTGGTGGAGTGTGTGGTGGCTCTGGGTTTCTTGGGGATACCCTCTTTTTGAAATAGAAGGGACTGCAATGGACAGAGTGCTGTTTTCTCTCCTTCCTTTGCAGCTAGTGGATCAGGACATATTCTGAGACCATTTAACACATGCTTTCTGGCTTTCCTATCCTTGCTTGCAAAAATCAGGTCAGCTACCTACCGTGTTTGTCTCACCCAGCTCTGGAGCTTCTCTGAGCTCCTCAAGAACAGGGGAGGACCCTGCATTTCCTAGAAAAAAAGCAAATTCAGGAAATGACTTGTCCTTGCAGGTTGAGTTTTGTGTTGCTGGGTAGTAGTGAATGTGGTGCTATAGGAATTCTTACTGGTGGTGGCCAGCTGGCAGTCCAAGAGCTTAGTCTAGTCCATGTATTATCCAGTCCCTGGATTGCCAGATAGTCATCAGTCCAAGCAAACCAGAAATATTATTTTAAATGTGTTGCAGGAGGGGAAAAGAGGGTTATACCCTGGCAAATTTTATTTGATCAACTGCGCTATCATACTGAATGGGAATGAAGGTAGTACTGAACACAGAGCAGTTGGCCTGCTGTAAGAAGCATCGTGATCTATAATATCAGTCCTGCTCAATGTCTCTCCAAATAGGAAGCAGCAGACAGAAAAAAACAGCTATAACAAGGTTTCAGGCTGGAGATCCTAGACCACTTCCCAGACACACAGAACTGTTGGGCCAAGACAGAGGTGATGGTGCCATCTTGGCTGCAGAAGGATATGAAAACCAGGGCTGTGCTAATTGCCAGCCAGGCAGCACAAGCTCACGAGAAGATCTGGACGTCACCGTGGCTGTCAGGTTAGGTTTCTGTACAGATGAGTCTGTCTGCTCCCAGACCGATGGCAGCCCTTCAGCACTGTATCCAAGTCAGCCAACCTTTTTGTGACACGTTTTACACAAGGGTAGATGGCTACTGTGACTCTGTGAAAAGCCAGACATCTCTAACTTAAAGTTTCAGGCTTAGCTTTGTTTGCATCCCTTAGCTTTTTGTGTAATGCCAACTGCAAGAGAGCACTATGCTGAGCTTATATGTAAACCCCTTTCCCAGACCAGTGGGATCTGTGTCCAGAGTTTTGCATTTCCACCTCCAGCTAATGAGAGTGAGGAGGAGATGTAGTTTGGGTGCCCACCTCAAGGTAATCTCCAAAGGGATAGATATTAATAAGCCACTGGATAGATTTTTACCTGCTCAGTGCCTTCCAGGATCTCTCAGCAAGCCAAATGCCAAGCCAAGGTGGGAGGCCTCAATTAAATGTTCTGAGGGTAGATGGAAGGGTGCAGGAGGAAAATTGTCTCTCCCACGACGCACAGCAGCTGCTTAATGCCAGCCAGATTTCCACAGATTGAGAGGTCAGCTCTGAAACACAGATGTGTGAGAAAGAGAGGGAACGTGAGGGGGAGAGTCATACATGAAGCTATTTATTCAGTGTCTACAAAAACTTCTATGGACTTGGAGATGGGCTCTGGATGTCTCTGGAAAAGGCAGAGTCATCAGCCATGCTTTGTTTCCAGGATTTTTTCAGGCTGAAATGCTGTGAAAATCACTGGCTTTTGCTGCAATGCAACCACACTTTGACTGGGAAGTGGTCCATATTTCTGAGACACTCTGTAAGGAGAAGGAGGAGGTTTTTGGTTTATAAGAACGTTCTGCCATGAAGTTACAGGACATCATTTCTCACTGGAGTAGCAGAGGCACATACGGCTGTGCTCTGAGGTCAGGATCTCAGTCTCCCATGAAGGTTCCCTTCCAAGGACCTCCCTTCTGGATGCTGGATGGTCTCAAGACATCAGTTTGATTACCCTCAGGTTCATGACTCATGACGGCCACTACTCCTTCATGAGATTGCTTGCTGATGACTAGTACCGTGCTGATTTGGCTTTTACCACCAGCCAAATTGCAGTGCTTCTCTTTTCCCCCACTGCATGGACTTTCTGAAATGTTCTGAGAAGCAGCTCCTGGTACAACCAGAGGAAATTACCCCAGGGTTAGTCTTTGAGGTAGGCTAAGTGACAAGTACCATTAATCAGAGCAAATAACAACAACAACAACAACAACAACAACAAATATATTTACTGGGATTTAATTCACCAAAAGAAAAGGACAGTACAGTGTGGCAAACCAGCTCATCTCTCCAGGGGCTGTAACACAGCACAGCTCTGTGGGGTTTAGCAGATTTCTACCACGCAGCTTCACACAAGGTTTTACCTCTCCCTTAAATTTCCCCTTCCTCTATTTCTTTTGGAAAAAAAGAAGAAAAAAAGTCTCTTAGTCAGTGTCCAGGCAACTTCAAAGGATCAGAGCCGGGATTTGCCTTGGGATAGTGAGAATGGGGACCTGGGTCCTACTCCAATATGACTCTAAGTAGCTAAGGCAGCAGCAGCTTTGCTGGTTCCTTCGCTATGCAGCTCTGCTGGTATCTCTGTGGGCACCAGTCCATGATGGTGTTGAGGAACAAGTAATTTGGGGAATTAGGGGTGGTCTGTATCGGTACGATGGAAAATAACTTGCTTGCAGAGACAAAGGCAACTGCCAGTAGTGTCAGACTGCAGGGAGGGGCCCCTCTCCCTTCCAGCCAGGTAACACATTAATTGGGCTGTGTGGCTGTTGCAAGTGAAGTCACAAGTTTGCATGCTGAGCACAGGCTGTGAGCTTAGTGACAGTGACATATGGGAGACAATTAAGTAACTGCAGTTATGTCCAGGTTAGGGAGAGAACAGATCCCCTTTTGAACTGAAAGTGTGTGCACAGGTAGGCCCACAGCCCGGGGTTAGGAATGACACATGCCAACTTCCCGCTGTATGTACAAGCTTCTTGTTCACATCTGGCATTACAGAGCCCTCTCCATTCCCCAATCAGAGTGGAAGTTTGTTCTTTAGCAAATAGTTACTTGGTTTCTTGGCTTGATGTCTAAAGCCTGGATGTCTAATTTCACCTTACGACGGTCTCTAAGCTCAGCTGTCTCCCCAGGCCATGCCCAGCAGCTTTAATTCTCCTGCTGTAGGTGATGGAATCAGCATTCAGGACTGACACAAAGTGACAAACTCACTCTTCATAATAAACATCCCAAAGGCATTCAGCTCAGGTGTTAGGGTTTTACCTGCTATGGGAAATGCAAGCCATTGGGGAGTGGCAGCAGGACAGGTGGAAATGCTGCAGAGATAGGCTAGGATGCTCATATTGGGTAAGAACCAGCAGACCTCTTCTCCTCCTCCCAGACATCTTGTTTTTAGGAGAGGGGAGACAGAGCAGCTGGAACAGGCAGAGGCAGCAGTGGTGGAATGAGCCCTGCACCATTTTGTAGCTCCTTCCAGCAGTCCCAGGGGGCAAGTACTGCCTATTTTTAGCTCCTGAGGTAGCTGAAATACCACCGTGATGTTCATTAACGGCAACCCTGTCAGATGGGAGCTGCCAGGCAGAGGAGTGGGGGGGTTGGTTGGCTGTTTTGTTTTGCTTTATTTAATTGCTGGCTGCAGCACAGAGGCAGAGCGTGGCGGGAGGCTCAGCTCCTCTCACCTCAGGAAAAGCAGGAGCAGCAGACCCGGGGGAGGCAGGCAGGGAAAAGTCAATCAGGCAGTATTTAAAAATCTACCTGCTGGGCCCAGGGGGAGTTGGAGATTTTAATGTCACTCCCAGCTTGAGACGCAGCCTGGAGAGTGAGAAAAGAAAGGGGTATCTTCTCTTCTTGGATCCTTAATTGCTCGTTAAATCATCTAACAAATGCCTGAACTCCTGGATGGCCCCATGCTCCTTGACAGAGGGACTTCGGCCTTGGCAGGGGGAAGAGGTATTTTTAAAAGTACTCATTTCACCTGCTTTTTCTGGGTCTGTAAAATCACGAGTTCAGTGGTTCACTCGTCAAGATTAAAAGTCTGGAATATTTTTATTACTGTTCAACAGGAGCAATAAACTTTCCTTCGAGTTTGTCCTCTGTTTCAGCCTGCTGACACTCAGTCTGCCCTGCAGGCAAGTGTCTGTGCTGTGGGAGGGCAGCCTCTTCTGTTCCCAAAAGGAACCTCCAGTGACAGCAGAGCAGCATGTACCAAAATAATTCCCTGCCCTACATGCTCAGCCCCACTTCTGGCCCAACAGACTTAGAGATAACCACAGCCAGAGATGTCTGTGCCTGGTCACTCCCGTTCTGCCCTGTCATTGCTGTTCATCTTGGTCTTCTGCTCAAAGCCCCCTGTGTTGGGTCTTACTCACAGGGATTAAGTAGTTGAAGTCTCAGTAGTTGAAAAGGTGTCGCAGCTATTTCCCAGCACAGAAAATATGACAACTGTTTCGCAAAAAGCAGTCGGCAGTTAAATCCACAAAACTCAGAAGAAGTCCAGACCCTGCCCATGACAGCTGGAGAGCTTCAAATGTGTTTTGCCATCACAGACAGATGGACAGATCTGTGACTTATAACCCCCTCCCCTGTAGTCAAGATAACATAGAAAGATGTCCTTCTACCTGAGGGGAAGCATGGATGTTATTCCTGCTTCACCCATGCACAAATAATGGGGCCAAGGCAGACCGCAGCCATTAGCAGTTTTTATGACATTTAGAGTCTGTGAAAAGAGCAGAATTGCAGCTCCAGCAGGGCAGGCAAGCCATACGGAAGATTTATGAATATTCACTCAGCTCACAAAGCACTCCGGGGCAGAAAACAAGCTTTTGAAATTAACTGAACTCTTCAAGGTTCTTCGTTTGTCTTGGCTTTGAGGTGTGAGTCACCAATACTTTTCCTCCAAAATGAGCAGAGTCTGTACAGAGTGCTGGGAGGATTCCTGGGCACTAAAATATGAAGTCAAGTGCTCTGTGAGAAAGACTTTATATTCATAAAGCCTTCAAAGCATAGATTCCACCCCATTAAGTTTTGTGGGATACAGTACTGAGACATACAGTACTGAGACTTCTTCAGCCCATAAAGCCTGGATGTTCAGGGGACTTGAGGCTCTTTCACTGAGCACTGAAATCTCCAGCAGCTTCAGTCTCCAGTGGTTTGTTTTGGCGTCCAGCAATTTTTCAACGATTTCAGTGTTCAACAAAGAGGCTACAGAGTTTTGATCCTGACCATGCAGACCCTGTCATACACTTGTCATTCCCATCCATACAATAAGGTTATTGTGGTGCTCCTCAATGATAGCACTTCTAATTGTACCCAGCAAAGTATGGGCAGAGCTGCACGCCCCTCTCGAGATTTCTGGTTTGCACTTCCTGGTTTAGATCAAACACTCTGGAAGGCAAAGACTTCTACCTGCATTTGGCCAAGACTGGGTCAGTCTAGCAGACAAGTGGCAAGGCAGTAAAACAAGGAGGTTGTCTTCACAAGTTTGCTGCACACACACCAGGAACAAGAGCTCCTCTTTTCCAATTAATTATAGCAACCATAATTGGGTTTGTTTCAGTTGGTAGAAATATGAGAAATCTTCAAAGCAATAAAAGAAAAACTCTGCAGATTAGCCAACATCCCAAGGGTTTCAGGAGTCTGTGAGTGGTGTGGGACATTTACTTCTTGTAAAGAAAGCAGAGAGGATCATGAGTTTGAGTGTCCTGCTTCACAAACTAGTGAAGCATCAGCCACTGTGGATTATTACGGTAGGGCTGAACTCAGCTATTCCAAGGCTGTCTAGACGTTCCCATCCTAAATCTGAGACATCTTCCGGACCCAAGTTGTGTCAGAGCACTATCCTCCAGGAAAAGTTGTTGTCCCAGTGAATCTTATTTTTCTCACTAAAAAAGATTCCATCTGAAAATGGCCAGCTGGCCCTGCCCTCACTGCCATGCTCCGTAACCCTGGGAGATTCCTTTCCCTCTGAGTCACAGAGCACCACAGCCAGCCAAGGTGGTCTGCATTAACATGAATTAGCCCTCTTAGCAGGGGTTCATAGCAAAGAACAAGAATTCAGGAAAAGCAATAAACCAGCATCTGGGAAAAATTGTTTCTGGAGTCTTTCTGCTGTTCTTTCTGATACAAAGCCCCCACTTCAGCAAAGTTCCACAGTTGGTTAAAGCGGGTGTTGTTGCTAACAATTTTAAATAGCCTTGTACATGTATGAATTTCTTTCTGTTCCTCTGAAATTCCACACTTGTGCAGTGCAGACTGCTTTGTCTGCTGAATAGAAATACTTGTTGATGTGAGGTGGATTGTACAACCTTTTTCCTTGTGATTTCCTTCCTCCATCCTCCTTTAGCCCTTTCAGATGGATCACACAGTGTGGATGCTAAAGCCCCATCTGAGAAACACAGCCTCTTTACTCCTGATGGTTTGGTGAACTGTTTCTGAAATCTCTGGCTCCAAATTCTGCCTTGAGCATCTATGTGACCTCTCGTTTCTTTCCTCTGCAGGCTGATGCCAAGATGGTCTGCGATGTCGTAAGTCGGATGGAGGACACAGAGCCCTTCTCTCCAGAGCTGCTGTCAGCTATGATAAGGCTCTGGGGAGACTCTGGGATCCAAGAATGCTTCAACCGGTCCCGGGAATATCAACTTAACGACTCAGCCCAATAGTGAGTATCCCTGTCCATCGTCTTTCATGTTAAGAAGCTGCATTTGGTTTTGTTAAAGTTTTAAGTGAGGTGAATGACCTCATAGCAGTGGAACTGAATGTGTCTCTGCTTAGTCTGGGATCTGTGTTGTGTCACAGGCTGCTGCAAAGCACAACAGATCACGCAGGGACATTCATGTCCCTCTCGGCCAGTCTGGGGTCAGGTCTGTGACCCCAAGGCCAGGTTCCCAAACTGCTCCCAAATGGCTCAAGGTAGGTTTTTGCAAACATGGATCTAGAGAATATAAGCAGATCATCCTGTGGGCGCAAGTGATGGCTCCTTTGTCTATCTGATTTAGAACAGAAGGGTGTGACCAGTACAGCAGTACAGCTCTTGGGTTTGCTTTTCTGGTAGTTGTATCATGTACTGATAGGTCAGTTGGGTTACAGCCAAGGGTAAGGGATATCTTTACTTTTCCAGGAGCATTGACTTATTCTTGTAAAACAGTTGGTGGCTTCTCTACCATTAGGGACCACATCCAGATGTCATTCAATGGTGATTGCCTGAATCCATGGCTTTGGTTCATACTGTCATGAAGACCGAATATCCACCTATAAATGGCTACTGTGGCTCTGAAGAGACGTTGAGTGTCTCCCAAGTTTCAATTCAGACCCATTTCTAATGATAATTGATCCAATTTATTTGCTTCCACCTAAGCCAGGAGACTAAAGGTTTTCATCCCATAATTTCAATCACAGCATCTGTTGCAGTCAGACAAAGCGCCCCTGGCCCTGGACTGTGTTTTGGGCAGGAGTCAGCCAAAGGTGGTTAAGTACAAACATAAGGAACAGGCAAGCACAGAGTGTTCATTTCTCCAGTTGTACCCTTGGACCTTTTTGTAGTCAGGGAAATAGCAGCTTCCCAATGGTGTCAGGACACCAGTGCTAATTTTGGCTGTCACAATATCCCATATCAACAAGTCCACCAGCTGTTTCGTGCACTTCTGGAATTGTTATTGCATGCTTGGATTGTTTAACATCTCTGCTTGGGGTGTTCCTGGATATCTACCAAAACACAACCCAGGCCCTGGCGTGGCTGCTGGTTTTGTTCTGTGAGGTGGGCCTGGTGCTCCCAGCTGCACCAGCTGCTCCCGTCCAAGCTGCCAGGGCAGTTGGGGGGAGCAGCTCTCGAGGTGCTGCAGCAGAAGGCAAGTGATGACACATCATTTGGCATCAATGGGAAACTGAATGGGAAACCTGCAGATGTGTGGTTGGTGACACAGCATCCTTACCCAACCATGATCACACCTCTGAGATGATCCTGGCATTCTGCTGCCTTTTAATCAGTACTAGGTGGATGATGGTTAATCTAGATTTCATTGCCTGTAATAGCAAAATCTGCTTTCTCTTGCAAGCAGCTTTTTCTTTTTTTCTTTTTTTTTTCTTTTTTTCCCCACAAAATAAGGGTATGATGGCATAAACATACCTTTAGAGATATAAATTATCTAAAATGCCAGTCCTAATTGCATTACAACCTTGTGGAAAATTTTTCAATTGTTTTAGAGCCAATTACCTTGAGGAAAGTATTTTGATTTTCCTTCCATGCAAGATAGCAGTTGAAAATAATCAGAGCCCTCCCAATATGACCAGCTGCTGGGCAATTCATCAGCAAGAGCTCTGAAACCACAAGCAGTTTCCAGACATCAGCTGAAGAGGCTCTGTGCTGTAGTATTCACAGCAATTTCAATCTGGGGTTGCAGCCCAGCCAAATGAATCCTGGTGTCTCTGACAAAATCTCTTGCATTCAGATGAGGATGGTTGACCCTCCTTGCCAGGCCAGTGCTGTGCTGCCTCTCTCCTTAGCTGCACTGTGAGTTGTGCTGTGGCTGGACACCTTTCTTCTCTGGGCTAGGTCGGATGGGGAAGCTGGAGATAACAAAATCCTTCTCATTTACAGCCCTGCTGGTGTTTAGGAGCCTCTGGTGGTTCCCCCACTGGGAGCAGAGATGCTGTCACATGGCAGGGCACCATAACACGTCCTGCTGCACCTCCAGGCCCTGGTGCCATCCCAGAAGATGGTGGTGCAAATGGGAGCTCAGTTGGCATTTATGCATGCCCAGTGGACTCCCAGTGAAAAGAGGCATATATTTTATTTAATCCTTCAATGCTTTAGGGTTGTTTACTTTTGCATGAGTAACAGATTTGAGACAGTTTTATATTTTTTTCTCACCCTGGGAAAAGGTTTATCTTTATTGACACTGATACTGGATTTAAAATACTAACAACTACAAATGTGTTTTCATTAGGGCTGAGAAAAATAAATTCCAGGCAAGAACTGAATTCTAAGTTCCCCAAAGTCTGAAAAACAGTGACGGGCAGTGAGCTTAACTAGCATTTCATTTCAGGCTTCTCTTGGTGTTAAGTCGTAGGGACTAGAGTTTGCTGGCAGGAGGGAAGTTTCCTGCAGGAGTTGGAGATTATGCTCTGTGGCTGCTCAGCACTTATCACAAAGCCTGAAGGCACCAAGTGACCAGGTCGTTTTGTGGCCAGCACGGTGAGACCTTCAGGAGTGCTCCTGGCACTTTCCTTCACCCCAGAAACTATCCACCAAATGCCCTGAATGCTTTTTAGTACCTCCCCCCACTGCTTGGCTATTTCTAAGGAACCACCACCTGGGCTTCTCTGAGTCAGTGCTGCTGTTTATCCTTAATTGCTCTTCCAGTGCTTTACCTTGAATTTTTTTAAATGGCTGGAACAACAGGCCTTCTGTTGCAGCCCCTGGGAAACCAAGTCACAGGCTAATCAACAGCCTGCAAGGGTCAGCAGCATGGCTCTTACTAGTCTGTCATCAGTTTCACTGGAAATAGATTTACTCTTTTGTGTTAGACTAAACAAGAAATGAGTAGTAGCTCCCTTCTATCAAAGATGGGCCAGAGCACCTTGCTTTCCAGACTCTGATATATGCAAACAGTGTGGAGTTCCTGCAAAGGTTTGTTTCTTTTGGGCTCTAAAGTCAGCCGGTCCTTAGCAAAGATTTTGTAGCCACTGCAAAGGAGCAGTAGAAAACAGACTTTTGCAAAGAAAAAAACACGACCAAGGAAGAGGAAAGGCTCTGTAATGGACCCTCTGTGTCTTGGACTGCAAAAAGCAAAACCATAAGGAGGGCAAGACGAGGGATGAGAGTGAGATGTAGCAATTGGTTTAATCTTTTTTGTTGCTGCATTTTCTCATAGTTCCCTAAGGCAAATTTACGGGTGGGTTGCGTTCCACATTCCTAATATCTTGATTATGTTTTTATTCCTACTTAGTCTCCTCTTCCTTTCTTGTCTCTGTGCCTAGGAGCTAAATCTACCTCTGATCATCAAAGAGTCTGGGCATTGTTGATGTCTTTTTCTTCTCCAGCCAGTTTCTGTCTGTGGAAGCACATCTGTGACCCACATTTTGCTTTCAAAATCAGCAAAATAGAGGTTTCCAGCTGGTTTCCTTAATCTCCTACTTTTGTTCAGATTTTAAAATTGTCTTGTGTTTCCTAGCCTCGAGTTCCTAACTAGGCTGGTCAGTGGAGTGCAGCACACAGGGCAAGTCTGATCTTAACCACCCAGGGATGGGGACCTGCTTTGAACAGCCTCCAAACTTCAGGGGGGAAATGGAGCAGACAGAGCATCCACACGAGCACTGATTTTCCATGTGCATCTCCAAACAGGAACAGGCCCTGCAAGATGTGTAGGCAGGCAGAGACAGTTTGCAAGTACACAGACACAAAAAAGCCAGAACTTATCTCAAGTTCTTCTCCTCCTGCTTCCAAGTACTTTGAAAGATCATTTGATAATGCCAGGGCTGTGAAACTACCGTGAAAATGTAAAATATTTTAGGCCTGCATTCAACCCATCCATCTTCACACATATCAGAGGTGTCAGGGCTAGGAAGCTTGTTGCCTTTGGCTCCCTCCATCAGGAGCCAAGGGAGGGAGAGATGCCTCTGAAGAGGGATACAGACCTCACTGATCAGTGGAGAAAGAGAGATGCAATTGTGTTTGTTGCTCTACCACAGCTAATCACAGCATTGACATCTCCAGTCTGTGCCAAATACTGAGCCGTAACTGGACAACATTTTGGTTATTCCATCTTCAAGAACTGGTCTGGCAGTGCCTTACAGAAAAACCAGACTCAGAATAAAATACTGCAGTGCCTTCCTTCTCACCCCATCTTGTGTGGGACTGTTTTCTGATCTATTTTCCTTGCAAAAGAATTGTCTTTTCACGATGCTATCACCTTCCCAGCTGATACTTACTGCATCCCACGTGCCAACACACACTTTGCATCAAAAAAGCAGTTAAGAAAGTAGAGCCAGATGTTGTTTTAATGTGGTGAATGGCTTCCAGATTGAGCCCTGACAAGGCAGCACTGAAACAGACTGCCCAGAGATGCTGTAAAATCTCCTTCCTTGGAAGTGCTCAACACTGAGCCACCTGACCTAACTTTCAAACTGAATTTAACTTTGAAGTTGGTCCTCCTTTGAACAGGGGGATGGGCCAGATGAACTCCAGAGGTCCAACCAACACTGGAACTCTTGGATTTGTTTTTTCCCTTTGCTATTTCTTTGATAACATTGGGTTTAAAAGAGAGAAAGGGTCTTTGAGGTTTGCTGCAGTTCTTGTGTCTAGTCGTGCAGGACCATGCAGCTCTATGATAATGTCCACATCCCACAAGTCCCATGGTCTAAACATTTACCTTACTGGCTTCACCAGCAAGGCAAACATTTAGACCACGGGACTTGTGGGACTTGGTCATTATGCATGACTGTCAGGACATGATCCATTTTAATGAGCTGCAATTGTTTCTGGCACACTTAGACTGAAGAAAGAAAAATTATAGGTCAAGGTTTTGCATTAATATTCCCATCAGGTGTGTAGATTCCATTTTCTCATCACAGCTCTTGCATTAGAATATGGTTTTCTGCACACCCATCTTACTTGCGCCTGTCACTTGCGCTCCCTTGCATTTAATTGGAGGCAGTAGCAGCATAAATGGAACAATCCAATTAATTGGGATGACTTGCATTGCGCTGTTTATTGAACAATCCACCTTTGTGTCTTGGAGCCCAATAAAGCAGAAAGGAAAAATACATCACAAGTGTAGAGGTAGGTACATTTGTCTGAATTTATGGTTTAATTTACCCCAGTAAGTAAATATGCCCACCCGCTCTGAATAATCAAGATTCCCCTATGACAAGCAAAACAAAACAGTCCATAAAGGCCAGAGATGGTTGACTGGAATCACCAACCTTGCTCCATTCCCACAAATGAGATGCAAATCTATTTCCAGGGAGGAGCAGCTCTTCAATGTCTGCTGATGCTAGTGCTGGAGTGGGGCTTTTCTAGTCAGCAAGGTGAGGGAGACACGGGCAATCTGAGTTTCAGCCTGTTATAGTCTAGCAGGGCTTGGGCTTGGTAGAGGTCTTAGGTTTTGTTATTGTCCTCATAAATTAAGGAATTGCTATTGTTATATGACTTCACCCAGGACTGAGTGTGAGGTGGAGGAAGAGCACTATAGGAAAGACATTGTTTTTTAAATCAGCTGGATGTTTTCCAGCATTTCCCCCTCAGTCCAGCCCTCCATCCACCTGGAACACCCGATTTCACCAAACTGGGTGCAAACTCTCCAGGGGCTGCCACTGTTGGCCCAAAGCAAAGGCACCACACTAGATTATCTTGACAGTGGGTGTTAAGTCATGCTCACCTTCCTATCCCACCAAACTCTGACAGGATAGCATGAGGACTGAGCTTCTTTGGCAGAACACTCACAGGCAGAGGTCTGCATAACACAGCCTCATCATAAGATATTTGATATCATCATAATGCCCATCCAACTTCACCCCTCTCAGATCCCAGGGCAGAAGCAGAGCTCCACCAGACCCACTCTCTTTTGGGGTACAGCTCTGAAGGGATGCAGGAGATAGACTGCCCTGCAAGGAGGAGCAGAGAAGCCACACAGGTGGTTCATTCCTTGAGGACAAAGGCACAGCAGTACCTGCCACCTCCCTGCCATTTTTCATTCTGTATTGCATCATAAGTGTGTTTGCATCATAAGTGTGTTTGGCCTGTGATTAGTAAAATCTTGACATCTTGATAAGTAAATTGGAATTTAATGAGACAATTAAATGGGCTCATCAGATTGGGGCTGTCCCCATTTTGGCAAAGATCACACCCAAAAGGGTAGGAGCTGAGGTAGTTCACACTGCCTGGAGGAGGAGACACTGCAGAACTTGGAAACGATCTCTTCTCCTTTCACATTTTGCTTAGTGATGAGGAGCAGGCAGCACCAGCTATAAACACAGCACAGGGCATCCCCCCAAGGAAACCTGCTGAACCATAGTCCTGAACCCCGGATAATCTGTTCTCATCTCTGACTGACAGACCCAACAGGAATTTCTTCCTGCCTTGTGAACGGCTGTGGGTGACAGATTCGGCACAGGAAGATTTGACTTTTTTTGGCTGAGTATTTGTGTATTTTTAGGCTGAAATGTCCTTATGAAACCAGCTGGAGCTGGCAGACTGCCACCAAGGGTTGGGGTTGGATTTTTTTTGTTCCGTTCAGTTTGTTTTTTCACTGCTGCCCCTATTGCTGGCTGCAGCCCCCCTCTCCCGCCAGCTTTGCCCTTCCACAGGCAGCACTCACACCCTGCAGTGAGCCTCTCACTGTGTCTCCCACCTTTCACCCTAGCCTCCTCCTCATACCGGGGCATGGCAGTGCTGGGATGCAGCTTCACAGCCAGGGAGTCCAGACTCTCCTGGGAACCCAGAGCCCCTGCTCCTCCTCCCTTGCAAAGCCAAGGAATCTGAGCTTCCCTCTCCCTGTCTGCACCCTGAGGTTTGGCGTACCGTGCACCCCTGCTCCTCCATCACAGCCTGCCCTGCAAGACAAATAGCATCATTCACATGGGCTGAGGGCAGGAGATGGGGTATCTCCTGAGAGCTGCACTAGAGAGGCTCTCGGGGCATCCTATGGCTCCTAGAAGCTCCTTAGGGAACTGGATAGCTCTAGCAAGGCACACGTCTCTCTGTGTGTGTGATTCCTGCTTTATGCCAGCCAGTCAGCAGCCGGCTCTGTGCACCACGGGCTCTGAGCCCTGTCCCCAGCAATGCATGTGACCACGTGGGGACCATCCGGTTGCTCTCAGCCTCCTGATTCTGCAGTGTGTCTGCAGGAAAATCTGTCAGGAGACCACCATGCTGAGGCTCTTCACATGGCTGGCGTCAGGTCTGGCACCATCTGTGACACTGGGAGGTGAGCGCGGCAGTGGCATGTGGTTTCCCGATGTATTTGCTATCCATTTGAAATCCTTAAATGGCAAAGAATGGCAGGAATTTCTTTGTAGCCAGCTCCAGGAAGGAGCAAGCTGTCTTCCACACAGGTCTGCAGGCACCAGTGGTGGCAGTGTGATGGGGAGATGCTGCACAGCTGCCTGCAGCTACTCCCTACGTAGAAATCATCCCAGTTTGGAAGGAAAAGCTGAAAAAGGACTTTGCTGCAGTTAGGGAGCACATATTGGGAGCTCTGGGGCAGAGCTGCCTGCACCAGCCATGGGGTGAACAACCCAGGAGGAGCCACTCCAGCCTAGGACAAGCCGTGCCAAGAAGGACAGATCAGCTCTGTGTGCTCAGGATGCAATTACCTTCCTTTCCCCTCCTTCACAGTTTGTGATTCCTTCATAGATCATCCCATTCTCCATCCTGTGCCCTGCTCAGGGCTCTGGCACCACTGTGCCAAAGTGGTGCAGTTCATCAGTCCCCACAGTGCAGGAGAGCTCCCAAAGCTTCTGAGTGCTAGAGATGTGCAGCTGCTGGCACTCATTCCTCCCACCCCCTCCTGGGGACCAGTCAGTGCACACACACACACCCGTTCCACTAGAGGAATGCAGCATCCCCAAGCTCACATTAGGAGTTTTCTCCAAAATCCAACTTTAAGGTTAGGAGTTAAATCCAAAACCAAGCACAAGCTTAGCTGAAACTCCCTGTTTTTCAGGATATATTAAGACAACCATTGGAAAATTGCTTTTATCTGCTGATTCCTAAACCCTCTGGCTTGTACTTTAAAGCCTTTTGTGAACAGTAGAGCTGGAAAGCCCTTTTTTATTTCCTTAAGCAAATAGCCCATCTAATATCCAGCCTTGAGGGGCTTGAGAGAGCAAAAATGAAGGGGGGGGGGGGGAAAAAGGGATGCAGCAAATGTTGTGACACACCATAAAATCAGAAGATCACAGGACTCTGCAATGATGGGTTTGAAGCACCAGATCCGTGCCCATGAAGGGAGGGTGGCACAGCCTCTGTTAGGAAGGCAGAGCTCCCCAGGGCCCCTGGGAGCCCGTGGTGCCTGTCAGCCAGCAAGCTGCAGCTCCTTGTCTCGGGTCCCCGGTGGGGACAATAACATGCTGCTGTTTATGAGCTGCTGACGTCCACGGCGGCGAGAGCAGCACAGGCAGCAGCAGAGCGAGGCAGGAGCTGGTGGGGTTGGGCAGGCAGAGCATGGCAGGAGGGCTGGGGGAGCCCCACGGGAGCAGAGTCCCAGCACCTGGCCAAGACATTTCTGTGGGCCGGGATTTGCTCTGTGGAGCTTGGGGCACTGGTTCTTTCACAGACTAATTGATACAATAACTCTAATTAGCCCTGGAGCAAACAGCACTTTGTGTCTTGCTTATCCAGGCCATGTGCTGAGCCAACATTCAAGCCCCACCCATCGAGCTGCCCTTTGGATTGGAAGAGGGGAAATATGGGGTCCTTTCTCCAGGACTCAGCAGCATGGGCACGTGTTTGGACATGGCCAGTGCCATGTGTGTGGAAAGGGAGTGTCTTGGGAGAAAGCTGGCACCAGGGGCATTCAGGCACAAGCTGTGCAGGAGGCAAGGGGGTTGAGCTTTTCCTTGGGAGTTCAGTACAGCCCTGTGGAGACCAGCTCTCCTGGGCTGGGTCCCTGCCAGGGGTGGCCTTCCTGCCTCCACTCTCTCTGTGAAACCTGACAAGGGGGTGTTTTGTACCTGTTTTTCCCCAGAGCACACACAGATGAGACTATCATTGATTTGGGCAGCAGAACCAAAGGCAGACAAACGTGATGCTGTCACAGCATTGCTCATGTGCCACTCTCCCATACGAGCTGGGCATGAGCCCCATCAGCACAGGGGGCCTAACACACTGCAGACAGATTTTTGACCCTTTCCTATATTTTTTTTTTGCCCCTGCAAAATGCTAGCTGGGACTAACGTGTGCTAGGTTCATAGCAGTCCATTCATCCACACCTTTTACACTATTACAGTAAAAGTAACAGAGACTGCCTATGAACTTTCATCTTCCCCATATATGTTCCTTGCCTTCAGACCACTGACATATCGCACAGATCCAATCCTAAAACTCCTGCATTGTCAGTTCCCTCAGAAAACCCTATACCCCCCACCTGACTCCCCACATCCCCAGCTCAGGCTCTCAGGATTTTCCTGCAGGGACTGTCAGGGACAGGCACACACTCACTCTGCTTTGTGGACACAGTATTTGTGGGCAAGGTTGCTTAGTTTGTTCATGACAGCAGGAGGAGGCTGGAGAACAGCAGAGCGAACACCCATCCTAGTGCCCAAATCCTCATGCTTACAACGTTCCCCACCTCTGAGACATTTAATGTATTTGAATTCTTGAGTACCTGGAGAAGGGACCTCCTCAGTGGTCCCTGGTCATCCTGGGACTCTCTGGAGACTGAATTTATTGAGGGAAAAAAAAAAGAAGAGAGCCTGGATTTTAGGTGACACCTACTCCATGCTGCTGGGAGGAGAAGGAAGAGATACAGGGGAGAGGGAAGCCAGGCACAAACCGCACCATGGAGCCAGGCCAAGGAAGTGTCAGCTCTGGTTTTGGTGGTTAGTCCAAGTCTTTTGCTGGGGATTTACAGTGCACTTTGTGTTGTTGTAACCTCTTCCTTGCTGGGCTGCATTGTCACCCCAGTGCTGAGCAGCAGGTTTGCTGGCAACACCAGCACTGAAAAGAAATCTAGCACTCTAAAATTGCAAAATCTGGTCCATGAAATACCATGCGAGCAGTCGCTGTAGCTCTGAGGCTTTTACAGCACTTCTAATGGTATAAATCAGAATTTCCCAATCCCTCAGTACTGCTGTTGGTATGTAAGGTTTGGCAATAGCATAAGAACCGTTTCCAAATCCTCCTTCAGGAAAACACCAGCCAGCACATCCTGCTGAGCATCATTAATGTCAGCTTAAACATTTGCAGTTAAACAGATCCATGATCTTGCAGTCCCCAACATGAGAAATACTGCACCAGTGTGCTGAGCAGTGATGCCAAATCTGCCATGGGCAGAAATAGGAGAAAGAAAGAAATAACAAACAAACTCAGGTAAAAAGGCTGCATATTTCTGCCCAGGAGCTCAACTACCTATACCCTGCCCAGGGGACCACAGTTGGGGATGGAAGAGCCTCTTCCGCCTCACATGATAAAGAGCTGCATCTCCAGTGCCACAGTCTTGATCCAGTCCCACCTGCCCTCAGGGCTGGCAGTGCAAGGTGTAGGATTAGCACCCTCTCTGAAGTCCCAGCAAAGACTAATGCAGTGTGGGACTCCCTGGCTTGTCTGGGCATCCCATGGTGACAGTGGGGAGCAAGCAGCTTTGCTCCATGGATAGGGAGGCCTCCTATATGAACATCTAACTCACATCAACAGGGAAAGCCTGAAGAAAAATTGGACAAAATCCAGTTTCCTTCTTTACACATGCTTCCCTGCCTCCCCTGCCACGTGTTCCCATAACAACAGTGCCACATTATGCACCTCCATGGTTTCAGCTGCGGTCCCCCAGCTGCTCCCCTCGTGCCACAGTGGGACACGTCAGGCTGGCTCCCTGCCTGTGCACACCAGGCCTGGGCACATGGGACATGCCTGCTCCGTGGCTCTTTCCTCTGCAATTCTTCTTCCTCTTTTTCCTTACTTCTCATCCATCTTAAATGTCATCAATCCAGTCCTCAGCCCTAGGGACAAGTGTGTCATACAGTGAGTATGTGAAGAAGACCACACAAGAATAAAATTTATGTGGATGTAGAGGCAAGGTACAATCAACAGTGCAGATATGACCCAGATCCGTCCTGCAGCCTTACCCTGTATGGACCTAAGGAGGCATTCCTGGGATTCAGGAGGTTATTTCTATTTTCACTTTGCAGCTGGAGCCAAAAATCCTCTGTATTTTGAGAAGCTTCAAACATTGATTGGATACGGCTGATCCTTCCATCAGCGGGTGCAGTGCCACCAGATGAATAAATCTTGCATGTATCTGTAATTACTGCTTAGCTTGTGTTTAAGTGCTGTGTCATTGATCTGCAGAACTCATCAAAAGCCATAAGGGAATGCATGAAATTATATTGGATGGAGCAGAAAGGTACATGACAACATCCATTTTCAGCCTTGTTTGTTCACCAAAAAAAAAAAAAAAAAAAACAAAAAGAAGAAGAAGAAAGCATTTATTTATCTCCATTCAAATTCTTGTGTTAACTTGTGATTTAATCTTCAATTGCAACACCATTTTATCAGCTGCTCTTTATGTAGGGGATGTATTTCTTTCTCATAGTAGGACTTAATATAATACATTCAGTTTCTACCAGCCTTGCAGTACCTGCGTCTAAGTGGGCAAAATCTCTACTAAAAGCATAGAAGAGTATTGCTTGAGGGTTATAAAACTCAATAGGGAAAGGTCTTGTGGTCAAAGCTTCTGACTGCATTTTAGGGAGCCCCAAGTGACTTCCAAGTACCACCACAGACTTCCCATTGTGTCCTCAGACAAATCATCTATCCCATTAATACTTCTACTCCTAAAGCAAGTGTGATTAATAGTATTTCCATTCTCCAGTGAGAGGCTGGGAGGACACATCAATCCTGCTCAGCAAGAGCTGTGGTGCTCCAGCAGCAGGGAGCAGGGGCAATGCTTTGCTAACCAGCCATCTGCTCGGGGTGCTGTCCTCCCCTCCTGCAGCCAAGAGGAAGCACACCAAAGGCATTTAATGGCGATAAAGCCCACGATATCTGGAAGAAGTCCTGATGTTTTCCAGACCTAATGTTTCTCTGGCCGAGCTCCATCCTCCCACTGCAAGTGAAGTGCTCCTGGGTCTAATCCAAACTTCTCCCACGAGCAGGGAGAAACTCCTGCTCTGCCCACCTGGCTTACTGCAGCACCTTGGCTTGCTCCCAAAAGATATGGTCATTGACAGGTCCTTGGGCGGACAGCAGAGGCTGCTTCTGGCAGGGACATGTCCCCAGGGCACAGAGGAAAATCTGCACAAGCCTAAGTGCAGACAGCTGTCCCCAGCCCTCGTGGAGGGACATGCCTCTGAGGTGGTGTCCTTAACTCATTTCCCACAAAGCCACACCAGTTTTGTGGCTGGGCTGTCCCATACAGAGGATCGAAAACCTGTTTTGTCGTGCAAATGTCTCTCTTGAGCTGAGCACAGGGATCAGCCCACTCCTGCAGAGACCTGGGAGCTACCCAAGGCAATGTCTAGAGGACTGCAGGAGCCTAACCCCAGGGGTGGGTATGTGGTGTCAGGAGACTATGGTAATAGACCTCTGAGGTTGCTTGTGCCAATAGAAGAGGGAGAAAGGAAAAATGAAGGGCCAGCAGGTGACAGCCTTTCCTGGTGAGAACAATCGAGCTATTTTGATATATGATAAACAAATCTTCTCCTGACAATGATTCAGCTGAACATTTTCTAAAGGGTTGAGAAACTCCATGAATTTTCCCTTACGTGTCTCTGCTGCTGGATCTGGCCTGGACTGGAACCAGAAGGCTGCAATACCACAAGCAAAGCTGTTCTTGAAGGAGCCTCAGCCTGACAGCTGCTGAGAAGGACCAGAAAGTCCATTTGCGTAGCACAGATTTTACACGCCCAAGAGATCCACCTCTGTCTGGGATAACTATGATATTTTTAGTGTGCAGCCAAGGGTAAAATTTCCAGGTTTTGTTTTTGCTACCTATGAGTCACATCTGTCCATGGCAGAGCACTGGCTAATTTTGGTACCCATGGTTTTTGGCAGGGATGCTTAAATGACGTTTGATAGCAGAAATCCCCGTAGCTTGCTAATAGATCAGGAAAACGGACAGATGAGAAGATCCAGAGATATGATTCCCACTCCATCACCAGCAACACATCTTCCTCAGCAGGGTGAGTGGATAAATGAGGCCCCTGATTGAAGTCAGCTCCCAACAGACCTACCCCACTCCTCGTAATTGCACCGTCATCCAGCCATGGGCATCCTCCAGCTACCTGATACAGGAGCACAGATCTCATTAAGAAATGCTTTCCTTTGCAGCATTAGCTCTAAATCCCTCACCAGTGCTATCCCTGCTGCAGTCAGACACCAAGCAAAACACTGCAGCTATATCTGATTCTTTTCTTCCACCTTAGAAATGGAGATGTTAATGCTACTTCACCAACAAGTGTGTAAATAGATGTCCCAGGCCTTTGTGCACACCCTGATGAATATCTCTGGCCAGTGGCTGATCAAAAGTCTGTGGGACTGGTTTCATCTGTGGTCCCAGCTGTCTGCTTTCCAGGGCTGGAGTAATTCTGAGTAATTAGCTCATTTGGCCTTGCGGCCAAATTGAATTGTCCTCTGTGCAATGCAAGGAGCACTGGGGCGAGCGATCCTTCGTGCCTGTGCTGGTGTGCTCACTGGAGGCTCTGCATGGAGCAAACTGGGTTAGTTGATGTCTCTCCCCTGTTTGGGCTCAGTAGATGCTTGTGAATGTACCAGGGGCCCTGCTGCAGCACAGGGCCTGCATTCTCTGAGCAAGACTCCTTCCCAGAACAAGCCCTTCATTATCCCAAACTCCCCGGGGCTTATTTTTAGCCCCTCCTTTTCTTTCCTTTCTTCTTTTTACAATATAGAAAACCATCAGCTCCACTGTCAGCAGCTTATAACAGCAGTCCTTATAACAGCAAAGAAAGAAAGCTTCAAACCCACTGACTCTGTTGCATAAAGGTTTAGGCGCAGATCCTGCTCACTTCCACGGTTCCAAGACCCACCATTCCTCATCCCTTTTTCAGTTTTGCTACTGTCCTCCAGAGCTGGGCATCACAAGGAAGCAGAGCCTTATGTAAAGCAGGAGCGAGGCTGGAGCTTTGAGCTTTCCTGTGCCTCAGCCGAAGTTCGCTCAGTGCCTGCGTCTGCCCTGCTGTGCAGAGGACACCTGCGTGCAGGGCCACCAGGAGAGAAGACCTCGCACAGCCTGAGCCGTGCGTCATCCCGGGCTTACGCAGAGCCACTGGACAGACACAGCCCCTGTAAAAATCCTCTGCTTGTAAAACAAAGGCAAGTCTGCCTTGTGGTCAGCAGCTCCGTGCTAAACAACAATTTAAATCACAGACTTCATATAAAACAGAGGCATTGCCCAGATGAGGACGCTGCTAAAAGGGATCACAGCATTGCTGGTGGACTGTGGTCACCAAGTCTGTCCTGTGTAGCAACCCTGGTGTCTGGTGCT
Organism: Petroica traversi; assembly: GCA_025920805.1. Classification (NCBI taxonomy): domain Eukaryota; kingdom Metazoa; phylum Chordata; class Aves; order Passeriformes; family Petroicidae; genus Petroica; species Petroica traversi. The sequence goes on along the minus strand of JAHLSL010000036.1, from coordinate 5,850,969 downwards.
ACACTGCCTGGTTCTCCAAGTGGCATCCAATTCAGTGACCTAAAACCAATGGTCACTTGTAGTACAAGCCAGCTATGGCTCCCTCCTTTCTCCATCTCAGATAGGATTTGGGAGATGAGGAAAACCCCTTCCTATGTGATGAAAGGCTCTGAAGTGCTTTCATGCAGTAATGTCTTGGTAGCAGAGTAAAGACACTCCACAGCGGATGCTGCGGAGGTCTCAGAGATGTCTACAGAGAAACAAGTGTGGGATAGGGAGGAGAGAAAGGACAGCTGTTCCTATTCAAAAATTAACAAAGTTAAACTCTGACACGGCAGTTTAAAAACCAGAAAGAGGCAGTTTGTTCACAGAAAGGGTAGCTGAGCATGGAAATTCCTTGCTGCAGATGTGGTTGCTAGAAGTTTAAATTGCTGCAAAAAGTTCCTAGACACATTTCTGGAAGAAAAATCATTGAGGGGTAATAAATATAAAGATATCACACTTCCCTTTGAAACTCTGTTATCCATATGAAGTTCTGGAGGCTGGGAAAGCTGAATACTGCATACTTGCCCTGTATTTGAACATTTCTTTTAACATCTGCTCTTGGACACTAGCTAAGCTAGGTGAGTCATTGATCTGACCCAGACATGTTGTTTTTCTCTTTTATAAGGGCTCTGATATGTCAAAAAATATTTTTATCATCCCCTCTTACATTCCATCCAATTTTCAAGCATTAATGCAGAAAGATGAGCCCACATCTCCTTTCCCAGGGCCCTTCTAAAATCCTTTCTGGATGAGTTGCTCATGCTTACTTTTCCTCCAAAACCCACCTCACTCCCAGCCAGAGCTCTCTGATCACCAACTCAAACCATAACACAGGGGCCTTTAATTCCAGCAGTAAGGAGCAGAGGCATGGCCAGGGCTGACCAAACTGCCAGCTGTGAGCAGAGCCAGCCAGCACTTGCACCTGGAGACCCCTCATGTCCTCAAGTACCTTTGTTATACAGCTGCCATTTAGTGACTCTTCTCATCCACATGTGATGCTAAAAATTATTCTGGATCCAGTCATGCCTTGGAAAACTGCAAGTCTAACTAGGACAGCTAAACTCCAACCTGCTTTTATTCATTCCTCCTGCTTATCATTAGTATTAATATCAACTTGTCAAGTTGATCTTGATGTACAAGCCCTGTACAGCCTTGCTTCTGTGCAGGGCCAGAAAAAATAAAAAATGCATCACAATGCATCTTTTTTTGTCAAGATTTGGCACCTTCCTTTAATAGCAGAGACCATCCTCCTCACTCCCCAGAGAAAAGTAATGAAAACCCATGGTATCCAGCAAGGTTCCTTCAGGAAAGTAACCCCTGAGCCTGGTGACCATCACTCCAGCTGTTAGCAGCTTGTTATAAGCAGGCACCAGAAGTGACATGTCACTGGTTGGATTTAGTTAGGGAAAGGAAGTTGGGGGGTTTTCATTCTGGTATCTCATCTGATTGGACTTGAGATGAGATTTTTCATTAGGGGCAGCAGCAGAGCTTGCCATGTAATTCATGTGATTGCCTTGGAGGCAGGACTGGCTGATGGAGGAACACAGCCAGAAACATAAATGCGTTACCCAAAGTCCAGAAGCAAATTCCCAAGACCTTCCTTCTCTAGGCTGGACTGAGAAAACATCAGTCATCAGAGTTCTTGCCCTCAGCTGAGTTACTCATCCCCTAAGGTCTTTTCCCTGCCTGCCATAACTCACCTGGAAATTCCTCAGGAACAGTGTGTACCACCTGGCTTTTGTTAGGGGGAGAGGAGGGCTCTGCACGGTCTCTGCCCTTAGACAGGATTGATTCCTGAAGGGACATGATGCCACTGCTGGGCAACATTTCAAGCCTTTCATAACTGATGATTATTTAAGACACCTGTGACATCACCTCTATGTGTGCTAGATGGATGCTGGATTCTGAGCGTGGGCTGGGTTTGATTTTCCCCTTTCCCTCAAATATAACAGCAGATATGCCTGGACAGAGTGTCTGCAGAAAAAAAACACTGTGGTGCTATGACCTCTGGGTACTTGCCCAGCACCCGCTGCCCTGGGCAGCCAAACCAACCTGTACCACACCTAAGGCACCTTTGCTGCCTACATGGTTTTGCTCTCTGGTAGGAGATACTACAGGAATTTACTCTGCTATTGTAGAGCCACTATTGCCACTCCCTAAACCCAGTGCTTATCCTTTGAACACTTTCTCTACAGTCACTGAATATTAAATGGTTTTAATGCAAAATATACATTCAATTGTGTGTTCATCATTGAAAGAAAGGGAGAAGATAAGGTGGAAGATAAGATCAGATACTGGCAGCCTTCCCTCCATGAGCAAGGAAGGAATGCTCAGGTAGAGCCATCTTTACATAAGCATTTAGATTTAGTTGAGATGGAGCCTGCTTGTGAGAACTTTGATTAAAAACTCAGCGTTTGCCAGGACACAATGTTGGAGCTGCCCCTTGAGTGCATCAGTACCCAGAGTCCAAAATAACCCAGCAGTGACTCAGCTGCATGTGTTGACAAATGGGGATCTGCTTCCTCATCAAATACAATGCAAGCCAACAAATCGAGGCTGGGGTATCCCACGCACACATGGCCTTTCCTTCACGGAGGAGACATGGCCAGAATTCAGGTCAGCCGGGATGGAGGAGCCACTGGGAAGATGCTGCTGACTGCAGGCTCGAAGCTCCTACTCCCACTCCCTGGAGACCTACCCCAGACCAAGACCCAGCTGTGGCTGCTGCTGCACCACAGCTCACTGAGCACTGAGGATGTGAGTGTGGCATCAGCACAGCGTGAGCACCTTAGGTGTGCACAGGGAGAGCTGGATGATGCAAAAAGACTGCCAAGGTGTCACCCTCAAGGCAAGGAAAAAACCAACAGACATTTAACCATCTTAATGCCATTAAGCTCAACAGACGTGAATGTCCATCTGTGTAAGCTTTGCCACAGATATCCAGACTTGACCACAGCCTGCAACCTCAGCTGCACTTCTTCATCCAAGAAAGCAGTCAGTGGAGCTTTTGCCATGGGCAGCACAGTCCTGGGAGAAGGTTCCCGTGGTAGCCTGGGGAGGGGTCCCTGTGCACGCACTGCACGTAGGCTCCTGCTGCCAAGCTGCTCCCATGGGACATCTGCACAAAAGTTCCTTTTCTCCATGCAGGGTCTCTGGCATCAACAGTGCTGCTACCAGATGCTTTTAGAAACAGCAAATGAAGGGGCAATACTACTGTGTATAACTATTCACTGTCAACTACCCTGGATAGAGCTCGTGCCTTTCTTAGCCTCTGTTCAATGATCTCCTCTCCCTGTATTTGTGAATTGCCATTTCCTCTGCATTTTGCTTTTAGCAGCATAATATAGTTGGGCTTCACCTCCCTGAGCATGGTAAACTGAGTGACTCAGAAACCTGCAATCTGCTTCAAAACAAAGCATTTAAAATAAAGATATAAGCAGTAATGGAGCTCCTCGGCTTGGGAGCAGAAATGCTAGAGGGTTTCTCATGTACTCACAAACCTTCCAACCTTCCTTCAGCTTTTTTAACCCCTGCAAACCCGGGGCAAGGCAGGCTGCAAGTAAGAGCTGATGTGTCATGTCAGATATGTTTCCACTCCAGCGTGCAAACCCTGGAGCTGGGAAATGGAAGAGTTCTGATGCCAGCACCGATGACATGGAAGGGGGAGCCGAGCTCTCACTCTGCGGCCTCCAAAGTGCTCTTATTTCTGCTGGTTAAACAGATGCCAGCTTCTGAGGGGATTATGTGTCATAGAGCCTGTTGGCTGTGGCAACTAATTATCTCCCACAGCAGTTTGGCCTTGAGATTTTCAGCTCAACGGGCATACCAGGAGTGCTGCCATCCAGCACCATGTGTAGCAATTTGTCCCCACTTGGGTTTCCCTGTTCCCAAAGAGGTGCACCCCCAAAGTACTGTCTTCCCCCGGCTCAGGCTCACACCAGCAGGTCCTTCCAAGCAGCATGGAGAAACCTCAGAGATGCCTCCAGCAGGAACCCAGGAGAACAAGGAGCAGCTAAAATCAGCTCAACATCTGAACAGCAGCCTGGCTGATCCTCCCATTCCCACAGCTGGGTGTTAGTGTGACAGCCATGCCATGGCACACTTGTCCAGCTAAGCTTCACAGGCTGCACACACTGACAGGGTCCAGCTCAGCTGCAGCCAAGTGCAGGGGAAAAAATATCTGCCACAACCCAAGTCTCTTTCTAGGGGAAAGCAGCCAAAGATTTGGAATGTAGCCAAACAGTTTTGGAATGTAGTCTCAAAACCAGCACTGAAAATGTTTTATAACTTCATATAAATTGATGGCTGACCCCCATCGAGACTCCCAGGAACAGATGAAAAACAGACCCAGGCAACTGAAAGAATTTAAGTCATTTAGAAACACATAGAATGCTGGAAAAGACTAGAGATGGAAAAGATGAAGAGAGGAGTTAACAGCAAAGGCACAGGGTGTATTGGCAAGCAGGTATTGGAGCTGGGGTGCCCTGCAGCCAGGCTGAAGGCATTGGTGTGGGAGTGACATCAAGGCTCTAGATTTGCAGAGCTCAGCCCACCTGCAGCCAGAAAAGGTTGAGTACTGGGAGTACTGAGTATTCTTCTGGCACAGCATCAGTTAAGCCCTGGAAAGCAGGTGCTGGAGGGCCCCCAGCCAAGGTTCCTATGCAGATATCCCAGCTGGGATTCACAAACTGGATGCTATCAGGTAGGAGGGTAGATGGAATGGATCCTGCTTGGTTCTCCCCTCTCTCTATCACTATTATCCTGCCCTGTTGAGAGGCTGGCAGGCTGCACCAGCTTCCCCAAACCCCTGATCCCCCAGAGAACTCTGATGGAGCCAGACATGAGGCTGCATCACAAGGAAGGAGAGGCAAAGCTTTCTAAGCCAGGTTGAATGCAGGATCGAATCAAATCTGGAGCTGACTGGCTGTCAGGCAGCCAAAGGGAATGCTGTGTGGAAGAGCCATGGACTGGGCAGGCTGTAGTGTGAGTGAGAATGCCCTGAAATCCCAGCACACAGCCCAGGTTTTAAGTGATGCTGCATTCACCAGCAAATCATCACAGGTCAAAGGCAGCAATTACAGTAATGAGCTTCTCCGTCATGGCGCTGCTGAGGACCTGAGTCCTTCGGCCAGTTTGCAGTAAATATCTTCATTTGTTGCACTCCCAGCATAAAAGGAGAATCTCAAAAGCAAGAACAATTAATAGGGAATGTTAAATTAAAGAGAGTTGGATCATCAGAAAATGCAGAAAATGAAGATGGAGGAAGCGATAAAGGACTTCAGGGTTTTGCCAAGAGCTGCAAGAGGAAAAGAAAATCCCTCCCCTTACAGCTCCACTTGTTCATATCACCTTGAAGTAATCTATTCCTGAGGACAGAGGAGAGCCTGGGTTTCTGAATACCAGCACTGCAGATCTGCCTGGGTCTGCGGGGCCCTGTGAAGAGATGCAGCTGTCTCTTAAATAACAGGAGTTGACACCAGCTGTGAATAGATGAGTGATCGTGGCTTCAGCCATCACAGCCAAGGATCTGATTTCAAATGAAGCCCCATTCATCCATCCATCACCCATCATAGGGTTATTAAAGGAGCATCTGTCACAAAACCACTATGCCTTTAAATGCTTGAAAAAGGGCACAACAAATATAAGCCTGCTTAGCTTATATACTTTTCTCTGGGTGATGTGATTCTTGGAATTGTTTAGCAAAATAAATTATAAATACGATGAGTAAGGAAAGTATGTGATACAAGTAGGGTGAGGTTTGTATTTGATCTTAGTGTAGAGTTTGGCTGTTTGTTTGCTGTTTCAGGCTTGTAGGGTAGGCATGAGGGACAGTGGCATGGAGTTTGGTTGGATAGCAGAGTGCACAGCCCCAGCTCACCAGGTGTCCTGCTCCAGAGCCCTGGCTCAGAGCACTCCCTTCAGGATACAAATGGAAAGCCATTCCTGATTTTGGATGCAGCAGGGATATGATATCCAGCAGCAGGTCAGGGCCAAATTCAGGCCAAGTGGGATGTGCTATTGCAAGGCAAATGAGGGAGGTTGGTTTGGTTACTCATCAGGACTAAATCCATGTTCTGTGTAAAAAAATTGCATTTAGCTAAACTGAAAGTCAAGCACAGATGTCATGGCTGTCTTGAGTGAATGGTTCCAGCTCATACCATCTCACACTCACCAGCAAACTCTTACCTGAGATAACAAAGTCTTTTCCTTCTCTGCAACTGTGCAGCTCCTCTTACTGCTCTTTGTTCTCTGCCTATTTAATTGGGCAAAGCTGCCATCCTCTGGCACCTTAACAGGCACCCTCCTGTCCTGCCACCAGCAGGTCACCTCCTGCCCCACTGCCTCTCTGGGTGACATCCAGCATGGAAATCACAGGAAAAGATCACTGTTCATGTACAGACTTGCTCTATTGTATCCACAATGTATTGAAAGCATCTCAGTGCATTAGATTGATGCTTGGGGCTAAAGGTGGTCATTTATGCCCTGTAATGCAGATCAAACCCCTTTTAAGAGAAACTGGAGTGTCTGCATGCAGTCTTAATGGTGGTGAGAAAGACTTTGCTGTGTGTTTGTAATTAATATTAAATGGTAATCCAAATTCCTCTTTTCTTTATTAATTGTTTTTAGAAATTGTCTTCAATCTGGATAGAAAACTGGTCATATGTGTAAAGATGTTGGGTTCCTCTACACAAACATTTCTTGCCAAAATCAGGACTTCCTACCCCAAATTTCAGCCTAGGGAGGCATTGCCTGTGTTCATAGATTTTAAGACTAAAGCAGCATAAAGTTACAAGTTTTAAACTGTCCAAGTGTTTTAGAAAGTTAAATCTCCTCTCTGTTCCCCCAACGCCCCAATTTTAGCCCAACTGGGCTCTGTTCCCCCAACTCCCAGATTATAGGTATTGAAGTGGAGTCCTGGATTCTTTCCAAGAGCTGCATCTCCTGCAGCCCCAGCCCTATGCTGGATTTCAAACTGGAGCAGTGACTCACCTGTGCAGATTCATCTCCCTTCATGTGGGGTGACTGAAAGCAAGGCATGGCATGTCCCTCCCTTCCCAGCACAGAGACAGGCCTGTCCAAAGGAGACTCGACCTGTATGTTCTGGGAGCAAGAGCTGTATGCTCCAAACTCTTATCTGAATAAACCCTTGCAGGAAAAGGTGTGTGTACAGGATCCAGCACAATGGACCAACTGGGACCCTTGTCCCTCAGGGAATGAAAATAGCAAGTTAATATTAAAGCTGTGTATTTTCACAGATTGAAGTCAGGACTCACAACACACCACGCTTAATTTCCTGCTTTCGGTTCCCTATCAGATTTTATGCTTAGCTTACTGAGGCTTGCTTTTCCCCAGAATAGGAATTTTTTTCCTTTAGCTACAATACATTCAGCCATGAAAATGAGATTGAAAAAGATTAATAGGAAGCTGAAGGATCCATCTGAGATTGACAAAGATTAATGTGTGTCTTATTCTTAGCTGTTTTCTTTTTCTTTTCCCTTCTTCTCTTAGCTACCTAGACAGCTTAGATCGAATTGGAGCTGCAGACTACCAGCCCACGGAGCAGGATATCCTCCGAACCAGGGTCAAAACAACTGGCATCGTAGAAACCCATTTCACATTCAAAAACCTCCACTTCAGGTTAGTTTAAAACTGTATAGTAAATTTTCAGAACAACTGTTCCCCACAGTTCCTAAAGGAGAAGTTGTTAAATTGCTGGTTAATGCATGAACAGCTCCCATTGCAGAAGATACAGCATTCTGGAGTGTCAACAGTATGAAAAATTTGGCAATCCTGACTTGAAAGTCACTGCCTTTAAGATAGAAGGGAGCTCATGGCAGCTTCTTCTAACCCAAGCAACACCTCTTTGTTGGAATGTATAATACAAGACTGACCCCCAAATCTGATCAAGCCTCAAAAATGTAAAAGTATTTGGCCAAATCTTTTCTCTTAAGAGGGTCAATCACATGTAGTTAACACAATACGTTGACCCTCATGATGCCATCCAGTAGAGAGAAGAGGGCACAAAGGCAGAAAGCCACACACAAACAGTATTTAGAGCATATAAAAGTCAAGAGTGTGTGGTCTCCACCTCCACAGACCCTTTGGGACCCAGCAGGCTGCTAAGGCTCTCCCACGAATCCCCACATCCCTGTCTGTAACTGCTCCTCCTGGTCCTCCTCTGCCAGCTCTGGAGGGGAAGACCAAGCTAGCAGTGAAAGATGCACTGCTTTGTGTTTGGAGCCTCCCAGGGCCCATGTGGTCAGAAAATGCCAAGAATGCTAATGTTCCCTGGTAACCAGGGAGGAGTGGGTGGTGATGGTCCTCCCCTGTGCTGCAGGCTCTTCGATGTCGGGGGCCAGCGGTCAGAACGCAAGAAATGGATTCACTGCTTTGAGGATGTCACAGCGATCATCTTCTGTGTCGCGCTGAGTGGCTACGACCAGGTGCTCCATGAAGACGAAACCACGGTGAGTCTCACTGGGTCTTAGAGACCCAAACACTGCTTCATGGGATACTGCATAGCCAGCAACTCCTCAGAGATCAGCAAATGCTCCCTGGGGTGCTACAGTAATGTGTTTTTGTCTGTCACACCCCCTTGGCTCTGAAATCCTGGGGAGTTCTCTCCTCCTCCGCATTCTTTGATATGAAGTCTGCGTGCCCAGGTAATGCTTCCTTACTGGTAAAGTCACAGTGGTTTGCTTCTCCTTTCTAGCCAACCTGTGTTTTCAAAATGCATTACAAGACCCTACATCCAGCAAGAGGATACAGCTGGGTGGGCTTTAAAACATGGAAGCAGTCAGGCCGTGGTGCAGAGGTGGAGGACAGCAGTGCATGCCTGGGGCTCAGCCTAGAAACATAACCTATTTCTTCAGGCTACAGAAATTCGTTTTCCTTGGTGAGAATGGAACTGTTTGAGTCCTCAGGTAATTTGCTCTAAGAGAGATTTTATGACTTCCCACTGTGACATTAGGCTCAAAATACCATCTGGAAATAAAGCTGGTGAGGACCTGCGTGCTCTCTGGTATTAGAGTGCAATTAATACAAGTGAATTGAATACAGAAAAAAAGGATGCAGTAAGACTCATTACTGTATTCTGATCATTCATTCAGTATGATGGGGATGCATGTTTTTGGAAGTAATGACAACTGCTGTGGGCACCCAGTTACATTTGTCTAATGAAAAGGAATTGGAGGCCATACTCAGACTCAGTAATGATTTCATCAGTGCCCAATCTTCAGCAGCAGCAGCAGCATGGAGAGCTCACTCCTGCCAGCTCTGTCTCTCTGAAGCTTTTTATTTTCATGCTGGAAAGGATGTCAGGCTTGCAGAAAGCTGTGGATGAGGATGGAATCCAGGCAAAGATTGCTGTTAGGAGATGCTTGTCTTGTCCCAAAAAGACTAGGGGGACTGAAGTTTAGGCTGGAAATTAGGAAAAGGTTTTTCACCCAGAGTGTGATCAGGCACTGAAGCAGGAAAGTGGTCACAGCACGAAACCTGACAGAGTTCAAGAAGCATTTTGACAATGTTCTCAGGCACATGGTGTGACTCTTGGTGTTGCTCTGTGCAGGACCAGAAGTGGGATTTGATGGTCCTTGTGATTTTCTGATCATGACTGTGTCCCTCCAGACTGACTGAGAGACTCTACATCCTGTCATGCCCACTCATTTATAATCCCCAGTTGTCTCCACCCTCTGACCCTGGCCCTGATATGTTCTAGGATGCTCAACCCTGTAGGATTTACTGGGAAGGAACCAAAATCTCCTGACGTGATTTGAAAAATCCTGCCATTAGCTCAACACTATAGAGCTCTGCAGCTGGGCAGCAAAATCAGCCAGAAGACACAGAAGAATACACAGGAAGAGGGCAGGTCCAGGGGACAGAGAGCAAAGCTGTGATATGAGTAGAGAGCAAGGTGCTCTGTAGGTATAACTTGGACTGTGACACCCAAACTGTGAAGCCAAAGGCAGCTTTTAATACAAGTCACCTTTGGGTGCCCATCTACACAAGTCAGAGCTTGTGATTCAAAGCCATGGAGCACAAAATGGAATGGCCTGAATGCCAATGCCATTTTTTAAATGTCAGCTTTAACTCTGCTCCTCTGAACTGGAGGTTAGAGCATCTCTCCTGGGGAGAGCCCTGCCGGTGACTGTCCCTCACCCAGCACCACCCTGGAGCCAGCTTAGCCTCCCCCCTGAAGTGCAGAGACTGGGATTTATGCATCTCCAACTTTCCCTTTGCTGCAGGAGAGCAGCCTGGTGCAGCTCTGGCACAGCACTGACATTTGCTTGCTATTTCAGTCCCTGTTCACAACACATTTCGGGGGATGCTGAGCAACAGGAGGGCAGAGGCAGCTGCTGCTCATTTACACATTCGGCGTAAACAGGGAAAGGATTCGGCATTGCCACCACCACACCGCCAGGACGCCCCTGCCTAACCCAAATAAACAGCCCTGAGCAAGGCCAGTGCAATCAGGAAAAAGCAGTGGTGTTGGATCTTGCCTGCCCTATTATACCCCCATCAAAAATGGCAGGTGGAAAACATTGCCTACACAGACCATGACCCCTCCCTGGTGAAACCCCGAGTGTTTGGCCCCTTCCTTGGTAATGTGGTGCCTCTCCAAAAACCCAGCAGTAAAACAGCACCTCCTCAGTCAGCTGATTTGCTATCTGCATCCGTCACAGCTGCCGGCTTTAATGACGTCAATCAGCTTTTATTGCTTCTCACTTGGAAAACACAAAGAGGAGGCAGCTGAGAAAGTGAGCTGGGTGCTGCTCCTCCAGCTTCATTTTCTAGAGATACTTACAACAGTCGAGGCACTTCCAGCTGTGTTGAGCCGCTGAAGGTTCGGGGGTTGTACAGATGTCTCCATGGGTATGAAAGGACTTGTAGAGAGCTTTCATTGCTGGCATGGAGCCGTGAGAGGGAAAGAGTCCTACTGCATATCAGGGTTCAAAACAAGCCTTCCAAAGGGTGCATGTGGAGAATGGCTTTTCCTCCTGCACTCAGCACTCTGTTGTCAATGAGCACAGGATTTCACACTCCTCTAAGTCAAACCACACTTCAGGTGGAGGAAAATGCAGTTCAGATGCAGTCAGCATCACATGGACCAGGGACAGGCTCACGTTGGCAAGGTGCAGGTGGGACAAATGTAGGGTCAGCTTATATCACTAAAAAACCTCACAAACAGGTTTATTGTGAATCCTTTCCAAAGAGCCGGTTAAACAAGGCTGGGTGAAGCACTCTCTGACCTGTCCTTGCCCTTAAAATTCAAATACAGCTCTATACTTGTAAAGTTGTTTTGTGGGTTAATGTGCTCTTTGTTTTAAAAGACTGAGCACCCACCCTCCTTTAGCTCTAGCAGCTAAAACAAGATCTGTGTTTGAAGCTGTCCCTGCTCCTTAAGAGCAGGCAGTCTTTTATAAGGGATGTATTTTCTAATTCCCTGTCACAAAGAGCCACACAGCAGGAGCTGAGGAAAGCAAGTACTTCCCTATGTCCAGATCAGAAAGGCATAAAGAAAACTTTCTTCATCTGTGATTTTTAGGACCATACACCCATAAAGATCACACTTTTCACAGAAACACCCATTACTGCTGAATTCAACTTCTCCCGTTGCTTCCAACACCTTATGCTGCTGTTGGCAGATCTAAACTGTGTCCCTGTGTGCCCAGCTCCCAGGGGAGAGGAACAAGGCATGAGAGAGATTCAAGCAGTGCCTTCATCAGTCCCATTGCTGCCAGCCACAGCCCAAGCCAGAGCTCATATGGCAAAATGGGACCCTGTGCCCAGCCCATCCAACACACAAGGCACTGCCCTCAGGTATTACATCTGCCTGTGCCTTCACAAGGAGCTGCCAGGCTCTCTGCCATATTTGTACACATCCTGCTTTAACTGGCAGAACACCTCCCTGGATTATGTCTTTGCATAACAAGACTATTTTGTCTCATTTGTGACTTATCTTTTTGTTTCATAAGTTGAGGTTACAGAAGGAAAAGCCTCAGCTCTGTAATGTGGGAAGAGAGAGGGGCAGTCACATCACTCAATAACACTAGAGAAGATGATTCACAAAGGTAGATTTCTGTTGTTCCTTGTAAATAGAATTCCTAATGGAATTTTTTAAAAAACAGCAACGGAATGGGACCTGTCATGGGAACTGAGACTATCCTCTGTTTTTTACCTTGCAAATTCAAAGGAGTCATGGTAAGAGAGGGAGATGTTGATGCTGGATATTGCTGCCTCTGAAGCTGAGATATTTAGGTCAACCATATCTTGTCAAGACATGCAAGTATTGTTTGTGTCCCCGTTGCTGAGGATGGGATGGGTGGAAGGCTCTGTGCTGGTAACCCTTGGAGTGCATTAGTGTTGGCCTGTTGGTTTGTATTGCACTGCATGACCTGGTTAGCATGCTCTCCCTGCTGTCATTGGGCAAGGAAACTGGAATTGCAGTGCTCAGAAATTGCCTTAGGAGCAACAAAGCAAGCCAGAGTGGCTTGGGCATCTTGGGAAATATAAGCAGGAGGGGGAATATGGAGTTTCTGTGCTTAGGATAACCATCAGTGTCCTAATAGTTCATGTGAGAGCTAGCACTTAATCACCAAGGTAAACAGAAAGTATTGAATCAACTGTGTGTTGCAGAATTCACCAGCTCTTCTCCCATGCTCTGGTGAAAAAAAGATGTTTTTCATGAGTGTGTTTCTGCCTGGACAGAGTCTTGACCGCAGCATTCTTTCTCCTCCATGCTGAGTGAAAAGCTGTTTGCTCTTCACATCAGTGACAGGAACATGGCTGTGCAATGACACCTGAACTCAGCTATGAGCAATTCTGTCTCTTGTCCTGAGCAGGAAAAGTTAGCTGGACTTTGAATATGCATGGTTGTTGGGGCTGCTTTTCTTGTTGGGGTATGAAGTATTTGCCAGTGTAAGGATTTAAAATACCGATTTTGAAAAAGGAAGTGACATTAAGAAATTAATGCCTGAAGAGCTCTTCCCTTAATGACAGACCCAATATAAAGTGAGAAAAAGCAGCATGATGGGTCCAAAAGCAGGGGAAGTAATTTGTGTCACTTCATCTAAAAGTATGAGGAGTGTAACCTTTAGTGCCTCCTAGCAGAGCAAACACATCTGCCCCATCACAGCAGCACAGGTGCTCCCGAAAAAGGCCATAGGCAAGGTCTAAGGGACAAACCGGTCTTTAATTGGATTTACTCATAGGAGGGGGATTATGTGGGGGATTTAAATTCTCACTCCTCCTTTAGCAGCAGCCCATCCTTTTACATGTGGTACCCAGACACTGCTTTCTCATCCTCACCTCTGCACACGGGTCTGCCTGAGCTGTTGGAGGGCTCCTACAAACACCTATTGAACTAGTGACAGTTGGGAAGGCAAAGGAAAGGGAGAGAGTGAGGATTCCTGATGCTAACCTGCTCCTGGACAGCTTGTGTCCATGCGTGGGCTCCCAGAAGCCCTCCTGGGATGCAACAGCATTTCCCATATGGAATCCAGGTATGACAACAGAAGCATCTGCCCACCAGAATATTGCTCTGCACCCTTGCCACACACAGAAAGCAATTTATGGCTTTTGAATAATGTCATCTTCTTGCCTTGGAATAATGTCATCTTCTCTTTAGTGGTGGGAAAGGAAAAGGTGGATTTTAAGACCAAAACATTTCTCACATAAATAAGGATGAATGGTCAGAGTGGTGCATTATGTTTACTTGTCTTACTGGCAAAGCTGGAGGAAGCCAGGTCAGACAGCCTTAGAAGCTTTGAAACATGTTTCTGGAATCTGAAAGGAATAGAGGACATTTAGTGCAACCCCCATGTTGTAGAGGGATGTATTGGTTTGTGCTGTGTGTATGATTCTGTGATTCTATATTCTGGTAACAACTGAACACTAAGAGTCGCTATTTCTTGGGAAAACTGTCTTATCTCCTAACACGCATTAATGCAAATTGATCAAACTGTAAAAGAGAAGTAGCAGGACTTCTGTAGGAGCCTTACATAGTCTTACAACTGTAGAAAAGTTGGCTTCACCTAACCATGAAGACCAGCTCAGAAGTCCTCAGCTTCTGTTTCTTAGAGAAACCTGATGTCACCTGTGGTGGTCCCCATGCCATGAAGAGCAGTTTCACCCCTCTGTTCTCCACCAGGGCTGTGCATTGTGGCATTTGTGGCACGAGGCTCCCCAGGTGGCTGATGAGCTGTGAGTTTAGCCCACAAGCAGCATTCACGTGTTTTTCCATGCTTTTAGTTTAAATCAGCAAGGATGATAAAAATGTCATTTAAAATGTTCTATGAGAGACCCTGCTTTAAAAAATGGTTAATTGTACTTGCTTTCTGTTCCCCTGTCCACCCTCCACTTCATTCTCTCCTCCCAAAGGCTTTGGGTATCCAAGGATCTCCTGTACAAAACCTTTGTGCACCAGGTTTCTATGTGGTTACAATTTTAGCACCACAAGTAGCAAAGAGGAGCATTGCTCCAGGGGCTCCCACACCAGCCAGTACCAAATGGGTTAGCAAAAAACAGCCCACAGGCACAGGATGATCCAGATGAGCAACGTGTTGCAACTGATACGCAATGAGCAAATGCATTTTTACATTTGTTGGTGATCGCGTGCGTGTCGATACAAATGGTGGGGAATTGTCCGGTCATCCAAGACAGGGCACTGCAAATCACACATGTCCTGTTTCACTCTGGTCTGGATCAGATGTTTCTTTCATCCACGGAGCCTCTTCCATCTGTATAAAACATTCAGCAGATGCTAAAGCATATCAATGAAAAGGAATGTGTTAATCAATGAAGTGCTGGGCTCAACTGTGCTGCCAGCACAGGTGTGAAATGGAGTGGGAGCGGGGTGAAGGCCCCCATCTGACTCATGTACCACCCCACAATCCCAAATCCAGGGCTGGGGGCAACAGGCCGTGCTGCACCCACCCCAAAAACCAGCCGGTGCAGCCCTGTTCTCTCCAAGTCTCTGTGGTGATGGCTGTAACCGGTTTCTGGCGCGCACTGGCGGGTTTGGGGAGTGCCATCTCAAGGAGATCTCGCTGGGAAAAGCCGAGGAGCCGGTCTGGTCTGTGCCATGCTTTGCCTTTGATAACCCCCTGACTCTTGGGTGTGCTTCGTCCTCACCGCGCCTGCTCTCCGCGCTCCCGGCTCCCGGCTGAGAGACGGCCACGCGACCGGCGTGCGCGCTCCGGCGTCGGCCTCGGCGCCAAACGTCGCCAGCCTCGGCACCTCCACAGCTTTTCCTCGGCCGTCTGACCTTATCTAGCCAAACAAAGGCCAAAAAATGAGCATTTGAGAGACCAACCAAATTTGGCAGGTATGAAGCTTCTCTTGAACCGAGAAAAAAAAAAAAAAAGAAAAACCGAATTGAGAGTTGAAAGCAGCAGGGAACATGACTCTTGGTTGACTTTGCCGTGAGCTCTTTCCACCACCATAAACCCATGTGGCGGACTTTGCAACTTTCTAACTGGTCTGGTTCTTTCGTTCCTCTTATCTCTCTCCTTTTCTGTGTCCTTTTTTTGCATGACTTATAACCAAAAAGCTGACTTCTCGCTGTGCGTACATTTGGATGTATGGCTCTTCTGCTGGCGAGTAGCTAATCTTCTTCTAGAGGCATGACCTAACACCAGTGGTAGCTGCCTGACTTCTGTCTGGTTGTTCTTGGATGTTCTTTGTTATGTTTTTCCTTTTTTACTATTTCCTCTTCGTTTTTCACTTTTTCCTCTCTGCAAGACACTTTCTGTTGAGCCATCTTCCAAGAGAACTAAAACAAAAAAAATTAAAAATTAAAAGCCCAACAACAGACAACACTAAACAAAATAACAAAACCAGGCAAAGGTCACGGCAAGGTCATTTCCAAAATTATGTCACCTTGGTGTCTGCTTCCAACTCTAGATTAATTCAAGGATCTACCAGTCCTTGGTTAATGTATCCAACCAGTTGTGTGCCGCACACATTTGAGAAAGTGGAAAAAACATTTTAGAAAAATTATTGAAAATGTTTTGGAAAATCTGCATGAGCTACACCGACACATAAATCTGATCAAAGGGCAAAAATAATTCTCCATCCATGCATGGTGCATGATGATTTCTATGAGCTGGGATCCTGTAAATTAATGTTATGCAAAATCAAAACAGCTCTGTATTGTTAAATGCCCTTGAGTTACTAATTGTATGTCAAATGCGATAGGGATTGCATCTGTGTATGTATATGTTCAGATGTATGTATACATAAATTTATTATGTATATTGTAGATTTTATTTTTTGTTGCTTTCCTCCTTAATTTAGTTGTTTTAGATTTCCCTACATGTTGAACATCCCTGTGCTTCTGGCTTTGGCCTGATGTGATCTTTCCTTTCTATTGCAGAACCGCATGCACGAATCTCTGAAGCTTTTTGACAGCATCTGCAACAACAAATGGTTCACAGATACATCTATCATCCTGTTTCTAAACAAGAAGGACATATTTGAGGAGAAAATTAAGAAATCCCCACTGAGTATCTGCTTTCCTGAGTACACAGGTAATGAGAAATGTGGCTGTACAGGAGTGCTTAAGGGACCACAGAGCTCTCCCCAGCCAGGCTGATGCTGTAGTGTATCACAGCAAGGAGGCTAAAGATGCAGAGCTTGAGCTGCCACTGGCTTCACTACAGGTTTTATTTCAGCAAGGGCAAAAGGATCACCCCCAACAGGGTCCACTTAAAGCAGGAGGATGGCTTGACCCAAGTTCTTTGCTGGCAAAGGACCAGCACTGACAGAGTGTCTGATCTTCACATCACCAGTGGGTTTGATTCCAAGCCAGCACCTGCAGGTGTGGGGCTGCTGTGCCCTCCCCGAACCCTTGTGCCCTGGTTCCCTGTGTCACACAGGATCACGAACCTTCTTGCAGGTCTCTCAGAAATGTGCAGTGAGCATTGTAAATGGGAGACTGGTCTCCAGGAGACCAACACACAGGGCTTGTTAGGCTGTCCTCAGCTGGAGTACGGCTTTGTTCTTTCATACCCAACCATGTTCCGTCATGGCCACAACAAGAATCCCTCTGCAGTTCCTGGCCACTTTCCCTACTTCCAGGCACTGTGGAACTGTAGAATCATCATGATCCTGGAAACATTCTGTCCAGGTTGGATGAGGCTCTGAGCAACCTGACCTGGTTGAAGATGTGCCTGCTCACTGCAGAGGGGTTAGATTAGATGACCTTTAAAGATCCCTTCCACCCCAAACCATTCCATGATTCCATGATCAGCCCTCCAGTGTGCAGACAGCAGGTCTCACAGCTTGGCTGCTTCAGCTCAAGCAATAAATTTTCATCACTGTCTCCAGCTGAAGAGTCCCCAGTTTTGCCGACATCAAGTGTCTGGACATGAAGACCCTTCCAGTTAAATGCAGGTAGAAAACAAGTTTCATTTTCTGGTCTACCCACACCTCTTAACCCACAGTGCAGGCAGAGGAGAGCCATAGTGAGCCATGCCCTGAGCTTGGCTGGGGAGAAGGAGGCCTTGGTGATCCATGGAGGAGAAAGCAGGAGCTCTGGGATGGGCAGTGTGCAGGAAGCCCCTGCTGCCTGCCTGGCATCTGACCCACTAATGATGGGAATACATCACCTATGCAAAGGCTGCACTGCACTCCACTGCCTCCCTCTGCATCTCACCAGCTTCCACAAACCCTCATTGCCATTCCGAGGTGGCACAAAAATAAACTTTTATCATTGTGAATTATTTAAACTCACCGGAGACATCCAGCTGAATCAAGCCAACAGACAGAGAAGCCAATCTCTTTGTCAGGAAACACAGCTGTGAACAGGGGCACCAGGAGTGTCACAGTTCTGGGCAGGCCAACAAATTATTAACCAGAGCTTCTTATCTCTGAGCACTTGATTTTTCACTGTGAATAACAAAAGTGATCCCTCATTGCTGCTTTGGGCTGAATGGTCTGTGGCCACAGAGCTGAATAACTCCAGCTGAATTCAGAACATCTGCAGGCTTCCTCTCCAGGGAAGATTTTGGTGTTTGTCACTACCAGCACATTACAGCCATCTACTCATCTGCTTGGTCCAGACAGAACCAACATATTCCCGACACATTTGTCTGAAAAGATCTAATCATAGGAATTTCAGTCTTTACAGCTGAAAGCTCACAATAATGCCTACCCCAAATTTTCCTGGTTGCAAATTAGATTGCTGCTTTTGGATGGCTTGTAGAGCAGCTCATCACCATCTTCTTTATAGCAGTGCTTCTGTGCACTGGATGGTTTCTATCATGTCCTCTTCCCTTTCCTGTCTCAGTGAAGCAAACCTTCATCTCTCACTCCTTCCTGATCACATTTTGTGCACCTGGTTTTGTAGATCTTTACTGTTGTCTCCCAGAAATCTCACTGAAATAACATTCTTACAGAACCCCTGATGTCACAGGAACTAGAACAAGAAGGAATGTAATTTTAGGAACTCCTTCCCAAGCTATCCCAGCCCAAGAGGGAAGTTCAGTAGGGGAGGCAGACACTCATACACATGTAGCTAAGGCTCTTGGCTAATTAAACAGAGGAAAACAAAGCTTCTGTCTGGAGCCCTTCAGCTGCAGTGAACCAAACCAATCTTCCCCAAGTCTCAGGGGACCCCAAAGGTGCTCTAAATTCCTTCAATATACTTTTCTGGAATCTGGGAGTTCTCACAATGCCAGACCCTCAACAGATCTCCTGTCTCTCTGGAGCCATCAGAGAGGGCAGGAAGTCTGACCACTGAAAGTCCTTTTATTAATCCAACAGGGGTCTGAGGTAAAGAATATCTCACCCCCAGGTGTTCAGCAATGCTGTTCCAAGTTAGCTGTGCTAACATTCAGCCCAGGCTTTAGACCAAAGCACACACTTCAGCCTACTTGCCCCTGCTTTTCTGGCCACAGCTCTCAGGATGAAGCCCTCGTGGCCTTATGGAAAAGCAACATTATTAGAATGTTGCCCTGGAGTTAAAAAAAATTATTCGATAAAAGCCTATAAACTGAACAAGCAGACTTTCAACATCACAAGTAGGTTCCACAAAATGCTTTTAATGAAATGAAATTTCTGATGTCCATTAGTTCTGCTGACAGGGAATTATTAGAAGACTGCATCCACAAATTTGCCTGCTGTTTGCTGGAGCACTGTTTCCATCCCCTTAATTCACTCATGCTTTTAACTAATCCACAATACTTAGTAAAGCAGCAGCAGAATCCATGGCTTGTTTTAAACCAAGCTGGCATTAGTGATTCCCTGCTCTCCTAGACAGAATCAAGCATCTAAATCCTCATGTCTTTGAACAACCAACTTCCTGTTCATAAAATACCCTCCTGGGAGTGCTCAGCATGTGGAACTGATTCTTTACACAGCTCTTCATACAAGAATCTGCTCCCAGAAAAAGCTTTGCTTCTCTTACTTCAAAAATATTCTCAAGTCCATGGTCTTCATGAACCTGTGTCTTCAGCTAGCAGAGCATGTGTGTGCAAGTGGGATTTCCTAGAGCAGCTGCCTTCCACCACAGCACATCTCCAGCCCCAGTAAGCTTCTCTCTAGCAAATAACTGCATTTCCCATCAGTAAAGCATCATGGAGAGAAAGGGACCCAAAAGCAGTAGCAGTGTTGCTGTTGGGGAGCCTTTTGGGGGTCAGGCAGTGCCTGGCGGTGCTGGGAGCTGCACTCCAGGCCAGCCAGAGACTCATCAGTGTAAGCAGGTGCCCAGGTGGAGCCATGTGTGTGAGCAGGGTGAGAGCTGGCCAGAGGAGAAAGTGTCTGCTCATTCACACGACTCCTTCTAAGCTTTTTTTAACACAAAATATCAGGGTTAATGAGGTTTGGCACAGATACCTCTATATATATCAAAATAAGAAACTCCTCACAGTATGATTTTAGCCATGGCTCTAGCAGAGAGTACTGAAATCCTAATTCCTAAAAAAAAAGGAACATTCTGTATCAGCCTTTTTTGTTGGTTTTGGTGGGTTTCTTTTGAGAAAAGCCCACTTTGCCCTGTAGCAGAGGCTGGATCTTTTCATTTCCCATTCTTTTAATGATGTAGAGAAAAGAGGGCACAGCTACCAATACTGCTCTCAATTCATGTTAACTCTTCTTTTCCATCAAAAACTGAAGCTTTAATCAAAAAAAAATCTAAAAAAAGAAAAAAGCTAAGCCTTTTCCCTAGGTCAAGCACTTACTGTATTCCTGGCAGGTTTCTTCTCTTTTTTTGTCACCATGATGTGGAATTTCTTCCATGATAGCCGGTTTAACACTCAGCTCCCTCATCCATTTCACCTCTATAGGCTATAAACAGCAACTCAGAATAAAAATACAGCTGAGCTGACAGTCAGGGAGCATCTCCTGCCTGCCAGCAATCCTGAGATGGAGAGAGGGTGTGGGGCTGCAGCAGCCCTGCAGGAGCTCCCCACGTCCCCACCACGGGTGTTTGCAGGGCCCCTGCAGATTTCATGTTATGAGGCTGCATTAACCCCCTCTTTCCCCTTGCCCCCGCTGTCCCGCAGGCCCCAACGCCTTCACGGAGGCGGTGGCGTACATCCAGAGCCAGTACGAGAGCAAGAACAAGTCGGCCAACAAGGAGATCTACACTCACATCACCTGCGCCACCGACACCAACAACATCCAGTTCGTCTTCGACGCCGTCACGGACGTCATCATCGCCAACAACCTGCGGGGATGCGGACTCTACTGAGCCCCCTCCTCCCCGGAGCATCCTCCAGTCCCACGGACAGGTCCTTCCCTTCCTTGTTTTTTTCCTCCTCAGAAGATGACAAGGAAGAAATACATAAATCCCTCCCCCTGTCCCAGAAAACTCTGCAGCAAGTTCTGCTCTCCCCAGACCCATTTTATTCTATTTTGGTTCATTTTTGGTTCATTCCCTTGCTGCCCCATTCTACTCCTCCGTTCCCATTCACAGTGTTGTGCAGGGAGCTAACGCATTTCCCACAAAGTGCTTTTCAACTGCCAAAAGACAAAAATACTTCAGTTTTAAAAAGAAAAAAAAATCAAAGCCTTAAAATACTGGTCAGGAACAGTGTAGTTTGGAACCAAAACTTTTTTTTTTTGCCTTGAAAATTAAGGGATATTGTTCATTCTCCTGGTCATTTGCCTTTTTTAAAAACACTATTCCTTTGGGAAGTGATAGATACAGCCTGATCATTTTGAGGGTACCTTACAGCTCCAGTTACCCAAAGCTGGAGGGTTTGGTGTTGAATGCAGCCACCATAGCTTGGATTTGTACATTCTTCTCTTTTCCAGACAGCTATTTGAACAAGTAAAACAGCCATATTGAGTTCTGCTGGTGTCTGAGAAACAGGGACACAGTAACAAAGCCTACTAAGCCTTGTTTAAAAGCATTCATTACTGGTAGCGGTTTTATCTCAAGTTTTTAAAAATTAATGATAAAATGTATCTAGTGTTTGCTGTAACCCATTGCTGAGGCATTTCCATGGAGGCCAAGGAGCTGCTGGGCGGGGACCCCTGGAGTGAAGATGCCCTGGGAATGGTGTCCTGATGGGGACCCCATGCTCAGTGGCATCCTGACAAGGATTCTAGCCCGGGGACCTTTCCCATAGCACCTCCCAGCCTTAGTGATTTCAGCAGGGGTGATGCTCCTGCAAATACACAGCATCACTTTCCAAACTTCAGCCTTGAAATGCTGGGGTGAATGAAAAGTATTTAGCCCTGGCTTCTTGTAGGCAGAGTCTGACCTTCAAGTGCCTGAGATGTGGAGAGGTGCTTTGGGAAACCTCCCCGTGCTTCGGCAGCAGCAAAATGTGCAAGAGCCTCATGGCCCTTCACTGCCCCTTGGGCATCTAAACCCCTTGAGATGCCTTGTGCTCTGAGCCTCCTTGGCTGAGCAGAAGGTGGTGGCTTTCCTGTGTCACCTCCTGCCTGAGTATCCCAGAGAGACAGCTCCAGGGTTGGTGTCTCCAGTCATGGCACCTCTTTTCAGTATCCAGATAGATGGTCAACACTGGCAGAGGAGAGCTCAGGGAGTTCATTTGAGTCAAGTTCTGGAGTAGGAAGGAAAAGTGCAAGGAAAGGAGGAAGGAGGGGCAGGGGAGAGGAGTGAGAAGGGCAAGGGTAGCACCCAGCACAGCAAAACTGGGGACTCAGAGAGAAGGACAAATGCAGGTGGGCTGAGGTACGTGTGGCCACCTGCTGGCCCCCTGCTTGCCACCTGCTTGCCACCTGCTGGCCACCAAGAGCTCTGGGTGCTGCTGGGTCAAAGGCAGAAGGGAATGTGAGAGGTGGGGTGTCACCTTTATGGACATGGAGGGAGTCTTAGAAATCCACGCCTAAAGCTTGTTTGTTGTCTGGATGAGACAACCATCTCTGAGGTCCCACTAAGGGCCCCCCTCACCTGGGGGCAGGTAGGCAGTGTTGATCCCTGCCTCTTCTGAGCCTCTCTTAGAAGTCCATTAACTTGGAAAACAAATCTTTCCAGTCTGGCCACAAGTTCAACTGTCCTCTCTTGGGAGCCTGATCTAGCAGTGGCTTTCAGATCTCAGGAGGTCTCTTCAGGGCTGTGGTTGAGAGGGACAGTATTTCTCACTGTGCCCATTTAGGAGAGATGGTGTGAGAGTGGCCCAGAGCAGCACAGCCCAAAGGGAAGGGGCCAGGGGAGCATCAGTTTGCAGGAGGCAGTGACAGGAACACGTACAGTGGCACAGGAGGGAGAGGACACTGGGAGAGGCTTAGGAAATGTTTTGGAAGAGAAGCTGCAGAAGGGAGATGAGGCAGATAGAGACAGCAGAGAGGACGGGAAGAGCACCTGGGAGCCAGAGGAGAGTCCCCATCAGAGGCTGTGCTCTGCCAGGACAGTGTTTGTGAGACATTTGAGATAAATCCCCAGCCAGGGATGTGAGCAGGAGCACCCTGAGGCAAGCAGGGAAGGCCTGCAGAGGAAAACGAGGTGTCTGTCACCCATCCAACCAGCTCACAGCCCAGCAGGGCTGGTAACTGCCAGTAACCCCTAAACAGCATTAAATGATACATTCACTGTTGTACAGCAAGGACCTGCTGCTGTTCTGCTGGGCACTAACAGCAATAACACAACTCCCTGCCTCCCCTGCTCTGGCACAAGCCAGTACTTCACCTTCTCAGCCTTAAAATGCCTCCAGTGACATCAGCTGCTGCAAAGAGCTGGCCAGCAAAACCAGGAGCTCCTCTGTGCTCCTCAGGCCACAGCCCACCCACACATCTTGTCTCAGCCCCAGCAGTAACACCCAGCACCCCCGTGGGTGTTGTGTCAAACCCAGGGCAGAAAAACCGCATGTTGGTTACGTTTGGTATGTAAAGTGTGTAACCACTGGACCCAGAGTGATGATGGCTGGTCCTGGCAGGGATGCAGGTCTTTTATTAAGCTCTGTAAGAAGAGTTTGATCAGAAGCACTTGAGTTTTGGAAAATTTCTGCTCCCACCCCTTGCTGTGAATGACGTTTTATCCAAGCAAATAAGTAACAGAAGCTGTTCCCAGGGAAGGCAGCACCACACCAAGGCTTTGTGAGCTCCCAGCATAAAGCACACATGAATATTTTGGTAAAGACAATTTAAATTAACTCAGCTCCAAACTCAGCCAAACACAGTCAAGTGGTCAGTGCTGGCCCTGTGTGGTTTTACTGCTCTCCAGGCTGGATTCAGGTAACCCATTCCCAGCTTTGCCAGCTGGGAGGTCCAAACCCTCTCTGCAGCTCCAGCGGGTTCCCAGCACATTGGTGATCACCAACAGCTGGTGCCCCATGGGGAGAAAAGGGAGAAAAAGCAGAGGCAATGTTGCCACACGGAGCCTCTTCTTTCATTTTCTTTGGCATATTGTGCATCTAAAGCTTCATCTCAGCTGCTGCTGCTGACATTCCCTCCCTCACACGAGTGTCATGAGGATTCACTGACAAATGCTGGAAACAGCCTTTGGAAGATGAAATGCTTCCAGTGTTAAACACCACTATTTCTCCCGCTTGGTGGTCACGTATAGATTTGTGTCTCCAGAATGCCTGCCAAACCATTACTCACTGCTGGCTTCTGCATCCTCCGAAGCCCTTCCTGACAGATGTGCCTTCCGCAGGCAATCTTTGTCCCGTGCTTTTTCTAAACACCAGCAATTCTTGCAGCAGTTGCCTAAAAAGTACATTGAAATATATCGCCTGCTTTCAAAAGCCTTTCCTTAACAGCCCCTTGTGCTTTGTAATTGCCATGCTCTGAATCCAGACCCTTGGAGACCCAGACTTGTGCTTCATTTGCAGTCTCCGTACAGCAGGGATGTTGCAACTGGTACAGCTGCAGCAGGATAGATTTTAAAAGCACAAAATTGAAACAGCTATGTGTACACCCTGCTGCCCTTCAAAGCTAATGTGGGAATTTACAAAAAAAAAAAAGGGCCCTTTTTGGGATGCAGAAGGTTTTTAACGACTCACTGTTCCAGCAGCAGAAGCATCCAAGGGGTGTCAGCATTGAAAGTAGCATTAGCCACTCATGATGAGCTTCAGACAGCAGCAAAAAGAAAGAAGGAAGCTCCCCCTTGGCGTGCTCTGTAGTCAATGAAAGGGTCGGGTGTGGAGCCATGAGACCATAAAAATGCAAATAGCTTCTTTATTTAAACAACAATTTCAATGAAATAGAGAAACCCATACAAGGAAAGTCTTGCGGTGCTGCAGGGCTGAGCTGCAGAGCTCCTTGGGAGGATGCAGTAGCTGGGCTGGTTGGGAGAACGAGCAATAACCAGGCACTGGGCAAGCACGCACTAAAACACAGCCGCAGACTGCCACGGGCAGTTTTTAATCTTGCATATTGAGCTCGCACACAGTCTGGTTTTCACAGGGGGCCGGAGCAGCCAGCGGAGCGGCAGGGCAGCGGGAGCGCTCGGCGCGGCCATCTGGCCCCGCCGTCTGCGAGCTCAATATGCAAGATTAAAAACTGCCCGTGGCAGTCTGCGG
>JAHLSL010000036.1:5790356-5825610 GCA_025920805.1 Petroica traversi | reverse complement strand
TCAGGCCTGCCGTGCCTCCCCTGTTGATTTTGTTTTACAGGACACTAAGAGATTTAATGATGGCAGTCTTTAATGTATATTAAAACATATCTGGTGGGTTTAATCTATCATGATATGAGCCCAGTGCTTGCCTGCAAGGGAACAGACCTTGTTCTCAGTCCAGGAGTGCAGTCTCCAAGGGTCAGGATGTCTAATAGAAGATGTCCTTTTTGCCAGCCTCACTGTGCAGCTCAACGAGGCACACATCATCCCTGGGGGATGTTGCAGTCAGTGCTGGGAAAGGAACCCTGCACTGTTAGTTTGTGTGACATGTCCCTTTGGGGTCACAAAGTCTCCTGGAGCCAGGGAGAGTTGCTGGGTTCCAGGGAAGAAGGCTGCCCTTCTGTCAAGTCAATTAGAGAGGCTTAGTGCCACTGTGCTTGAGTGTTTTCATGGGCCGGGTTTGTCTTCAGGCTTAGCACCAAAAACTCCACAACCATTTCCAAAGACCCTAAAACACTCGTTAGTGATCTGACACTGGACAGTCAAGGTCAGTAGTGATGGTGCTACTGAGCATCACCCTGAGCACCCAACCCATCACTCACTTGCATTCCCAGGGCTCACATGAGAACGCTGAGACGTGGTCCAAGTGGCACAAAATTGCAGACCATGGTCTTGTCTCTACCTCCCTGCAGGAAAGAGCAGGCAAACTCACCTCGAGGCTCCCCAGGACTTGAGGGTACTGTGCCATTTCTGAGCTCCAGCACTGACACGAGATAATTGATGCTGACAGATATAGGTATGTGACCT
This sequence comes from Petroica traversi, assembly GCA_025920805.1. Taxonomy (NCBI): domain Eukaryota; kingdom Metazoa; phylum Chordata; class Aves; order Passeriformes; family Petroicidae; genus Petroica; species Petroica traversi. The sequence goes on along the minus strand of JAHLSL010000036.1, from coordinate 5,824,821 downwards.
ATATAATTGTACTGAGAATGTGGCTATGGGAAGGGATTTTGCACAGGACCGCTCGTGCCTCCACCAGCAGCCTGTGAGATCTTTATTTGTGGGCAAACACAAGCAAGTGCAACCCTTAAACACCAATGCCTTAGTGAGACACTGCAGGCAGAGGAAAAGGGAGCTGGATTCAAGAAACAGCCCCATCTCGCCAGGAGGGCAGCTCTGTTCATGGACCCTGGGTGCAGGGAGCAGAGACCAGGAGAAGAGGCAGAGGGGCTGGGAGCCAGCTGGATGCTCACTGCCCCGGGCTCTCTTCCACCCAGTGTCTCGAGAATTAAGACCCAATCCTGACTGTGGTGCAGGCAATCAGCTCCAGAGCTAAAGCCCCTGCTCCAGGTGGGGAGAAGAGATCATGGCAGGTAAAACACCATTTTCACCTGAGTCTCACCAGCTTTTCCAGTGCTGCACCAACCTGGTGGTGCTGGGCAAGCGGATTGGGTTGTTTAAGCACCAGCCATGGCCCTGTTAATTAGCCAAGTCCCTAATTTGTGCTCCTCAGCCCTATTCCCCCACCTCCTTTTTCCCACTTCAGCTCGACAAGGGAAGAGTGACCATCACCCTTGCTCTGGGCTCCCCGCTCCCCCCACATTTCCCAAAGGATCACCGGAGGCCGTCACCATTTTCCCTTTGCTGGTTTCCTGCTGAATCATTTCTCCTGCATGTTTGATGGCCCAAACTGTATTAACTGTAATTTTGTACGAAGAGTGACTGTCCATTGGTTTAATAGAGCATTAGTTATTGTAATAATTTATTGGCTGTTGGTAATGTATTTATTAGTTACAAAATGTTAATAAAGTGCCAGCTCTTTTCTAGTGTGAGAGTGGTTTTATTGTGTCTCCCTTGAGCGTGTCCAGCTTCTCAAACTTGTTCTTTAACCCTATGGCTGCTCCACAAACACTTGCAATACACACAGCACCAGCTGTCTGCCATAGCCTCATCCACCTGGAAATATGGAATTTGAAAAGGATATAACCAAAAGATACTTCATTTTATGTAAGTATTTGGCAGGAACTTTTTTTCCTTTGCTCACCAGAGGCAGCAGCAGAGCAGAGGATCCTTGCTGCCCCTTTGCTTCCTCCATCATTTTGGTTACAAATCCTTTACAAGTCACAAGCTTTGCTTTTCTCTTTGTGTGAGCACAGAGTCAGAAGACCCATTGCTGGTTCAATTCAGTAAATGGTGTGTTCTCCTCCCTGCAGTAGCACAAAAAAATGGAACATCCCTCCCTCCCTTTAAAACAATGCTTGAGCCAGTTTGTTCTTTTATGTTTAAACTAAAGATCTTCTATTATTTGGGGCATAATATAGAAGTAAGGAACTTGAAGAAACAAAAATTTCTATAAACCTCAGCAATGAAAAATGAACAGTTGCTCCTATTGACTTCACCAACTTCCAGTGATGTGGCTTCAGCTGGTCCCATCCTCAGACACAAATTCCCACATGGCCCATCCTATGAATCTGACAGAACTACAGGCCAGCCTTGAGAACAGCAAATGGCTGAGAGGGAAAGGATTTTGCTTTGTGTATTGCTACTGAGGATTTTTTAAAGCTTCCTCCAGGACGCCTTCCTGTTCAGATCTTCTGCACAAATGTCCACGACCTTGAAGTTATCAGGGCTATTTTGCCTGAAAGGGGATTCTCATTTCTCTGGGCAGAAGCTTTATTTCAGCTGCTCTTCCACAAACACCATCACTTCTTTATTTAAATATAATACATATAGAGGACATTACCAGAGATGAACAACAAAAAGCCCATCCAGAAACTCTCCATGAAAATCTCAAGACCCAGCAATTTTGCAACAACCACAAGTCAAGAAGAACCACAACCTTTTGTGGCAGTTTCTGGTTTCCCTATGAAAAAGGCCCTTTTTTTATTTCAAGATAAGGATCAGATTGAAGTCCCAAGGCTTTGGAAAGCGCCTGCTTGGCATCCCCAGCTACTCTTTGTCAAGGAACCGACAGTGCAATCGCAAAGCCTTTCAAGATGAAATCAGACAGCTGCTAAATTTTGCATGCAAAAGCTACCGTTGAAGTGGAGCTAATAAAATGACTCACTAATAAAACATTCATGGAAAACTCCAAAATGTGTAATTGGGTCATCATTTCATTAGCAAACACACGTGTTCTCACCAATCTTCGGCGAGCCCAGAGCCCCCTTTGCTGCGCCTCCAAAAAAGGGGCTGTGGGGGATGCTGTGGGAGGATGGTTCCTGCAGGAGTTCCCACTGGCTGCTGAGCCACGCCACTGGCCAGCTTTCCATGAGATTCCCACAAGGCTTTCGTGAATAACTGTGAGAGCTTCAGGCAGTGGAGCCAGAGCTGGGGGGCTCAGCCCTCAGAGGGGGTTACAGGGAGGGGCAGCAACTTCAGGCTTCACCAAGCCCTGGGTTTGCACCAGAAGTTTTGCAAGTTCAAGTAGAAACCAGGTGGGTACAAACAATTAAAGGGACACGGGGACTTCCCGAAACACCCCTCAAAGCTGCCAGGGACTAGCAGGGAATGGCTTTGTGGTGATTCTAAGAGCAAGTCAATGATGGAGAAAATCCTTGGGAGCTCCTGGAGGGCCAGGTCTGTCCTGTCCAGTGGCACCTTCACACTAACAGTGAGTGCATGCACCTGCATGGAACACCCTGTCTGTGGGGCACAGGGCAACCTCACCTCACCTCCTCCTGTTCTGCTGTCTGCTCTCCACTTCTGAAAAAACTTTGGTAGCATAGGGGGAAAATGACTGTTTATGGGGTTTTTTCCACATGTAAACAAAAATAAAACAAAGCAAAACAAAAGAAATAAAAATAAAGGAAAAAACCCCAACAAAACTACAGCTTTTAAAAATTTACCCTTATGCTCCTACCAAAGCTTTTCCAAGCTTTAAGTTTCCCTGGAGCAGCCTGCAAGCCCAGAACACTCAGGAGAGCTGGGAAGTGGGCTGGCAGATGTACCTGTACTGATTGCTACCATCAAGGTTACCTCCAGGGGATTTCTTAGGAGCAACCTGGCCACCACTGGTATTTTCAAAGCTGAGCTGAAGATTTTTCCAGGGATAGGACCTGCCCCAATCTCTGGGAATTTCCTTGGCACTGATCTCACTGCAATGACACCACTCAGTGCCAAGTACCCTTCCAGGCAGGTCCATAGGACCACCCTGGGGTGGCCAAAGCCCTTTCCATCCCAGTCCCCGTGCCCTGTGTGTCCGAGCTGCTGGCTGGTGCTGTCTGTCCATCCTTAATTTGGCCTCTCCAAAGGATGCTTCACGGGCACTGAGATAGGGCCCTTTCCCTACTCCTTTGGTGAGGCAGGGGAGGAGCAAATTACTTCTTTCTGCTCTCCCTTGAGGTTCCAAGTGTGTGCCCTGCCAAGTGGCCCCACAGGGATGTGGGGGAGGATCAGCCCCACACCTGCCCTGGCCTCCAGCCCAAGAGGAGGGCAATGCCCCATTTCCTCCACCTTTGTAACCAACTCAAATTTACCACTGTCTTATTATAGCAATTTTTTTTTGCTTTCTAACCGTTTCAATTCACAAAAATGTTCTCCTCCCCTCTAACTCTCTCTTTGCCTTCCTCTCTCCCCTCTCCTCCCTCTGTGCTCCCCTTTGCAGAACCGCATGCACGAATCTCTCATGCTCTTCGACTCCATCTGTAACAACAAATTCTTCATTGATACCTCCATCATTCTCTTCCTCAACAAGAAAGACCTATTTGCTGAGAAGATCAAGAAGTCACCTCTGACCATCTGCTTCCCTGAGTACACAGGTAGGTGCCAGGGCCACCACGGCACAGCTGCTGTGACGCCCACCCTGCGCCACCGGGGCCGGGGGGACAGAGGGGACAGGGCACCTCTGGGGGTGTAAAAGCACCTTCACGAGCTGGATGCAGCTCCAGCACCCACTCATGGGCTGGGGCTGTGTCCTGGGTGGGGCAGTTCTTGTGGCAGCTGCTGGGACAGAGAGGGGGGCAAGACAAATGGAGAGGAGCTGAAATGAGCCTGGCACAGGGAGCTGTGGAAAGAAGCCTTGGGAGGAGCTGACTGGCCACCACTGGAGCCATCCTGTTTGCTGGTGACTCCTGAGAAGATCCTGCAAGAGGAGCCAAGACAGGAGATCCTCCAGGCTGCATCCTCCCTGCAGTGCCTTCACGCTGAGTGTGGCTGGGGGAGGAAAGAGCCCCTTTACAGCAGGAACTTGTGGAACCACAAGAGAATCGTTCGTTTAGTAGTGAAACCAACATGGCCTGGGGAAAAGGATAAATAACCAAGAAGATGGGCAAGAATAGATACTTTGGAATTCTCTAAGGGAAAGAAAAAGTCAGTTTCAATTCAGACTCCAGCATCCCCTTCAGACACTGAGATGTCTCTGAACTGTTCCACCCAGAGCACATCCATCCTGGATGCCAAACCCTGGGGAAAAGGGATTCCCCCAGCAAGATGGCACCCACTCCCCTATGGGATAAGTGCACCAGCATTTCCACCAGCAGCATTTAGGCTTCTCAATCCTGAAGGCACCAGCACTTTTCTCTCAGCCACCCAGCAGAACAACCCAGCCCATTCCACGTGCAGCTGTATGGCACAGCCAGGCTACCCCGTGGATGGGGACAGCCCAGTGGCACCGGCCCAGCTTCCCTCTCCTTCGGCCACCCACTGCATCGGGAGCGAGGGGAACCAGCGAGCTGGAAAAGGAAAATAAATCTCCAGATAATAGCAGCTCTTGCAAAGGCGATTTCAGGGGCGTAACTCAGCTTTGTGGCTTCCCGCGAGGGGCCAGCGCAGCCTCTCTCACTGCCCTAAGCAGCTTAATGCAATAATGCACATTTTTCGGCTCAAACATCTGGCGCCTCTCCAGCCCACCTTCCCAAAGCTTCCCAAAGCAAACCTCCCAGAGACAGAGCCAGCAGGCCACACGTGTGTCCCCACACGGCTCCGGGGCCACCACGGCCCCTCTGCCACTGCAGTGCCCAGGGCGAGGCCCAGCCCAGCCCAGGGAACACCAAGGGGGGACGGCCAGGGGGTGATGTTGGGGTGGCCACCAACTCTCCTGGCTGTCCCTTGCCCTGCCTGGGTGGCCACCAGGCCTTTCCTCCCCCCTCCATGCAATGAGCCGTCGGGATGTGCAGCGGGGACATCCCCAGGGACATCCCCAGGGACATCCCTGGGGCTGGGAGACCTTCCCAGGGGGAACGAGGGGAGAGGGGGCAAAGCAGCAGCACCTGGGGAAGGAGGAGCCCTCAGCAGGGCCCAGGTGTGCGTTTTGGGGGGAAAGGGGGCAGAGGGGGAGCAAAGGGGTAGTGGGGGTGGAAAGGAGGGATATGGGAGGGAAAAGCGGTAAATGGACCCTGCTGAGGGGTAATGAAGGGAGGGGTGTGAAAATAAATAGGTTTTGCCTGTTTTTGTTATAATTAAAGCCCTCGGCGAGCAGCGTGGGGCCGGGGGTGCGGGGGGTGGTGCCCTCAGCCCTGACCCCCCCTCTGCCCGCAGGTCCCAACACCTACGAGGACGCGGCCGCCTACATCCAAGCACAATTCGAGAGCAAAAACCGCTCCCCCAACAAGGAGATTTACTGCCACATGACGTGTGCCACAGACACGAACAACATCCAGGTGGTTTTTGACGCTGTCACCGACATCATCATTGCCAACAACCTGCGGGGCTGCGGCTTGTACTGACCCCCCCGGCGCACAGCGACTGCTTGGGTGGCGATCCCGGCGCCAGGAGAGAAAAGAAACGTAAAAATAACAACAACAACAAAAAAAAAGCCCCAAAGCAACCACACACAGACACACAGACACACACACAGGCACACACGCGGGGAAAAAAAAAAAAAAAAAAAAGAAACGAAAAAAACAGATTGAAGGAGAGAAAAAAAAATGTCATCATAATCATGCGAGTTGGTAAATAAAAAGGCATAAGGAAAAATTATATATATACGTATATATATATATAAAAAAATCCACACCCACCTTTTTAGTTTGTTTTTTTGAACCCACTCCCCCCATCAGGCTCCTCACTCTGGCCCCCGATGTCCCAACTTGGGGGCTCTGCCTGGCCCCACCATCCCAACAACTCCCCCGGTTCCAGGCAGGGAGAGGGGGAAAAGGGCAGCACCCGGGGTCACCCTGGGCAGGGGCTTCTCCTCCCAGCAGTTATTTGACCATGGGCTGCTATTTTTTAATTATGATTCTTATAATTCATTATTGTGGGCTGGCTTCTTAAAATTTTTATTATTTTGGTTAATTTTTTTTCCAGCATGGGCAAGGCCGGGGCTGCTGCCGCCTGCCCCCAGCCCCATTGCCACCTTCAGAAACAAAATATTTTCCTTTTTTTTTTTTTTTTTTTTAATTTAAGAAGGAGGGAAAAATTTGGAAACTGCCCCCGGCCACATGTCACAGCTGAAAAGGGAAACAACAGCAAGAAGCAGATCTTCTCCCATTTCCCACCCTCGCTGTTTGGGGGGAAGGCTGCACTGGGGGCATCCTCCTCCTGCTCCCTTCCCAGGATTTCAGGGGGTTTGGATCAGATTTTTTGAATTCCTACACCAGTTCAGGCCAAAGTCTCACCAGCCGGAGCCGGCAGGTTTTTCCCATTTTTTCCCTCCATCCTGTTTTAACAGCTCCCTGCTCCCGGTCACTGCTCCCTCTCCAGGTCCGTATCCAAAAGCACAGCTCGGCCCCCCAGCCAGAGTCACCCCTCATCCATCCTTCAGGGCCGACCAGGGACATCAGGGAGGGCTATACAAATATATATATTTTATTTTATTTTATTTTTTGTTTAGAGTATTTTTTTGTTTTCGTTTTGTTTTTATTATTTTTAACTCTTTCCAGTGAATGCTTTTTTGTGCTGCTTTTCTCTCCCCCACTCCTGCCCCAGTCCTCTCTCCCTTTTAGTGAATGGTGTTTTCTCTCTCATGTGGGGATGTTTGTGCTGCAAAATAAGAAAAAAGGAAAAAAAAAAGAAAAAAAAACTTAAAAAAACAAACTTAAAAAAAAGCAAGAATGAAAATAATTTAAAAATTTTAAAAAACACACACAAAACCACAAAAAAATAATTAAAAAAACAATAAAAAAACAACAACAAAAATCGAATGTAGTGTTTACATTGAAGCCACCGTTTTCATGACCAATCCCTTGTCATTTCTACTTTGATTAGTAACCAGACGTCTTCACGGTTTCACTTTTACGAGTTACCTTTGCTGAAGAAGAGCAGTCACACCTGTTCAAAAGAAAATGAATAAATAAAGAGGAAACTTAAAAGAAGATATTATATATATATATATAAAAAGCGCCAGGTCTTTCTAAGCCTTTCTATTACCAATCAGTGAGGTTTCTGTGATATATTACACACTGCCAATCTCTTTCTCTGACTAATGGAAAAATTCATGTGTAGCTCAATAAAGAGAATGTTTGTCTGTACCCCGGGCTCTCCCCTCCCACGCCTCCTTCTTTCCCCCCGCGCCTGCCTGCCTCCTTCCAAGGGGGGGAGGAAAAAATACCAAAAATTGCATTTTTGGGGGATTTACTGCTGGTAGCAGAGGGAGAAGGGGGGTACAGATTGGGTGTAAATTCTGGAAATGCGGTGTGCAGAAGCTCTCTGGTGCTTCAGAGCACGTGAGCAAAAGTCCCCCCCCAAAACACCTCCCCAGGCAAGAAAATATTTTTATTTCTTTGGGGAATGCAAAACCAATCACCAGGGTGAGCCTGTTGTTTATCACAAATCCCACAAATCCCACAGTATTCAAGTTTTTCCCCATAAGATACAGAGGAAGGTTCCTCAAGGAAGTTGAGGTTTTCTCCCTGCTGCTCAAGCGATGCAGGGTTTGTTTGGATTTTTGGGGTGTTGGAGTTTTTTTCCAGAGTTTGTTTTTTCCTGCATTTCCCTTCATCCCAGGTCCCCAGCTCCTGTGGTGCAAGCCAGCACCGTGACCACAAGTGGGACACTTGGAGAGCCACTGGCCCCTGGGGACAGCATTGGCCCTGCCTGGCACACCTGACAGCCCCCCGTACCATGGAACACTTCCAAACCCCAGGGCACTGCCCGGGATGGAGCCATAGGGAAGGTGTCACAGGCACCCAGGACCCCCCTGTGCCACCCCTGGCGTGTCCCCTGCTCAGCCCAGGGAGGGAGGGGTGGTTGGCAGAGGCTCCAGCTCGCAGCAGCAGCTCCTGACCAACACGGCTTTTCCACGGCTCCTGCTGTTTACAGCGAGCAGAAGCGTGTCCTGGCACAGGGAAAGTCGATCAGGCCTTGCCTCAGATGACCTCCCTTTCCAGGGAGGCAGAGCCAGCCAAGAGGCCACCGCTGGTCCCTGTGCTCCTCTGCACAAACCAGCCTTTCATGGCTCAAGTAGGTCATTTTGCAGCGGCGCCGCAGGCAAAGGTGCCATCCAGTGGCTGCCCAGGGCCCTCTCCTCAGGGAGCTGCAGGGAAGAGTCAGGAGCTAAAGCCTGAAAAGAACAGCCCAAGTCTCTGAAACTTCCACCACGAGAAAACATGAGAAATCACACTACAGAAATTTACAAACAATTTCCAACACTGATCAAGGTTTTATTTTTGTTTGGTTGGGTTTTTTTAACAATAAAAACAAAACAGCTGTGTTCTAGGCAAAACCAAAGATCTCAAAAAAATTTTTTGAGGTTTACTAATAGCATTGCAAGGTAAGGCTTCCCAAAGAGTTTTACTGAAATAAATTATTTTCACCTAAACATTGATGCAATTCCTCTCATTAAAATTCACTTTCACCTAAAAACCAACAGTAAAAAAGTTACCAACAATTCTAGATAATACTGGGCTCCTTCTAAAGGATGGTGAAACTAGAACTCACTCTTCAGAAGTTTAAAAATTAAGTCACTGCCATGTAAAATTCAACTATATAAGCTAGCGGCGGCGGTGCCAAGGGGATCTCAAAAGTTTGTAAGAAAATCCATGTTAGCAGGTTGGGCTGCAGCCAGCAAAGGTCCAGCTGCCCCCATTCCTCCAGTCTTTCTGAATAAATTCATGGTGAGGTTGTGGGGTTAAAAATGAAATAAAAAGCAAGATATTGGAGCGATCTCCGTGCCATCCCATCCGTGTTGCTCTGGAGTCCAGGACAGGCAGGTTTTACTTTTGACTCCCTCGGCTCATGGCAACGCTGTAACCTTGCCTTAGGTCCCTCTTCTTCACTCCATCCACCTGCGTCCCTCACTTGTTTCTGGACATAAAAGGCAAAGGAAAAGTGCAGCCCTGGGGATGAACAGAGCCAAACCTCTGCCAGTGCAGGAGAGCCCAGCAACAGTGAACTATTTCATGCTGGAATCGGCGTGAATCGGCGCTTTGCTGCACAATTCATTAATTCAGGGTTTTCTGTGTTGTGTAGCCAGACAACTCCATCCAGTGTAAGAACCTCCCAGCGACGCTGCCCCAGCCCTTCGAGCGCCCTACGTAACACCCTTGGCTGCTGAAGGAACAGGGACTGAGGAGCCTGCTCATCTAACACAGGGCTTGCTGCAAGCTTCTAAGCTTCCTTCCCTCGGAGTAACTGCCCCTGATCTCAAGCAGAACGTGCCCGTGCGCTCCGTGACCTGCACCCACTTCCCCCAGCCTCTGCTGTGCAGCCAGCCCCACAGCTCATGCCAGCTGCAGAAATCATGCCCGTGGTTTAGAAATTGCATTTTGTTGTGGAGAGGATCAACGTCACATAGAAAATATTACAAAAAAGGTTAATTTGTCAGCTGTCCAAACATTATTAGACCACATGCTTTATACAGCAGAGAGGCAGCCAGCTCACTCGGCGGCACAGCCAGCTGAACTCTGAAGAGACACTTTCCTGCTGGTATAGAAAGCGCAGGGGTTTTTGTATTTAATTTATTTATTCAACGTTGCTCACGAGGAGGAGGAAGGAGGGGCAGTGGGCGCTAGGAGTTCTGCTGCATCTGAAGTCTCCGTTCGGCAGCGGCAGCGAGGGTCCTGCGGCGCAGGGTGACGGCGTCGGCCGCCGCTCCCTCGGGCAAAGGCTTCTCTGTGCTCAGCTCCTCATCAGAGGTTTTGTTCAAGTAACGCCTGAGGGGAAAAAAGGAGAAGATGAGTGAGCGGAACCCAGCTCGTTCTGGCTCTGAAAAATGCATCCCCGCAGTTGGGGAGGGCTGGAAGGCAAACCAGCAGGAAAATGCCTCAATAGAAGTGCACATGAGCTGTGGGCTCCTAAGAAAAGCCCACGTCACCTACAACAGGCTCTGCAGAGCTGGCAGAAGCTTTTAGGTTTTGTGCAAGATCCTTGTGCCTGTGGGAAGGAGCCAGTTCTAAAGGTCAGGGCTGTCCTCTCAACCCTGAGCAGGTGAGTTATTGACTCCCTCTGTTCTGTTACTCCACTCCTCAGCCTCTGGCACTGCCTACCACAACAAGGCACTCCCTGAAGACAGCAGGTAAGCCCGTGACAGAAGGGACACCAGGGCTGCACAGAGAAAGGTAAGGCCAGAGGACAAGGAAGTTGCTGCCAGAGTTAACATCCCAGTGATTTTTTGCATTTGAATGGCACAAACCAGTAGTTTGAAATTCAACAGCTCTTCAAACCAGTAAACAGAAAGTGAAAAATACTCTGTCTCCCTAAAAGATATTTTTTCAAACATCAAGGGAAAATTAAGTCTGGGAGCAAGTCTGTTTATAGACTTAAAAAAGGTGTCACGCCCCCAGGTATTTCTAAGGCATTTCAGTGTGGAAAAGAAAAAGAGCAGCAGTAGCCTAACAACACCAAAGGACCCAGAACTCAGTGGGGTTGTTGTAGACCCTCTCAGCAGTGTTCATGTGATACAAAGGAAGGGAAAACACTTGTTAAAAACACTTTTTTTCTACTGTTTTTTCTACATCAAAGTGCTTTTCCTACTCTGCTTATTCAGCAACTGGACACTAGTGAAGTCAAACATAACTGAAATACCAGTAAAAAAGTTGAATTCTAGCTGTAACAGCTATTACTGGTTGGGCTAAAAGAAACAGTTCAGGTTGGTCCCTGTCTCTTCAGTGGTGCTGACTGGCTGGTGCTGAGCTCCTCTGGTGAGGTCTGCTAAGGGGCACCTGTCACATCTGCACTGCTCTGGGCTCTAAAATTTGGAAAAAGTAGTGCCTGACAGGAATTTCAGCTGTAAGAGCACAAGCAGTGAGGGCTGACACCTGTGCTGGGAGCCGAACTAAAAATTACTAAAGGGCTCAGCCCAAATAACCTGTTCTCAATTTATTCTTAGACTAAAGCCCATTGAAGCTGGACAAATCAGCCTTTGATTTCAAAGAGCTTTGGACGAACTGCTCAGGAAGCTGTGTGCATGTTGAGGTGCATGATGCTATATCAGAGCTGGTTTAGCAGTGTCAAACAGCATCCTGAGCCTGCTGTGGCAGATGTATTCATTCCTCTTACTGCTTTTCACAGCACCCCAGGCTCTCAGTGGTCCCAATCCATTTGAAACCCATTCTGGGGGACTCCACCTGAGTGGCCAGGCTGGAGTTCTGGGAAGGAACATACTTTCGAGCTTGTTGCAACAAGTCCTCCTTCCGCTGAACCAACATACGCTGCCTTTCATCGGCTGACTTGGAAAAGCGACTTCCCCTGGCCTCAAAATCTTCTGCTTCATTAGGTTCTGCTTCCATTTCATTGAATTCCACCATTTCTTCCAGTCTGGAGTTCAGTTCAAGTGGAACTCGCTCAGTCTAAGAGAAAAGGAAATAAGGCATAAGTCTCTGCAAAATTCAGGCTTCTTTGCTTCAAAACAACAAGCTACAAAGAATTGTCATTTTCTGAAGCACTGGAAGAAACCAGAATCTCACCTGCTATATCCAATTCCCTTAGGTTCCTTTGAAAAGCCCAACCAAAAAACAGAACAAAGCTATTTCAAACCACGCTCAAAGATCCTGTATCCTCTAAGACTGTATCTTTTATGCCATGTTTGAAAGTAATGTCAAAGACAAACATTAATTACTCATAATTAACGCTCTGTGAAAATGGGGCATTTGAAAGTCAGATTCTGCAGCTGACTTGACAATTGATGCAACAGTAAAGAGTTGAAAAAGCAGAAATCCACATTCTAAGGAAAGAATAACAAATGTATTTGCAAAGATTATTTGTGCTCAAGAAGGGAATTTATGAGGCTTCGGTTCACTGGGTTCTGCAGCACCCAAATTATCATGTTTTTGACTGCTGGAGCAAGGCTGGCAACTGCCCCAAGCAGTGTGCCAAGAGAAGAGCTGGCAGCCCCCACATGGCACCTCTCCCCCCTGACAGCCAGCTGATAACACTCACCCAAAACCTGAGCTGATGGGTGATGGTGCTGGGCTGAGCAGCAGAGGTGAAACAGCACATCCTGATCACACCCTGTCACACAGGATCACATCAGCCCTGCGATGCAGAACCGCACTGAGAGCCAAGAGTGGTGGCATCAGGAAACAAATCACCTCAGAGAAGGGCTGAAGGGGCAGCCATCATTTGGTATCTCAGAGGGCAACTCAAGCCAGTGGGATGCTCCAAGGAAGCGCTGGCCAAGTCAGCTCCTGCTGCCTGTTCTGGGCCATCAGCAGAGCTGCCGAGGAGCTGCGATGGCCGATTCCATGGGATTGCTGCTCCAGCCCCAACAGCCCGGACGTGGCAGCATCACAGTGCAACACAGGTTTAGGCAGCTGATGTGCAAAACCAGTAGAGTCATCCCAAAGCCCTAGAGACAGGCCAGTAACAGCATGTCCCTGACACAACGCCTTCAGAGAGCAGACACCAAGACAAATGTCACTTCCCATTAGGGAGGTGAGCCAAGCAGGAATCCCAGAGCCCAAGTCAGCACAGCACAGACACTGCAACCTCAAACACAAGTACGGGTATTCAGCCTCTCTCAGCAAAAACACCAGTGCTGCAATTTACCAAAAGGCTCCAGTACCACGTGCATGAATGCACTGGGATAACATGGAGTGCTTTGAAGAACTGCCACATCCCTGAGGAGGGAGGGGAGCCCCACAGAATGATCCCATGGATTGTACTTGAGGTCAAAATGACCTTGGCAGACCCTGTGGAACAGGTCTGGACCATCTCAGCTGCTGCTTCTGATTACCACAGAGGTGGGCAGGGAAAAGGGAAGCTCTGCTGGGGGATTTGAAGAACCAAGTGAAGGATAACTGGTTAGATACCATTTGTACCAAGAGCGTCTCTCTCACTAAAGAGCAGGGCAAATGCCTCCAAAACCTTCAAAGAAACCCAAAAATGCTTGATGCAGAGCAAGATTTTAATTTCTGCAGTTCTGCAGCTGCTACCTCGGGCTCTTACCAAGTATCTGTACCATCACTACCACCTCTTCCTCATCCTCAACTGCATAATCAAACCAAATCAAAGGGGGTTTTGTCTTGTAACTGCTAACAAAGGAACTGCCACAGCTGAATTCTAGATAGTAACAGGTTGGTTGTTCAGGTCACTAAAGGCTGCAGAGAAAGTCACACACCTCACAAATTCACTCAGCTGGCAGAAAGGGAGATTTATAAAACAGAAACCTCAGGATGTCACTATTACAGTCAGGGAAAACAAAAGTGAAATGATATCTTACTCTACTCACAGGGTAATTTCTTTCCTTGCCACACTAGCTAGCACATGCTGCTTAGTAAAGCCCTTAGTGAAGAACAGCAAAACCCATTAATGCACTTTGTATATAGAAGGACCATTATCTCTTGGTCCTGTTCATGTATTACTCCATTCCCACCAAAGTTCCCCATGTCTGAAGGTGCTTCCTCCAGAACAGAAAAGAATTCTTATATCCAGAAAATAAATACTCCTCCTTTTAATGGAAGTGTTTGGAGATGTACAGAATGGGAATAAGAAGAGAAAGGGGAAGAGCAAAGCACCCTGCTCTTCATATTCCACAGACAGGCATGGGCTGACCAGACATGAAAAGAGACATGATGATCTTCTGTTCTATGTACCAAAGTGTATTTGAGAGCACTTTCCTTCAAGGAAGAAAAAGAAAAGCACCCAGATAATCCTCTACAGGGGCACCATACTCATATCTGATTTATCTGCCTGACTGTGTTAGCTTTGATGTGAAATGCAAGGGCTGCCTCAAACCTGTCCTGGTACAGAACCAAAGGCATCTGCCAGTCCATGCAGCCTCTAATTGTGCTTTTGGCCCATTTTTATACCAATTTACCTGTGTGACAGTTCCAGTATCCTCCTGATCAGTACTGTGCCTTTCCACAGAGTTGTTCAATGCAGGTCTAATGCTATCTGCACGCTGAAATGCAAACATCATGGGTTTAATACAGTGTGGGAAATGGCCAAAAAAACCCGAGTTCTTTGAACACATTCAAACTCTGCCCTCTGCAATGTCAGGCGTTGTGTTCAATTTAGAAACAGATAAGTTAGCAATAAACAGAATGCTCTGTGCTGAGAGAGAATTCTCTCTGCTTCCCCACACACACACTCCAGATAACAGTACTATCTGATGTGCACAGAACCAGAATTCAATATTCTTATTAACAGAAACATTGTCCCCAGACTGCTTTACTGAAATCTGCTGGCAGTAATTAAGAACAAGGCATCATTTTGCCGACTTTTTTTGCAAAAGATCTTCCTAAGTGGTACAATTCAATTATCTGTCAGCAGAGAAATCAACTGGAAATGTTCTAAAAGCTCTGCACAAGAGAGACCGGGAAGAGCTGCTTTAACTGAGCAAATATTTGTCTCTTGTCTAGCTAGGACATTTTCAATATATTTTTGGTACATGACTGAATACACTGCATTTACAGAGATTTAAACAAAGGGGAAAACAAATCCCAGATTTACCAGTGCCTCAACTTGCTTCATTCCCCTCACTCATTATTAAGAGGCTCAGTTCTGTGATAAGAAAGAAAGAAAGTAATTTTAGGTGCACAGTCTTATGACTCACCTGTGTGGGGAAAGGCACCTGGATGCGCCCTTCCAGGATGTTGTCAGTGGTGATCTCTACAGAACGAGTTAGCTGCAAATCCTGCAGAACTAAATGATAAGGAACCTGAGGGAACATCTCCTGAATCTGATGGGCCTGGAGAAAGCAATACAGTCAATATCAGCAGTAAATTGAAGTTAGTTGATAAGTATGTCAACAGAAAGAGATTAAAAATATTATCAGCTCAAAGATGCTGCTTATGATATGGAAACCCAAATACAGAAAGAAAAGAGAAATAAAACCCATGCTGGCATTGACTTCCAGGCAATATGCTGCCTCCACTGAAGTCAACAGCAAAACTGCAGCTCCTAGGGAGACACCACATGGCCCTGAACAGTGCCTGTGGATGCACAAAGGCTTCAAAAGCTTCCCAACCCTCTTCTCATGACAGGCTTTTCAGTAAAGATCTATACAAAATTCATGGGTGTCTGAAAGTTAGATTCACACTGGGAAGAAAAGAACAATTTTCCTTTGTGCCAGATTGGTTCCAAAACAGTACAAATAAGGACATGTGGAGTAAGTTTTAATAATCCACTCCCTCCAGCCACCCTCCCTACAAACCAGTTTAATATGGTCTGAAAATTCAAGTAAATGAAACTGAGTTGTCAGGGAACTGTTATTATTGAATTTCAAGTTAGTTAAATAATACCCAAATTAAATAAGTAAAGGTAAGAGGGAAGACAAACAATATGCTTTTAGAGTCTAATAACTAGATTTCATTGAATATTAAAATCTCGATTTTCACTAATGCCCAAAGTCATGGGGGGCAGGACAGAATAAGAGCAACAACAAGAATAGAAAGGTGGAAAGAGTTTTGAGAGCAAAGCAAAAACTATGCACCAACTGACAGTGAGTTCTAACACAAGCAACTACGGCAAACCTAACCCTCCATTGTACTAACCTGTGACCAAACCAACTGATTTAGCATTTCAGCATCTGGCTTTCCCCTCAAAAGGTTTTTATTTAGTAACACAAAGGAGAATTCAACTTATTTTCAATTAAAAATGCGTAACACTTCAATAATTTGCTAACCTGTGCCTTTCCCTTACAGTAGACATTTTAATATAACTTGCTACTGTTCTTTTGGTAATACACAATCCTAAAAAAATATTACTCATCCGTAACAAAAGCCCATTTGTGTCATTGTGTCCAATAAAAGAAAAACCATATTGACCTCAGATGGAGAGTTCCTGCATATTTAAATAATAATCATCTGCCAAAAACCTTATTGCTCCCTCCCTGCCTCAAATACCCTAAAAATAGTGATCTTACCCAGCTGATGTTTAAACAAAAGGCTATGGGAAAGATCTAATATTCAGAAAATTCCATCACTTTCATGAGACACTTCAGTGAACATTTATTATGATGCCATGGAACACAGCAGCTTGAAGAACTCAAAGGAAACAGCACTATCTCAAAAAATGAAGTGTTTCACAAAGCCACATCCTTTTCTTTTTGTCCTACAGTGTTTATGGATGAATTCAACAAATACAGATTTTAATCCTCGATCCTTCTATCATCATGATGAACCAGCACAAGCTGAGGGTGCTAGAGAGCCCACCTCACACACTGATAAGACACTGAAATTGCTATATTGCTTAGTGCTGTGAAAGATTTAAAAAACAAATCAAAACCTATAGAATGAGTTTTATCAGTTACTACAGACCAACAGCTGAATTCTCTGGTTACAGACTCACACCCTTTGGTGCTGCAAGTTGCCACAGAAGTACTGAAAAAGAGCTAAAGAAGTTGCACTAAGCATGCTGAAAAAAAGTCTGCCAATCTACCCAGAGGAACATGTCATTCTTCTACCTTCTACCTCCAGACCTGTTCTTTTATGCTGGCACATTGAACCCAAATATAGCTCTAACTTCACTAAAATAAAGCTTTTCTCACGCAGAAAAACAGCTTTCATCTAGTGTCTAGTCAGTGTTTCAACTTCCTTCCCTTTATGTTCTCCATCTCCATGTAAGCCCTTCCCCTACACAGCACAAACAGGAAGGCTGAGGTGCAGTCTTACCATGACATTGAGCTGGGAGTTGCTGGCTTGTGCAATTCCGAGGATGTTGGTGGTGTGCATCACCTCCACTGAGAAACTGGGCAGCCAGCTGGCAATTCGGGAGCCTGGGAGTAAGAAATCACCAAGAAAGTCAAGAAAGAACATGAGAATCTCAGCAAACCAAGTGCTTCTATGTGTGTTTAATGTGAATCTTCATATTCCACAAGGTACGTGCAGGGAGTTCTGCAGTGCAGTCTATCCCTAAGGTCTCCCAAACATGGAGATGGCTGGAGTGGCTGCCTATACTCTTTTCAAACACACTGTCATAGTGATTTAACAATCTGGGGGCTGGAAAAGGATCAAGGAAACAACACATCCTTGTTTTCTTTTTTTAATGTTCCTATTGAAGTGAAAATTAAAATAATCCAGAGTCAAATCCAGTTCTGGAATATATTAATAAATCCAGCAATTTTACAAAAAACAGGACAGCTTCTAAGCCATCTGAATCCAGGCCCAAAATGGGTCATCACTGAGAAATATTACTTCAAAGGGACACAGAGTAACTGAACAAAGTGATTGCTGCAATCGTGTGCTTCAGCTCAACAGAGTAGGGCACATGGGCAGCTCCCTCCTCCTTCTGTGTGCCACTTAAATAAACACAGACTTTGCTCTATGCCACTTCTCCTTCTATCTCCATGGTAATTCTACAGGTCTCCAAGCCACAGGAGAGCATTGGGGAGGACAGCCATCAAAAATACAGTGTTATTCTAAATATAAATGTCTTTTGGAGACCTTAAGCACCCCAGAAGTGGAAGCCATGCAAAAGCTATCAGCCAGTCTCCATGCACCTAGAAACTGTCTGACCCATCTCTGCCCATTGCTCTCCCCCCACAATCTCCAAAGATTTCAAAACAAACACAGATGAGGAACAGGTCACTGTGTAAGTTTGCAGCATCTCAATTGCCTCATGGGAGCTCCACAAGGGCAGAGGCCAAAGCTGAGTATTTGCAGTACTGAAATCATCTAAGAAACACCAAGACTGCCAGCAAAACCTGGGAAACTGTGGAAGACAAGCACACACCAATACCAAAAAAAATTAAAAAATCTGGAAGACAAACAACATAAATTGCCTTTTTCAAAGCAAGTTGTTTCCACACACAGAACTTATCCTGGCCTGGAATCGCATCTGCTTTGTGAGTACTTAAAACACACTAGTAAAAAACCCTAAACATGTTAAACTGTAGTGGCTACATGTCTCCTTCTGAGACTAATCTTCCACACTTCACCAAGCATTCCAAGTGTCTTGTAAACTGAGTGGCAAATGGACTTTTGACAACCACACATTAGCTGGGGGGAAGACTGACTTTTAGACTGCACCACAGTTTTTTTCCCCTCTTTGTCACTGATTAACCACCACATGGTAACAAAAAAAGACACAGGGATTTCCCATTCTGCTTGTCAACATGGCAGTAACTGAAGCTGCTGACCACAACAAATCCAGAAAAAGGAAGCACTTGTACAAAATCTTTCAAGAAATCTCCACAGCCCTGGGAAAGCTCAGAGACACATCTGAGCTCCTGCAAAACAACCATCAGAAACACAAAGGTTTTCACAAACACAAGCAGAGCATAGTTTGAGTTTCAGCTGAAACACAAACAGAATTCCCTTCTACAGAAAGCTGCTCCCCTTGTTTATCAGGAGAACAGCAGCGGATGTCAGATGTGCTCAGCTCACCATCAAAGTGGAAGAAGTGATTGTGCTGGTTCAGGCGTGGTCTGCCTTCTGCTGCTGCCACAGGGACCATGTTCTCATCCAGATTCTCCCTCTGGTGATCCTCCCTCACGTGATGGCTGTCAGTGATATTAAGAGACATTCTGCAGGTGGGGCAGGATGTGTCTTGCTCCAGCCAGGACCGCAGGCACGAGCTGACAGGAAAACAGTAACACTGAGGTGAGCTTGCAGCGTTTTTCCAAGACACCGCTATCACAAATACATCAAGCATTTTCTGTACACATCATCAACACATGGACTGCTGTGAGATACTCTCAATGAGCTCCTGATGACTCTGGCATAGGTTTCTTTTTTCTTTCAGCTGAAAATACTCAAGTGTTCACTTTTCATAAACATGCATGCAGATTTATCACTAAAAACACTCTCTAAGCCTGTTGTCCCTCTAGCTCAGACAAAGCAAGTTTTGCCTGGAAGGGAAAAGAAAGCATTTCTTTTCTCTCACCATTCCCAACTGCAAAAGGCAAAAAACAACTGGACACATACTTAATGTATCCTGACACATTTTCGTAGTATTTCTGCCTGTGATGAGGCAATGACACCTCCAGTGTTTTCAAGCAGGTTTTCAAAATACCAATACCCAAACCAGGAAAGTCAGTACCCCTCCAGGAATCCTCTAAACAGATTTATTAATACTAACAATTCTGTGCCATTACAATCCTTCCTTAATTCTGAAATTTTCTGTCCTGCAGAAATGCAGGCTGAAACACTCAAAGCTGTGCATGCTTTTTGATTCATGCTCATATGACCCAATTGCAGTATTTGTTCAAGTTAAACATAATTTTCAGCGTGGAAGAACTGAATTTCACAGGTGTGAACACTTCCCAATAGTATAACACATATTTCACATTTGCAGAGTGGGTTTTTTTCCCCAGAAATTCTCAAAATGCTTTAGAATGATAAAGACATACAAGGAGATCAAATAATGAAGGCACAAATCACATGTTTGGGTTAATAGAGCAAGGAAAAAGCCCTAATGGCAGGACTATAGTGAAGTCAAGGATAGAAGCATTCTGTGCAGTTCCTGAAACTTTGCCAAAGTGCTTTCCATCTTATTGCAATGGAGGGATACACAGCAATGGATTTCTCAGGAACAACCACAGTACAAATCTGCCATCTTCCACCTCCCTGGTCACCAGCACAACCAGCATGCTGGCACTGGCACTGCTGTCCAACGTCACCTCCCTGACCACAGGAAAATCACCCTGACCACAGAAACTCAAACCTCTGCTAGAGCTGTTCTCCAAAGGTCACTTGGGCAACACTCAGAGTTTCCCAAGCTGCCACCATGCTGCTGCTGCTCCTCAACAGCTCAACAGCCAAGCTGCTGGAATGGGCACAACCCTGTGTCAGCTGCATCAGCACCAGACCCAAAAAGCCAGCTGTGGACACACCCATTGTGTACCACACAGACAGAAGGGCTTGGTCACCCAGAGCACTCAGTAGGTGGAGGGCCAGCAGCAGGTCAAGGCTGGCAACCTTTCAGAGCAACAACTCTTGAAATTGCCTGCTTCCTAGAAGGTAAAGCAGAGAGTTTCAACATGCCTAAAAGATTCAAAGTCCTACTGCCATTAAATTTCCTTAATATTTAGGCACAGGGTTGATCTCATGAACACAAATCTTCCCTGTCACCTTCTCTTCCACTCCAAATAGCTGATGGTGGAAAAAAAACAAAACACTTAATTGAGAATGGACACAATGTTCAGCCTGTTGACAAAATCAACAGCTTTTATGAGGAGAGAAACCACTCTCAGGTTGTAAATGGGGTTATTAGTTACATCTGGTTTTACATGCAAGCCATCCAGTATAACGTGTTCCCTCCATAAAAGCACCAAGGAGTGTAACTTGCTTCGGAACTGTAATTGCTTCAGAAAAAATTACAAAAGGATCCTCTTAATACAGAAAAAACACCTTTCTGAAGAGAAGACCCTGGGCTTCTCAAGTGCTCAGCAGGTGATTAAATATTCACATGATTCAGTAGCACTGGAAGAGGAGTTTCTGCTATGGAGGCACATTATCTCATTAGAGACTTCTTGGAACACAGATAAATATTTATGGCAAGGTTTGTCATAAATGACAACAAATTAGCACACAGATTACAACCTCTGGTTTGACAGTTACCAGAAAACTAAAAAGCTATTTACAGAAAGTAACACCACAGGGACAATTTAACTGACCTGCATATTCATCACATGGCCCTCCAGAAATGCCTGATTCAATCCCTGGATCTCATTTCATATTTAAGCACAGGCATGGAAGTGTAAGCACTGCTACAAAAGATCCAAGGAAAGCTGGATCCATCAGCTCATCCAGCTCAGCACACTGTGTCTACAAGCATCTGCTGCTATTCACTACTGAATGAGCAGAAGAAGTGTATAGAGAGGTTCTTTGGACAAAAGTCTCCCAGTGCTAACAACAAGCTGCTTAGGGACCATTTCTGCTACTTTGGTTAACATCTTTTACAGTCCTACTGGACTCATTGCCCCTTGAAACCCCAGATTTAGACCTGGCCTCCACAACTGTCCTGGGGGACTCACCACCATGACAGGATGCACTATATAAAAATACTCCCTGTTTTCTCCTTAAAGCTGATATCTGGAAGGTACTTAAGGATCCAGCTCCCATTTTTCTTCTTCACCAAAAGAAAAATCAACACAACGTCCACACAACAAACCTACCAACCTGTGTTTGAGAAACTCAACACTAGTTATCCACTAGCTGACACGGTGCACACCCTTAGTTTGGGGGAAAAGAAGTGCACCAGGTGGAACAACTCAAACATGAAAATTACTGGAGCGAACAGAACTTGTACTTTGTTATGAGAAGCAGACCCAAGCAGCAAGCATCCAACAGCTCTGCTGGTAGCTTGTCACTTGTCATCCCACTGTACATTTCAGCCATGCCCATGTATCCCTTCCCTTCCCAGCTGGGTGCACCCTGTCCAGCCTGGACACATACTTGTGGAAGAGGTGGCCACATGGGAGTTTCCGTGCGGATTGCATGGAGTCCCAGCAAATGGCACAGTCGTCATTGTTCACTGCCAGCTCCTCTGGGGTTGCAACTGCAAATCTACGAAGAAGAAACAGGAAGAGACAGAAGGAATGACTACACAAGCTCATCATGGCCTCCTCTCTAGAGAATCCAGTACAGAGAAAACCTTATCATCCCTGTTAACTTTTCATTAAGAGAGCTATGCCAACAGATTTATTACTCTTTTTGATAACCCAGGCTACACTGCAAAAGAATACACACATACACATCCCTCTGCTACTTTTTGTAGGCATTTTTTTTGCACATCTCCTCATAACATTCTAAGCGCAAAAAGCTTTGACTCAGTACCTTCCAAAAGACAATTATATGATCATTTTGTTGAGATCCTTAAATTATAATCCATATAGATTTGGTTTGTGTCATTTTTCTAAATGAGTTTTAATAGCTGTACCCATTAAGCTGTCTCTTTGGGATCGTATGCATTTATGGTCTGACTAATTTTGGCCTCAGATTTTGCTATTCCCATTTATCTTGACTTTTCTCCCTTTTTTTTAAGTGCCATGTAAGCAGTTACTACACAGTACCCAAACAATTTGGAGATGAGTGGTGTAACAACATTTCACAGCACTGTTGGTTTGGGATATACCTGAAGAACAACCACATAAAGGCAGCTGCCAACAGCAGCTTCAGAAGGAAGTTAGAATGTGGTTCTTCCAGCACAATCAGAATGACCAAAACAGATCAAGTTGCTCAGACAAGAAGTCTGTGACACATACAACTCAAACACCTTTGTTAGCAGCTCAAAGGGGTTCAGTGGCTGCATCTCACTGGAAAGAAACAATGCATTGTGGATGAACTTTATAATGCAGCTCTTAATCTGATATTACATCCATTAAATGACTTTCCAAAAAAAAGTCCTCCGGAATTTCTAGACAAGCCAACCCTTTCCACCTGGACTACAGCTGCAGGAATCAGAATTAATCAAACCCACAGAGGCCCAAAATTAAAACAGTACAGTGATGTAGAGAAAGAATAAAACTCTTAAAATTTTTAAGAGCATAGCTGAATTTTGAAAACACTGGGTCAGAAATGCAGTACTAGTACATAGTATTAGGTTTTAGCAGGCCTCTCAATTTCTCCATATTACATCACTAAAAGGGAATGGACCAAAGTACTGCCAAGGTGCTCTCAGCTTCATTTTCGGTAGAGAGTCTTAGAGTTGGCTTCAGGTTTAGTAAATACATAGGCAGAGCTAGGTAGGTTTTAATTAATATTTTGATTTCATTTCAGTCAGTAACTGAATAGTATCTCCCAATGAAATTAGAAGCATTGATTTCTCTCACAGCCAAACCCAGTATCTGACAGCTGAAACAGGCAGAGCCCTGTAGAGCTTCTGTCACCCCACTAAGGCAGTATGCAAGAGAATAAAGAAGAAATACTGGACAGAGGCGTTCACTTTTTGCCACTTGGTATTTTACCAATAATACTGCCATTATACAAGTCAATCCTACATATCTAATAAAACCAGAAAGAGTCTTCCCACTAACAAATAAAATGGGTAAAAACACACCCTAAGTGTAGCGCCATAAAGGTCAGGTCTGCAACATTGCATCTCTCCTGCTTACACCATGCCACTGTATATCAAAGGAAGATAAAAGAATCCCAACTTCCTTCTCAGGATCCTCTCTACTAGATCTGCATCAAGACTGCAGAGCATGGGGCTCACCTGGCTTCCATGTTTCCCACCACACGCAGGTAGTTCTTGTGCCGCCGAATTCGTCGCTGCACCTCGTGGAACAGGTAGCGCAGCTGCATGAAAATCACCAGGCTCGCCATTGACAACCAGATATTGCCAAACAGCTTGGGGAAAAAAACAGAGCAGGGATTAGAAACAAGCACCATGAGAAACAAGAAGCTGCATCAGGTCTTAAGGGACAAAGAAATTGAGAAACCAGCCCTGAAGAGTTTCTCCTTTGTTGTGTCCATTCAGACCAACCACGTATGTTCAAAGGTATTACCACTCATTACCTCTTCAGATACAACTTTGGCAGCACAGCATTTATAATGAGGACAAACTGTATTCAGTCCTGTCCAGTTTAGCATCCCCTGCTGCCAATGAAAATAATTCAATCTGATATTACTCAATAAAAAAGCTAATTAAACACCTACAAAACAGGTAATTACACACTTGTTAATACTTCTTAACAAAGTTCTTGTGATGACTTCAACTACACAGGAGGAAAGAATACCAGAATCTCCTCTGTATTTTCATTTCTATTTAAGTTACTTCTCTGTAACATCATGTTTCTAAAATAAGCGAAGTAAAAAAAAAATACAAAATATGTATACCCAGTACCCTTTATTTTAAGGCCAGTCTATTTGTTCAGCATTATGTCCACTAATTCATACCAGCATATGAATATGATGCATCAAGTCCAGGGAAAGCAAGGTCAGCTCCATGACAAAATCTGTGTAGTAGACGTAAGTGCCTTTGCCCTCCCATGTTCCTTCATGGTTCAGATCCCAGAGATGAACTACATATCTGCAAGAGTGGGGAAATTAACATTACTTTTTTTTTTTTTTTTTATAAATATCATCTCTATAATTCAAACTATTTTGCCAATTTTTCAAACAACTTCTGGATACAGATTCTTTGCCTTTCCTAGATCCCCGACCCACAGTCTTTGCTTTCTCCAGGGGGCATCTTTTAATGTTACTGCTTTCAAAGACCAACATTTTAAAGCAAAAAGTAGTCAATGCTTAGCTCACACTCAGGCTCTGCAGACCCTGCCAGCTGACAGAAATATGCAGCATTTGCTAAACTACTTTGTGTACTGAAAGTCAGTCATGGGATTAGAGTAACTACAGAAGCACATTTTTCAGCACATGAGGTGCTTCTCAGGTGAGTCATTACAGCTGAGTGTCAGACCTGAAATGCTGACAGTGACCTGCACAAGGAGGCTCTTGTGTCACACACCATGTCCCACACATGCACTCACAGGTGTAATACAGGTACACATGCATTTGACTTTTTCAAAGGAAAACACTGAGACCTCAAAACAAACCCTGCAGAATGACATTAAGTAGCATCTACCAACCCTCAGTCAGCAGCACCCATCCACTTTAATCCATGCCTCAGGCTATCACCACCCACTAAAGCTATCCATGCATTTCAAACCCCATCTGTAAAAAGCACTCCTAAAATGCATTTCCATCTGTAAAAATCATTCTTAAAATGATTCTACATGTATTTAATCCTTTGTACTATCCAACATATCTGCCAACTGTTTACTAGCTGACTTTAAAATAAATGTTCCTGTAACTACTTAAACACTTAAACACTAGTACAACCTTTTATTCAAATAAAGGCTTCGGGATAAGACATATGTATCACTCAAAAAAACAAAAAAAAAGTCAGTTGCAAAACTTGTGGTAAAACCAGCACAGGCTGAAGTTAACCACCTTTGCTCATCTCATAGAATCCTGCAATGGTTTGGGTTGGAAGACATCTTGAAGATCATCTCTTTCCAACCCCTTTGGCTGCCTCATCCAGTCAGGCCATGACTCCTTCCAGGATGGGGCATCCACAGCTTCTCTGGGCAACCACTCACTGTGCCAGTGACTCACCAAGTCCACAGAGAAGATTTTTTTCCTAGTATCTAATCTACCCCTGCCTTCTGTCAGTTTGAAGTCATTCCCTCACTCCATACCCTTGCCTAAAGTCTCTTTCCAGCTCTCTTGGAGTCCCTTTTAGGTATTGAAAGGGGCTCTGAGGTTTCACCAGAGCCTTGTCTTCTCCAGACTGAACAATCCCAGTTCTCTCAGCCTGTCTCATGGTAGGTGCTCCATTCCTCTGAGAATCTCTAAGGACTCTTCTGGACTCACGCCAGCAGGTCCACATCCTTCTCATGGTGGGGACTCCAGAGTTGGATGCTGCACTCCAGATGGGTCTCAGCAGAATAGAGCAGAGAGGCAGAATCCCTCCCTGGACTTGCTGCTCACACTATGGGGATGCAGACCAGGATGTGGTTGAGCTTTCTGGGCTGCAAGCACACATTACTAGGCCATGTCAAGCTTGTCATCCACCAACACCCCCAAGTCTCTCCTCAGGGCTGCTCTCAATCTCCAAACATGCATTTGCAGTTCAATGAGGTAATTACATACACCTCTTACATAAACATGCTATAGTTACTACTGTCTTGAACACCCATCCTGTAAAATATAAGCTACTCACCGTAAAATCACATGAGCAGTTCTGACTGTCACCAACAGAGACTGCAAAAGAGGAAGAAAAAAAACCCCATACATGTTAACAACATTCTGCCAGGGACAGTGGTTCAGATGCTGGAGCCCAAGGGCTAAAACACAAAATGCATTTATTGCAGCTTAACAATGGTCACTATAGGTGATGGTGTGCACAATATACCTGAGACAGCCATGAAGCTTACAAATAAATATGGAAAGAACTGCTCCCAAAGACACGATACTATTAAAGCAGCCACTGGGGTTACTGCTGTTAAGTGTTATTTTTTCATGACTACACAGGATGTATTGCCTTTTCCAATTACCATCACTCAGCAAGTGCTGAGACCACAATCCCACCAACTACCTCTCCTCATCCCACTTCTTGAAAACAACTGGAAGTACTGAATAATAACTGAAATTTGAGGAAGATAATTTCAAATAATTCTATCTACCTTACTGAAATGTAAATGCTGCTAAAGTAACTTCTCTCTTTAATCATACTTACACATTTCTAGGCTAAGTACAGAGAAAAAACCTGAGTATATCAGGAAGTATAAGATCTGAAGTGTAACGACAAGTCACCAAAAACTAACTACATTTCCATTGGCTCTTATCATCTAAGAGACAGTGGTTCCATCACCTCTCTGTAATCCATCAAGCCCACAGTGCCCCATCACTTCATTCTATCTTCACACTGAAAAAACCAGATGTGCTTCCCCCAGAGACTGCCCACACCATCCTGTAGTTAGCAGGGGCCAAGTGACACTGAGATGCAGGGTATTTACCACAAGTAACTGAAACCGCTTCTGTGAAACTGGTCTGATGGCATGCCTTCAGCATAAGTACTACAAACAGGACAGAACTATCAAAACCACTACTTCCCAAAGTAGCAACATGCTGGTTGAATAATTTTTCCATCTGTAAAAAGCATTCTTAAAATGCTTCTATGCATATTTAACCCTTTGCAATACTCAATATATCTGCCAACTGTTTACTAGCTGGCTTAAAAAAAAAACATGCAGAGATAGACTGGACACTGCTTCCTATACTGTAATTCTCAAACACCATATATTAAGGCAAAAAAGTTAATGTTTACTCAAAAATACAGACAAGTCCTTACTCAACTTTCTCTGGGCATTTGCACATTTCACATCCACCCACTGCAGTAAAGAAAATGCTGACAAGCAACAGAGAACAAGGGGAAGTCTACCTAAAACACAAGAAAAACATCTATATTGCTTTATTGAAAAGCTTGAGCTAAATCAATGTTTGCAGAAGAGAGATTAATAGCTTAATGTAACTTAATGTAATTCACTCACACTAATGGAATACACTTGGCAGGGTCCCTCTTGAGAAGCATCACACAAGCCACCACCAGAAAAACATCTCAGTCTGAAAGATTTAAATTTTTTTTACCAAGAGCTTGAAGTGTGCTATGAGGTGTCACTGCCAGTACCTGTACAGAAAAAACCCTAAATGTTTTATTCCACTCACATGGGTGCTGGGTATTAAAATCAAGGAAACTACTCATGGTTGCCCTATCCATACAAGGAATATTTTAAATGTTCAAAAATGGCAAGATATTAGAAAATCTCCTATGAGGAAGAATTGAAGACACTAGAATTCTTTTGCTTAGAGGGAAAGGCAGCAAAGGAACAGGCAAAAGGAGGATAAAATCACAAATGCTATGAAAAATATTAAACAAGGAATGATTCTTTGCTTATTTTCACCATAAATGTATTTGATGATAGCCAGGAACACTATTCCCTGCCCATGGCAGGGGAGTTGGAACTAGATGATCTTAAAGGTCCCTTTCAACCCAAACCATTCCACGATGATCAAACAGAAGATTCAGAACAATTCCAAGAGCTCTTTGGTGTACACAAAGCCAAGTAAACGTGGAATTTGCTGCCTCTGGATATTACAGAGGCTGACATACAAACAAATTCAATGAATGATCAGGCAACTTTCCAGAGTACATCTGGGACTATTAAACCCAATGGGCTTGTGCAGCCCTCAGCTCAGGAATGTTCTCAAACGCCAGGGGCTGCAAGCAATGCTAGGACACCCTTTCTTCTGCATTCCCCACAAAGTTCCCTGCTGCCCACCAACAGCACAGCAGGGGATCCATGGTTTGGCTGGAGACCCCACACTTACACGGATTGAGCCACTCCTTCATTAATCAGCACACAGAACAGCTCCCACCAAAAGGAATAGCTGGGCCACATCCTGCAACCCCGAACACTCACACTACCACAAAGCACAGTGCTGAGGAGGCAGCACAGGCACCACAACACTCCCTGATTAACCTACCCCGAGCTGGTGCAATGCTGATAATCCTTCTGCCAAGCCAAGATAAGAGACATGACACCAACGAGACCCTACCTTTTATAGACACTATTAAATCTTCCAATACCTTTGCCACTGTTTAATTACAAATCTGGTCTTGCATATTCGCATATTCAGGGACAAATAAAGCAACATATTAAATAACTCAACTGTGGTGTGACAAGCATCATATTCTCCTACTATCAGTTGTTTTCTTTCCTGCTCCCTAACTCCACGTATGAACTCAAGATAGAAGAAAAATTAATTGTACATGTTACTTGTTATCTGAACTAAGGATGTGCTAACACAACATACTTGCAATTACAGTGGATTCCTCTCCTTTGTTTAAGATTATCACCTCCTCAGACAACAACTCACCATAACATCAAAAACACACTGACGTTTACTCCACAGTGCAAAGTGTTCAGGAGTACACAAAAAATGTCTTGCTCAGCTCAGCTGAGACATAATTCATTACACAGACATAAGCAAATCCCATGAGTATGCCTTAAGGAAAGGATGTTAGTCTCACTCCTTCTGAGGAGAAATGAGATAGAAAATCAACCTCAAAGAAAGAGGCTGAAGTGCACATTACACTCTGATACACACTCTCCCTCTCTCACGCGCTGTTTCACTGACTCTTCTTGCAGTGCTCATGAAGCACAAGCATTACTTTTTCATAAGCTGTCATTTGATTTCAGCATCATCTTATGGCTTTATCCTCTCATTCTCTTCTTCCGACTAAGATTTTTTTCACGGTTAAAGGCTAAAGAGAGAAAGGATGCCAACCTGGCAACTTCTAGAAAACAGATGAGGATTTGTTTGTGTCTTCAAAGTTTCTTTCATATGGGAATTAAAAGCAAATCCATTGGGTGAGGGGTCAAAGGCAAAGCACAAACCACAACACATATGAAGAAAGTCTCACCTCTGCTGCCATGAAAGCCAACGTGTGCATGCCATGGGTGTAGCCAACAACTGCACAGACGACTGCTAATCCACAGCAGGACAGGAGCATGGCTATGAGCAGGGCCAGCACCCTGACGTGGCTGCTCATGGGGGTGGTAGGAGAAAAGGAAAGCTGCAACACAAATGCATAAATACATTACAGGTTTAAAAGGAGTACTTCATCCACCCTGCCTTCCATTGTCACCTCACCAAAAGAGACCTCATTCAGGAAACTCTTTTGCTTTCTAGCATAAAACCAATTTCACAATGCAATATAGTAATAAACGATGAAGAATAAAGCTAAACCACACACTATCCCAAAGCCTCATTCATGGTACTGTCACTTACATTCACATTTTAACAATCAGTTACAATTTTTTTATTTACAATTATTATGATTATTTGAGCTAATGCTTAAATAACCTGTACAAGAAAACCAGAGATACAGTAGCTTCTGCACCAAATCTGCAGCATCTGCTTAGGATTAACACACATATGACAAAGACACTTAATCTAATACACAGTCTTTGAGCAATGTTTTGCCAATTTTCACTGAGCAGCTGATCTGAATTTGTCCAGCTTGGTCTTCCATCCCCTAGTTCTTCCACTGTCATTTTCTTCTGGCAGAAAGAAACATCTACGCAAAAAAATACTTAAGCTGCAGCTAGAGACTGCTGGACAGACTCTGTTGAAAAACAGTTGTTTCAATAGCATGCAAAGTGTGCTAAATCTCTAAACTGCTTTAACAGAGGACTACACCTAGTCTGTCAAAATCAAAGGCAACCCAAGGGGACATTGGTCCATCCTCTTTTTTCCAGGGCAGGATGAGAAAGAACAGGACAAGGAAAGAAGGAGTTGCCCAAAACTTCGCTGTGGTCTGATTAACAAAGTTGATTCCCATGTTTTGTTTTCAAATGGGTTTTTTCTTACTTCTTTGTATGTGGTTCAGCTCTGCATGCTCCATCTTCACAAGCCAAACCATGTAAGTATCATTTGTCCAAGCAAAAAATTACTATGCATGCTTTGAATGCAAAAGGAATATAATAAGGATTTCTTCCCACATGACCTTTGTTCTTTCAAAGCTTTCTAAACAAGACTAAAAATACCAGCTGATTGCCTTGTTCACTGCTGTCTCAATTTTCCTAACCCCAGCCAACTCAGTTTCAAATTTAAATACTTAGCTACCTTTGAATTAACAGGCCTTACTGGACATTATTTTTAAAAACCCTGCAAAGCCCAGATCTACCAAAAAGAACTTCACGGATTCAATTCAGGTCAAACTTCTATTCCAGATGAGAGGAGCCTAGAAAAATGCAGGTCCATTATAGTTTAAAGGCCAAGACTTACTGTTCAAATTACAGTTTCTTCTTCCTTGCCTAGCCTTCAATTTCTGCATCTCTACCTAATTTATTCCTGGTATTAACAGAAAGTGGAATGTAGCTTAGAGAGAAAATTGCACAGTATACTGTAAAGGCACTGCAGCCAAAATTCAGTATATTTAAGTGAGTATGAAACCTGAGCACAGAATCTGCAGAAAAAGGCTCCATGGGCCAATTCTAAAGTGCATCAATCTAAGGGATGTTCTGTTGTTAAGATGTCTTTACCACGGAGAGCTATGAAGCCATCTCATGCAGTTATGTAACAGTAATTACAGGGCACATATAAGGAGCAATTTATTAAAGAAAATAAGTATCTTCAGCTCCATTTGTCTCATGGGAAAACTGAAGGAGTAAGATTGACATTGTACTTTAAAACAAGTATTTGAAGCTAATGGGAAGTGCACGTGTTCAATACCGCAGGGTGGGGAAAAGGTCTGAATGATCTCTTTGTACCTTATCTGAGCCAGTGCCTGAACCAGAAACAGAATTTGCATGTCCCAAAAGACAGCCCTTAATCCAAACTTACATATTCAAAGCGATCCTTGCAGAGCTGAACCATCAGATGGAGAAACACAAGTCCAGAGAACCAGAGGCACCACATTACTACTTCCTCCACTGTCTGAACATTGAGCACACCAAAAATGAAGATGAACTTGTAGAAAATGAAATTCCAGAATTTATCCTTGAGATGCTGTAGCGGAAGACAGTTGGTTACTGTAGTGAAAGCACTAACAATCCACACACAGGGGAGAGAGAAAGCGAAAGGAAGAAAAACATAGAAGTAGAAATGCAACAGTACATTAGCTGAAGTCTGCTGCATACACATCTTCAATAGTGTTACCCTTACTCAAGTAAGAAACATTTGAAAAATACTAATTTACCTTACTGTCTATCTAGTTTTTTTGTACCATTGCAGCATAACTGTGCTACACAGCACACAATGCAATTTCCTGATACACTCCTAAAACAGTGCTCAGCACACAGCAAGTATAATCTCAGTTTGATTCTTCATGCCCAAGCAACTCAGCTACCAGGCTGCAAACACACACTCCTCTCTGCGGAAGAGCTGCCACAGTTAGTTATTCAAGATGCCCAAATTGCTTAGCACCTTGCTTCCAAAAACCTGCCCAAAAGTACAAATGATTAAGAACAGATGACGAAGTCTGTTCTTAAGAATCACAATACCTACAATGGAGAATGAGATGGATGAGCAATGAAAACAAAACCGTTCCCACACACACGAAGTATAAAGAAATAATATGATGTTCTCAAGCAGCAGACAGCAAGCCAGCTTGGAAGGGATAAAAAAATTTATGAAACAAAATGTTTTGTTGAAGTACATGATAAAGTCATCAGGACTTTAGTTGAGACAAGCCCTGAATTCCTTAATGATGCTGCTGTTTTGGGCTCGCTAGTATTAATAAGCAACTTTCCTTTACATGACAACTGAGGCAAACTCCCACTGTCCAAACACAAATGGATCCACACTGCTACTGCTTTTCACTTCAGTTTTTAAGAGGGTAGAGAACATCCTGGAAACCATCACCAGTTAAAATTTCACATCCTCATGGTCAACATAGATTAGAAAGAAAATCTGGCCCAGTGAAGCTTAGAAGTGCCTTGGTTTTAACACAACACTCAGAGATCATATAAGGTATGAGTTACAAATACAATAGGCTTTGAGAGAACCACAGTTATTAATGAGGCTTTGTGCACCTCAGTCCTGCATGTCAAAAATCATCATGGCCTGATTCCTCCTAAAGAACTGAATTTACGGACTTTTTTTAAAATATATGAACACATCACAAAATGCTTCTACTGCATTTACACCAGTAACTTATGCATTTCCCATACTTAAAAAAAAAATATGGAGATACTATTCAAGGTCCTGCTGCTGCTTTCATCTTCCTGTTTTCAAAAAACTCTGTGCTTTCATGGCTCCCTTGCTGAACTTTTACAAACATTTTTACATAGCCAAGAGCAGGACTAAACAGCCTCACTTTTCAGTCCTGCTCGCCTCCTTTCTCTGGGGATTTTCTTGCCTACTCCCTCTTAAACCTGCAGGCTGCTAAGCCATCCACGCAGTATATGAGGATGGAAAGCACTTCTCCAGCAGTCAAGGTAAAAAAGAAGAGGGAACTGAAGACTGCCAGTGCTGATATCTACAAAATGCAATGGAGAAATGCTGCCAGGTGCAAACAGGATAGAGAGGAACTTGTCACAAGAATTTTGAAGTGAAGTGCGCTTGTAAGAAATCCAACAGAGTTCACTAAAGAAACGGGATTTTCAAGTTGACTATGGGCTTATAAAATACAATAGGGAAAATTTCCTTAGAAATAAAATATGGACGCTTGTGGCCGTGGATATACTAGCTAACCAAATGGCAAAACAATTACAGTAAAATTTACTTTTCTGATGCGTTTTCAGCAATTCCATATAGAAAATCAAACCATTTTACATGCTTCACAGTTTCCTTGTTTGCTGTCTCACCTGCCTCTCGCTGACACGAAGAGGACCAAACACCATACACTGGATTAGTTTAGCAACTAGCATCAGAAAACAGCAGGCAGTGTTTACTAGTACCTGGAAAGAAATAAAGCAGTCAGTGACAAATACTTTTGCCCTATTTAGAAGGAGGGAGAGAAGGGGAATGAACAGGTCTAACAAAACCTGCCATTGTTTACAGAACAGTATTAGTTGTCCTTTTTTTTGGTGAAATTTAAGCCTGGACTCCTCCAAGATACACGAAGAAGCTGGTAAGTCACTTAGCTCTTTTTTTCTAAAAATACTAACACAGTCAGTTTTGTACAGCAGTACAGCCAACAAACTGATCTACCTCTTCACAATAAATTATTTCATACAGATTACCAAATTTCATGAAGGAACATGGGGCAAAACTTGGAGACTACCAAGATGCTAATTTTGTTTAACATATGGCAGAAAACTCCAGTTTGAATCTATTGTTACAGTAAGAGGATTCAGAGGTTGCCTCAAAACATGCTGAATAGCACACACCCCTTCAGTAATAACACTGCTTGAGGCTTTCTTGGGAAACTGCTTTAAAGCAGAGGAAGAAGCAGAATGCATTGGCCTGGGAAAACTGCTATCTCACATTTGGCAAAGGCACTTGTAATTAACTTTTGACCTAAGCAGGACGCTAAAAAGGTGAGAAGTTGGATGATGAAGAAGCCTCGCCCTGTCATTTCCAAAGGACGTCCAATAAGCTTTTCCAGGACTCTTAAGACCCTGAGACCAAGTTTCATCAGGATGAATGTGCTTGGTATATTAAAAATCAGCACCTCAGTCAAGCAAGTATGCTGTGAAGCAGATGTCCAACTACTGCCACCTTCGAGTGACAGACAGATGAAAAGTTCAACAGCAACAACTCAGCAAGGTTTCCGATATCCCTTGTTGAGCTTTCATTTCAACTACAAATCAGTGAGCCAAAATGCATTATGAGGTTTGGGTTTAAAAATACACAGATTTTTTTTTCCTTAAATGGTGAGAATGGCTCCTCTTACCTACAAGACTTTAAGTGCTATTAAAAAAAATTTAAAAAAAAAATAAATAAAAGCAGGTACGGCTTGGGCTCAAACACCTGTCAGTCCCTTACTCAGATTTCTGGCAGAGCAGGTCGGGCAGTGCTTGGCGAAGCTTAAGCCCAGTACCCGCCTGGGACCGCGGCAAACGCTCCCAACAGCTTCTCCCAAACCCCCAGCCAGGACGAGCGGGGGGCGCTCGGGGAGAGAAGCACAAGCCGTGGGCTGAACTCTCGGGGCGCTCGGCTCTAACGCAGCCCCACCGCCCCGGCCAGGCAGGAAGGGAAGCGGCAGCGGAAGCGGCTCGGGGCGG
>JAHLSL010000036.1:5749160-5776149 GCA_025920805.1 Petroica traversi | reverse complement strand
GCGGGCGGCGCAACGACCTCCTCTCGCTGCGGCAGGTGGGCCCAGGGCCGAGCTGAGCCGGGCCGAGCGGGGCCGAGCCGAGCCACCCTAACTCCCGTCCCTTCTTCTCTTCCATGGGCCGCCGCAGTCCGAGGAGCTGGGGGCAAGCCCGGAGCCCCACGTCACCGCCCTGAGGTAAAGAGGGCACTCGGGGCTTTGCCCGCTCAGGGTGGGGAACAGCCGTGGAGGCTCCCCAGGGAAGGCGATTGCGGGACAGGTCCGCGGCGGGGCCGCCTTCTGACCCCGCACTCAGGCCAAAAACCAGCTCTGGAGAGCTGAACCTGCTCTGTCCTTGTCATGGCACTGAAATCCGTTCAGCTTTCCTCCATACTCAGCCCTCCTCCATCCTGCTCTGAATCCCTTCCCGGTGCACCTTCGGACTGGTTGCATGCTTGCTGCTGGTTATTGCCAGCAGTGCTGTGAGCACTGGGCCGTTTTCCTGGCCAGCTCCAGGAATACACTGTCACTCACAGCATGGCACCTATAAGTGTTTAGATAGTTGGCAGGGAGACAATAAATTAGTTTAGTCTATGGTTATATGTTTCATAATACGGGAGGACACTTATTGTGTGCTTATCTTCTCAGGCATGCTCTGTGTGAAGAATTCCGAGTGTGGCTTTCTGCTGTGACCCAGATAGTACTGGAGCCAACTATTGACATATCCTGTGCTAAATATGAATATACTGGTCAGTCTATAAGTGATCCTTTCCCTAAAGCTTTTGTACGTGTGTAGGGAAGAAAACATTTATAGAATTCCTGATTTTTTTTCTAGTTCCAGAGGGTCCCAAAAGCTGTCAGCAGCAAAACAGTGTCTGAAAATGAAGTACAAATGATGAAAAATCTGTTGCTGTTGTTTAACTGCCTTTACCTTCAGAGTAGCCCAAGCTGTCAGTTGCAGTGCAGTCCCACAGAAATGAATCTTGCAGATTTCAGGCCGATGATGCTGATGAGTGAAAATGCAGTTCTTGGAAAGAACATGTTTTTTCTTGTCATATCCTTGCGGGGACAAAGCTGAGAAGCGGTTGTTGGAATGAATCATGCACGTACTGGAAAGATGCTAGAGCAGCAAAACGTGTGTAATTGCAGATGTCTTGCTGTGCCACGATGATGAACTGGAAGGTCGGAGAATTGCTTTCATCCTGTACCTTGTCCCACCCTGGGAGAAAAGTGACGGAGGAACACTGGATCTCTACAGCACAGACGGTAAAAGCTCCAAGCTCAGTCTCAGGTGGATGAAAAAGATGAGGCTTATGTGCCCCTTGCAACAACTCTCATCTCAAACAGTAGAATCGAGATGAAGAGTTTCTCCTTTGACCAGAGAAACTGATGAATGAGTAAAATGTGCCCCTTAGGGATGGGCTGTAGCAGGCTTTGCAGTGCTAAGAGGCAACAGCAGACAAAGAAACTTTTGGAAGGGCCAAGAGTAGAGGCAAGATGGAAGCGATGCCAGTAAATGTGCTTGGAACTCCAGGCTGATGACAATGACTTCCCTTTCTAGCAGCAGAACCACAGAATGGTTTGGGTTGGAAGGGATCTTAAAGCTTATCTTGTTCCAGCCCACCTGCTGTTGGTAGGGACACCTTCTACTCTAGACCAGCTTGCTGAAAACCCCATTGAGCATTTCCAGGATGGGGCATTCACAGTTTCTCTGGGCAACCTCTGCCAGTGCCTCATTGCTCACACTAAAGAAATCCTTTCTAATATCTAATCTAAACCCACCCTTAGTTTGAAGCCATTCCCCCTTGTTCTGTTATTCCCTGCCCTTGTCTGTCCCAAGTCCTTCTACAGCATTCTTGATTGCCCCTTTTGGCACTGGAAGAGGCTTTAGGTTGCCCCAGAGCCTTAACCAGGGTATGTTTTCTTCCTCAGAACACTTTCAGCCAAAGCAAATCACCAAGTCATTAGTGCCTTCATGGAACACGCTGGTTTTCTTTGAAGTGTCTCCAGTCTCTTTCCACCAGGCAAGAAGCTGTCTCTTGTTAATTTTTTGATCCTCATTGTTGTGGTTATTCACTCTGTGTGTTATTACAGCCCTGATAGGGAGGGAGAAGAACTGTGGGTAGCGTGGATACTCATGCTAAGTGCTCTGTGCTAAAGAGAGGGCTTCGAGGACTTTAGGGAGGACAAGAACCAACAAAGCCAACTTTAAACCATCAGTCTAGGTCCATCTTCTTGGGAAAGAAAAATTTCCATTTCTATTTTGTGTTACAGTCCTGGCAAGCCACTGTGAATTTGGCTCTCACTTGCTTCTGTTGTTGGCTTGTTTTAAACTAGCTCACATTTTTATGTGGTGGTCACAGCTTTACTCCAGAAGAGCTTTTCGAGCCATCCATCCATCACCTTGCCAACAGAGCAAGGGCACTGTGCAGAGCTGGCTGTACACCCTCAGTGACACAGGCATGGTGCAGTGCCCTGCAGCAGAAATGCTGGTACAGTTAAGGAGTACTCTGTGACACTTGTCAGGAAAATGCCTGGGAACAGGGTGAATAATTTGGGAAACTGCGTGACAGAAACGTCTGACTGAAATCTGAAACTCTTGTAAACCTGTGAGTACCAGGGATTGTATCAAACAGGGCCAGAGAGCAGAAGGCTGGAGAGGAAGATGATCAGTGATATAGGTTGGGCACATCCTGACCTAGGCCACTTAGGGGGTTATTTTTGTGTCATTTGTGTCTTACAGTTTTTAAATATCAGAAGCATCTACTTGGTCACTGCCCTGATTGTTTTCAGGTAGTGATGTAGTTTTGTCTTAAAAATCCATGACTCAAAGCTCTCAGATGGAGAGAGAGAACAGATTCTCTGAGCTTGGAGTAAAAGCTTAGACTGGAATTCTGGAAACCTGCAGTGGCCTTCAGGACAATAGGCCTCTCTCTGATAATCTGTCCTGGACTAGCCCTTTCTGACTCTTCTGTGTATGCAGTGGGCTCTCTGGAGCCAAGTCCATTTCCTGTCACAAGTTAGCATGGTACCTGTTGCACCTGGTCTGTGTCTAACCAGGGACGTGCTGCCCAATGCTGTTGCAGGTGTCAGAGGTTCTGTCGCAGAAGTGCCGCCTGTCAGTGAGCGGCTGGTTCCACGGCCCAGCTGTGGCCAGACCTGCCCGGCACATTGAAACCCCCTTGGCCAGGAGTCCACACATCCCCTATGATGTGAGTAACAAGCCTATATCTGCCTGTCTGCATTTCTGTGTCTGTCCTGTTCCTGTAATACCCGTTTGGGAATACACCCATCCGCTGGAGATGCTTTAATCTTTATCCCTTTCTCCTTTTCATTTCCTGTCCATAAATGTGTATCCTGTTTCTTTCTTATGCATCTTTGTATGTTTTGCATACCTACAGCAGTACAGAGAATGTGGTGAATACCTGTGGTGCAGTGAAATAAGGGAATGAAGTGTGTGTGTGTGTGTAGAGAATCCAGCCCTATGGCCAGCTCGGTAAGGGGAATTGGGGAGTCTTCTTCACTTTTAAAAATTCTATGATCTGATCCATTTCCCTTCCAGCATGAAATACTGTATGAGTGGATCAATCCAGTTTATTTGGACATGGACTCCCAAGCTCAAATCCAGGAGGAATTTGAGGACCGATCGGAAATTCTCCTGAAAGACTTTCTTAAGGTGAGCCCAGTGGTTCAATTTGATGTGATCTGCCAGAACTGGTCAGAGGGCTGGCAGGTACCACATGGCATGAAGGCTGGGAAAGGGCTTGCTTGCACATCTCTTAAAACACCTTCTAAAGAGGAATGGACCAGGTGACCTCCAGAGGCCCTTTCCAACCTCAGCCACTCTGATTCTGTGGAATGATCCCGTCTGACTGCCTGTACACTGCTGCATAGGGACTCAGCAAAAGTCAAAACACTTGTCTTCAACCTTCTTTTTTTCCTGAGAGATAAATGTTAACATTTTGGCATCTCTTTCTCCTAGAAAGAGAAATACCAACTACTCTGTGAAGGATTGGAAAACAAAGAGATCCAGTGGAGTAGTCGGGGGCCAGCCAATAAAAGGTAGGGAATGACAGCACACTGCACCTGATGATCAGGCTGAGCAGGAGCTGCCACGAGGCTGGTCTGGTCAATGCTGTCCCTCTGCACATGGTCTTTGTTGGCTCTCCCACAAGGAGATACATCTGCTGTCTTTCAGACTCTATGAGGCAGCAGAGGAAGACAGCCTCCCTGACATCCTGAAGAAATTCCTGCAGCTGTTGCGCTCTGAGGCCTTGTTTTTACTGCTTTCCAACTTCACTGGCCTAAAACTGCACTTCCTGGCTCCCTCCGATGAGGATGAAGATGCTGGGGAGGGACAAGCAGTGGACACCACCAGGCACAGCAGTCCCAAACCTGAGCAGGAAGAGACTGAGCAACCTGTTAATGGCAATCCCCATCAGCCACAGCAGCCTGACAACACCCCTGAAGGACAGGACAGCGAGACACAGAGTGGTGAGCAGAGCAGCAGCAGTGTGAAAGGATTCAAAAAAAATTCCCAATGATTTTCAAGGAACTAGTGTTTTACCTTGTACTGCAGCCAGCACAAGGCACAAACATGGGACTTGAAGCATGTTAGATTGATTATCTGTGATCAGTGACCATTGCAAAAGAATTTGGAGTAAATCAATTACTAATTTGAAGATACCATTTTGAACAGATCTAAGTCTTAAGGGTGGGACTTTTGGGGGGCGTTGTTTAACTTTTGTCAATAGTTACATGGTTTCTACATCCACACACCTCTGCTTCATATAAAGCATATTCTTGTATGAGATAATAAATCCAAAAGAGAAAGATGAACAGATCAGAAATAAGACAACTTTAGAAATTTGATACCTAAAACTAGGATTCAACCTTTCAGAAAACAGTATCAGCCTAAACAACGACTTAGTTGTCAGCAGTGTCAACTGTCAAAGATTTGATTAGTTTTGGATGTGGATTGGTGATGTTTAAAACAGTGGCTCTGAAGTTTGAGGAAGAACTGGTTAAACTAAAGCACATCAGAGCTTGGAGCTGTATGGAGCAAATCTTGGTCCCACTCCTACACATTGTTTGATGTACCTAAGTTAGAGCCACCTTTAGGAAAGACACTGAGATACTGACTTGTGATCTGGGGCCAGCAGACAATGCCACAGTGGTGTGGAGATCACTGAGCTGCTCACATTCTCTGAGCTCAGCTGCTGTGGCTCCATGGCTCTCCCTGTGTGTTTGTGCCCTCTCCCAGGCTCGGGCAGCCCAGTGTGTGCGGGGGAGCTGCGACGCTGGACCCACGGGCACTACACTCTTGTCCACGACTCTCAAGCAACAGAGTTTGCTCTGGACCTGCTCTTCTTCTGTGGCTGTGAAGGTAAGTGGATAAGAGAGAGACATCAGACTCTCCTTTTACAAGGTTTGCATAAATAAATTACTTCTGAGTTCTCAGCAGTGCTAAAACAGCTAAAATTTCCCTGATTTTTCCTATATAGAGGGTGTTTGTAGACTTTGTCCTAGTCCTCACTTTGGCATAAACCCTGGTTTCAGTAGTCCTCATGCAAAGGTTTGAGATTGTGGCCTTGGAATCATCTCTGGCCTCCCCCGCTTGCGCCAGGAGGTGGCGCCTGGGCAGAGGGAAAGGCTGAGCCTCCCGGACCTTTCCTCTCCTAAGCAGTGGCTCCAGGCTCGCTGGAGGGTCAGGTGGCCACAATATCCACCAGAAGTGTTCCACCTCGTTCCTTATCAGAATTATCACTGCTCCTCCAATTCACAAAGCCCAGGTTTTCAAAAGTTACTTCAGGCATGTCTAGGCATTTTGGGTTGATGGCTAGTTAGATAGTGGTAAAAAAAAATCTAAACACAAGCATTTTAGTCCCAATGAGGCCAGAATGTGCAGCTGAAACCATCTGGCACATGCTGGTGATTATAATGAAATTCTTTGGCTTATCTCTAAGGCAGAACTGTTCTGCAGGCGAGGAGCATTGCACCAAACAATTTAAATAGCCCATCCCATTAAAGGCAAATCCAGTATATTTGCTTCAAGTTATTTCTGAACAGAGTCAAAAAAACAGACCTCTAGGGGGTAAATACTTACCCTGTATCCAGTGACTTTGGGGAATGGGGTGGAAAAAATGGCATCTCCTGGAAGGGTGTAATGGAGCCTGGACAGCATTGAAGTTTCTAAGAATCTTTCTTTCCTATTTTAAGACTGGGATCCTGAATATGGTGGCTTTACTTCCTACATTGCTAAAGGTGAAGATGAAGAGGTAAGGACCTCAGTTGCTAGCTGCAAATCAAATAAAACTGTTTAGGGTGGAGAGACATAATTACTTTGTCATAATGCTGAGGGTGCTGAGTAGCACACTGGAGTCTCCTTGCCCCAGTCACTGTTCATGGGTGTAGCTCTGGCCTCAGCTTCAAGAGGCTGCTGTTCACTTAAAGCATGAGAGCTGAGCCCTGAGAGTGCTTCATAGCACCTGGGGCCATTTGGGAAGCCTGCCTTGAAGGGACATAAGGCTGTAGCAGAGATGACACTTTTCCAGGGAAGTGCTGTTCACTGGGGTCACATTCAGCATCAGTGACACTGCTGAGCAGTCATACTAGTGAGAAGTCCAGAGGCCCTTAATATAAAATAATACTTCAGGCATAGGATATTAAAGTGAAAATGGTGTCACAGTTCATTTTCTAACACCAGACCTTTGTTCTGACTATGGAAACTGTTTTGGTTTTTCTTAAGAATTTTATCAAAGCTATTTTTGTGAAACTTCTATCCTCCCTTATCTTTGTGTCCTCTAGCTGTTGACAGTGAATCCAGAGGACAACTGCTTGGCCTTAATCTATAGAGACAAAGAAACTATGAAGTTTGTGAAATACATCAATCATCGAAGCTTGGCACGCCTGAACAAGCATCCAAACAGAACAGGATTTTGGGACTTCTCCTTTGTCTATTATGAGTGATGGTGCTGTGTGACCACTGTCACAGAGAACAGTGGTAGGTGGTGGGCAGGTTCCTACCCAGACATTCAGCTTTGACCTCAGCACAGAAAAACTTTGCTCGTGCAACTCCATCACACTGCATAATGTGGGGGCAGGTGGTCTTTTTTAACTGCAAAAAATGGAAATTCAGTCTTCACCTGAGTCCATTGTAACGCAAACTCTACACTGCTTTTAGTGCTCTGTGGGTGAGGTTGTCACACAACTGTCAGCTTTCCAGCTGTGCTCTCATGGGAGCAGCACAGTGCCATCTCTGACCTGTCAGGGTGAAGATTTCAACTGTACA
Organism: Petroica traversi; assembly: GCA_025920805.1. NCBI lineage: Eukaryota > Metazoa > Chordata > Aves > Passeriformes > Petroicidae > Petroica > Petroica traversi. The sequence continues at coordinate 5,768,882 of JAHLSL010000036.1, read as the reverse complement.
TTGCCCCAGGCTGATGATGGATTTTATTTAAAAAAAAAAAAAAAGGAAATGGGTCAGTTAAATGTTTCATACACTGGTCAGGCAAGTTTAGTTACAAAATGCCCAAGACACTTTCTGGGGCTTAACTGTGTTCCTGTTTGTACAGACAAAAATAAAGGAGCTGCCATGAGAAATATGAGGTTTTTCCAGCTGCACAACTCTCTGGAGTTGGGAAGGAAGACAGTGAGGCTATAAAGGCATTGGGAAGGACTTGGCACCATAACAAGGAACAGGACTTTATTATGATAAATGCTGTGCAGACAGACATAGATGCAGCCCTTTTTCCAAAGAGTTTATAAGCTGAACAGCCAAGAAACGTATACCCTCACACTCTCCTTGGGTGTATGTGCAGACAGCTCTTAGTTTCAGCTTCAGAACAGAGGCCAGGGAGTGGAAGCAGGAATAAGGAACTTAGCTTTTACTGGCTTGGCATCTACAGGTACTAGGGAGGTCACCAACAGCATGGCATCATGTCCTTTTAGTTATGTCTTGGGATCTGCTGGATTTTAACATGGCTTCTGTCCCTGGAGATCTGCTCAGATGTTTGGAGGCAGCAGCCTGCCAAGTCCTGTGGTCAACAATGCAAGAAAGGCAGTGAGTGTGGCCTTGGTGCAAAACCTCCCTGCACGTTTTCAGTACTGTGCATTCACTGCAAGCAGGACTGTGCCAGACTCTGAAGGTGTCCAGCCCACAAAGAGGTGCAGCAGAGCTGTACCAATGCTTCAGGATACAACCAGAATGCAGAACACTCTGCTGGAGGCTCGGCCCTGGCCTGGACCTGCTTGCCTGAAACTTTTTTTTTGGCACTGAGAGACAGGTGTTCTTTCAGCTCATGCAAGCCAGACAGTGCAGGCCACAGGCTTGCAGTGAGCTGGGCAGTGTGCATGTTTCATCACTCCTGTCTCTCCTGGGTAGGGAGAGCTTTGGATTAAAGTCTGCTCCTTCTGTTCCTGCTGTTGGAGGCCACCACAGTGGTGTAAGATCACAGATGGCAGCATAGGAGCAGTAAGCTCAAAACAAGGCTCACTGTTGACGTGAGTACTCTACAGCCTTTCCTGAGCAGGTGGGATGTCCTGTGGGCATGTCTTCATGAAGATACAGGAGCAACAACCTTCAGTTTCGACCCCAATACACAAAGTTCAAAAAAGGAAGTGCTGAGGTATTGCTTTTGCTTCCTGCCATTGCTTCCTGCCATTGCACCCCTGCCATTGCTTCCAAACAGAAAGGTTTCTCAGCCCCCACAGGTGCCAGAGCTAGGGGCCAATGCTGCTGTTAGAGAGCATTGTGCAGGACTCTCTAGCTCCAGTGTCAGTTCCATCTCAGATGATGAGCAGCTGCTCAGTTCTAGCTACTCCCTCGTGCTCTGTTGGGTGGGCAGGATGGCTGGGAGGTGGTTGCCCCGAGCTCCTGTTGCAAAATCTCATTCATATTCAAACTCGTTTCCCTAAGCCAGCATCTGTGTGCACTGCCAAAACTCTTGTTCAGTTTTAATCTTCCTTTGTACTTACAAAGACTAGGGGATGAAGCTAGAAACAAATCCTGAAGTGAGGACAGAACTCTGAATCATGGTTTCTGAGGTACTTTTTGCCTATTGGGACAGCAGCTCTTCCTGGGAAGAACAGTTCTTATTCTGAGCTCTCCACTAGAATGAGACAAGTAATGGAGGTTTCAAAGAGAAAAAAAAAACAAAAAAACCTGCAAAATTATATGGGTAGTTTGGAATAAAAGTGACAGACATCCCAGCTATTCACAGCAGAGTCTGCTCGGCAAAGTTAGGCATAAATTCATTAACAAAACAAAGTTACTACTTTGACTACTGTGAGTCTAAGAATGTGCTTGAAAGCTCTTGGAACATCCTTCAGGAGACTGGGAAGAAGCTCGGCCCTTTGGAGCTTGCTGCTTTTGAATGAGTATTCACTAGAGGGCATACCAGCCTCTGTCTCAGCAAGCCCCTATCTACCTGATCACACACGGAACCACCCTTCTTCCTCTGGTGACTCAGATGAAGTAATTTAAGAAGCCAAATTTGCAGTTAGCTTACAAAGGTTTAAAAATGAACATGTCTCTGCTCTCCCACCCTTCCTGTTAGGTCCTAAAGCCACAGACAGCCCCAGGCATGACTGGTGCTGCAGGTACAGAGGAAAGACTTCACTCACTAAAATTTCAAATTACATGAGCTACTGGAGGAAGACGAGCCTTCGTTTATACAGCACCAGTAATGGGAGCTTTCTCTATAGATGCTCTTGCTGGACACCAATCTGTATTTACAAGTAGGTGCAGCTGCTTGAAAAGTATGTGCATTTTTCGTTTGGCAAAGGTAAAAGTTTGTTTTACAGGAAAAAAAATTACAGATTTGTTCTCAGAAACTAAGATAGGGGAAATCAGCCTTATTAAAGGTCTGGACAAGGGGTGAAGGACTGACCTCACTGCCAGAAACAAAACAGAGCTGGGATTGGCAGTGCCTGGTGCGCAGCCCTGAAAATCAGGCTGATGGGAAAGTGCTTTCTGATCAGAACCACTCTCTTGCTCTTTCATCATTAAACGGAGTACATAAATGTAAGCACACAAGCATTAGGATTTTGAACATAATGACCAAGAGCTTGAAACTGTGGGAACAGGTACAGCAAGTGGCAGAAAGCCCAGCACTTATGCCAGGAGACTGTTCCATAATCAAGTCTCTGAGCTCACTTGCTTAGAACAGCATGGGTGGTTCACCACCGTTCTACCAAGCAGCTGGATTTGACTAACAACCAGTTTCTTAAAAGGATTCAAATGAGCTCCTGCTGCAGATTCAAACTGACAGAGGTTTGTGCTTTCAGCAGCACAGTTCTCCATAGGCAAGGGGCCAAGGCAGTGGCAAGGGGCAGTTTTGGGGATAAAACACGTTGCTAGACCAACATTCCACACTCAACTAGTCACGTGCTCACCAGTGGCTCTGTAACAAAGGGCAGGCTGCTGGTTTTAATTCCATACTGACTCGTAAGAGAGACCAGTTGGAGGACATGTCTTCTTCTGACAGCCCCAAGAAGCCACCCAAGAACTTTGAGATGGGCCAACTCCTCCTGCCCACTTCACAAGCACCATCATACAGTGGCAAGGGTGATGCAGGAGCACTGGGGCCCAACCTCCATCCTGTGCAGGTTATTTTTAGCTTCTAAAACAAATTTGCTTTGGCAAAAGTTCTAAAATACCTTTAGATCTGAGATAGAGCCTTACTGTAATATTTTAATCCAATTCTAAGAGATCACACAATTAAACAGGTTCGAGCCAAGTCATTTTCCAATACCTTCTTCTTTTGATCCCATTAAGTACAACCAGCTCTTCATGATTATGCACCAAGTTTGGGTGTGTAGTTTGTTTTTGTTGTTCCTGAAATGCACCCTTGCCCACTGCAGTATCTGCAGGTTTTCCAGCAGTAGCACAGAACCAGTAGCTGGAAGCAAAATTCTCTGCAATCCGGGTGAGGGAAGAGTGTTGGACACGAAACAGATCACTTCCTACCTGTTCAGATCATGGAACTGGACACCTGTCAAAGATCCTCTGATTTAAGACCTAGCACAATGTTACCCCTTTGGTGGTTTTCATGCACTGCACTGCAGTTTACCCAGAGAACCACACACCCCTGAAGTGAAACCTGGAATTCTCTAGTACAGGAAATTCAAGTGTGAAGAGACTATGCAGCAGAAACCAGAAGTTATTTGGGTTTTTTCAACAATAAACTTAGCAGTATACATTTCCCCAACTAAATCAGAACAAAAATCAGTCAAACCAGTCTATGTTTTAATGAAAAAGAATAATGCCTTAACTACAAAATACATTTAAATACATAAATAAGTTACTGTAATAAAAAATAGCTGTTTGAACATTTTACTTCTGTCTTGCATAAATACCACATCTGCTTTTAAACTCTGATGCTCTCTTCGTGGAGCTTTGGTCTGTGTAGTATTTCTCACCTGACAACTTAACTACAGCACTACCACTGTAATTACTTCACCCTGCAGTGAGTAGGGGTCTGAATTAACTGCCTGCCGTCCGTTATGTGCCCAGTGCATGGAATCATTGCTTCTGTGCAGCTGCTGCTCCTCTCCCTAAGAGGAGGCTGTTCCCACACGCATTATCCTGAACAGTGTGTTGAAGTTGTTGCTTCTTATTGCATCCCGACAAGCACTGATCACTTGTATTTTAGGTTTGCCAACTGCAGAGAAAAAAAAATGAAAGAAAAAAAACCAACTCAGTTACAGAGTAAGAAATTGGTAAAAATACTTATCTGATCCAATCTGAAAATTAAGGGATTTCTTTCAAACACTTTTTAAACACAATGATGAAACACCACCTTTTTTCTAGTACATAAATAAAATCCTTTTTTTAAAGAAGAATTGCCTGTACTTCTGTTTAATGAGAGCTTGTTGGAAGGGGAATGCTATAAACATACAAAAAAGTACCTCCCTCCCCAGAGACCTACAGGACTCAAACTGCAGATAAAACACCCCTGCTTAAGGTAGTAGTTGCTTTTTTTTAAAGCAGAACTATAAACTAAGAACTGAAGTAACTCCAGAAACATTTTTAAAGTAGTATGTTCAACAAAATGATCAATTTCTGCCTCATTCAGAAATTTGGAAACTATTTCAAATAGTTCTTTGTGATCCCAGATTATACTGTACACTCACAGTTGACTGTCACATGTAATTGGCTATGACAATTTCTACTAACTGAGTTTCAGGCCAAAAAACCTGAAGTCACTTAACTAATCCAGGTGACCTCTGGGACACATCTCATGTGCCTCACTGGGGTCTGAGACTTCCCATTCCTTTCAAAACCACAGACTTACCACGTAACCGCCCAGCCCTCTGGATTGCCTGATTCACAGATTTCAGATTATTCAACAGCTCTGTGTGATTGTTGCAACGGATTTTGTATTGATTTATTAAGTCTCTGTTCAGGTCATACAGCTCGCTGTACCGTGTCTTCATGTTTTTCCTGGGGAACAATCAGTCATTATTTACTGCTCTAAGTACAAGAAAGTGATTCCTGGTTTGTCAATATAAAGGTGTAGCAATACATGGTTGTGTTGGCTACCACAGTCGTCTGCATCTCTGCCAACTACAAGACAATACACTTGTCTAGACATGTTAATTATACTCATTATTTTACTAAAAAAACCTGAACAGTCTATTTTTGCAGTTACTTTATCCAGCAAGACGAAGTGGAGACACCACTTTCCCCAGTGAAAGCACCACTTCCCTGCAGTAGCTTGGGCCTCTTTGCTGCTGCTCTTCAGAGTAAAGCTCAACATTAGCAGGAAACAGCAAATCAGAGAGAAAACCTGACACCTAAAATTTCATTCTTGGTGTTCTCAAAAGTTCACATAGCACAGATAGCTTTTCCTGCTTTCTTCCCTTAATATATTTTTCCTAACATATCTTACCATCCTGAAGGAGATTCACCTCTACACACTAAGCCCCTACCTTCCCCTCTTACCTTCCCCTGACTGGTTTCCCACCTCAAGAACATGACAACATTCGAGGAGAGCTCATGGTGAGACCATCAACGGTACAATTCTGCATCAAAAATGATAACCAAGCAACTCCTGTACCACACCAATGTTTTTCTGAGCTCTTTCCTGCTGGAAAAGCAAAGACTGGCCATTCTAAACCCCAAACACACAAGTCAGGCAGCAATTGCTCACATGTCTCCCAGGAGCCGGGCATCCTCTGCCTGAACCAGCATGCTGCGGATGAGGTTGGAGTGTTCAGCCATGTCAGCAGTGAGCCTCTGATTCACTGCGTGGTGCTCGTCCACCTGACCAAGGCAAACAGGTCATGAGCAAGGGTCCTTGGCACCCTGGGCACACAGGGCTCAGGCTAAACTTCAGCCAAATGCAACAGCAATTAACATCCACACCTAACCAACCAGAATCCCTGGCATTGTTCTCCCTCTCCTCACTCCCCACTGCAGGAGCAGTAGTTGGCCCCCAGAAAGTGTGAGCAGACTGAGATACACATCTCACATGCTGACCCAAACCCAGATCTCAGTCTCCCAGATAACATATTTACTTCATCCTAAACAACCAACAGATGAGGACCAAGGGTCTGTTCTACAGAACAAAAAGAGGCAAAGTTGAGGGTGTCCCACAGAATATACAGCAAGCCACTGAGGGCTGATTTCCACAACAAAGATAAAGCAGTTTAGACATCCTCTCATAAAACCCCCCAGTGATTGCTTATCTGCCTACTTAAAAATGCCTGAAGCCTCCTCACCTTCACCAATACTTTCCGTAGTTCCTCAAAATATGCAGGAAAATCTGCTTCCACCTGCAAATCTTCAATGGCCAGGAAAGAGGCCATTGACTGGATAATGTCACCAGCTAGATCAATATCATCTGTGTTGATGGAAATCTGTCAGAAAGGAAAGAAAGCACTTCAACACTCTTCCATGCCAGAACATCTCTTAGAACTGCCCAGCAGTACTGCCTCTCCAACAGTTACCCACGCTCAAAGCAGGTTCTTTTATCAAGAGGGCACGGGCAAGCTCTACAGCCTTCAGATGACAAGAAGACACTGATTTCAAAGGGGCTTTTATTCAAAGGTTTGGGGTAGAGAAGCATCTGTGCACACGTGACTCATGCAGAAGTTACAGGCAGCCTTTGTGCCTCACACTATGGCTCCCTGAAACCATTCTGTGAGGAAATAAATTTCTCTCCTTCCTACAGATCACAGGCTAAGCAGTTCACTAACGGGCCCTGGAATTATACCCACCAATGGTAAACAGACACAGAAGTTTCCAAAAGCAGGAGTACTTTCTCTGCCTGTTTGGTCACCCTTCACTTCTACTGCCTCCTCCTGGAAGTTTGAGTATACTGGTTTTACTGGAGTAAGGGCTGTTCCCCTTGTCCATGGAGGTACTCACCTCTCCACCAGGCTTGATTTTCATGCAGAGCTGACCTGCATTACGAAGAGAAGTGAAGCAAACTTGAAAGGGAGCACTCTGAAACTCTGCATCCTCTGGCAGCAAGAAGCTCTGATTCAGCCACATAACGATCTTGCAAAAATAAAATTAAGAGCATCAGCCATCCATTTATTGTGAAGAAAGCCCGGGGAACCACACAATGTCCCTGCACATGATGTGCACCAGTACACTCTGTTCAGGGTACCCCGGAAATTTCATTTGCTAAATTTCATCCCGTAATCCCATGTAATTAACTTGTTAGAATGAGGACACTTGAATCCTTGCACCAAAGCTGAATATTCTAAAAAAATCAAATCCAACAGTCAGAGACTGCTATAAAACTGAGCCACTAACTGAGCACTGTGCTGCTTTCTTCCTCTTCTCTGCTCACAAAATTCATCACTCACTGCTATCAGCAGGCACACAGCAAACAAGGTAATATCTGAAACACCTTCTGATCTCAGGCCCTTAGTTTCTACAGGAATTCCTGATGCTTGGAATGCCTCAACTGAGTCATCTTTTAAGGACAGAAAAAAGAAGGGCTGACTCGCAATACACAGACTCCAAAGGCCAGTAGTGCAGTTCACTGCATAATTTCTCCTTTGCTATTGGAAATCTCAAGCTGATTACAAAAGCTCCACCTATTCAAGACTTGAAAGCAGGAAGAAGAGCAGAAACTTACCCTTTGTGGCCTCTCATTTGTGGTACAGTTAACAAAGCTCAGAGGCTCCGTGGCCGAGTCTGGACTGCTCAGGGCATACATGGAAAAGCGGGGAAGCTGTCTTGTCAACTCAAATACATGGAACTGTGTGCTGGAAGCAATCCAATGGAAAAACAGAGTTAACAGCAGGGATTAGTCTAGAAAAGAACTCAGTGCCACAGGTGCATCAATGTTTTTAAGAAAGCATCCCAGCTCTCCTTTTGGTAACACAGAGAAGTGGGGCACCTGGGAATTAACTGTGCACTTCCCATGGGATAAGCATTAAACCACATTATTGCTGTTTCCTGGTCCCACAGTTCTGGAGACCAGCAGAGATCACACCACAAAACTCACCTGTTTCGGTAACCCACAAAGGCTTTAATGTGCAAATCCACAGGGACATCTTTGGGTGGAGTAAGGGGAACACGAACACAGCCTGAGAGGCTCTGCAGACTGGGGTGGACCACATGGCTCTCTCCTTCAAATATGCCCTCAGCAAAGATCAGCACAGCACGGATGATTGTGTCTTAGCAACAGGAAGAAAAAGCAGTTTCTAAATTAAAAGCTGTCCTCTGGCAACAAACCGCCACTGTTTTCAGAATTAAACAGTCAACTCCTTAACCTCTCCTCTGAATTGTTAAAAAATCCTAGGTGACCAGGACTACCACATCAGCATGGTGGTGCAAGGTCATTTTGCTGTCTTGGGGTAGTTCCAGTTTTGCATGTAAAGCCAGCTGAGATCCAGCTGCATTCATGCAACACCCTCACTAATGCAGCTGTGGGTTGGTGTTTACAGTCAACAAAAGAAGTGCTGCAGGGATCACCAAGGCTGGTTTCATCTAAGTCAAATGTTAATTGCCTCAGAAAATAACACATAGTAAGAAACAAATTCCATCAAACTCCTCTCCCCTAAGACCCATCCAAGGAACACAATTTGATTCAAAACTCTGTGAACTCTGTGAAAGAAACCTCAAAAGGGACGCTACAGACAATAAAGGGGAGACATTCAAATCACCAGCTAAATATAACTAAAGATTTCCATGATTTTACATGAAGTGAATGTCAATGGTTGCAGGTTACCACTCACCATTTGTGGTGGAAATACACAGCTCCACATGGGCAGACTGGCTGTCAGAGCCCAGATTAACTGAGAGGGCTGTCTGGAGTTGGGTGTTTGCTGGAATCACACCTCTCTGCCCATCAGCTTCCTTTAACTGAGTGTTCACCACAGCCTGTTGCAAAACACATACCCCTCAGTATCAGAATTTCAAGATTTTCATTCAAAAAACCTAGAAAACATATGCACAAATCAGTTCTCCTTTCTTTCAGAAGAAGGTTGCATTACAGCCATTCTGAGATACTCCCAATAGCTATGAGTGGTGGTTGGCTTAGGCATGAAGCTGTCCACACTTGGGCTACAATGTATTTGAGTGCTTTACCATGGATGGGTCTCAGCTCTACTCAAACCTTTACTCAAAAAACCACTTAACATATATCAATTTTGAACACAATCTTACAGAATTCCAAGCTTCTGCCATGGTGGTCATTTGCTGTTCGAATATGAGTTTGCTCTTACCTCAGACTGTTTTCTGAAAGTATTTCAAGTTCACCATCAAGCCACAAGTACAATGCCTAAATCCTGGCAGTGCTCCCAGCCCTCACCCAGTGACCTGATCTTCTCACACAATCCCCTCTGACTCCCAAGCTGGCTTATGCACTGAAAATTACAATTTGCAGTCATAAGCCAAAGCTCAAGGCTGAAGGGAATCCAGCTCCAAACACAACTGCTCTAGTAAGAGTAAGAAACAAAGAAAGCATAATTAGAATACAAAAAGCAAGTTCTGAACTTGCACAAGGAGCAAGCCAAATGCAGAAGCAGGAACCCCCAGCAGACAATCTGACTGCATCCTGACAAGCTACAGCTCTGACTTGTCTGGACTGCCCCACAACGGCTTCGCAGATTACTCCAGATATACACCAACAGGAAGGTGTGTTTTGGCCCTACACATTTTTTAAGCAGTACCTTTGAATTTTCCTCATAATTTTTCAATTCCAGCAGCAGATTTTGTTTCTTTTGACTAAGTTCTCGGATAAGATCCTGCTCAGCACTTGTATCCATTAGGTTCCCTTTCATGTCCTCACCTCCAGGCAGATAGCCTCGGACTGCGGAGAAACAAAACATAGTCCATTTCAACAAAGACTGCAACAGCATCCCCAGAACTTCAGTTTCTACAACATGACTCCTTTGTACCACCTCTGCAGCAGATACTAGTCTTCAGCTAGTCTTCCTGGTCTTCAGCTAGTACTATTCAGCTGAAAACCTGAGCATTGATTTAGACCCACAGAGGCTTTCACTTTCTTGGTGACGGGGGCAAGAAAATGGTACATTAAAAAAAAAAAAAAGAAAAAAGGTGAATTTCCAACCTGTCTTTAAGCTGTACTCACCTGACTAGACAAGTGTAGCACCCAGTCCTTTTGCAAAAGGACTCCCACTGCAACCACTCTTTCAGATGCTTAGGCAAGTTTACAATTATGCAAAATTAATAAAATGCATACCTCGATTTCTAGAGCTGGTCAGAGGAGTTGTTGCAGTCTGGAAGTGACTATAAGTCACTGTTAACCAGCGAGTAAACAAGATTTACCCACATTAGTTTTTCTCCAAATCAAGGGATACTTCAAGGGGTAAGACTTGTTTCCCAGTAGCCCAGTGGAGCATAGAGTTATGGAAATACCTCTAACTGCTTATGGAGACAGAGGACCTGAAAAGGTGATGAGACAACTTTCATTTTGCTCTAAGGCTGTGTGCTCTGATTGCAGCTGACAATGAAAGAAGTGACAAAAATCTTTCACCTGGGAAAAATACGCTGCCTCATTGCTAACGACTGCTGCCCTGTAAAAAGTTGCATGGAACTTGAAATCATTCAGCTTGCACACTGTCCTCTGATGAAAGGACCCACTTTATTATTTCTGAGTGAATCATTCATTTAAAATGAGAGCAAGACAAAAACCACTCCAACACAGAACACTTCATGTGAAAGGATACTGGTCCCAAATAGAACTCTAATAACATTGTCCACATAACCCCAGCCACACTAATTACTAAGGCCTAAAGGGATCCCCAGCGTGCCAAGGCTTGTTTACAATGGACCCATCAGAAAAGGATGATCATGTTCAGTGATACCAACCTACACAGCCCTGCTAGGACAAGGCTCTCCAGAACTGCTTACAATGCTCCCCTTCTATAAGCTTGGGAAAAAGGTTTATAAGCTGCAGCCCAAGTGCAGCAAATCCCTACAGCCTGTGATTAAGACAGACAGCAAAACACTCTGCTATTTAACAAGGACAGACTTTTGTTTCAAATAGGTTGCGCCAGACCTGCTTGTCTCAGGCCACTGACGCCAAGGAGTCGGATAATCACACCAGTGTCTTTCCTGAAGCCATCCCTGTAAATTCATACTGAGCTGATTTAAAAATCTGTGATCATATTTGTTTCCACTCACAAGAACCAGGTCTGACTTCCTGAATGCACAGTGGGATAAATCCACCACTTCTGCAGTCTCAGGATAGCATTTTCCAGGAAACAAAGCGCTGTTAGCATCTAAAATTTCTAATATAAAAATTTTTCATCTGCAGAAGAAAACCAAAACACACACACTCTTAGTTCTTTAAATACTTTTGCCTACTGTAAAGCAGCCAAAGAACTGAAATATAGGAAAAATATTTCCTATGCATTCATCTATTATAACGTAGCCTGAAGAATCAGAGCTGTACTGAATATCGTTATCTTTGCATTCGGATGGGGTTTCTTCCATTAGACAAATGAATTTTGATGGTTTCTTGGATCATAATGAAACACTTGCTGATCCTCACAGAAAAGGCAATATTCAAAATCCTGTTTGCAGATAGCGTAACTCAAAATTCCCTTAACTGCACATAAAGCAGAGGGAATTTGGCACACAAAATGCTGGAACCAAAACAATGTTTAGCTAATCTGAGATGACGTGATGTGCCCGATATTGCTGTGTATTACATTAATATCCTGAACAATGCTTTTACCTTCACCATCAATTGAGCAGCAGATTAACTGGGTGCTCCCATCCATTCTGTAATCCCCCTCCACCAGTCCTGCAATCGAGGCAGCAAAGTTGTCCTTAAAGATGACCTCCCCAGTCCGGTCACTGCGCGCATCAACCTGGAACAACAAAAAGTTCCAAGCCTCAGCATGAAGAGAAAAACCAACTCCAAAACACATGTCAGGCTATACTCTGAGCTGTTAACTAAAAGCCAGCTCTGCTCACAAAACTGCTGGTGAAGTTGCAGTTCTTCTCATCCAAACACCACACATGAAAAAACTACTACCAGGAAATGACCTCTAGGCAGGCTCTAGAAGGAGCTAGAAGGAACTCCTCTTCAGAGATGTTTCCCTAAGCTGCAAAACTAAAAAAGGAAGGAAATAAAAGGGACTGCAAGTCTGCGCTAGAAAGTTTATGCACATATGATGCACAATGATAGGTCTAAACCAAAAATAATCTTAATGCAATATTTACAACATCTCCTCTCAGCTGCAGCCCTTGTGTGGTGAATTATTTTTATACACAAATACCACAATCTTCAATTATCTTTCATTGGATAAGAAGGGTGAGGTGGGCTGAGTTCCATGCACTGTGTATTTTCTAAAGCACAGGTCACAGCATTACTCTTTCTAGGAGCTCTGGATTGTTTGAGACCAACAAGCTGGGTAGAGACTGCCAGTGGAAAAGAACAGGAGTAAAGTAAGGAGAGATTCTCTCTTTAACAATGTTACACATCTAATCCAATGTAAGTTGCAACACATTTGGGCTCCAGACTGCCAGCTTGATATGAAGTTATTAAAGTGCCGCAGGCTAATGAGAGTAATAAGAGGTGTGAAGAAAAAAGCACAGCTTTACAGAAAAACCTGGCAAGCTGCATCCAGGAGAGATGTGGCAGGTAAAACAGTCATTTCTGGCAAAGAGGAATACCAAGGAACAGGCTTAAAGACTAAGACTGAGGTGTACAGAATGCCTTTACATAAAATGAAATAATGCTTGATTAATCCTGCCACAGTCAAGCCTGACGCTGCTCTCCTGTTACATAACTGCTTTGTCTTCCCTGTAGTTTGGGAACATTCAGAACACACTGCTGAGGATTATTAGCGTGTCCTCAAGACACACCTGAATAGACACACTCAAGAACTCTAGGATGTGGCATATGATCTCTGCTGCCATGGAAACAACTTGCCACACCTTAGCAATTGACTCCGAGCTGAGCAGGGGAAGCAGTTTTTCTCTGATCTTGCACTTGGCACAGGACTCACCAGCCAAACTAGGTTTGTTGCAATAGACCTGCAGTGCTCAGGTTTCTAAGTATTTTTTATATTTTGGTTGTTGCTCTTCAGATTACTGAAACACCTTGTTCAAATACAGCCCCCATATCTACAGGTCCTCATTTTCCTCCTGCATAAACTCACCTTCCCATTAGACCAGCCAGTGATCAACTCACACACTCCATCGGAGTTCAGGTCAAATGCATGTATGCTCATTGCTTGGTTTTTTGACTGAGGACAGAAAAGAAAGAACAAATTAAGTTTGGTACATTTTCTAAATTGCACATTCTTGGCACTTACAAAACACTGGGCTATGAGGCTACAGAGAATACAGAAAGGAAGACAAGTATGTCTCTAAACAGGAAGTTCGAGCATTACTATTTCTAAGGCCACACACACATGTGACACTTTAGCCCTTGCACAACTTATCTTGTACACTGCTTTCAAAGGACCTGATAATTTCTTTGAATACATTTCTATCCAAGTAGATGATCAGAACTCACAAAAACAAAGTATAAAAACCAAATCCTCTAGGGAAAAAAATATCAGGGCTTCAACACTGTCATAAAATGAGACTATTGAGGACAACCATGAGCCTCTTCCCACCACGTCTTGAGGAATCTTCTTATTACTGTTAAATATACTATTCTGTGTTATACTTAAAATATTAAAATAACCATTAGGAAAGGATCTTGACAAACTGATTTGCTGGAGCAGGAAATTGCTATTGATGAGAAAAATTAACCTTGAACATAGATAATGCAAGATTTCAGTCTCTGAACAAGAGTTTACTGATTCAACTAGAGGATCTCCTAAGATGAACTAGAATGTCTCTGTTGTTAAGCTGAAGGACCCCTAGTTGTGTGGTTGTATCCTTGTTGTTTAAACCACAACCAACAGCCCAAAAGTACTGCAGGGACCAACCTGGTATTTTATATGAACCTATAAAAACAGGCAGATTTTGCAAGAACAAAATTGTTCACCTAAGGGTAACATCAGAACGACCTGAAATTAGATAGCAAATCTCCTGGCAGCCTTCAAGCTCCCAGTGATGACACTCCAGCCGTGGACTAACCTTAATCCTCCAGTAGCGCGCTGTCTTGTTGTAAACGCCGACGGTGCCATTGGCGAGAGCGTAGCCAAAGCGACTGCCATACATGGGGCTAAGGGCAGTGATAGTCTGGGGTGGAAAGGAGGGAGAGAGGGGACACAGGAGTGACAACTGTGCAACTGCAACTAACAGGAACGGGCTACAGATCTACTATATGAATCCTACAGTTCTTAAATGGTAAGTAAGTCTGTTGTAGGAAGCATGAATAATGAAGTAACTACTTTTAAGAATCAGTTTGAAATCACTGAAGGCCTTGTAGGATTTCCTAACACAAGCTGTATTGTCAGTGTTAGGACACACTTCAGCAAGGATTGCAGAACTGCCCTCAAACTGTGTGCTTTGACCAACTATTTCCTACCACAGGCAGCAAAACAACTGCTCATAGGTTTCCTGTGGTCATTGGTACTAACACATTATCATTGAGAAACTACACAACATTCCTTAAGCTTAAGGAGCTGATGATGCCAAAGCTTCAACTTGCCTAAGTTAGGAAAGCCCCGGAGATATTATTGGTAGAAAGTCTTTGCCCAGTACTAGTAAGACAAAAATTAAAAACACCCACAGTTGGACTTCTTTGGAACACAACTGGAACACCAGGCTAGGTGTTCCCTGAATAAGCTCCAGGGAAAGACATGAGAGTCATAACTTGGCCTGTTTCTCATTCCTTTTAAGACCCATTCCTCATGGAGCTAAGATTCTCAGGGCTTGGAAATGCAGGTTTTTCCACGCACTGAGACAGGAGATTTTAATGTCAGGAGGAACAATTGCAATCATCCGTCTGGTCTTCTGTACAGCGTAGTACAGGAGACTTCCTTCAATTAAATTCTTCCCCAACTTCTTATTTAAATTCATCTGACTGTGCTTCTCGGATGTTTTTACCACAAAACTTTGATTCTAAACCCTTTCCTTTCATAACCTTCTGCAGAGTCTTTCCTAAGTATCAAATTAAATTACAAGCATCCAGTAAGGACAGAAGACCATAGCAATGGTCAGAAACTCAAAGGTAACAATACACCCTAAATTTATCCCTGATTGTCCATTTATAAGGATCACAACAGTCTAGTGCTTCAGCTTCACCACAGTAAGTGAATAAACACAGAAAATAAAAACTAACCAAGACATTCAAACCAAACATAACGTACAAAGACACTTTTCCCTAATTTTACCTTCCTAAAAAGAAAGGTTTAGGTTCAGCTGAGTCCTTTTATATTATAACAGTAGAACTGTTACAGGCCTCCTATGACTGCAAGTGTGAATTTAAAACAATTCTACTAAGGATCTGGAAATAAATCACACTTGAGAATGACAGACTTTAGCATCCCTTTAACTAGAAATATCGAACGATCAACTGGCCACTGCACAGAGAGCAGGACATATTACAGGCCCAGTTCTAATTGTAGTGATAGCAACAACCTCCTTTTCCAGAACAGTGCCTGGATTTGTCTTTTATAGCTCTTCATAAGTGGTTTATTAGCTAAGCCTTTTAGTCCCATCTTGGGCAGCAGGGAACACCTCAGATCTCTAAGGACAAAGGTCTGTGGCCTTACTCTACCTTGGGTCCAGAAGGGCTGAGAGAAGACTGAGAACACCCCTAAATGCAGTGATAACAGTATTTTACTCCCTTCTGAGAAACCAAAATCAGTGGGGAATCTTCTCTCAGCTCTTAAGCTAAACAACAACTCCCACAGTTTTTATTTAGCCCCCTGTAAACTTATCTGCCCCATACCTTACTTTAGTCACCGCAGCTCTTTTTATTTAGCCAGTATGTAACTCAAATTGCAATTTAAACTTCCAGTTTTGCCTGAGCATCCCCTTCTACCCTGTCATCACTGGCTGGATATACACACAGGGACAAGTTACATCATCATGATTGCATCAAAAATGTTTGAGGAAAACTGTAGAAGACATCCTTTTACTCAGAGGACACGAAGAGCTTCAATCACAAACAACCTTAATCACCCTTGCACAGGGTCCTGACCGTCAGCCAAGAACGTTCACTTTTCTCAATGGGGTGAAAGGTTTGTAAATAAACGAGCAAAAATCCCTCTGCATAATGAAAGACATTATTAAACTCAAACTTCTGCAGTCCAGAAGAATAGATACTGTGCCAAATAGTTAAGTAACTACTTAACCACACAATAAATCTGAACTGGAGAAGCTTTAGAGTACACAACACTTTCAGCTCCGTCAGCAACTATAATAAACATTAGCCAGAAATAATTTACCTCTGTCTCTGACATTTCTGCCACAATCTCATCTTCTTTAAAAACACGGATGTCAAAATCTTCAGAGCCAACAAGAAGCTGTAAAAAAATTAGTGTTCTTTAAAAATAATTATTCAAGCTAAGGATGCAAGCACCAGGATCCAGAGGACAAATTAATATTTCAAGTCCAGCAACAAAGAGGTTTTAACAGATCTATTAAATGTTGTCAGCGTTGCACTGAAGAACCCTCATTTCAGCACATTAAAAAATACGAGAGAAGCTGTACAGAAATTTATTTGAAAACTTGAAATCGTTTCACTTCCTGAAGATCCCAATAAGGCAACATTCGTATCAGTTTAGTGCTTATAAAACATACATTAAAACTGTTGAGGTCATATACACATCACTATTACATGGTCCAATTTGGTATTCCAAATGAGGGTTTTTCAGGAACTAAACAAAGAAGCTCAAGTAATCACATTTGAAGTTTTAAGGCAGATCACAAAAGTAAGTATTTTTAGCATAATAATTTAACTTCATATTGATTTGCATCTGACGTATGCTAGGAAGCCATTATTCTTCTTAAAGATTCATATTTAGAAGCACAATTGTTCATTTAAGATGAAGGAACATTTCCAAAAGAGAATGCCATACAAATTCACAATTTCACCCATCTCTTGTAGCCTGAATTACCAGAAAGGCAGCTGTTTCCTATTATTTGTCTCACATCATTATCAGCAAGATGTGTGTTACAAGTTACTGTCATTTTAAATCAGCAAAGCAAAGAGTATTTCATTTCCCCATGACACTTTAAAGAAATAGAAGGGCTAGATGTGAGACAGATTTCTCGATTTTACCAAGTGCAAGTGAAGCTTTTCAAAAGAATAGGTTTTTAAAAGTTCACTTTAACATGTAAGCTTGCAAGTTGTTTCTCTGAAATTTAAAAGGGTTTATAACCATATTCAAGAAACACCACTGAAATAGATGCCTTGCCAACTGATGATCACAGGCATTTCATTGTATTGCTCCAGGCATGACGAAAAATGAGAAACTTCAACTGGTAATGTAAGTCAGCTGTATTTGATAACCCAAGTGTTTTATTATCACTTTACTACAAGGCCACAAGAACAGCTGAATTCATGTGTAAATGGTTACAAACCTCAGTTTTCCCATCACCATCAAAGTCACACAGTGCTAAGGAACGAACGTTGTCTCCAGTAACCTGCAAAGAGAAGGAGAGCACTCAGTGATGGTCAGAGCTGCCAGAACCTGAACCATTTTTATTATCTCAACTGCAACAGAACAATTGACACAATCAGTGTTCAAGAAACATCTGAGTACACTGAATACATGGCCAAAATACCATTTAAGGCCTGAGATAAATTAAGAACAATCAACGACTAAATTAACAGTTATCATATTTTAAAAAATCAAGATGAATTAATGCCATTGAAAGAATCTTCTCATAACATCAAAGCTATTATGCGTGGCCTTACCGTCCAAAACCGGTCATTTCCTTCATAATCAAAGCCCTGCAGGGCACAGTTTCCACCAATAATAGCAAGTGGAGGTGAAATATCTCCCAGATTTCCAAGAACTATTGCATTGGCCCCATCTGAAATCTACAGAGAAGCATTAAAGGAAAAAGAAACAGCAGACAGTAATACATCAGAGTACACAAATCAAGAAGAGAGCTTCCAACATTATCACTGTCAGTTCAGCTGAGCTCTGAATGCCCATTACTTTTTTTTAATTTTGTCTTGCTAGGTGATGTAACATACAAATGCAAAGTATATCTATATGTGTGAGAGTAAATTTTCACATATTCATTTTGAAATACTGCAGATATTCTAGAGACAAAACGTTCTGAATAAAGCAGTAGGAATAATGCATAGCGCAGACACATAATTAACTGACAAAGTAATGTAAAAACTGTATCTTTACAATTCAAAGAAACAGAAAATTATGGGGATCCTAAAAAGAGCAGACAGTTAAATCAACTTGCCTCTCTGTAGAACAAATCTGAGTTGTTATACACATCATAAGCCAATAAATTAGTCTGTGTTCCAACCAGAAGACAATCATAACCCAGCTGAGGGTTCAGCACCCCCGAAGTCAGACAAGTGATCCCTTGATTAATGTTCAGAAGAGAAATGTCTGAATCTTGGTTACTTTGCACCATTCGGTTTGTGTTTGTCCTCTGTCCTCGGGCATGAGGATTGTGAATAAAAACCTGTAGATACAAATACATAAATATTAATACAATACACGTATCTGTTTGTATACAAACACTAAACACTATTGTTTGGATAATAACTGCGATGGGGAAGGTGGTAGTCACTGGACCTAAAGGAGGACAAAAGACTGGGGGTTTTACTGACAATAGTATTTCTCATAGTTATTATTTAAACAATACTAGAAAAAGGGAAATGTCAGGAAAACAGTGCTCTGGCCAGTGGAGTTACAACACCATTGTTCTGTTTGTTTCTGAAAATGGCAACTGACAAATCCTGAGAGTAAGGCAAAAATAGAAAACCAAAGGGAGCAACGACAAGCTAAATAAATTACCTCCAGCTCGTAGCAGTGTTTGCAAAACACCCCAAACATTTAGGACAATTTACCTGGTACATATCTGTAACTTCCATCTGTAAATGAACATGGTTAATTTAAAAAGGAAGAATGATAAATATGGTTTTACCCTCACTGACCAATGTCCAGTCACTGTAATTGTTTGGAGCCAAGTCAGAGGATCACAGGCTCAACAGTTTGCTTTTTGGCTGTGTAGTCTGACCTTCAGACAAGCCCTTGCTCTATGGTGTTCCTGAAGGTGCCAAAATAAAATTAACAATGCTGGGAAAAATCACTGATGAACCTTGTTTGTATTTACAACCTAAGTGCCTCTGTGGGTTTATTATTCAACCTATCCTTTGTTTATTAGTACTTAACCCTGTTTTGTTTATGTTTCTAACTCAGAGCACAGAGGATGCTCTGTTCCCATCAGGCTGTTTGTGCATCACCCGCAGAAACCTCAGCCCTGTTATCAGCACGGAGCTTGGTCTGTAACAGTGCCAAGGCTCACTGCTCTGAGAACCGTATGCCAAAACCCACGGCTTCAAAAAGCCCGTTGTCTGCTAGAAAACGCGTAAGTTTTCTTGGCGACTTAGATTTGTAAAGCGGTTCAGGCTGGAAGAAGCCAGAGGAGTCACTCAGTCCAACCTCCTGCTCCAACAGGGATTCCCAGAGCATGCTCCTGCAGATTGTGCCCAGACAGCTTTGGAATACCCCCAGGGCTGGCGACTCCACAGCCTCTCTGGGCACCTCTGCCGCTGCTCAGCTTCGTCACCTGCTATCAGTGCTCGTCACCCGCGGCTCCCTGCCC
>JAHLSL010000036.1:5637522-5733502 GCA_025920805.1 Petroica traversi | reverse complement strand
TTTAGTGTTTAGCCAAAGCGCCGTGTCGGTGCCTCAGGAACAAGAAGTTCGTTGTCTGGGAAGGTTTCAGGAGAACGGGTTTGTGTATGTGTGTGGTTTGGTGTCTGTTTCAATTTCTGTGCATAGGGGTCGTTTTTCACCACTGTGGGTTTACTGGTTGGTCTCTAGGATTTCATAGAATGTTGAGTGGTTGGAAGGGACTTTAAAGTTTATCTAGTTCCATCCCCCCTACCATGGGCAGGAACACCTTTTTCCAGACTAGGTTGCTTAAGGCATTATCCAACCTGACCTTGAACACTGTCAGGGATGTTACAGCCACAGCCTCCCAGGGCAACGTGTGCCAGTGCCTCACCACCCTTACAGTAAAGAATTTCTTCCTGAATCTAAATTTCCCCCTCTCTCAATGTTTATCTATTGCTCCTTGTCCTGTCACTACAGTTCCTGACAAAGAGTCCCTCTCTGGCTTTGCTGTAGGGCCCCTTCAGATGCTGGAATGTTTCTGTGAAGGAAATATCACCTGCTCTCAGGTGTGTGGTGGTGGTGGTGACACATGAAAGGCACAGTGCTCGCAGCCTTGCCCCTGGCTCAACTGCTGATTTACAGCAAGTTTTGGTAAACTGGTATGTCCTTGTAGTTCATAGAATCATAGAATATCCTGAGTTGGAAGGGATCCTGAAGGATCATTGAGTCCAGCTCCTGGCCCTGCTCAGGACAGCCCCAAGCATCCATAAAACAACCAAGTGTTGCTTTCATACATGCCTGGCAGGATGCAGAAGGTAACCCATTTTTGATAGGGGGCTCTGGTCTCTTTCAGATCAGTAGGTTTGATGCAGGAGAGGATAGGTGTCTTTAAACACTTTACTTGGAGCATTGAGACTATGCTTGAATGAGATTATGAATAGGCTTTGCTCACTACCCCGGGTCACAAGTCCTTCCAACCAAAAGCAATACTGACTTCTCATGCAGAACAGTGAAAATTACTGTAAGGGTTTCTTACAGCACACCTTGGATGCAGAATTCTATTCCTGAACATAAAGAATGCTGTCTGGTTTTCCCAGAGTTATTATAAAGTGTACCGAGTAACTTCCTTTTGCTGTTTGGTCCCAGCTGCAGACAACAGCCAGACTTCTGTGACGGGGTGTTGAACTGCCTTTGTGTTAAACCTTGAGCTGTGGATGCACTGCATGTTTGGTATCTGATGTCCAACTGCTGTGGAGTGTCAGGTGCCATCTCTGTTCCAATATTATTCTAACCCAGAATATATGAACAGTGACTGGAAGGGCTTGAATTAAAGTCCAAGTGCAAAGAAGGGCTGCTTCGCTTGTCCTGCAATTTGGTCATGTTGGTTAAGGGGCAGTAGATATGGCATGGAGAGCTAAGGTGATGGTGAGAAAGGAGCACCAGTTCCTGTGTGCTTTACTGCTGTTTCACTTACGTTGTGACTTAAACAGTTTTCCTTGGGAAAACTTGCAACTAGAAAAAGCTTAAAATTGCTTGGAAGCAGGTATGTGTTCATGTCATATAAATCCATAATGTTTCTGTAGTGCTGCTATGACAGGAAATTCAGTGAGGGGGGAGGATACAGGTTTTCATGTAATGAATTTAAAATACTAAACTAAATGCTCTATCTAATAAGGGTCAGTTTGCCATCCTGTGCAAGTTGGTTCCCTGCTGACTTGGGTGCTTAAAATAAAGTGTTTGGAAAAGAGGGAAAGTGGTAAGATGGCAAAACTGCCAGCTGAGTCAGTTACTCAGAACAGTGGGGACCTGAGACCATTATGAGGAATTTATGGCAGATAAAAGGAAGTGTTGGCAAATGTGTGATAGTGTGTATTGGTAGAAATCGCTTCAAATGCCTACTCGTCAGGTCCCCTTTAAATAATGAGCAGTGTAGAAAAGTGTTTTGTGCCCTTACTTGTCCTTTCTCACAGTACAAGTAACTCAATGGTACTGCCTTTAAAACTTTGAAAAACCCATTTTGTTTAACATACCTACTGTAAGGGCTCTCTCGGGTCATAAGAAGATTGGACTTTTGCATATCTACCTACAGGTGAGATGAAGAAGAAAATATGCAGGACTGAAAGCCTTTTTATAGGAGGCAGAGGAGCATTAATTGATTGGTGGTAGAAGAAACAATAGATTTGGAAGATTGTGTGGTCTACACAGGATTTTCCTGCATCTGCCTTTGGTGCAGGGGGAACAGGCTGTTGTACCAGATGGGGTGCCAAATATAGCTTGAAGTTTTTAGGTATTTGTTTTTAAGGTGGCCTATTGTGATTTTATCTGCATTTAGTGTAGTTAGGCTATGGAAGCTTTTCCTCTGTTCAGTTTGATAAGCATTGTGTTTTACAGACAAGAGGATGATGTGCTGAAAATGAGCAGCATTTGGGTTGTACATTTGTCCACTTGCTCTTTGATTTTCATCTCTGTGTTTCTTAATCAGCTCCCCTGTCTATAACAAGGGGATTATGTTGCTGACTTCTTCTCTGAAATGTCTGGATGTCTCTTTATGCCAAGTGCCATGTGAGAGCTGGGTATTATTGCTGCTGTTCAGACAGAATTCCCCAGGCCTGCAAAATGGGTGTTTTACTTATTCATGTTTAGCTTAGTAGACAGAAGCTGCTCGACTCTCTGTGGCAGCCCAGGCTTGGAGCCTGTCAAAAAAGCACTTTTACCTCAGATCTCAGCTGTAGAAGTAGAGCATTGCTGGCTTGCTCTTACTACTCGTGCTCCTGTGTTTTCTTTCCACAAGAAGCTGATCCTGACTCATCAGACTGGGTCTCTTGAGCTCTTTGAGATGGAAGCCTCTTTGAGAAGCCAACACTGAATTTCTTCCTTTTTGTTTCCTGTTTTGAAGAATCTTTCTGCAACTTAGGGAATTCTGGTTCATCAGCTACTCTGAATGTAGTGAGTGAGGCTTTCCTTCTCCCCTGTGACATCATCTTTCTTCCTTTTGCCCAGAGCACTGGAAACATATAATTTTTTTACTTCTTCTCAAAGTTAATTGGTTACTTGACAAACCCTGTCAATGTGTGAAGTACAACAGACACTTGCACATGCATTGGAGTATTTCAGCCTTGCTCTTTTTGAATCTAGTACAGTAAAATGTTCATTGTGGCTCTATTAGGAGTAGAATAGCTGCAGTTTTCTTCCTAGACAGCATTGTAGTGCTCTTGAGGAGTTTTAGTGTTTTTTAGGTGAGAAAACATCAATTATAATCAGCCTGAATAGACTTAAGAAACCTGTCATCTTTTCTGTTTTCTTTGTGGCTTAAACTTAGTCAACTTATACAATATATAGTGCTTATGTGTGGTTTTAAATGTTGGGGAAATCAAACTGGGGTTTAATGGAATGGTAGTCTAATGCAGCAGCATCTATTGATAAGTCATCAAAGTCCTGGCTTTTAGCCCAAGGTCAATCTGTTTTCACCGAAGTTAATTTAATTTCTGATGTATTTTCTTTCTCTTAGGTGTCAGTTGTTGCTCCTTCCCCAGCCAAACATGAAAATCTGCCATCACTATGCTCGTTACTGTGGCAGCAGTTTCCAGCTTGCACAGCAGCATGAGGAGTCAGACTGCAGTCTCTTGAATGCAGTAAATTCTGTCAGGGTGGAGACAAAGTTGTTTGTGCTGTTGCGAACATCCAGTCTAAGTGTCTCAATTCTGTCACTTAGAAAAGGCTGTCTAGTGTTGGCTCTCTAAGTTTTGAGATGTCGCTTCCAGTGCTTGGTTATAATCACAGGTACTTTAACTTGCTCCAAAATAACCAGTTTATTCCATATTTGCTGAATTCGGTTCAGTCTCACAAAGTTGTTGCAATTGTTCTATGTGACACACCTCACATGATATTAATGTGGTGTCTACAGGTAAAAAGTGTAGGTTTGGGAGCAATTCTGTAGCACTTACTCCTTACACTTTTGGTTTCAGCACTCTGAGAAGTTGCTTTGTACACTTCCAGCTTTTTCTCATGGTAATGAAAAGAGGAAGTGGACCAGATCGGATCAAATCAAATTCATGTCTGTGTTGTTCTCGCAGTCACTGCTCCTGGAGGATCTGAGCAGTACAAGAGTGTAGCTGTTCTGGTCAGTGTCTGCCAGCAGAGGCTGTTCCTGGCAGGGGTGCATCTGAGTTATTGCAAGTAAACACTGGAAAGATGTTCTGTACTGCATTGCAGGGCATGAAACTGCTTATTTCCCCCCTCCTCCTCCCTGCTCCACTCTGTCTCGGTGGCACGATAATCTGTACAAACAGATCTGGTCTCTGCTATCTCACCTGATTAACAAGTCATTGCAAATACAATCACTCCCTCCCCCAGCTTTCCAGACGTGTGTGGGGAGTGCTTGTGAAATTCTCCATTTCTGGATGCTGCTGTTAGGGTTTGTCCTGGCACCCAGGCAGGAGGCATCAGTTTCTCTCTCAAACTGCATATGTCTGAATGAATCATCATGCAGTGCTTTTAAATCATTTGTCCAGACAGAGGAAAGTACTGCTACTGCTGCTGGGTAGTTGTACTTGGGAATGGTGGTGAGACAGAGGACATGAGGAATGTTAAAATCCTACTGTAAAAGTGCTTTGGTATGGTTGAGGGGTACCAAGAAATACTTGAATTGCAGGCTATTGATGACTGTAAAAATCCCTGTTTTCTTCTTAGGGGGCTTCCTTGAACCAGATAGTCTCCATTGCATTTACTTTTGAGTAAATGATAAACAGCTGGAGTTAATGCTTGAGATCTTGTTTCATCCCAGACCCTCTGGGTTTGGGTGCAAAAGCTTTCAGAGAGGGACTATCCTTAAGATTTCCATCTCTTTAGCACCACTCAGCGCCACAGATTTCTGTGATCTTCTGTGGCTTTTCAGAAGTGCCTGATGCTTATTGCTTGTAACTGGTTTGCTGGAAACCATGATTTGGTGCGTGAAATTGACGTTTTGGATTCCATCTTTCATTAATGTGGATACCATTGCAGCTACATCTTTTTCCACAGTGATCCCAAGCACATATGCTTTTGTCCTTTCTGCAAGAATAACAGACTCTATTCTGGATTTAGAACTGCATGATACATTTAATGCCTCTTCTGTTACAGCCCTTGCCTTGTGCTTTAGTTTCTTTAATTATTCTGTCACTTGTATCAATGCAAGAAATTTTCACACTGGTAAAACTTTCTGCAGGCATTGAATTTAGACACAAGTCTTCTACACTGGAACAACATGCACTTACTTCTTTTGGCTGGGGGTTAATGACATGCTTTACAGAGTAAAACATTTTAATACATAGCTAGTTATGGCTGTGTACATTTATAGCTCAACTGGTTTACTACTAATTTAACTTCATGTCTGTGTGTGTTTTCAGCCCTCATATATTCCTATACATGCACATTCATGCGTCTTTCTTTATAATATATAAAAATATAGAATCATAGAATGGGAAGAGACCCATAAGGATTATGGAGTCCAGCGCTCCAAGCTGTCTATTTATATATGTATGCAAGTAGTTTACAGCTAAATTACACCAACTTCTTCAGAGGGACTTCTCTGCTTTCGCCCCCCTTATGATATGGCATCTACGTCCCACTTCTGACAGGTCCATAGACTGTAGTCCTGCAAGGGTGAGCTCTCTTGAGAGACCACTTGAAAGGATTTCCTTGATGTTTAATGCCTGGGGAGGACAGACAGTGTGTCCTGTCGTAGAAGATCTGCTCTTGCTGCTTTGTTTGTGACCCCACAAGTGCAGAAACTGTTTATAAGCTGAGCAACATTTTTCCCTTTTCCCCTGAAGGTTTCTGTCTGTGTTGAGCCAAACCTGCAGCAGAGATGGACACGGAAGGCTTTGGAGAGCTGCTGCAGCAGGCAGAGCAGCTGGCAGCTGAGACAGAGGGCATCTCAGAGCTCCCACACGTGGAACGCAGCCTGCCCGAGATCCAGCAGGTCGGGGAGCGGCTGCGCTCGGGCACCCTGACCCACACCTCGCAGGAGACCGTGGATGTGAAGGCGTGAGTACAAGCACTGGCACTGGAGGCTCTGCATGCAGGGTCCAAGCTGTTCATGGTTTGATTTCCAGCATTGGGGGAGTCCAGCTGGGAGAAATAGAATGACTGCAAAGCTGTTTTTTAGAATGGCTGCAAAGCTTGTGTTCTGTGGGGGTTTTTTTCCAACCTTTCTCTTACTTCTGAAAAATGATAGTTGAAGGATTTAACTGGGGGCCT
The DNA here is from genome assembly GCA_025920805.1 of Petroica traversi. NCBI lineage: Eukaryota > Metazoa > Chordata > Aves > Passeriformes > Petroicidae > Petroica > Petroica traversi. Next base: position 5,727,304 of record JAHLSL010000036.1, on the reverse strand, counting down.
ACTGTTCTTGATTTTAGACACGAAAGCCAAAAAGTGCAGTACCTTGTTCTGGCTGCTGCTGAAAATGTTTACTGACATGGTGTACATTTTTTTTCTCTTTGGAAGGACTTGGCAGCTGTGCAGCACTGCAGTGGAACAGCAGAAAGAGTTCAGCAGGGCTGAGGTGTTTACACAGACACATATACACTGCTCAAAGTTTGGTTCAGTGCAGTTTTTGTAACGTGTCTGGGAGCACTGTCTGTACATGGCTAGCTGCTGACCTGAATATTGGCAGCGAGTCTGGATTTACAGTTCTGTCTGTTCAATACTAATTTCATATCTGTACAATTTCTTCCTTATAGATCAGTTCTTCTTGGGACTGGAGGACTTGACATATCCCACATTTCTCAGCGACTCGAGCGTCTAAGTGCAGCCACTACATTTGAGCCTCTTGAACCTGTTAAGGATACTGATATCCAGGTAGGGACATTTCTGACATGTGAGTGACACTGTCCTTGCCACTGCTGTTCCTGTGTTGTGGTTCAGAGCTGTCCTAAGGCTTCCATGGAGATAGTCTTGCTCTCTGTTTAATTCACTGGCTAGAGGAAGCAAGAGGGGAGATGCCACTTTCGATGCTGAAAGATGGTTGAGTTAACCAGGAGAAGCAGCATTAAGTACCAAAATAACAGATGTATTTCAAGTTCCAAATTCTTGCTGAAGTCAAGAGGAACTAGGTACACACTTACTCCCTTTGTGGAGCTGACTTTGTTGGCTTTGCAAGCCTGTCTTTGTCCAGGGATGACTCTCTTGTAGTTTTGAAACCTTTTTTTTTATGTCTGATTGGAGAAACACCTGTGGAACCACTTTAGAGGCAATTTTTAGGTGTTGGAATAGGGGGCATTTAAGTCAACAAGCAAAAGAGATGAGTATAGCTTTTTTCTTTCACTGTATCTCAGATGTCATATCCTTGTCTTGGTGGTAAAGTGAATTTACTATGGTTCAAATGCTTTACTGGATGATTTTATCTTGTAAAGTTTCATGTAAATTTTCCCTGGGTGTTTAAGAAATTATTGTGACCCATCTAGTTTTGCTTTCTGATCATTGCCTGGCCTTGTAGAATACCTTCATGATGAAACCTGCAATGTTTATTACTCAGTTGAGAGCTGGTAAAGGAATTGATGTTGTGGGCTGCATTGAAGTTAACAGTCTGAATAATCATTTTGAAGCTTATCTTTTCTCTCCTGGCAGATGGCTCACTTAGGAGGGTCAAAGGAGTTGGAAGCTCTTATTTCTTTTTTTGCAGAAGTAGCATGCTCTAAACTACATCAGGAGGGGAAGGGAGGCATGTGAAATTATCCCATTTTATCTAATGTATGTTTTATTTTTGTATTTGTTGCTGTCCATTTTGGATGGGGGGCCCTCAGCTTAATCTCATGCTAGTGTTAGGAGCCCTGTGGTCTCCTGTCCTCAGGTAGACTTATTTAACCCCAGTTTTCTAAGGCCTCTTTCAGTAAAGATTAGTGCTCTCTGGAGACTTTATCTATTGCCTGATCATAGAGTGAGAGCTCTAAACCACTGGCATCACTTCCTATCTTTTCTCATTTTATCCCTTTGTTCCAATATCTGATGTTCTCTTTCTAATTGGTGATGTTAAACTTGGTACATGTCTTTCTTGACCTCATTCTGTCTAGATTTTTTTCAACTCTTGCCTCCTTTTCCTTTTTTTTTTTTTTTTAGGTTTACTCCTGTTGTTAGTTCTTTGATTTCTGCTGTTTTTTTCTTTCTGCTGTAAGAAGAATCTTAATGTAGATTCTCAAGCCCAGAAGCAGTAGAGCGCTGGATTCTCTGGAGCTGAGATTTGTGGCATATGAGAAAATGGATATGATTGCATAATAATTGCATTTTATATTATTTCTGGTTACCTGACTAAAATGTGAAGATTTTCTTCTTTCTTAATTATACCAGATCTCAAGGCCTTATTTGAAGTGGTGATTCTGGTATATTCCGGTGGTGATCTTGGTATGTTTTCTTACCTCCAATACCTTTTTTTAATCACCCTTGTCAATATTTGAATGGATCTGCCTGTTCAGGAAAATCTCCAAATTGAACATAAAACCAGTGGTTAATTGCAAATCAATATGTTTAAATGGCCAAATCAGCCAATGAGATTCAGCCCTTTCTTCAAGAAAACAGCTGAAAAGTACAAATGAGAAACAGAATTAAAATCAATCATTTAAATCAAAGTTCCTTGTTTGCTGTTTTGAATCATGATTAACGCTAATGATTTAATCACTGATCACTTTAACAGTTCATCTCTGAGGCCTAATACTTATGTGCTTTTAATATTATGGGTTTTTTTGCAGGCCATATGCAGAAAACATTCATAGTCAATTAGCTGAAAGTGATTTGCAGGGGGAAGCATGGCAAGGGGATCCACTTAGATCATCTTGGCACATGATCAAAGTGTCAGTTTTAAATGTTTTGTCCCTGCTTATTTTTGCAGTTAACAGGTGCAAGGATTTTATGTTGTCTTGCAGAACATCATCCTCTGCTCTGTCTGAGGATATTTGCAGTCACATCTCAAGCTGTCTGGCAGGTGTCACCTATGGTCTGAAACTGAAAGTTTCTTGCTTAGAATTTGGGCAAGTGTCTGTACCCATCTGTATGTTCTGGTATGCAGTCATCAACACTTTTGGAGTAGTTTTTATTAGGTTTTGTTAGTTATATGAGAGGACCTTTGTTAGACACTGCTGATAGTCCTCTAATTACCTCTGTTAATCATGACGGTTTTAAAATTATTTGATGCTTTAGATAAAGATGTGCTAAGAAAGTTTCTTCCTCTCTTACTGTTTCTTATACCTCTTGATGATTGTTGGGATTTCTTTTCCTTTTCCTAGATAGTTTAAAAAGGCTTTTTTCAGATGTATTGTGTTTGGTTTGGGCCAGATGAAGCTGTCCCTGTGCACTGTGTAGAATTCTTCCTCTGTAAGCTTTTCCCATTGTATCTGGAAGGCATTGTGCAGAGTGAGATTGGGGAGAAGTCTGGTTTATTTCTTTTCAGAATTTTGCTGTTCCTCTGCTGTTATTCAGGATTTACACAGGCATACTGGTAAAGTTTAATTCTGTGGATTGTTCTAATGTGTGTCAAGCCCTCAGCCTGTGTCTTCTTACATTACCATTGCTCTTTTTAACTAGCAAAAACTTCTTCACATATTCTTAATGAATTTGGTTCACACTTTACCATCAGTGCTGTAGGCTCAACTGTCCTTCCTCAGACCTGTCCTTTCCTGATGCTCAACACAGACTCATAACCCTGTCTAGTTAGCAGCAAGTCTGTTTAGCCTGAAATCCCATCTGAAACTGAATTGTCATTTGTAGATTCTTTAACAGTTTAATTATTCTTGTCTATGTGGTTCCTCATATATGTCCCTTAATCTTCAGGTTGAGCACGTATCAATTCATAAATACTTTATGGCATCATTTGCCAGAGAGACTTAAACTTTTTTTGGGTAAGCACCTGTGACTGGAGGCCAGTGCCCTCTTCCCTCTGAAGAGGTAGTGGGGCTGCATTGGTGCAGCCTCTGTGCACCACAGCACAGGAGCAGGAGGTGAACATGGGCACTTGTGCCAGAGACACAGACCTAATGCAGAGCCTCTGCTGACTGTTGCAGTTGTGCAAAGGCTACAAATATAATTAAATCTTTATTGTATAAATTTTAGGGTTCTGCTGACTTTTAAATTTTATCAAAGCTCTTACAGCATGAAAATACTCTTTAGACTTTCTGCCATGTGTTCCCCCATCACTCCTTTGCATCTAGAGATTTCTCTGGCAGTTTACTTAAGCTTTTCCTGCATTCTTACCTGAAGCATTTATGTACTCTCTCTGTTCCTTCTTCTAGTGCAGTCTGTTCTAGCAGCCTGTGGGAGGCCAGCACAGAGATATGCTAGAATCTCTCTCTCAAATGATGGCAATCAGCACTGCAGAAGGCAAATGCCAGGAAATACCCTATTTCCTATATAGAGAGTAAAACAGCAAGGAAAATCAGAGGGGAGCATCCTAGGGCATGAAGTCCCAGAATGCTGGTGTGAGTTAAGAGTGTTAAGAGAATCTAGGAATTTACCTTAATAGAAGTCTCAGCTTGGGTTAACAAGCAGGAGGGACTTTCTGTACAGAACCTCTTTAAATGCTGCTCCATAGTGCTGACTAAAAAGTGCACCAAATTGCAGCTCAATTAATTATCTGAATTATTTATCAGTTGTAAAATGTAGATTGCTTGCACATAAAAGGGTTGTGCGTCCAGGAAATGTCTCCCACTAGAGCAGTAGGCCGGGAAGATTATGTAAAAGATTCTAGGCTTGCCATTAAATTATAGGAATTTGTATTTTTCCTCTCTCATTTCAAAGTTTGTGTTATTAACTTGCATGCAGAACAACAAACACTTCTTGCAGTAAACCCATTTTTACTGTAATTCTTACGTCAGGAGTTTATAAAGATTTTTCTAAATTGTCAAAATGCCCTATTTTGACAAAATCTTTCCAAAATTGAATATGTTAGTGAAGTGCTCTTGATCTCATATTTAGCATGTATTTATGTGCTTGGGTTTTTTTGTTTGTTTCTTTTTGCCTTTTAAAAATTCAGTGTAAGGGCTTGATCATGCAAATCTGTATCCCAAAGATGGGTTATGTGCATATAAAAACCACATTGACATTCTGTTCATAAAAGGTGTTTCTTCACTCCTCCAAAGATGCAGACTATGATGACCTCTTCTAATGAACACTGTCATAGCAGATCCTCTCTCAGGTCACAGTAGTGGCAGCCAGAGGAGGAATTATTCCAAGACTGTGGGAAGGTTGTGCTATTGTAATGTGTGGGGTGGCACCTGGCCCCTGCACTTGTGCTGTTGGGTTTATGTCTGGAGGTAAGAGAAAGATTCAGTGCTGCTCTGTCAAACTGATTTTTGGGGTACCAGGTAGGAGTTAGTTGCTAGATCAAGGCCTGATTTATTCCTGCTAAGATCATTGGACTGGTTACAGTGTATGTTATGTTTTACTGTGGGCTTTGTATTTTGAGCATGGCACTTGGCTTGATACTAGATTTGGCCCCCTGTATGCTTGTTTAGAAAAATATAAGCCCAGAGTCATGGTAATTTTAAAAAAGGGTTTTCTTCTCATTTTTCAGGTTCAGTGCAGCTCTGTGCAGATTTGTGAAATGGATGCTAGAAGCAGGCACAAGCTCTCCTTGCATGCAATGCTTATCTGCTTAGAAAGTTTGAGGTGAAGGTCTTGCTCCATTACACTGAAGGAAAATGTTGTTGAATTTTCTCATTTGTACAAGTTTCACCTTGGCCTTCTGATCTAGGCAGAACTGAAATGAAAGGTTGCACTCTAGGGTTTGATTTTGATTTCTGGATGTGGATATTCAGATTATTGACTGACTAGCTCTCTGGAGGTCCAGGTACAGAAATAAGAGCTTTTATCTAAATGTGAGGGCAGAGGGTTAGACTGAAATCTCTCCAAGTGGCAAGAGAGACAGACTGAAATTAAGTACCTGGGATACTTTGAAGCTTTCCAAAGTACTGTAAACAGGTTTTGTGTCAAAGGTACCTTTGACTTCTGCTTTAGTGTTGCTAGAATCTGGCTTCCAGGATGTTCTCCCCAGCCCAGTATGTTTTGTTTCTTTGTATGTATGCATATGCCTTGTAATTTAAAAATTCTTACTCTGACATCATATTCTGAAATGGTGCATTGTTCAACAAATGAGCTCTTATTGCTATTTTATGTTACCATTTGTGATATACTTTGTGGTATCTGCTAGAATAATACCAAAGCCTGTAATCTACTAGAGTGTAACTAAAATCAGAGTTTATAAATGGAAATGCTGACACAACCTTAAAGGGCCAACCTCAAGTGCTGTTCACCATCCATTGTTTGCATTAGCTTAGCCTGAAAATGCATTTTTCCTTTTGCAGATTTTGTCCTTTCTCATTTGCCAGACATTGATTTCTCCCCCCGCCCCCAAGTCCTTCAGTTCCAATGGAGCTTGAAATTAAGGTGGCTTTATTTTTCTGTCGCTTCCTTGTTCACCCCAGTCAATGATGCCAGCACAGCTGTGGGGACCTTTTAACCATTGCAGAGCCACGATGGTGAATGCAAGAGGACAACCTTTGACCTTGGTTTTTATGGAGTTGGTCATTAGCTGTTGGTTTCTTTGCATTGCTGCAGTCCAAATAAAAAATACTATTTGTGGTCATAGTTGGGAATTCTTCAAAAACTGTAGAAGTGCTTGGTTCCAAAAATACCTCTCTTCAAAGGTTCTTAGAAGTCTTTTTTTTTGTCCTCCCTTTACTAGTGCATGCTAGTATCAAACCTGTCTTCTTTGCCTAGGTTGTCTCACTGATTGCATTGCGGATTTGAGCCTTAATGTACACATTTAAGCATGTAAATGAAAAAATATAAATATCCTGGTAATTAAATGTGGCCTGAGGCAGTTTGCACACAATTGAAGAAAGCAGTGGTGGGGAATGAATGAGTATTTTGACATGCAGCAAATGGATCTAAGGCCTGTGGACCCTGGAAATATATATTACAGAAACTTCCTCAGCTCATCTCTGGCGTGTTTGATGTCTCCTTCTTCTGTGTAACCTGTAACAATTTTACATGAACTGCAGCCTGTCTGTGCTCCCTCCTGGGTGCTGAGCTTGCAGGGCCTTGGGCAGCTCACAGCCCTGGCAAAGCAGCTGGGGGATCAGTGACCTGTCTGTCACCTTCCTGACACTGACAGTCTCCCAGGGCCCCTCTGAATGGACAGGCTGGCCCAGAGCCTCCCAAGGCCTGTGCTGGTTAAAGGATGCCCTGGTAAGTACCAAGGTGTGTGTAGATTGGGATGTGAGTAGGATTTAAGATCCATCTGATCATGGATTCCTAGCCCTAAGGGGTTGGGAACAGGTAGAGAATGTATATGATCTACCTTTCTCTTTGATTGTGGGTAAATAAGAGGGTAGGAAAGATTTTTCAGAACTTCATGCTGATGCAAGGTCATGAGATGGAAAAATTGGGAACTCTTCTTCTATTAGCTGTATTTATTGATCTGTTTAAATTCTGCTATGACCTGGCACATTTCACATTTCCTGTCTGCTTAATCCAGATCTGTTCTTTGCATCTCAAATCAGGACAACTGTAGACTTTAAATAAATGTTTTTGTAACAGATAGTTCAAACATCTTAAAAAAATACCAGATTTTGAGTCATAATGCTTGACTTCATTCCCTCTCCCCTGTTTTTCTTTTTTTGCTTTGTAGCTCTGCCCTTGTTTGAAAATGGCTTCAATTTCTAATTGAATGTTAACTCATATTCCTGTGAAGGAGCAAATACAGTATAAAAGGCAGTTTGGACATCACATATACAAATGCAGCCTCTCCTGAGCTGAGGTGTAGACATGTCCTGCAGTGCAGGATCCTTTCACAGCTGAAACTAAGGAGCAAAGCTGGGTGTGAGGAACTGGGCCAGAATTTCCCCAAGACCCTGCTTGTAGCAGTGTTACTGTTGCAAGACATACTATGGGATTATTAATGACTATCAGGGTCTGTGTTGCATCTAACCAGGAGGACGTCATTTCTGGCAATGTGGTACCTCTTAGTGTCACACTATCCCATTAATTTAGTGCTCTCTCAGGTCTTGGTTACTGACCTAGACAGTGTGTGCTCAGCATGTGCAAATGAGCTGCTGGAATTGGTGTTTTCATGGTGCAGGAAAAATTTATAGAAGAGTTTCATCTCTGCATTTATACAGATTGGTGAAAAGAAGCAAGGCTGGGATGCAACCTGGCAATTTGCCCCCTCCACATATCATGTGATAAAGCACTTACTTGGATTAAAAAAAATGGTTTTATTTATTTAATTGATGCTCAAATGTAGCTTTTGCAAAGCACAACTCCCGTTTTGCTTTGTAGCATCTTTTAAACCACTACAAATAAAACATAGACCTTTAGGAGTGGATTTAGAGTTTTCCCGTACCTTGATTATATCTCTGAAATAAAAGATTTTCAGGGCTGTGCTGGAATTTCACTGACTATACAAGGTATATAGCACAGGGCTCTGCTGGAACTGACTCTACACAGAAGTGAACTAGCTCATCTATGCTGCATTTAAGGGGAAAAAAAGTTGTCAAAAATTATCAAGAAGGTAGATGAGATTTCTAGTATATGAACAGCATTTTGTACAGTAGCAGTATAAGACCATAATTGGAAGGGGAGGTTATTCTTTTTTACATATTTATTTTTAAAGCAATCAGGTTTTCTCAGTGGACCTTGGTATGACTTCCTAGTGCTTGTATGGAAATTGGAAATGAAAGCAAGCTCTTGGCTTTGGGAAGCCCTGCTCACTGCCACACAGAGGTTTTGTTGAGGGGACTTCTCACCAGTGGCAGAAGCTTTCAGGCCCAGTGTTGCAGTGGGTTAATGGAGTTAAGCCATAGGTGTGGGATCAAAAAAAAATTAACATTTACCTGTTTAAATCAATATGGCTTTTTAGCTCTTCTGAAAAAGAGGAGTAAAGAAAGGTTCAACCCCACATGCAGTAGGCAAAAAAAAGAATTCTGATCTTCAGCAAACTTGTCTGAAATGAGACAAAGAGGGGCTTGGAGCTGACCCATAGGAGAGGTGAGTTTGTTACCTTTCTCCTGAGCTATTGTTTTTGCGGGGGTTTTTCCTAGTCTTCATTACATGAGCGTTGTCTTTACCATTTTTCTCAACTAACTCCTCTGGGTGCTGTGAGCAAATCACTCTTCCACCAGGGAAATCTGATATGTGAGTATGCCAGACTCTCTCCCTGAACTCCTGTGGTCATAAACAGCATAAAACCCTGGACACTCTGTTTCCAGTGAGGCAGTTCATCAAATTTATTAGGAAAAGCAGCAGCTGCTGCAGCTCTCAACTCCCTCCCCTCCTCTCAAGCTCCCCTCATTTACTCAAGCCTCTTGAAAGTGTTACTTGACTGATGAATTCCACTGGGGTTTATTACCAAACCGTTTGTGTAATTTAGCAGTCTGGGAAGGGCCACAGGTATATTGTTGTGAATGCCCTCCTCTCTCCTGTCATAATTAGTCAGTTTGACTCCACATTCAAAATCTTAATCCTAGGCATTATGAAGCTTTGGTTTAAAACAGTCACTAACTAAGAAGTGTGTCAACTGTTTATCAGTGACTGGGCATCAAACTGTGGATGTACTTAAGCTTCCCCACATGAAACAGCAGCCTGAAAATTTGGCAGTTTGTGGTAGAAATGTTTGGGTTGTGTGCAGGGATGTTTTTTAACTTTCCTTTTTGAAGTCAAAATTAAATTCTTATTCCTGCCAAGATATGTTCCTGAAAGAAAGTTGCAGCCTTTTGAGGTAGAACTGAGGATACATGCATTTGTTTCGCTCATTTAGATTTTTGGCACGACTTCTGTTCTCACTGTCTCGTTTCTTTCCTATCCCTTATTTCTCATCTTTCTTCCACTCTTTTTTCTTTTCTTCTTCCAGTTGTGTTCAGTTTGCTTTTCTTTTCTGAATTCATGTATTACCTCCTCCCAACACTTAAGTCTCTGCTTTGACATTGTTTTGAGTGCAAAAGAGTTATTTGTTTACTTTGAGCTAAAAAATTAAACTGCTCAAACATAAAGCAGTTACTGTGAGATGTCTCATTGGTTTTCCAGGCATGTGGAAATGACTGAAAGAAGCTTAGGGAGATGAGTTGGAAATTTTCTATACCATTCTATTATTTGTATCTCAGTAAGCATGCAAGATGCATGGTACTCTAGCAGAAGTACCAAAATGCTTATGCAGCATTATGAGCCACAGCTATCAGATTATTTTTTAACTTAATTGTAACAGCATGCTTAATTGTTGCTTGGTAAAAATGGCTTGAGAAGATTGGAGAGATTTAGTTATTTTAAAATAACTTCATAGAGGAATGAAATACCATGTTGCTGGGTGGTGTGACAGCAGTGGAAATCTCTGTGGACTATACTTTCTAAGCATCAATTTCTGGATTATGTGTTATCTTCAGTGTCTACTGTGGGATGGAGGTGGGAAAGGGGAGAGAGATTTTGTCATGTGATATTTTTGAGGGAGTGAAGGGAAGGTTTGCCAGTGTCGGACAAACCCTGTTCAAAGGCAGATGAACGAGGAAAGGCAGTGGCAAACACCTCAGTGCTTAGTTTCAGTTTCAGCAGCTTTATTAAACCTTTTTGAACCCTTCAGTTGGCTATCCTAGGCTTGATTCAGGGATACAGGATTAGCTGATACTAAAGTTGTCAGAGTTGATTTCTTGATTTGCGTTTGGGACACGTCTGTTTGCCTTTGCAATGTTTATGGTCAGCACCGGGTAACTGGGAGGAGAAACACTCACAGAGATGTTTATGAGGGTATCTACTTGCTTTACTTGGCTTCCCCTTGTTGTTCCCTCGTGGTTAGATTGGTTATCTTGAAGCATGAGGAATAATATTTCTTTCCACAGTTTCAGCGTTAAACTCAGTTCTACGTACTGTCAATATCCATATATGTACTGAGTCAGTTTTTAATCCCATTACAGTTTTGGCCTTGCCATCTTCCTGTGGCAGTAAATTCCACAATCCAATTACAGATTATGTTAAAATTTATTTCCTTTCATTGGTTTTGAGCTTGGCATCATTTACACAGACATTGTTTCCTTTTTGTTGAGACCTATACAAACTGGATTTCGAGATTTGCCCTTTCTAGAACACTTATTTCACTTAAAATGAAACTTTACTTGTTCTTTTTTAATGTTACTCATCCCAAAGGTGTTCCCAGACCATGTCACATGTTTTTGACAATTCCCCGAGTGTCCTGCAGTTTCTCTTTTAGGGTTCTGTCCAGCTTGCACAGTGTTGTTGATAATGCCAGTTTGTTTGGTTTTCCTGATAATGATGTTTGGTGTGGCCAAACTTGGTGTGAAAAGCAAATGTAGTAATCTGTGAAGGATTTGATTTTAATCTCGGATAAATGGGAGTGCATAGATGGGAATACTGTGCAGTATCATGACAAATCCTTATCTCTGAACACAAGTCAGTAGGATTCTTTGGGCCAGATTCTAATGTATGAGAAAAGAAATTGCTGAAGAGAATGGGGGAGGAAATCCAGAGAAGGGAAAAAAAAACAAACCACATTTCAAATAGATGATAAAACCTGTGTGTTATCTCCAAATCCTCTGAGCAGTAATTGATTTTGCCTGCTATGGTTACCATACAGTAACTCTGAAACATTCATTATTTCTTTCCTGCCCCAAGGCTTGTAGCAGAAAATGGCATATTTAAATCCTTTTACTCTGTCTCTTAAGTAGATACAAAAACTTGAAGGTTTCAATGAATGTGAAATAAGTGCTAATGCAATAGTCAAAAGACTGGCCATTGTTTTGCCTAAATGAGACTGTGACCATCTTTAGATCCTAGTGAAAGCTAAAGGCAGGAAGCTGGATGCAGAGATCTATCTCACTGTGGAATTACACATTTGGATCCTGTGCTCTGGTTTGATGGTTTTCTTTTGTTTTTCATGGTTCTAATCCTGCTATATTTCTTTTAGTCCCCCTCTATCTTGATTTAATTTTTCTAAGGTTAAAAATGGCTTATCCAGAAAATTTGCAGCTCATTGCTAATGGTAAGAAGCTTGATTACTCAGCAGATGCAGTGAATCAATATCACTTCTCTTGTTTTTGTTTTGGTGTTTGACTTGAGGTTAATGTTTTGGTTTCATATTTCCTGGTAAGATGAAGAGCAGGACATTGCTGTGCATAATTAGTTTAAGTTATGCTAAATATTTTGTTGTTTGTCTGTGCTATCCTACTCATAGATGCCTTATTCTCTACCTTTTCTAGTGTCCTCTTGTTTTCAGGTTTTTTTTTTGTTGTTGTTGTCCGAGGAAAAATTTGGATTTGTGGTTTTTTTAGTGAATTGTGAAAATAAGCACTTCAGGTGGACACCTCCTCTGGCTTGTTGCTGGAGCAGGGGAAGCTGAGCTGGGAATGATTCCTATCAACTAGTAGTGTAAAATCTTTGGCTGAGAGCTGATGGTAACTTGTCACTCAGTTGTATCCCTATTAGTCACTATAGCAGAATAATTAACTCTTTCTCTTCCTTTTTCCTTTGCTTTGGCATTTTCTCTCAGAGAAATATCTGCAGCATGTAAGGGATGTTATATTTTGTCTCTTGAAAGGTGTCAGAAGGCAGCTGGGAATCTCCAGACCTTCCTGTCCTCCTGTGAATGCTGGGTCCACCAGTCAGCGGGGCTGATTCTGTGTGAAAACAGTCTGGGACTTGTTTTTGAAAGCTGGATAGTTCTTGCTGATATTTAGGGATGCTGGATTTGGAGAGGAAAGAAATGGAATGCCTTTTCCAAAGCATCACCAGAAAAAGAGAAGTAATTCTTGCTCATTAGTGAGAAGTTATTCCTATAATAAATATCCAGAGTTAAACTTTGTTATTCTGCTGCAGAAGAATGTTATTTCTCATTCTTCTGCAGGTCTCCTTCCTGCAGGGGGTTGAATCTACAGTGTAACTTAAAGGGCAGGATTTGATTGTTTGTCTCAACTAGATGTCTTCTCTTGGGTGTAAGTTTCCTGTTTGTCTTAGGAAATTCCTTCCTCAAACTCTTCAGCATGCATTGCCTCTGAAGAAGCAGCTCTAACATTTTCTCCCTCTGAGATGAAATACTAATTTCCAGCCAATATATTATGTATTAGCAATGCATCCTGGCAACAAATGTTGCTTGAAACCACATATTCAGAGAGGAAGGTGGGAAGTGCAATTCAAAGACTCGTGTTGCAGAGACAGCTCAGCAGAGCATGGTGCATGTGGGAAGTGCCCCTGTGGATCCAGAGAAGGTTCATCTTGCCATCTTGGAGGAGTTTCTAAATGGTTTGTTTTTATGCAGATCTCTGAGGTCACTTTGCCTTCAGCACCTCTGATTGGTGTCATCTACAGGAAAGAACACACCTTGGAACTGGGTATTTGCAGACAAGTGTTTGTCTTGTGGCAAGCGTGCTGGATGCTTATCAGGTTTTTTTCTGATATTTGGCATGAACCTTACATGGAAACTTGGAAAATTGCGGGTGAGATGCTGAAGGGGGAGAAGGATGGCCACTGCTTAAAATGCAATTGGCTTTTGCTTATACATGCTGATTGACTTTAAGCTTTATTTCAGCGGGCAAAGGCTTGATGTTGCAGTGCACCTGGTGCAGGAGTTACAATCTGGTTGTCCATGCCACTGCAAGTTGTGCCTTTCCATGAGTGAGGCTTTTTCTAGTGTCAAAGGCAATGGCTTGCTGTTCTCATCCTTTTCCTAACTGAAGTTCCAGAGTGATATATTGAAAACTATCATGACCAGTATCCTGTACCTCTCTGCTTTATGGAAAGTGCATGCAGTAGACAGTGAAATTGAGTATCTACCACGTGCAAATAAAGAAAATGTGATTTTGTGCCTTTCACAATTTATTTTTCAGAGTGTTGCAATTTGTTTCTGTAAGATGGATGTGTAGTTAATGCACTTCATGGAGAAGCTAAGGAGTTCTGTTAAATACATGAATTTGTGCAGGGAAAGAGGGTAGACAGGTCCTCAGAGTTCAAACAATTCCTGAGCTTATTGATTTATTTTACTCAAGTTTTTTACATCTTGAAACAACCCTTTACTACAGTTATAGCACTGGATCATTTGCCTTGCTGAGTGGTATTAACTAATTATCTTTTTAAAAATGAACTTGCAGCTTCCTGAGCAAGTCAGGAGCGACACCATTCCAGCACCACAGGTGGGAACCTCTTCCTCTGACAGAGAGGCTCCACATGGTCACTGATGCAGAAATGCTGCTTAGTGTAAGGCTGCTGGCCCTGGAAAGTGTCAGGTGTGAAAGGCTGAAGTCCTGGCCTTTCTAATACTGTTTGTGAAATCAGTGCAGTGAGTTAATGAATGTAGCTTTCATTGATGGGCACAGCTTCACAGGCTAAATCTTGCTTTTTCAGAGACAGTCTCACAGCTAATTCCTATGGACTCTTCTTCTTGCCATCGTGAGTGTAAATAATTTAAGTATAGTGCTACCCTTTGAAGTGTTTGTATGAATTCAGAGCCTTTTGATATACTGTGGTACATTCCATCAGAGTAATCTTACCTGTGGGATCATCAGAGCTTCCTTCTCCGTTAATACCAAAGATTTAGTTCATTGTAACTTCTGGTAGCCCAATGAAACTGAAAGAGGAAGAGCTGACTTTTGTCCTTGGTTTTTGGGTATGGTTTGGGTCTGGATTTTTATTTGGTTGTTTTTGCTATTAATCCCTGAACAGCTTGCCAAGGTGCTACTAGAAGCATCTGCTGAACAGGCTATTGCTACCAGCACTAGAAGCAAAACTCTGCAGATGTCAGATGCAATGTCAAACTTATGTGGTTGGTAGTTAATGTGTTTATTACAAAAAAACCTTACTGATTCTTAGGATGTGTTATTGAAGTATCTTTTAAAAGATTTTTTAAACTTTATTTTCAAGAGAAACTTCAACTACTTTGGAGCTTAGGTACATTGACAGGTGTAGGACATTGAAGCACATGGAAATGAAGGCTGAGATAGGAGCAGGTTTGTGTAAATCAATATTGAGTGTAACTGTGGAGATGTCAGGATGGGAATCTCCAGCAGAGCTACAATTCAATGTATTGAATTGTTAGAGTGTGCAGCCAGGTGGGTTATTGGCAGGGCACGTCTGCTTGGCTTCTACTTCCAGTTGTAACAGCTTCCAGTTCATTGAATATCTTGTAGTTTAAAAGTAGGGGCTGGGTTGGGCAGACAGGTAGTGACTGACAGTAGGGAAATATTGCCCTACAAGATTATAACTTATATGAATGACTGGCTAAAACAATTGGGAGGTTCAATTGCATGCGGAATATCAAAATGCATTTGTCCCTGGCCTTTGACTTCTGGAGATCTATATTGAGATCTAAGCAAAGGTGTGTCCTCCACAGTTTGTACGTGTCTAATGACAAATTGCATCTTATATTGTTTTATAGCACACTTTGTGAAATGGAGCCCAAGCAATTAGCTTTTGACGACAGAAGATATAAATAAGATGTAAAAATGGAGAGCGTTCTGGAGTTTCAGGTTATGGTTTTTTATTTGGGTTTTTCAGGGAAACTGAGGGCAGATTTAGAACAAGAGCTCATAAAGACCCAAGGATTTAAGATTTCAGCACTTGAGATTTATTTATTTGTACTTGCTGACTGAAAGCAGCACATGGAAATCAAACCAGCAAACCACTGTCAGATGTGTTGTGGATGAACAGGGGTTTTTTTTCAGAGGTTCCACAGGACAGAGGAAGAAGGGAATGTCAATTATAAACTTTGAAAACAAGTGGCTCAAATACGTTCCAAGAGTATTTTAGAGCAAGAGTGCCAGTTTAAATATTTATGCAGTACTTTATTGTACTGATTCAGATATTGAATAGCACCTGACCCTTGAATTTTTGGATACTTGCCTGACTGGCACCCCCTGATGCATATATTTACTTAGAAAACGGCCTTCTGTGGCAGCTGCTTTTCATTGCAGGAAATTGGGAAAGCTGGAATTTGATCCAGTTTTTGTCATGATTTTTTATGCTTGACTTTGAGTTTAAGAAATGCCGTCTTATGCTTCAGTTTCTTCAGCTGAGAATTAAAAGTTGCATTTACCACTGGCTCTCACAAGATGGTGAGATTCTGTAGTGGAAGCTTATATGGATGTTTTTCTTTTTCCTATTTTCTCAGACCTCTTTATTATTCACAGTCCTGATCAATATTGGACAACATTAACTGGCCTCCAACTTCCCTCCTTCAGATACAACCAGTCCTTGTAAAAAAGTATGGTTGTTTTTTTCCATCAGTAGTTTTCTAGTCTGGCAGCACAGTCCTTGGCTGCCCCTGTAGTACAGACTGTCAGCAGAGCTCCTTTCCCCACATGAAACAAGAAACTGGAGCTGTGCTACAAACACCTGTCCACTGGCAGCTCTGCTGGAACCACACTTTTGTTATTAAGACAGCTGCAGTGGCTGTCACCAGTCTGGTCTGGAGATCTTCAGCTTATCTGAACTAAAACTGTACAAAGATTGCTATTAGTTGCAGCTCTGAGCTGGAATTGTGGCCACACAACGGCAGTTTAGAATTGTAGGCTAAAACTGTTCAACACAGCTACTGCCTGCTACCTAATATAATAATTTTATGCAGCAGTATTTAGTAGTGTGGTGACTCTCACTTGAGATGGATTATTTAGGATGTGTCTGATGTAGAGAGAGTGAGCTGAAGTAGCAAAACCTAATGGTCAGAGGTGTGCCCTAGTCTGTTGCTGGGTGCATACCCTGCTCTTAACTTGGATTGTGCACTGGCAAACTGCTCCATGCTCTGTGAGGACTTGGGGGTTCTGCCCCTTGCCTGCCAAACTTGCAGCATTGGCTGCTTTTGCAAAGCTCAGCCTCAAGATGCAGATATCCTGACTTCAAAATACCAGCAAAAAGTCTTTCCAGATCCCCAGCCATGCTCTGTGCTTGTTTATAGCTGAAACCCCAGGGGTGCAAGATGGTTTTAGCAAATAAACGTAAGGGATCTGTGGAGGGATTTCTGAAACAATCATTCTCTGTTTCCCTCTGTGTATTTGCAGACTCGGAGAAGAAAATGGAGAATTCAGTTGGCTTGTTTGCCCAAACTATTAGGCTGGCTTAGCCATTCCATGATGAAGTTCCATTTCAGTACTGAGCTTACTAGGCTGTGGAGATAAAAATGATCAATTTGATTGTTTTTGTCCTCTTGTTTTTGCATTCAGGTTTCACAGGATTGGATCAATGTCTGCCACCATTTTTTCCTGTGAAGCATACCCTGAATTTTTCTACAGGTATACACAGCTGCTCCAAGCATCCAAAAACTAGGGGGTTTTTTTCTACTGTCAAGAAATACAGTGGTGGCTCAGTATTGTGGCCATAGTTCTGACTGGGAGGCCAGAGTTAACTGAATTGAAAGCATTTGTTCTGTTGCAGAGCAATATGGCCTGATACACGCTTTCCAGAGGGTGTCCAAAACTCGTGCTCTGCAGAGGTTGCCTTTAGCTTCATTTGATCAAACTGATAGGGTGAATATGTCGAGGGATTGTGCAGGACTGATGTTGTGCAGGCAGTTAACATCTATGAATTGAATTAAAACCCAAATGTTAATATGCTTTGATGGGATTTTTGTTTTCTTTTGATTGAGATGCTTTTTGGAGATAGAGCTGGAACCAGCTCCTAATTTGCAGTTGCTTGGGGCTTTGCTGAATGAGGTTTCTTTATTCTGCTGCTCTTACCTATTGACCTGCTTGATTAATTTTGTGTCTGAGCCTCTGTCCTTTTTATTCCTGACTCTTCTGCCCTGTCAAAACACAATTGAGAAACAAAAGTCTGTACAGTTCAGAGGACCAATTAGGTCTGGACTTTAAGATAAATGCCTAATGACTGTGAAATAGTATGTGCTTCATTTCTTGAAGCAAGACTCCTATTTTTTTTATTAGGAGCTGAGCTTGACAAAGAAGGATGAGGCCAACAGCAGTTTTAAAGGGTGCATTGTATTTTTACTGCAATACTGGAGTATTGATTGTTGACTTATTGATAGTCTTAATGCACAACCATTTCCTTAGTTAGTGTTTGAATGTCCATTAAAATGTGGCTTGGTGCCAGAGTATTGAAATCCTACAGTTATAATATAATTTGTCTATCCAAAAACACTAATGTGGTTTGGATTTTTTTAAAAAAAAGACAAATAGACAAGTTTTGAGTTTCCTTGTTTTGTATTTGTTAACCTTCACATACTGAATTGAACCTCTGCAGCAGGAGACACTGAAAAGAAGACAGAGGGAAGCTGACAGAAATCCTAATGTTTTGAGGTTTGTGCCTCTTGATATTCTTCACCTTTGGTCTTTGACATGCCCAGCATTTGCTGAACTGCTAACAGACATTAAGGGATGTTCTAATTTATTCATTTTAAACTCGTTATCTTTTTTCTAGGGGAAACTTTATTTGTACAGCTTCACAAGTACGTTGCATGTTAGTAGCACTACTCATAAAAATGTGTGTTTTTGTCACTGTGTAAGGCTTCTCCAGATGTGAGATGGGGCGTGCCCTCTCGTCCCTGCAGCACCATCCGTTATCTTGCTCAGTTCCCTGGATGCTTCCCAGGGTGGTTAATGGTCCACGTTCCTCTGGTCCTTCTGCTCCAGTCCCAAGCTCACACTACTGATGGCCAGCTGTCCTGATTGTAGAAAAGACCACATCAGGTTTTGGACAGATGGGTGTGGAAAGCCTGGTGCTATTGCTGTTGCACGTGAACAATCCTGTAGAAAGCAGCTGTCCTGATAATTGGGGTGACTTTCTTGTTTTGATAAGGTAGACAGGGTGGAACCTTTAATTACTGGGAATCAGTTGTCACCGTGGTGAGCCAGAAGCCTTTCTGTTTTGCTGTTTGTTACAGCCTGTTGTGAAAACCAATACACAAATAATAAATACTTCACTGTGGCTAGAAGGTACTGGAAATTAAGGGATACCAGAAGAGCTTTGGAGAGCTTTCTGCTCTTCTAAATATGAGGAGAAACACTTGACAAAAGGTGAGGAGCCAAGAGTTTGCCCTCTGGCTACTGTCCTTATGTTATTTAATCTCTCTCACTTAGACTTGTAGCCAGGACTTGATTTCAGCTTTCCATTAAATAATAACATTTTGTAAGGTGGAGTTTTTGCCTGTTAAGAGCCCACCACTTAGAAATTATTATGATACTTTCGCAAACAAGCAAACAAAAAAAAAGGTTTTTCTCTCACTGGGAAGTAGTGAAAATTACTCCATCTCTGAGCAATACCGGTGTGAGTAGTATAATTACCAAGATGAAGCTTGTGCTGGTATTTGTATTAAAACTGACTTTTTTTTTTCTGCCATGGAATATCTTGGGTTTAGTGTTTGTTTCTCCTGTGATCTGACCTTCTCCATCCTCCTGTTTCAATAGCCTGCCAGATCTGATAGTCCTGTGCAGAGGTGGCCATCATCTTTCATTGTTCATCATCTTTCCAAAATGTACGAAGACGATGGAAAAACCTTTCAGATTTTTTTTCCCCTATGCAGTTCGTATCCATTCAATTACTGTGGTCGGTCTGTGAAATTTTATGGTGACTTTTCAAAATGTTGAGTTTGGGTGACAGATGATGAAGCAGTTTGGAAATTAGTCTCTTTCATACCAAGTGGGAAAGAGAGAATATAACAAGCTACTTCAGATTTTCGGCTCATCTTTATGTGGAGTACAATACAATGTCTAAGCATTTTTACTCACTTTCCATGGACTCTTACATGGCATGGTCCCAGTTTACCTAACTTATTAAGAGTTCAGCTTTAAAAGGTAGAAAAGAAAGGACATTACCATATAACAATTTAATTAACACTACTATGGCAACAACTATTTATAGACTTTAAATAATTGCACTGCCAATTTAAGTTGCTCTGTTCCACTTTTTTAGATATTAGCAATAGGAAGAGATGATAAATTCCCTCTCTACAGGAGGGTGAATTAATAGGTGCCCCAGAAGGCCTGGAAGGGGCAGGATTTGATTGCATTCCTTGAATGCCAAATACCAAAGTCACCCAAATTAGATAGCAAAGAAAATCTCTTTAAAGATCTGACTTGCAAGAAAGCCCTTGCTTATAATGGAGGACCCTTGGGAAAATGCATTTTGGGTGGTGTTAAACTTCAGCAGCTGGAGGATCTTGTTTGGAAGAAATATTAATAAAAGTTTTCTTTAAAAAGGAAATAAATCTTTAAGTCTTCTATATCTTTGCCTCCAGCACGTCCTTACTTCCAAAAAATACGCACAGTAATTAATGTTATTTGCAGGATCCTAGTTCAGTAATAGTACATGAATAATATGCTATATCATAATTGAGTAGCAATAGATATTTTTATTCAAAATATGCGTTGATATGTGTAATGATGACTGTGCTATTTAAACTGCAGTTCCATAAGGAAGCATTTGCTTAACAGTAGGTGAAGAGGGCTTTGACACAAATCCCCCGTAAATACATCTACAGCCTGTGTTACAGAGCCCAGTAACAGTGAGAAGGATTTTGCTTCACGGGTGTCTGTGTTTTACAGCCTGGTGTGGTATTAGAGCTGTTGTTCCCTGTGACGGTAGATGGGAGACACCCACATTGTGCTTGATGACCAAAGTTAAGATGCATTACTGGATGTACCTCCTGAGTGGTAAACATTGTGTATTTACTGCTTTTCATTACTGAAATGTATGTTTTGGAATCCTGTCTGCCCTCTTTGGATGTCCTCTGGAAGGATATTCTGCAGTAAGGCTTCTCATAATGTACATCTGAGTCTGCAGTGCTGCAAGATCTCTAGGGATAACTAGAGCCTCTTCTGATCTGTGTTGGGGGAAAGGATAAATGATATTTGGTGGTCTGTTTTTCATGAATATATAAGTTGTATGACATTAGTGAATCAGCAGAGTAATTTCACAGGAAAATTCTCTGACAAAATAATACCGGAAACCTGCAATGTGATCTTAATGCTTGTTTATAGATGCTAGGTGGGTGTTGTTCACTGCAATATCTGATAATATCTATCCAGAAACAAAGATGTGAGCACATTGTGGTAGAGTATCATAACCAGAAAGAGTAACTTGGCCATTTTAAGCAAATGGAGCAGTGCATCTGTCACACTTCTGCACTGACTGGCAACAGGCACTTGGTGTCTGGGTACCCACCTAAGCCTGGCTGTTCCTCTGGATTGGACAGAAAAGAAATTCTGTATTGCTTTTTGCATGGATCTTGCAATATGGGCTTCTGTGTAGCAGGAGCTCAAGAAGGATTAACAACACATTTTTGTTTACACTGCTAATCAGTCTTTAGATGTTTTAGTCTTGGCCACTACTGATCTAGTTCATGTTTGAACTAGTGACCTCCATTTGAAAGTCACTTTGTCCTTTTAATAGTTTTCTGAGTCAGCCTCTGTCCCTTCCTGAGAGTCTCTTTATCTATACACTTGAAAAGGTTGTTCTTTTTTTGTGAAAGACTAATCCCCGTTTTGTATGGCTATGCACATTGCATTAAATGAAAGCTCTGTGTATTCCCCTCACTCGCCTAGAATGAGTCCTTGCTTTTCTTCTAATCTAACAGCTGGTGACTCAGTTTCAGTGGGCTTCTGTTACCTTCAGTTTTGAAGTTTGGATGGACAAATGAGGAGAGGGTAGTGGTGAAAGTCTCAACCCCTGCAGCCCATTGTTTTCCAGTCTCTTCCAGGTTTATGTTCTTGAGTTTGACCTTTCTCTAGGCATTTGCTTCTACATCTGCCTAACCCCAGCTAGCTGACCTTAGGACATGTAGCATTGCCAATCCTTTATCATCATGGTTGAGTCTAAGATTTGATCCCTCCCAGTTCTTTTCCTTCTAGCTCTTCCCGTTCTCTAGCTATCTTCCGTCCTCACAATGTCACAGCAAATAATTACTGGGATATAACTCAGAATAAATGGTGACATAAGTACTTTTCAGCGTCAGAAGGATAGCGATATATGGATGGATAATCACTGGGAAAGGTGAAAGGCACATGAGTACAAAAGTAATAATTACTGACTTCAGTCTTCTAGTTTTGATATCCAGGTGAAACCCCTGTGGCTTTAAGATGGCTGCTTTGTAAGGGATTTAAGGGCAGGATAAGCTGTTCATACCTTTGTTGTCCCTTTTAGTCAGATTCAACAGATGGACGCTTTTATTTCCCCTGCTGGAAGTTGTATCCTCAGTATTATCTAATGTAAGATGACAAGGCAAGGAGATTCAGACAGAGAATTGAAGTGATAAAACTCCAAATGACTTAATTTGGTCCACAAAGGACAGATTTTTGTTTGTCTTCCAATCATGTCAATCCTGCATGGAAATGCTGCTGGGAGGAGACCTGGTGCTTTTAATAGGTATAGCTGCTTAATCATTCTGCTGATGACTATGATATAAAACCATTAACCAAGCAGACATGGCCATGCTCTGCGTGAGCCAGAGCTGGAGGAATCTCCCTTCCCAGTTGCTGGGTGTTCTGTGATCTGCTTGAACACTGTGTTTCCACTCCTCCAGGAAATGGAGAGGAGAACAAACAGCACTGACAGATGTTAGTCATGTCACTTAATGCAGGACTGGAAGGCACTTGGATATTAATGTAATGAGCACAGTATAAAGACCTGAATAGAGTAGACCTGACTTCTAATTAAGCCTGCTGAGATGCCAATACTGATTTCAGTTGTACTTTCACTATGAGAAATACAAGGATGGTTTGACAAAGGAGCCATGCATTGCTGTTGTTCACTTTAACCAGCGTGCTTGTGGGTTTTCATGCTGGCCAGCAGTTCTAGTGCCACTTTCTTCAGAGCTGGCAGCTGTAATTAAAGGAAAACCACTAATTTAGCTTCTTATCTAAGAAAAACCTAAAATGCTGTCTTCATCCTGGCTTTTCACTGCTAATTTCCGAATGACGTGACATCCCATCCCAAGCAATCATCTTTGTGCATTTTGAGATGCAGCAGCTCTTTTCGGTCCATCACTAGTGTTTGTTGCCTCTTGGCACCTTGTGGTTTAATATGGGGAGCTGTCTGGATTCCTTTGGTAGAGAACTGAGCAAGTTATTCTTCCTTGAATGTTGGGATGCTGCTAGAGGTCATTACCTTAAATCCAGCTGGCATCTCTGTTCATCTGAGTTACTATTGGTGAGCTGGCTGGGGGCCACAGCTTCTTCTGTGTGCCCACTCAGGCCCTGGGCTGCAAACAGCTTGTTCTATGTGATGTAACATGGCCAAGGATGGTTCTGAATCTGCAGGCAAGTTTCTGTGACTGTATTTTATCCAGTCCAAGATGGATTGAATTGCTGTGGAAATTAAAAATATGGACTTGGTTTTACATGTACGACTCTTCTGTTAATGTTGCATGTTCGTGTATAATTGCTGTAATGCAGGTGGCAAGGCAGAGCTTTCTTCTCTCAGACCACTCACATCTGATACTGTGATGAATTTGGAGACATTTTGTGAGAAGTAGGAGCATTGATAATTGCATTCTGGTTAATCATCACAGAAGGCTCATGTTTGCTCCTAGCTGATGCATTGTGGTTTCCACTAGAGTTAATAATTCATTGCTGGACTGTGTCAAAGCACACTCTTAAGTCAGATTCTTCCCTGGATTGCCGGCATCAGTAGGAGTCAGAAGAGATGAAAGATAGGCTTAGTGTTTGACAGCCATTAACTTGGTGTGGGCCTCTAGGCAGTGTTAGGTTAACTTCCTCATCCTGTGCTTCCCTGTGTTTGGGAATGTGAGGGATGTGGGAATTCATCTTCCCTGTATTAGAATTTCAGTAGCCAGACAGAAGAATGCTGAAATGAAGGTGTGACTATCAGTGGCCATATGGTTCTGTTTTAATAGGCTGTGGGTCGAGAGGATTTGCTTGCCACAGTGCTGAGGTGACAGTTTTATAAAAGAGCTATTTCAGTATGGGGTTGAGTTGCTTTCCAAAGCACAGTGCCAAACCTCCCAGGGAGAGCGTGCTTTTACCATCGAGAGTTGAATTTGGTCATGTCAGTGCTTACAGTCGTCTGCAAGAGGGATTGACATGCAGGGTTTGTACATAAAAAAGGGGTTAGCAATCTGAATTAAAAATTAACACATTCTCCTCATAATTACAGACTTACAGCAGGCTAATGCTGTGCAAAAGAAGGCTTTCCAGACAGAGTTTAATGGCCCAAAAGCAGAGCCGTCACTTCTCTCCCCCCTCTTTTGAAATTAGCATTGGCATGTTTAAAACACTCTTCAAATTCCGCTGCAAAATAGCTGTTTGGCTTTCAGTTGTGGTTTTCGGTGGTGTGTGTTTTTTTAAAGGTGATTATTCTTTTCAATGCTAAAGATGGAAAGTGGTTTGCATATTCATGGCACATTATAATTTTGAAAATAATCTCCTAGTGGATATTTAACAATGGCTTTGGGTAAATGGACACTTGTTGCGCTTTGTTTAAACGATTACATCTCAATTATCGCTTGATGGTGAGAGCATGGGTAATACCCTCAGTTCTTTGTCAAACAGGCTCTAATTAAAGCTGGTTCCTGCACTTGCCTCTTGGATAAATATGGACGTGAGGTAGTTCAGTGACACCCTGTCAAATTGTCGAATTGAGTGCAAGTTCCCCATTCATCCGGACAAATGATAGCGCTAATTGGGGTGTGGATGGCAGTAACAGCACTGCCAGTGTTGGTGCTAATCCGCTCTGCTTGGCTGGGCTCCCCCCACCTCTCCCATGCTTGGAACCAGCACTCTGGTGACACAAAGCACTGGTCCTCAATCGGTTCACTCAGGGGTGTTTCCTGCTCTCTGCCTTTATCTTCTGCCACTTGTTTGGTACAAATTTAGTTCTAAAGTTGGGTTGAAGCTCAGGTGTTCTTTGAGCTCTGTAATAAGCCAGTTGGTGGTTTTTCCCCTGAAGGAGGATGGCTCTCTCTGGTGATAATACTGGATGATATTGGAGCTGGTCACTTCCCAGTTCTAGTTTGTGTTTTGACTCTGGCTGGCCCATTTGTCTTAGTCCATGAAAGTTAGCCCTCTGCAACAGAGCCCCAATTCCCTGCTAGACAGGCCATAGCATCATAATACACTCAACCTGACTTTTTGCTCTGCTCTGCTTGGGTGTGAGTATAACTGTATTGATGTTGAAGTGTTAGCCTGGGTTTTTCTTCCTCTTCTGTTCAT
Organism: Petroica traversi; assembly: GCA_025920805.1. NCBI lineage: Eukaryota > Metazoa > Chordata > Aves > Passeriformes > Petroicidae > Petroica > Petroica traversi. The sequence goes on along the minus strand of JAHLSL010000036.1, from coordinate 5,702,555 downwards.
CCCAACCTGCTTGAATTGGACTCCTGAACTCTCTGGCTGTCCTTTCTGCATCCCTCAGAAGGGTTAGGATGAGTGTGCAGAGCTGAAGGCAGAGACCTCACCTGTCATTAATGCTGGATAATCACCCTGCTGGCCTTGCAGGGAGGACCAGCTAATGCTTTAAGGCTTTTTCCAGAGCCAGTATGACAGTGCAGTATTTGCTGCTGCTGCTACAGTGCTGGATTAAGCAGAGAAGAAATTTTGGGAAGGAGCTACCTATCACTGTTACAACTCACTCCCAGCAACGTCTCTCAATTTTGCTGGCTAATCCTCCCCAGCAGTGGCAGACACTGAATCTGTAGAGCTTCAAAAATGAGCTAATAACAGGAGGAGATCCAGGGATGGGGTCCTGTTCTCCACCTTATCCCTGTCCAGTGCAAGACTGAAAGAAAAGGAAATTATATCATTGATTGTAGGCTACCATGTTTTATGGTTTTGATGCTGGAATGATTTTTGTCTTTTCTTTTATATCCCTTTTACACAGTTCTCTGTATCCACAAGTATTAGCAGTGTGCACACTTGCAACCTTTTACTTAGTTTAGTGCTTAGTGTTCTGTAAGTGTTCTGCAGGTCTGAGACTGAACAGCCCAGAGCTGCAGAGCCAGGGAGACCAAACATTCCTACTATCTCAGGAACCCAAGGTCTCCTGACAAAATTCTGTAAACTAGGGGTTAGCCCACCCCAACCTCATTATTGGGCCCCCTTGTTGGATCTGCTGATGTGTAAAGTCTATAACTGGTGTGTGTGATTGACGGTGGGTGTGCATTTTGCCACACTTCAACTGGGTGAAGTGGATGCACTGAATGGGATCCTGATGAAAAATACGGAGGTAAAGACCCCAACCCTCTTAACCATGTCTAGCTTCATTTTCCTAACACCAGGAAGAAGGCATCAGTTTGTTGGTGGTGGTTTTTTTTAAGGTTAGGATTATTGCATTTTTTTATTTTTGTAGTTGTGATAACAGAATCTCCTTCGCTCCAGAGATGAAGCTTTACCTGGCAAGGCAGGAGATCATTGTGGACACCCAGACCTAGAGTGAGGAAATGATCCTGACACAGAGAAGGATCTTTTTATTCCAATGTCTTCTGCATTCTCTTTGCATTGTCATTCTCTTCGAGATGTGATGCTTTCTACTCAGAAGGAAGACTTTTATGGTTTTCCTTAGCTGGGGCCCAGCAGCCCTGAACAGTAGTTTTCCTTCTTCTCCTCCCACAGTCACATCAGAGTGCAGAAGTGATTGATGCATGAGCTGACTGAACGCTCCACTAAATTGATTGCCAGTGAAACAGATAGCAGTTCCGACATCTTAGCTGGGTTAGCACTCACAGTTGTTTACACTAACAGCCATTTGGGGTGGGTAGTTTCTGTTCATATCCCTCAAAGCTGTTGCTTTAAGAAATCCATAGGTAAGGGGAGACAGTCCTGTGCTGAGCTACAACAGGAAGGCTTTCCCTGGCAATGCAATATGTAAAACAAAGTACAGATATATAATTGTGATGATTGTAATGCATAGATCTGCAGTTGCAAGGAGCTTCTGCAGTGGCATTACATGGCCAGAAAATAACAGAGAATGTATGTTGATAAAAGCAGCATCTTTAAAGTTGAGGCTAGCAGCTCCAGATGAGCTCCTGAAATCCCTGGAAGGCTACATCTGTCCTAGAGAGTCGGCTGTCCCTCCAGGTACCTTTACCTGTTTCAAGATTTGGATGGGAAGCAAAAGCTCTGTGTATCCTCTGTGCTTTCGTCTCTGCACCACTAGTGGGTTATGCAAACTAGAGGTAAGTACAGGGAGAAGCCATCAAAACCAGAGCAGTGTGTGTGAGGTGAGTGGCAAGTTACTGAGGCAAGCCCAGCAGAAGGGATGGTGCCAGACATGGATGCTCAGATATGCAGGAGGAATGCCAGAGTTAAATTATCCCTGTAAATGTATTAACCTTCCTCTCCCAAAAGGGATTTTGCCAGTACTGTGGGGTGTAGCTGATTGTGATCAATAATTTTCCCTGCAATGCAACTGACTGCAGTTTTCCACTAAGAATGTTGGATTTGGACCTGTCTTCTCCACTCATTAAATGCCTGGTAGGAGGATTCAGATATTTGGTGTTCATTTGGTCACAACTAGGAAGGGATTGCTCCTTGCAGTCACTTGAGGAAAATCACCTTTAAGATAATTTTTTTGAATTTCATAGCCAAAACACAGTGTAAAAGATCACTCTGCCCCCTGTGAAACTCTGAATTGTGCAAGGTGCAGTGATGCCTTTGGGGTAGGTGAGCCTGAGCCACAGAGCACCTTCTGCAGACATAACCCTGTTAATGGGAATTGGTCCCAAACCAGAGAGTACTGTGTTAATTCAGAGGCTCCTTTTTTTTCCTTTAAAAATGTCCTTCACCATATTTTGTGATAGTTCATGTCCAAAATACACACTGCAGTGTTTTTTTTAATTTAAACAGAAATGGAAATAATGAATTGATGGTGATTCTGCAAGTATATCAGTGTTCATGCACAGTGGAGCACTCTCCCGATAGGTTTTTGTTCTTCATTAAACATAGACTTCCCAAGTCTGGATTTTTTTGCCTGTGTGTGTTTGCAAATCCAAGACGTGCATTTGTGAGCAGAATTACTGAACTGTGAAATGAAGTGATGTGGCAGCAGGGATGTTGTTCTGGAATTTAAAAAGAATGAACTTTGAATTTGGGAGTGTCACCCGCAGTTTGCAGACTGGAGCTACGTTGGCACCGTGGGTTAAATGTGCACTTGGGACCTGTGACTTCCTGGTAGTGTTACACACACATTCTGTGAAATGCTTCTTCATGGTTGTACATTTGGCATATTAGCAAGTGCATTCTTTATTCCTTTGCTGCTTCTAATTTTTTTCTTGAAGATGGGGGTGGTCTGTTTCTCGATTTTTCCGTGGCTTTCTGCACTGTAATGATGGCACCATCACCTGACTGCTGGAATACACTGGCCTGGCTTTAATCATCGGGTGACTGGCTCTTAGCATGGCTTCATCTCTGCCGTTTTACATCTCCTCTTGTAATTGCATGATTGCTTGCAGCATTGTTTTTCTGTTGGTGACAATGAAAGGCACACGCGAGTATTTATGTAACCTTATACTTTTCCGTTTGATGTTTAAAGTGTAGTGAAGAAGTGGCACTTTGAATAAAATTCTCTTCATTTGATTGTAAGCAGCATATTTTCACCCCTCATGTGCAATCATTTTATTTTCACCCCTCATGTGCAATTATTTATAAGACAAGTTATATTTATATATATATATGTATACACATTCTTAAGTATCATATGGTGGAAGAAGTAGGTTGAGCCTGTATGAATAAGAAGGCTGCATTTCTGAAGTGTTGACAGTTTCATTGATGTATATATGCTTACAATTAAATAACCTGTGTAAAGCTACAAAAAAGAGTGATGTTTAACATAAATAGTATCTCACAGTCTTTTAACTGCTGAATACCCAAACACAGCAAAACAATGGAGAATCAAAGCTCCCCTTTAAAGACATCGACACCAATTAATATGCAGTAAAATTATCTGCCTGTACAAGTTGTACCAACAGCTTTGCAGGTCTAAAATGGCAGAAGCTTTCAGTTGCTGTATAAAAATCAAACTACCATTTATTTCAGCCTCATGGTATGTGCAAATTCATGCAGCTCAGTTAAGGGAATAGCTTCACAACTGGTGTTACAATCTGTGGCTGGAGTGCTGCATCACAATGCAGCAAATGCATTTTCCACATTAACCAAACATGACAGCTGAAACGATTATTAGCCATGCAATATGTCGGAAGTCATCAAAAATTCACATCAGAGTAATTGCAGTGGCTCGGGGAAAAAAAATAGTAGTATCTCTCTCCTCTTGCCTGCCTGCCGCCTCACCCCCTCCTAATTCCTACATGGTACAGTCCGTTAACAATAAAATATCCTTCTGTAACCTATAAACTGTTACTCCCATCAGTTACTGGTTTCAGACTGATGCTTTCCCTAGAATTTGAATAAAGCACCACTGGAAAAAAATATATAGATGCTTTACAGGCAGTGGTGTTCAGCCGTGGAAAGCAGCTGCTTTCTTATTGTCTTGCTGGACTCTTGACTGTCTCAGCCATTTCAGGACTTGCAGGTTTGATTTATATATATATATATATATTTTAAGATGAGGAAACTTGAACATTAATAGAGATAGATAGAGCCGTGTAAGCCTAAATACCAGGCAGCTGAAGTGTGGCAGTTACAGCCAGCATTAACAGGTTTGTAACTCCTCAGTACTGAGATCTACAGGTAGGAATGTCTATCTTTTAAAATATATAAAATGAGGGTAAAAAGCTTGCTTTGGTAAGAGAGAGTTTTCCTTCAGGTGTCTTGTATGGCGGTTTTTCTTTGTACTGTTGCTGCAGGTTGTTTTAATTTGTAGGAGAGTAATTAAAGAGAACAGGTGGGTAGTTTTGGAGAAAATGTCCTTTGCTCACAGAAAAGAAACGGGAAGGTCTGTGCCTTTACCTTCTGATGTTCTTTGCTAGAGCAGCTGTTGGGTGGGGCAGTCCAGCGTCTGCTTTGGGTTTCATTTGTGTTGCCTTTTTAAAGACCTTCTTGACATTGCTGACTTTGCTTTTCATTTAAGCAGAAATACAGTAACATAACTTTGTGAATGCCTTTATTCCTGTTTTCTCTTCCCTAGGCTATGAAAAGTCTATGGAAGTATTTTAAACAAAAAATAAAGATGCTACTTGATTATGATTTTTTTTTTGTCCTGCTTTTCATTGTGGTGCAGAGATGTTGGTCCACTCTGTTTCCCCTGTTCTTACATATGCACTTATGATTTATTTAGAAGACACGTTAAACTTTCTTTAATTTTATTTTGAAGTAAGAATTTCAAAAGTAGGACAAACATAAGAGTGAAAATATTTTTATTGTTTCAAAGCAAATGAAGATACTTTGAAATTTGCCTCTTTTTTTTTTTGTTAATTTCTTAAATGAGGTGGTGAAGCATATTTGCTTAGTCAACTGGAGTTTGCAGCCTAGATCCCACCTCTTTCAAGTGCATAGGATACATTATGGAAAGGGTTAATCCAGTAAAGTCATAGTAAAGGGAAGCAGTAAGGCAATTAACATTTATATAAATGTGGTGGCCGTGACTAGCTGGGTGGGTGGCAGCTGATTTAATACTCTCAGATCTGGGAACTTAGAGGCTGCATGAAACTGGGAGCTCTGCCTGGCTTTGGTATGGGGACAAAAGTACAGGGTGGGTTGAATTTCTCCTTTCCTTTCAATTCTGTTTTCATCTGTGAAAGAAAGCAGTTTAATAAAACATACTGGGCTGGGATGGCACCTGGGCTCTTGCAGAAGAGTGATTTGCCTCCTTTGGGGCTCCCTCCCCAAATATTAAGGTTCCTGTGTGCCATGTTCGGCACTTTTCCTTTTGTCAACTGCTCAGAGGGAAGATGTGGAACAGTGGCATAGCATGGCCAAAAAGTTGCCTCTCTCCAACCAGATTACCTGTGCAAAGGAAAAGCAGCTCAGCAAAAAATCAAGTAAAGGACAATGAAATGTGTGGTTTGCCTGTGTAAAAATTGGGAGGAAACCATCCCATCCCCACTGACCCTGAATGGGAGACAGCTCAGTTATTCTTGCAGTTAGTACAGTGTGGCAAATTATTTTCCTTTGTTTGAAGTGGGTGGGAGACAGAGTTCAACTAAGCTCCATAAATTAATGTATGAAAAAATGACTGAGCCACTGTAATGAATAATTAGCTGTAGGTCTCTTATAGCAGGGTTTTCCGTGATATCTGTTGGCAGCATCTGGACTTGACATTTAATTTACATTAAAGTCCGAAAGCTTGTGTGCCTTGTTAATGCAAGGCGCAAATAAAGGCATGCACTGCTAGACAGTTCCTTAGCCAGGGTGGAGTACAGCCAGAGGAGAAAAATGGAAACCTATTGTCTCTGGTGTATCCTCAGCACACCGGCCTCATGCCTCAAGTCTGGAAACTTTAAACCTTACGTTTATTACACAATGGGAGAAATAAGCTTAAAAAGGATAAAGTGTTTATTGTAACGTATTTATTGCAGCAGAGAATTTGGATGTATGCTTTTTTCTCTGAGCTCTGTAATGTCTAACATTTTAAAATATAAACTGTATAATTATAACAGGCGTATTCCAGACTTCTGTTTCTTAGTTTAATGATCTGTAATTAATAATTCATATGTAATTTAAATAATTAACTTTGTGAAATGTATCAGTAATGTAGTAAAGAAAAACCATTTCTAAAGACCATGACATGTTTAAATTGAGGATTTAAAGATATCATGGCATGTATGAACTCCAAATAGCTTGCTTTCACTGTCAGTAAAATATTTATATTTATTCTAGGCGATAAGGTGTCATGTTGAAAACAGCTATTAGGTGAACAAAGTAGCTATGATTTATTTGCAAATACTAAGGAAGAATGGGGTAGCTAACTTGGGCTTATTTTTTTAACTCAGTTGGATGATTTTGCCAAATCATCTCAGTTATTTAAGAGGGCTGAACTTCAAATTTACACATTTTCTTGACATTACAGTGCGTAATTAAGAAAAAAAAGCCTACATTGTTCACAGTACAGTGAATGTAATCTTTGTCATGTTAGCCACTCTCAGCGAAATAAAGTAAATTTAACTTGGGAAAGGTTTTCTTTTCCTGTGGGGGTTTTTCTGAGAGACTTCAAATTGCAGTAGAATGTTATAGGAACCTCCTTTGTGGAGGTACAGCACTGGGGAAAGCCACCTATGCTGGTTTAGGATTTGCATCCTGGTGTAATTTGGTTGTCGCATTTCCAGTGCTGACAGGATTTTGATGTCTGAACCAGGCGTTGTCCCTTCGAGGCAATGAGCGTTCACTGCCTGCATCGCTTTCTGTCTGAAATGCAGATGGAGGTGGAAGATGCTGCTTGACTTTTTTTTTTCAAGAAGCAGAAAGATAACTCGTGCTCATAAGGAACGTTCAGGAAGGCAGCACTTTCAGCTGTGGGATGGGGGCACGGCAGCTGAAATCTTTCCTCTTGAGTCAGCCTGAGAACAGGGACAGTGTCAGACTCAGTGCTGCCAGGCTCACTACTTGAATCCAGAGGAGGTAAAGAGAACCAATTTTTTTCGTTATTGTTTTTTTACCTACAGTTTCAGACTAACTTGAAGGCATTTAACTGTTTTTACACATCTGAATTCGTGAGGGAAGAGATGTGGAAATATTGATCATGTTTTAGTTTTCAGAAAATCCTGAGAGCATCCCTGTTTCTTGCAAACTGCAAGGTTACATATTCCAAGTCAGACAAGCAGAAGGATAAAACATTTAACAAGGGGTGGGGGAGTCTGAAGGACTGCACTAAAATTTTTGGAAGTGAATTAGTGGAGGCTGGGTGTTAGTGAGTTGCATGTTTGTTTAATAATTTGCTCCTCCTGCAAATTGTGATCCATCAGAAATGTCATTTTGGGATAAGGAACACTTCACTGGTTGACTGGGATGTCAGTTTGGCTTTTGGATGTGATCCTGAGAAATGAATTTTCTGCTGCCAGGTTAAGTAGGTTTTTGTGGTTGCCTATATGTTAATGCTAATGTACAATTAGTCCAACAGCAGACACTGCAAGCTTGTCTGTGTGCCTCCTTTATGCCTTTTGCTTCTTTTCTCAAACTACTCCCTCACTAGTCAGTGTTTTGTGAGGGGTTCAGAGAGATACCTCCTGTAACAGGGTTGGACACTCCTCTTTCCCCAGCTGTATCAATTTTTCTTGTGGTGCCCAGGGATTTCTCAGCTTTCACCATCTCGGGAGATTTCCTCGCCAGCTCTCAGTAGAGGGAATTGAGGTGTGGTCTGCAATGGCAACCGTGCTTCGTCCCTGCCCCTGCCATGCAGAGACGTGACACGGGCAGAAATTCAACATGCAGGTTTCATTTGTCACTGTGTTATTTGAGCATGGTTTCCTCTTAGAGCAGGGAGAATGCTGCTCTAAGCTACTTCTTGAGGAAATGTGGAGTAACCACGATGCTAAAATGGCAGCAAAAGAAATAAGAAAATGGCGTCATCAGTGAAATTGGTTTTGATGGCTTGATTTGAGGGCGTCCTGCCTGACATGAGGACGTTTCCAGCAAGAGGTATTACATTACAGCTTTAGTTATGACTGTACAATGAAGGTATTAAATCATTCAAATCTGTAGGTTTTATCACAGTATTCCCTTAAAAAAACATTATACCAGAGATGCGGGTATATATTCTAGTGGATGATCAGAAATTATCTTTGTTTGTATGTTATAAATACTTTTGCTATGAGGCTGCATTGTAGATCTTAAGCCCACTGGAATTATCTCATAATTTAATTTACTTAAAATAAATTCCAAAAAAAGAAGTAAAGTCTTAAGTTTTGTTTGGGTTGTGGATCTCTTGATGTGTTTGTGATTTTTGTAGGCTTGTATTTTTTAATCACTATGCTAACTCAAGGACTTGTATAGCGCAGGGGGGAGGCTGTAGCCACTCATCACAGTGCTGAGCAAAACCCCACGGTAAGGTCACCCTTCTGTGTTTAAAAACGTTGAGAAAAACAGGTAGCCATGTATTTGGAAACTTGATGAATAAGCTCAGGTTTCAGACCGTGTGATCTGTTTGCTCTGCGCTGATGCTGTTGCTGATGGCGAAGCGCTGGTGCCACAGGAGATGGGGTTCCTGTGAGTTCTTCTGCTGGTCCTGCTGGCCTCATCTGTGTGGAGAGCTTCCCTCACTCAAGAAGTTGTATTCCAAGTAGGTAGGATTGTGTTTAATTGCCTTTGTGACATTTTGGTTTCCTTGTCTTGATTAAGACAAACAGAAACACCATCTGGATGTTTTCAGGTGTAATGTACAAGTGTTAGCCAGCTCAACAAGCTCCTTCTTAAGTAACGTCTCCTACTGCCACAGTTGGCAAGAGTCTGTCTGCCTTCTTCCTAGTTTTCCTTTTCATGTTTATTCAATTAATTTTTCATTGTTACTCCTCTTGTTCTTTGCATGACCTCTCAGAAGGTTAGGGCTATTCTAGACTTTCTATTTAGCTATTGCGCAGATCTCCTTGGTGCTTTGTACCTTGGTAGGACCTGGGATTCTTGTTGAACCACTCCCAGTTATATCATAGGGAGAAGGAAAATGAGTATCTGCTGGGGAGAAAGACAGAATCACTAGAGAAAGTAACACTGTTGTTTACGCTACTTTTGTGTTGCATTAACAATTGCTGTCAGAAATGATCTGTGCAGTGGAGGCTGATGATTATATGTGAAAGAGAACCTCATTCTAATCAACTTTGCTGCAAAATTTTGGATTAAAAAATTTATTATCTTAATTTTATGCCATTAAAGTATTTGTGACTTCAAAAAAAACGCACTAAACCCCCTTTTAACAGCATTCCTGTGTGCTGTGCAGCCCAACATAACACAGCAACAGTTATTTTAGAGTCTCAGAATGAGAAACTAACTTGTACATTTAAAGGTTTCACTATGATGGAGGGGAAGGACAGAACAAATAGTATGGATAATTACTAATATTTTAATAATTAGATACACTGTGTAAGTAGTATATAAATTATATATATTGCTATGGTTGATATATCGTGGTGTTTTTTAAAAGTGTCCTACTTCACTCATTTTAATTGCACTTGGATTTGTTAAATCTTGGAAATATCTCTGATATATTTTGTAAAATCTAAAATACACAGGAACACTGCAATGAATTTCCATGTTATGTTAGGAGTTAAACCACGCGTAAGTACAATTTTAAATTAAATACTTAAATCTCATAGTGCATGAACTCACTGAGCATCCTGCATTGAATTAAAAAAAAAATAAAATTGAGCAGAGTCATGTTTCTTGCCAGCAGTGATGATCTCCATTTATGCACTGAACAAGCAGTGCCACATAGCAGAGAGTTCGATTTTTGTGCTGCTGAGTGCCTGGCACATTATTCCAGCAGGAAATCTGAGCCGTGGCATTTTTCTAGACATTTCCAGTGTGATAAAGCTGCACTCCCTGTTTGTTTCATGGTAAATTTTGCTTCAATTCACTACAGATACCTTGTGCTCTCCTTGCTGGCCACATGCTGCAGATGTGTTTTGGAGGACTGCAGTTGGGTGTGGGATGTGGTGGTGCCTCTCAGTGCTGGGGATGGTTTGATATTAACTGATGGTTTGATAAAAGCCTCCCATCCTTAATGGATGGAGTCCTGGCTGAAGTGAGCGCTAGGAGGTGTTTGTATTTCTTCCCTTCAAGCCTGTATGTCTGAGGAGCACATTTCCAGTCTTCACTTGCCAGATTCAAACAGGCCCAGCAAGAGTCAAAGAGCGTGCACCATCTGCCCCTGCTTATGTTGGAGCTGATCCGTGATTTCCCAAGGAATGCTTCTTTCGGCAGTTTGAGTTTCTCCTGTCACGGCTAGAAGGAATAATGGTATTTATCCAACACAGCAAAATCCAATGTTCCTGGATACTGCTTTAAGATTACTGTGAAAACTGCATAAGTTTCACAAATCAAACAGTCTAAATCAGTAAAATTATTCAAAAAATAGTACTAGATCTTTGCATTGCGGGCATTAACCTGCGGCTCAGAGAGAGCTCTTTGTAAATATTTGCTTAAGGCTCCCTCTGTAACACAGATTAAAGACTGTGTTCAAGCCTGGGCACTGCATCAACGCGTGCCGATGGCGCGGCAGGGGAGACCTGTTCCTGCCCCAGGGCTTGTCTCTGGCAAAGGGTGTTGTGTGCACCTTCCATGGTTCACACAGCCCCAGGGAGGGCCTTGTGGGCAAGTGGAAATGTCCCTTTTGCTCAGCACTGCGTGTGGGCTCCAGCCTGGGATGCATCAACTCCTGCTGCTGCTGGGGTGAGGCCCAGGTTGCTGCTTCTCCATCATGAAAGGAGACAGTATTGCAGCTCTGCAAAATTTGATTTTGCAGGAGCAGGAAGCCACTTAAAAAACCCTGAACTAGTCTTTAAAATTGTTACTAATCACGCAAGGAAGCAGAGATGAAGCCAGGCTTTGTGTATTTTAATGACTTACTGCCGCTCAAATGCTATCGACTTGCAGGGTGGGGCAGAGCTCTCCTAGCTTCCCTCTCAAACCAGCTGAGTGTGAGTATTGGCTACAAGCATGTAGCACAGTCTCAGTGCATGGGGGGGATGTGATTTGACACCTCAGTGAAGGCAGGTAGCAGAGTAGCAGATCTTCCCCAAGCCCAGCGTTTGGCTGTATTAGCACAGTTTTGTGTTCCAGCTATTTCTACGTGCTTTTCTCCTTTCAGCTTCAGCACGGCTGTTGCTTTGAAAGTCTCTGAAGTAACAACTGATTCTTAGGTCTTATCAAACTGTAAAGCCTTCTGGTTTTTCCCTTCTTCTCCTGTTCAGTCAACAGGGAATTAAAAATGTTGCAGGATTTCCCACTCTAAACATGATGGTAAGGAAGAAATGTATGCTATAGTTTGACAAGTGCAGCTGTCTTAGGCTAGGGAAATTTTGTATGGCTAAATCCTTAAATTTAGCAACATATACAGCTATGGGATGAGACTCATCTGACTGTCCTTTCCAGTGGGACCTTTGTGTCTGTGTAAGATAATGCATTCCTTGCCTCTCACGCAGCTCTGAAGTGATACTGAATGGTGAATCACCCTTCCTTGGGTTCTCTTCCTCTCGGAGGATTTCTGCACTTGGGCCTTCAGTCTGTTTTGGCCCCGTAGCAGTTTTGCCATCTGAAGCTCTCCAAGGAGGAAGCCAATTTCACAAATGCTCTTGGCTCGTTGTGCTTGGTAGCTGATCTTTGGGCATCTGCCTTGTTGCTTTGAAGGGCACAGTATTGCACAGGCCAAGGTATGTAGTGAAGCTGCTTAGCCTGGCTTTAGTCCAAAAAACCTGATGCTTTCTGAAAAACAAATCATGGGAGACCTATGGAAGCTTCTAAAACCCATTGGTGTCACACACAGAGGAAGAGTGAATAGACTGAAATACTGCCCGTGCTACATTGGCGTGTCCCCATCCTCAGGAATACAGTAGTTGGCCATGGCTCTTCACCCTTTGGCCTATCTATTTAAAGCCAGCCAGCAAGCACTGATGCTAGTGTCAACACAAACAATAATTTAGATTTTAAAAGCGCCAGATATGTTTGCTTCATTTTCTGTTTCCAGAGGGAACATGGCCAGGAAGGTTGTGCCAGGGTACCCCACCTCAAGGGTGTGCTCAGATGGATCCATGTTTTCCATAGGATTGTATTTAGCAAATTGTTTCTTAGAATTGCTAGTAGAAATAATAAATTCAGGTGCTTCACCTGGAGTTGCCACAGAGTGATTTTTGTTAACTGTCCCTGCAGGATTTACTGCATCTACTGGAAATCCAGCACTTGGAAATATTTTAATCAAAGAGCAATTGACTTGAAATGGTCCCAGATTGTTTATTTCATTTTCTTCTTTCTTTCTGTGCCAGTGAAAAAGTACCCATTGCTGACAACATCCAAGGCCTCAATATACTATTTGGCAACATTCGCCTTCTCTTGACAGCTTGAATACTAAGATCAAGTATTAAAAGTATGGCCTGGCTGATGAAAGTAATTAAGAGACTTCTCTCAGCCAGAAGAGTTTACTAACCTCATTTACTGCAGTAAATGGAAGAGAGTTACAGTCTCCTGTCACAAAGAGACCATCGGTGTGTGCACGTGTGCCCTTTTGTACTGATCATGAAATAGTGGAACACTCTCTTGCTGAATTCTGGCTGGAGCAAGGCAGGTGCTGGTTGCAGTCAAACCTGAGTCAGTGGCTGTCTGAGATGAGAGGTAATAGTGGAGCAAGCACAGACTGCCAGGGGTCCTGTCCTGCCCTTCTGCTGTGGGGCCGCTTCAACAAACCATCCTCGAGTGAGGCAGAGTGAGGCTGGATTTCAGCAAAAGGGGGAAACTACAAGATCAAACTGAAATTCAAGGTGTAGGAGATCCAAGAGGATCTGGAATGTGCTTAGGGAAGATGCTGAGAGTCAGTAGACATGTAAGTGTAAGCGGGACTAACTGAGAAGCGGGAGCCTGAAGGTGTGAGAGTGGGTGTATTTCTGTGCCTGTGTCCCTGTTTTGCAAACACCATCGCATCGGATATTGTACAAATGGTGTGTGGGAAACATTCAGCAGTGAATGTTGCAGAGAACTGGTGACAGAGAAGAGTTATGCTGCTTCCCTTCCAAACTAGATGCAGGAAGGGTGTGTGGGAGTCAGACAGTAACAGAGGAAAATCAAAAGCCACTCACTAAAGCAGGGCTGAGTGATGTGACATTAAGGCTCTGTGAGCTTTTTGCATAAACCTGCCTCAGAGAAGTAAAATTTTCATTTTCAAGAAAAACCCAGGCTACACTGGGATCCCTTCAATGGCAGAGCTTGTGCACGGAGAGCTGCAAGGTGAGGTTTTCACCTCTGAGATTATAGCAATGCTTGTGTTGGCTGTTCCTATCTTTGCCATCTGCCTCTGCGAAATAGCCTTTTGTCTCCTAACAATAATCTCTGTTCTCCTCACGCTTTGCTCTGTGGATGCTGAATATGAAGCGATGTCTCGTTACTCGTTGTACAATCAGCAGCATCTCCCCCGAGAGGGCGGCTCCTGCTTTGTGGGTCGTGCACTCCCCGTGCATTCTGAACGCTGCACCTCCGTATCCTTGTTCCAATCTGCCAGCGTTCGTGCCAAAGTCAAACCTTGCCTCTGGGACTGCGGAAAGCTTTTAGGGCAGATGGAACTGGTGAGCACAACCAGCACTGTTCACAGCCCAGCCTTCTTAAGAGATACGTGAACCCTTAAAGTTGTGACCTGTGATTTCTGAGGACAAAAATTTTCTGATATAAAGGGCATCTTTTCCATCTTTCTGCCCATCCTTGTTCCGGAGCTCTGGCTTTTCGTGCTGCAGAGGTGCATTTTTGTCCATTTATGTATGTCCGTGAAATCAGGTCTGGTGATCAAAGTGTAGTGCACCACTAGGTGGCAATGCGATAAATCCAGGGAATCCAGCAGCCAGCCGGACACACCTCACTTTCTTAACGAGTGAAGTTCTGGCCACCAAAGCCTGGAGTGACACACCCAGGACCTCTTGTTAGGCCCAACTAAGTAGAAGCAGCTCGCACAAGCAGTAACAGGAGTTCCAGCATCAGTTAATGAAACTCGCTCTTCCGAGGTTTAACAATTAGCCTGTAATTAACTGAAGCAGCAGTTGTCATGCTAGAGTCAAAATGTTTAGCACAAGACATAGGGCAGCCTTTTTAAAATGTACCTCTCCTTAGTGAGGCATTACAGATATTATTTGGAATGTGTGAGGATTTTCTTTTGCTAAAGGAGTAGTTTTTGAGATTGAAAAAGGCAATTATCATCCTCTAATTGGTAGTTGGTGTAATGTGATCCCTTAAACGGACCTAGTAGAACTCTCTGGGAGCTGGATGGTTTCATTAAGATACTCAGCCTGGATTTACTGACATCAAGGGAAGTTCAAGCACATCTTCAATTACTCTGTTGATTAGCCTCATTGCTGTGTACATTTCTAGGCAGGTACCTGCTCAGCTAAGGGCACACATTCTGCAAGGAAAGATGGGAAGACCAAAGGCAGGAAAGGTAGGGCGTGTATCTCTTGGGGTTTTCAGGAGTCCAGTGCTCACAGAGCGGGCAGGGAGCCAGACATCCGGGACCTGTGCAAGCTCACACCCTCCATCACATCCAGATAGCTGTAGGTCTGCATCTTGGAGACAGTGGGCTGGTTTTGCCTGTAAAATTAGCAGTGTTGTTAGAATACAGCTAACACACTGTTCTCTGCAGCATCAGGTCTCTACCATCAGAAATGTGTCTGTCCCTTCTGCTCGTGTGTTTGTGTGTGCCTTGAAGGTCTAGAAGCACTGCTTGTTTTTATTGCAGATAATTTTTCTCCATTTTAGGCTGGACGTGGGGAAATGAAAAAAAAAAAACAACCCAGAAAACTCATTGTCCTCCCAAAGTCCTTCTGCTCATGCAGGCATGGACAAGCCTTGCAAGGCACGTCTCCATCCCTCTCCTGCACAAAGCTGAGGCTGGGGCTTGGCCCAGTTAGGTGACTGCAGCAACCCTCGTCTCAGTGACAGCTGCTGTAATAGTTGGTCCCCAGACGTGTGCAAGGATCTGGATTTAGCTTCCTTTATTTCAGGTTGTAACTGTGATTTCTCTGTGGGCATTGTCTAAAAATAAAGCAGGACCTGTCAGCTAGTGGAATGAAGAATAGGCTGGGTAGCAGTGACCGCTCTCCTCCCATGTAATTGAAGGGCTGTTCTGGGGAACTGCACCACACGTCTCTCGGAGGATGGCAGCTTGTTCTCCCTCTGTGAACAGAAAGGAGTCGCTTTCTTATTTCCAGCTGAAGGGAGTCACAGCCTGTCCGATGTACCTCAAATGCTTGTTCTACATATTTCAGAAGGAGAGGGTGCAATGCCCTTTATTTCACATGCTGGTGCTGGGTTGCAGCAAGGCAGGCAGCACACCTATGCAGTGGTTTCCTGCCACATTGCTCCAGGTTGGGAGATTTCAAATGCTCCTCACCTCCCAGAGCTAAGTATCACTCTATGAAACTTGTGGTTGTATCTATTACTGCTGCAGGGCTGTTTCTAAGACCTGCTGTGAATATATTTTTCCATCGGCCCAAATCTCCCTGTGTCACCGCAGGAATTCTTTGCCGGAAGATGGGGAGACTAAAAGGTACAAAACCATTCTGATTCCTCACAAATTCAGTTGGATACTGCTGCAATTCTGTTTTCTCTTTATAAAAGCATAAATCGTGGTCCATTGAGTTCCCACTCTGGGTTTGTTAGCAGCTTTTGGTTTAAGAGCTGTGGAGTTAGAGTACCGACTTTTAAGATATTAGCACTTAATGGAGATGATAATTTATAGCTGATTACTTCAGAGGGAGACAAAGGCTTCTTTTGCTTTTTTTATGACCTGAATAATTATTAAGTTTAAGTCTGGGAGTACAAATCAACTTGGTTTATTTAATTGGTGATGTAACAGTAAAAATGCAAATTAAAGTTATTAATGTTAAAATATGATAAACATGTCCTGATTGTTGTGTGTGTGTGCTACTGCAGTTTACCCCACAGCTACTTGTTTAAAGTTAAAACTATTTTATATTTCCTAGTATAGATAATAAAAATAACCTTTGGGATAAGGAGCTAACAGCTCATCTAATTCAGTTTGTTCACACACACCTGACTTCTTTGAGATTTACTCATATTCTGAAAATTAAAAATAC
This sequence comes from Petroica traversi, assembly GCA_025920805.1. Taxonomy (NCBI): domain Eukaryota; kingdom Metazoa; phylum Chordata; class Aves; order Passeriformes; family Petroicidae; genus Petroica; species Petroica traversi. The sequence goes on along the minus strand of JAHLSL010000036.1, from coordinate 5,686,248 downwards.
AGTTCTTCCTTTTTACCCACTCCAGCTGTATTTGTGGAGAGAAGCTTTGTGGTAAACTTTTTCTGTATGCTTTCCAACTGTTTAGTTATTTCCATCCTTCCTCAACTGACTATTTTTAAGGCTCTTTTTCACAGTTCCTATCGGTCCTCCAAGAGCTCCACTTCTGCCTGAAGCTGCCAAGTCAAAGCCTGTTTTATTTCTTTCAGCATACTCAAGTCCAACAATCTTATCTTGGCTTATCGCTCCTACCAGCTTTCATCCTAGCTCCCTCAAATGGAGAGCAAGAGGAAGCAGATGCTGGGACACAGAGATAAAAAAGAATAGAAGCAGGAGATTTCACTAGGATTTAATGCATATTAAAAGAGGGGATTAATGCATTTTCATTTTCACATTGCTCTGGATGGGCATCTTACTGTAGCTTGGTGAAGTAAAGTGACCTTTAAACTTCTTGGACCTGGACAGTGGAGAGAGCTCTAAGCACTTCTCAGAGCTGAAAGAGCTGAGTACTACAATATTATCTGATGTGAGGGCAAGGCTAAATTTTTTTGGCTGAAGTTCTATTTCTCCTTTTCTGCAGGGATTCCTGAAGAATGAAAAAGATAATGCATTGTTGTCTGCCATTGAAGAGTCTAGGAGGAGGGTAAGTTGGAAGAAAGCACCATCAGTTTTTCCCAAAAACAAAAGCAGGAGAGATTTGCAGAGTCCAGTTTTCTTTCCTTGAAAGGGATCAGTACTTAGCCTGTAAGAAAAAGACAGAGTTAACCTTCCCCTCTTCATCTCCTGTATCTTCACCTCTGAACAAATAGTTGTTTTGAAGATCATCTAAGCAGCAACTTGTTTTCTGATAAGAAATTCATCTAATCCTGAAATTTCTGAATCTATTTGTGCTTTTGATATCTGTCATGTTCTGGGGCTGAGATTTTCGCAATTGAATTATGCAGTATGGAAAAATGCTTCCTATTGTTTGTCTTAAAACTCCTTGGAAATGTCATTCCATAATTCCTAGTGCTTGTGTTATGTTTGTTTCCCTCCATATATACTGGGGGCATCAGGTTTGGAACTGAACCTTTTTCCAAATGATAAGAAATAGTACATAAGCATTATTAAATTATTTCAATTACATAACATTATGCTGTAACTATTGAAGCATATTTAAAACCCTGTTGAAATTATCATAGTGAAGGTATGGGTAAGACTTATATCCTGCCATGAAAGTATAAAGTGAAATTATATAACCCAACAAAGAAACACAATCTTATGCTGTAGTTGCATGCATACATTATAATTGTTTGCCAAATGTCACTGTCTTGTATCAAATAATTTCTTCTGAGGAACGTTTCACTCATTAATTGACAATGTCCTAACAGTGAACTGGAATGAAAGTGAAAACGTAGCCAACCAAGGCATTTAGTCATCTATGTTGCAGCACAGAGCTGTGTGAACAGGAAAGAAGCAGGAGACACGATATAGCTTATTCTCTACTGAGAATAGTGGAGATTCTCTTATTTCCTGTCCTGGTGTACCTGAGGCTGTTAGTCTCACCACAGCACTAAAAGATAGGTAGTGAAGCATCTTCTGTATCCTAATACTATTGCCAAAATAAGGGAATATTTGCCTTACTGAGGGAAAAGCTGTTTCCTCCCATATGTTCCCCAGTTGGCTTTGAAGACAATGTAGCACATCAACCACTTAAAATGTAAAGGTTGTTTTTTTCTTGGGATATTACTTTCCTGTGTGCTTTCCCAAGTTACGATCCTGATGAAAGAGACTTTCTGATTCTTTGACATTGGCTAATTTTCCCTTATTACTTTAATTTTTTTATTTTATCCTATTTCCCGTTTAAAAGAAAAACACACTGGCAAAGACCTGAAAATAATTATGGGTAATAAACACACATCTTGTTTAAGAATGCAGCGAGTCAGACCTTTGTAGCCACCAGGGAAGTGAAAAGCTAGTGGTCACTGGAGAAGCTAAGTCTCAACAAACTACACAGATCAGTGATGAATCTGCATATTGTGTCTGTGCTGCTAAGTTAAGGAAGGAAGCCTACTGATTTTTGGCCTGCTCAGATTTGTGTGCTGCACGGAAGAGACACAGTTTCCTTCTTCTACCAGCTGGGGGTATGTGAGAGTTGTCTTAATTCCACATACACCTACTTTCTGAGTCCCCTTGTACCTGAACAGAAAGCCTGTTAAAATAAAATGCTGCACAGCATTAGCTCTTGAGGGCTGACCTGGTTGATTTATGTAGTTGCTATTTTCTGTTTCATTTTTGGGCTTGTCTATTAATAGCAGACTTAGGCTGGTGGGTGTTTCTGTATGTTCCTTAGCTCTTGTTCTTCTTCACCAACAGACTTTTGCCATGGCTGAGGAGTATCACCGAGAATCAATGCTGGTTGAATGGGAACAGGTGAAACAAAGGATTCTTCATTCTCTTCTTGCATCAGGGGAAGATGCTCTTGATTTCACTCAGGAAAATGAGGTAACCCTCTCTTTGTAAATGCTGTGCACAGTCACACACAGCACTGTACACAGATGGCATTCCAGCACTGCTGAAACCTCCTCTGAAGTATTCTGCAACTACAACTGTGTGAAAATGAGAAATATAAAATCCCTGTTTAATTCTAGAATGGCTCTGACTAGCAGAATGTATTGCCTAGCAAAATATCCCTACTTTTGTGATTGTTTCTATTTATTGACTGATGGCTACAGACAATGGAGCTGCTATTGCTGAAGGTGTGTTTTGAGCAACATATGTGCTGGCTGGAGACTTAGTCACAAACATGTACTAGGTCAATATACCCAGGGGACAGAAAACACACTGGGGAATTCAGGAAGCCTTTGCAATGTGGCACCAGGGAGTTTCTCAGGTGCAGTTGTGCTTACTCAAAGGTCTTAGTGTCTCTTTCCCTTGTCACTGTGTGCCTGCTTGGATTTATGGCTTTTCTTAGGAGGCTGATGAAGTCTCTCAGGTTTCTTGGCAAAACCAAATAAATAAAAAAAAAGCTTTCCTTTTATCTTGCATTCTCATGCAGAGCATGAGAATCTCATGCAGATTAGAATTTTTTGCTGCTAAGACTTCTAGTGTTCAGCTTAATCCTGCAGTGGCCAAATCCTTTGGACAAGATTGACCTCACGTTTAACAAAAGAGATATTGACTCTCATTATAAAACATTCTTTACCTTCTGTTACAATTTAAAACTTAACAGTTTATTCTCTTAAAGAAAATGTTTCAGGTAAAGGAGTAGAGCAAAGCAGAGTTACGTGCAGAGTGTTGGGAATTCAGCCCCTCTGAAAGCATCAGACAGCAGCTGTGATCCCTGGAGCACAAAGTTACATCACAGCTGCTGCACAGTGCTCCATGAAAATGCTCACCTTGAGAGGAGAGGGCATAGGGAATGGGGGGATGCAAGCTGTTGTGCTTTCAGATCAAAAAAGAGACACATTTTTAATAGCCATGTTCTCCACCTATGAAAAGCAGTTATTGTTCATTGGGATGACCTGCAAGTATATTAAAATAAAAAAAGAAAAAAGCCCTTGGTGCTAATGGGCTATGACCTGTACAGGGATTTGGAAATAATTAAAGTTGTTAATGAAATGTCCCTTTCTGATTACTGTTCTTTTAAATATAGGTTAATCCCAGTTAGCATACCTCTTTTTATAGAGACTGTCTTCCTCAGAAAATATTTTACTGATACTTTACTGGGACTTTTCAAAGGTTGTCCAGCTTTCCAATATTAGAAATACTAAATAATGCAGACTGAAATAATTTAAAACTAGGAACAGCTATCCCATTATTTTAGGATGTGAATCTGAGGACTTGACAGTTACACTGATAGCTTCTAACATCTTTGATTTGTGTGCTAGTTACTGGTATGGGGTTTTCCTTTTGGAGTGTGGATGTTAACTGATAGCATAAGTAATTTAATAACCCGGTCTGAACAGGTACAACCCCTATTCTGGTGTTTCATTGTCAAATGGATGCTACTCCCAGTCCATGGCACTTGAGATGCCAGCATTAAATTGGTGTGAGGGAGGAGGGGAGAAAACTCTGCTCCCAATGCTTTTCATGAATGAGTTTAAAGACTCAGTGTACACTATCACTCAGATATACTCCACTCTCTGTTTCAAAGCTTTCATAGTAGCAGTATGTCATTTCAAGAGCATTTAAAATCCTTGATATATTCTAGTCTTAGCCTCAAGAAGTCAAAGGTCTGAGAGGTTTGAAGTGCATCTACTGTGTTAAAAGCCTGTTATCTAACCTCCCCACAGCAGGTTGTTCTTCTAAAGCCTTGTTCCAGTCAAATAAGTTTTTTGTGTGTATGTGACACAAACAGACACAGCCTGTAGAATATAGTAGAGGTTTAATTGATATCCTCTGGAGATGGAGAATCAGCTGAAAAGGCACAGATCCAAACACAGTAGGGGGCCAGTCTGCCTGCAAGCCAGTTCTCAAGCTTTGGGCAAGCTCATTTGAAATACCAACGCATTTTTCATGGAAATAAGACCAATTAACAGGCAAAGCTCATGATTCAAAGAACCTAGTTCAGGACTTGCCATTAAGGTTTTCTGTTCCCCCTTGTCCTCCAGCCTGGCCCCCTTCTTGTCAGGGAAAACCAGAGCTGATAAAAGGAGCTTCTTGCGGGGCTGGAAAGGGATGAACGCTTGAGTTTTGTCTTCAAGGTATCGAACACCTGTGCTCTGAAGGTGTTTGTTATGACTGTTGTGCCATGAGGTGCCAAGGTATTGCCTTTGTCCTTTTCCAAGTTTTTCCTTATTCCAAGTTTTTCTTTCTTCTACCCTTGCCATAAGCTCTTCCCCTCCTTCTGTCAAGCAGCCCCTCCTGCAGTGATACAGACACTGGCACCTCTTGGTCTCTGTTCTGCCCCTCTATATCATGTTTTCATATCCCTTAAATCCCAAGCACTGCAAGATGCTTTCTGTTCCACTGCAGTGTGTTTTGATGGGGTTTCTCCAGCTTGGTCTCCTGCCTAGATATTCACTGCGTCTACTGGCCAAGCCATTTGGAGTGCTGACAAAATGTCTGCCCAGACTTCTGCTGAGGAATGTGCATATGCATATGAGGGTGATGAATAATGCATCCTTACATGCATGGGGTTTGGTGTGCAAGGGAGGCTGAATGCTTGACTGAGTGCAAATGAAGGAGGACTCCTTTGAAAAGCAGCATCATTTGGCTAAGTGAATTTAAAAGATAAAAATGTGATGGCACTGCAGCAAAGCTGCAGCTTTGAGAAATGGATAATATTCAGAATAAATATTACAGTTCTGAATATGTTTTGGAAAGACCACAATTCAGGGCAGGGAAAAGCTAACTAAGGTGGTTGAGAAAAACAGCACAAGCCATTTAAGCAATATCAGGCTAGAGATACAGCAAAATATGCGTGTGTGCACTTACACTTCTGCAGCCCTTTATGCATTCCCCACTTTTCTGCTTTTCCTTTTGCTGCTCCAGTTAAACTTCAGAACCTGACCTGAAACACGATTCTTCTTGTGTGCTCCCAGCTGCTGTTTTGAACACATCTTTCATTATCTTTTTTTTGCTTGAAAATTGCTAAGTTCCGACTTGCCAGCAAAGGATATCCTTCCCCCTCCCCACTTTCCCCCATTAGTTTGTAGGGTCTGTCTCTTCTTGGGAAGGATTGCCTGCACATCTCCATTTCTGCAATTCAGGGGAGCAGTGAAAGTGGCCTTCCCTGTGCTGACTCACTGCTTTAGTTTTCCTTTTGAACTTTCCTTTTAGCACAGCCATGAGGTAGTTCAGTGAGCTAGTGCTTTCTTATAGTTTAATAATTCAAAGGTGAAGCCAGAATGCACGTATGAGATGGGGAAAAATAGGAAATAAGCTTGCCTCTATGGCTCTTTTTCCATAGGAAAGACAAGTATAAGAAAATTAGGATAAATTCTACACTTCCTGATTTTTTTTTTCTGAAGTGCCAAGTCAGTAGAATTTAAACAATTTCATTTCAATGTGGCAATTCTCAGCTGTGGCAGATAGTTAAGATGTTATTTCTTAAAGCATAATGGGTAGGGTAAAACTAAAATTGGAGACCTGAAAGGAAAACCCAATCCCCAGAGCAGTTATTTCTTAGTTTCAGGTGTTTTGAATTCAGAGTCTTACCTGAATTGGTTTGAACCCAGCAGTCACACACCACTCTCTGGAGTGGCAGCTACGTGTGTGCTCTTTGGTGCTGCAAAGCAGAAAAAGGAACAGACTCACAAAACAAAGCCCCAGTCCCTGTGTGTCTGGTGCTTGGGCACTGGCTGAAAAGTGACACTAAGTCACTATGTACTAGTCTTCACTTGCTTTAGGAGATGAAACCTCATCGGTAATTAATGACAACGTCCATAATTTAGCATTACTTTAAATAACTCTGCATTTTATCTGGCTCGGCACAGGGGAAGGCTGCAAAGCGCTATTTCTGCCATCATGTCTGTTTCCCAGGAAACCTGCTTTAACAGCTTCTTTGTTCTTCAGAACAAAGAATTTGTCGGGTTTTAGGTGGGTTTAAAGGAATTTGTGTCAGATGATTTGGCACTGGAAGAAAATTGCAGATGCTTCTGAATATCGGTATCCACTAAGAGGGACTGCAAAGAATATTTTTAGTGTAAGTTCTGTTGCAGAAACAAAAAGTGGAATTGCTTTTGAGTTTTTTGTAAGGCGTTTTTATACAGCCTAAAATCTAAATGTACCTGCCAGATTTTGTTAGACATTATTTAAATAGCATTATTAGTGAGAAATTAATGCAGTAATAAACTAATTTCAGCCATTTTAATGGATTTTCCAGGTTCATCCTGGGTACCTTGATTAATTTATATTTCATTATATTAGGGACAAACACTACTGAATATTTTTTATTCTGTAATTGACCGTTGTATGCTGTGCAGAAAGCTGCAACACAGCACAAAGCTCTTAAAATTTCTTGGTAGAGCTCAGTGCCCTTATCTTCATGTATAAATTCCTAGCCAGTGCAGAACAGTTCTTGGCCATTGCAATTCTATAACTTTATTTAAATTTTATTATTTATTCTATTATTTACTTTATTTAACTTTTTAAAATTTTAACTTGTGAACACTTTACTGATCAGAACTCCTGGACTGGTACAGTGAGTAGCCATGTCTTTGCAAGGACACATGCTCATGAGTGTAAGAGAGGTCTTACACAGTAGAAGATATTCCAGGTTAAACTAATACCAAAATAAAATTAATTTGAGAATGACTGAGAGAATGTTCAGTGCAAAACTGATCAGTTACATGTCTGGAAATTCATATGTTTGTATTATTTCATTTTGAAGTTGGGATACAGTTCTCAAAAAATGTGAGATTCTTTTGAAGACTCTGCCAGTAATTCATCCTCATTTGAAACAAGAAACTGAATGATGGCACCATCTGGAGAAAAGCTATCCATTCCTGGATCTCTTCCTGAAATCTGCACAAGCCAGGTCATGGCAGGAACATTGCTCCTGCCATGCTGCAGTCTGACAGGTGTCAGCAAAACTAAACTCTAAAGCTGATTAAACTGGAAGTGAAAAGAATTATTTTCTTGTTTCATTTGGGCTTTGTGTTGTTTGTACAGGCAGCAAGTTGGGCAGCAAGTGAACTCCTCCAGGCAAGACTAGAGCACGTCCTTAAGCAATGCTTGGAGGTGATCCTGTCTGCACTGTACAGTGCTGACATTCTGGGTAACCAGTGTATGGAGCAGTAAAGCTGTTTTGCTTTTTTGCAGTATTGCTAAGGTGCACTGCAACAGCTAATGAGGATGTGCAGCCAGTTGTAACTGACTTTGATGGTAAAAAGCTTAATTTTTAAACTCTGCAGATGTACCTGCCCTTTCTCGGAAAAAGTTACTGATTCCAGTTTAGATGAATATTGATGGCCTTGAGTTATATGGTAACAAGCCTGAAAACCTTGCTTTGCTGAAAGCTTGTCTGTTCCTTTTTGCTTGCCCCAACTATGTCAGTTAGCTTCATAATAAATATTATGCTTCTGTACTGAGTTTGTCTTGGCTTTGATCTTCAGACCAGCCTGGCTTCTGAAGCAGCTGATATTAAAGGGCTGTTTACCTCAAAGGGATCTGTCTTTAAAATGACTGTACTTTATTTTTCAAACTCAAAGACTTGCAATGCTCATGCTGAAATCAAGAATTACATTCTTTTAAAACACAGAAAATAGCAGATAAATAGAAGAGAGCACTGTTGGGAGTATTCTTTCCTCCATAGTATTGAGCACCTGTGTTCAGTGGTGGCTGTACTGAGAACATACCTGTGCCTTGTAGTGAACACTTAAAATTGCTTTATGCAGCATTAGACTATTATGGCATGATGTATTATGAGTTTTATAAGAGTATGAATTTTGTATGCCATGATTCCATTGGCTGTCTCTCACTGCTCTACACTCAAAATATCTCAATCTTGGCTCAGTCTCTGTGGGTAAAAAGACTGTCTTTTTCAGGTCAGGATATTGCCAGCATACTTCCTCCTGCAGCAGACCAGCAGTGGGGCACTTCACAGCACTCAACTGAATGCTGCAGTCCCATTTTATGTCTGTATTGTGATACTGGGACAAAATTGGAGTATCAGATCTACCAGACTACATCTGTTTGAGCTCATCCATTGAATTCTATGTCCTTGCTGAGATGGAAGTTCAGATTAGATGCCTCACAGCGAGACACTGACAAGACGCAATCTTTCAAGAAACAAAAGCAAAGAATTAAAATTATAAGGTGCTACCAAGAGACACTGATGTCCTAATTCTAGAGAACTAATGGTTGGTTTGTGCACTGAATAAGGAGGATTTCTGTCACTTTAGAAAGGTTAAGCTATATTGGGAAGATAATGGGATATTACAGTGAGACCGCATTTTTCTCTGTAGATCGTTCAAAACCCTGTTCTTAGTTCTGTCAGGAACATGGTTTTGCTGTTCTTTAGGAGCAGATGAATTGATAGAATGCATTGTAATTCTGTACTTCATAGCTTCCTATTTACTTCTCATTAAACAGCCCAGCTATGTTGGTGAGGTGGGTCCTCCAGGTCGCAGCTCCTTGGACAGTGTGGAGATGGCATATGCTCGTCAGGTGAGTAGAGATGGGGAAAATAAAGATTTTAGATTACTGTAAAAGAAGATATAGTTGGTATAACCTGAAAACATCTGCCTAGAGATAAAAAATGCAATTGGCAAACACATAAATCATGCATGATGTTTTTAGAAATATACTCACCTGTTTACTATAGGATATTTTTTGTCAAAAAGAGATCCTGAGCACCATATATGACTGTAGAAAGCATTTATGCTTATAAACCAAGTTGAAATTCTCTGATGGTTTCAAAAGCAGTATTTTTTTAAGATTTATGTCAATTCATAATTGTATACAAATGAAGGCTTTATATTGCCTCTCTTTTCATATGTGGAAGATCATTTTTTTGTGTATGTGCATAAGAAAAAATATGCTGAAGTGTTAATCTGGATGTTTGTTGTTGTATCCTGTTTTAATGACATCACTTATGAGAGGCTGTGAATTAATATGCCTAGTAGCATTAGACTCCCTCGGAAAATTTTCAGGGAAACCTGATAAACCTTTACATATCCAATTTGTAACTTTTGTTTTTTGAGATTATCTGTTTACCAGCACTGTTGAGAACAAAATGAAAGAAAAGGACTTGATTTTTCAAAATGGAATATGTGAAACGATGTAGACAAAGTGTTGCCTAATTTGCACACAATTACTGTTATTGTGTGCTTTGGCTCAGCCTGTGCTGAGGCAGAGAGCAGCCTGTGCATCTGCTTTCCTACATCTGCGTTCAGTTATGGTAACTGGGAAGTAACTAATACCAAAAAGTTAATGGTTGAGCTGATAAAGTGTACATTTGATTTAGTGGCTGTTAATAATTTGTTAATTTAGTCCATATCTACTGTAATATACCCGCAGTAAAGGTGTTCCTTAAAGCGTAACTGTCTGTGCTTTGAGTCCATCAGTGTTTTTCTGTGGTGGATTTTGAGTATGGGAAGCCCAGTCTCTCTAGGAGTCCTGGCTCTGGGGTAGCTGTGGAGTCACTGTGGCCCATCAGCTCTTGTCAGAGTCACGGGCTGTGCACAGACTGCTGCCATGTGCTCTGGAAATGTGGTTTTTGTGGCCAGGCTTCTGCTACCAAAACACTTGGTGCTGTTACTGCTTGCTCCCTGCAAGGGGTGCAGAGAAGCTGGCCTGGCTGAGCTGTTCTTATGTCAGCCAAGAACTACCCGGTGTCAGCCGTCTGTGTGGGGCTCCTGTGGCTTCAGTGGGGACTTGGGAGACCTGGAGGTCAGGCAGGAGACTTGGAGATCCATTCTGCTTCCATTTATCAGCAGCCATGAAATGTGTTTTAATTACACTAAAGTGATTAGTTGTTCTTCCTGGGTACTTCTGTCTCACAGGAGCACAGTGACATCCACGATTTCACTGGTGCTGCATTCTGTTTGCAGTCCTGAGCTCTATATCTTGTCTGCACCCTGGGCATGTTGTAGTAGTGCTGCAGTGGAGTTAAAGTACAATGGCATTGCCTTTCTAGCATTGAAAATTATTATTTTTGGGCATAGTGGAAGTCTTTTGACTGAGAGTAGAATAAACAATTGTAGATGAAGCTCAGTTAAGACCAAGAGTTAAAACAGGGAGGTATGTGTGTATATGTTTAAGGGCAGGCTCTGAAGGGTCAGATTTCTCATCATTTCCCTGTCTCAGATTTCTCTGAATACTACCACAAACCTGAAAAATAATGTTTGTTTCACATCAGCAGGTAGGAGGCTGCCGTGCAGGGGAATATCACAGCTATCCACTTGTCAGGTCACTTTTGAATCTTTGTCCTCCAACAATTAGCTGCAATTAGTTTAACAGGGCACTCAGCACAGTGCTCTGCCATGCAGAACTCCTGAGCAGCTGGGCTGCTCCTGGCCTGGGGCAGGCCTGGGGCTTTGAGATGTTGTGGAAGCATGGGTGATGCTGATGCCTGTTCCTCTACCATTGGATTAGAAGCTGATGTGGGAGGGAAGCACAGGGACTTGCTGGGAACACTGTTTTTGAAGCCTTGTTTAGATTTTGCTGCTGTGGCTGGGGAGGGAATAGAGCCTAATATGTATTGTTAAACATCCTTACTTTAATTATGTTTTAGATATATATTTATAATGAGAAGATAGTGAATGGACATCTGCAGCCTAACCTGGTGGACCTTTGTGCTGCTACTGCAGGCCTGGATGATAAGGTACTGCCAGTGAGTTAACATAAGGAAATGTATTGAAGCTGTTTTCAGGCTGTGATTAACAGCCTGCTGACATCGGGGGGAAAAATACTGATACTGCCAAAAAAAATTGCAGGGCTCCACAGAAAACACAGAGGCAATACTGGAATTTTCTCCAGTGCAGCAGGGCCCACCTGCAATGAAGTTGGTCATGGTGAAAATTTCTTAACACAGCAAGGAAGAAATGAACCTGGTGTCCCATCATAAGTGATAAGCTGTTGAGAGAAAAATTGCTTTTAATTTTAGATAGATTCTGTTGTTTGATGTACCAAATGTGGTCTCTTAATGTCCTTTGAAGGTACTTGGTTGGGGGTAAAATGTGTTCAGTCAGACTCTGCTAGAGCTGAAACAGGCTGCCACAGCAAAGCGTAAAACCCCTAGGATTGACTTTAAATCAATGATCTGCCTGCTTTTCTTTTTTTTTCTATTCCTTTAATTGTATTGCCTTGATCCATCCCAAAAAAGAAAACAAATGCACCAACCTTGGAGAAATGCCTGGAGGAGAATACTGCAGGAAGGTCAAGCTATGAAACAACTGCGCAAATGGGGAGAGCAAAAAGCTGCTCATAAGCTTGAGGGGCAAACACTTCAATTGGTTCTGAATTACAGATGTGCATCTTCTCTCTGAACAGCTCTGTTTGGTTTGCAAGGGACAGCACGGGGAGTTTCAGTGTTCTTGCTGCTTTGAAGCATCAAGATCAAAGAGCTGCCCTTGCCCAAGTGAACAGTGCTGTTAGTTCTCAGTATTTTGCCATTTCAGCAGGGATGCCCTAGTCCTGTAAACACTGATACGATCTTGTCCTTGTGAATAAGCAGATCTGGATGGTCTTCAACCTTTATTTATAACTGAGCCATTGTCTAAGTGATCAGTGTTCTTTTGATGCTTCTTATCACAGCTGGTAGCACAGCTTTCCAACAGCAGCCTGAGCCATTGCTTATATGGAAAGCTGATAGTGCTGTGGTACGTATTGAGTGGGAAGTGTGAACTAGAAATGTGCAGGAGACTGAGTACCAGGTACCCAGCCTAGTTTTGGACATAGTTGTCAATTCTTGGGAACAATTGCAGGCACAGCATTTCTAGCCATCTTCTTGCACAAGAATTATGCAAAAAAGCCTGTGAAATTTGAATTCCATGGGCCAGAAGTCAGCTTACCTTCATGACTGTGTCCAGTATCTCCATTACAGATCTAAACTGACATTAATTACTCTTGTGTTCTTATGCTTTTCTCAAGCATCAAAACACCATGTAGCTCAAAACAGTGAGTGAATTGCTTGTTCATCTCTTTACTAATTGCTGAGGCATGGAATGACTTGTTTATGTAGAACATCTCCGAGATGTGGGCCATGGTGAAACAGATGACCGACGTCACCCTGGTTCCTGCCAGCGATGCCCTGAAGGTCCGGACCAACATGGAAGTGCGCATGGAGTTTGTGAGGCACGCTCTGCACTACCTGGAGGAGAGGTGAGCTCTGGCTACAGCCCCATAGACTGCCCTAATAATAAGCCAGAATGACTTTGTAATGCACTTAGAGTCAGCTACCTCGTGCTGCTCACAGACATGTCTCTTGCCTGTCTTTTTTATTGTGCAGGGCTTAGAGCAGCTACTTAAATTAAAAATTGTTCTAGTTTAACAGTGTTCTAGTTTAAAAGGCCTTGAATCCGTAGGGAGGTTGTTTAGAAGATGCAAAGACTTTTATTCTTCTGTGTTGCTTATAAATATTCTATACATGCATGGTGGTATGTGAAGGTTTTTCACTTGAGGAAAGGGATCTATTTCCCTTCTGCAAAAGAATATTTGCTTTTCAATATGCTCCCTTTCTGATTGCTGGTTGCTGTCAGCAGCCTGTGAGAACAGCATTGGGACAAACCTGGTGCAGTGAGTCAAGTTCTGATCATGCCATTTCTACACTGAAAAGTTTTTGGAAAATGTGAAGAAGCTGAAGTTGCAACATTGCAATGCAATGCAACATAGCAATGATTTTCAGACTGTGGAAAGTGGTTTGCTGTGTGTATTAGCAAGTACCATGGGGGCCTAAGCTCCTCGACCAATAAAGTTCTCAGAGAGCTGCAAGCTGTGCAGCTGCCCAAAGCCAAATGCCCATTCACTGCACATGTGGATATTGCAGTGTCTCTTTTCTAGAAGCTGCATTGTGATGCCAGCAGGCCCTTCCAGCCCATGCAAGCAGTAACTGCAGGGTAGTATGTGGGCATTTGTTAGGGACACAGATTTCATTGGAGCACGGAAAGTGCTGTGCTCTGACACAGCACTCTGGGAAGAGATGCCTTCACCTCCTGGCACAGCCTCTTCTTGGCCCTGGCAGTTGGTTGTCACACCTCATCAGCACTTGGTGTCACCAGGGGGTGGTGGCAGCTGCTGCCTGTGCACAGAGGAGCTGACACATCGGAAGGAGCTTCTGTTCCCAGTTCCTTGGTCTCAGCAGAGTGTGATGAGCCAGTGACTCTTAACCTGATTTGCCACATATCCAACTTGCTAAATTTTCACAGTGCCATTAACTGCTATCTGAAGTTAGGAGTTAGTTTTATGTAGTGCTTCCCCAACTGGGGAGATTAGGCCTCTCAGGCTTGATTTTTTTTTTTTTTTTTTTTAAATGAAAACCCTACCCAAACCCTGTGCCTTGCTTCAGAACTTTTCTTCCCTGGTGGGATGTGGCTGATACTGGAGTGTTTCCATGCCTCACCAGCCCCTCACTCATATATGGAAGAGAAGTAATGCCACTCACAGCTGTTCATGCATCAGTTTCTTTGGAACAACTGTGATCTTAAGCCCTGAGGAGCATGCACTTGCCTCAACCATAATTCTAGTTATCAAGATACTCTGATATTGCATATATATATATATAATCTTTCAGATTTCTGATGGTGTGCAAGTGTATCGTGCTGCAGAGAAAGAAAAATAATTTAATGTCATTTATTGATGCTGCTTATGTACGTCTTCCTTCAGTGTAAAAATTTTTGAGACTCCTGCTTCTAAACATAAGTATTTGTTAAATTGATCTGCCTTGATTAAATGCTTTGATGGGTTACTTTAAAATGTTTTCTTAAAGTTGCCTTTACCAGTTACATTTCTCTAAATTCCCTTTTTCTCTGGCATTTCTTTCTGGTAAGTCCATAGCTCTAAAGCTGATATTCTTCCATAGGCAGGGGAGGAGAGACAAACACATCTGTGGTATTTAACTGTTCTTTTGTGATAGGATTGAGACTTAAAGTATTAGGATGAAAAGGCTTTTTGCCAGTTATATAATTGAGCTTAACTTTGTACTACAAGAATCCAATGAGAAGAACTTTATGACAGAGAGTTGAACCTTGAGCAGTCCACCAGAGACTCCAAACATGATGTCTTCTGAGACGGCTAAATACAAGAATCTTCCTGAATTGACTGAAATGTTAACTCGATGTTCAAACAATGCCATTACAACAAAATGAGGCTAACTTGCTCTAAATTGCTAATTTGGTCAGACCTGAAAGGCAGAGGATGTTTTTGTGGCAGGTTTTTCTCAGTCTCTTCATGTTTGTTTTGCTTGTATTGTTTTTCAGTTACAAAAATTACACGTTTGTGACAGTCTTTGGAAACTTGCACCAGGCTCAGCTGGGTGGAGTCCCAGGGACCTACCAGCTGGTCCGCAGCTTCCTGAACATCAAACTCCCAGCGTCTGTCCCTGGTCTCCAGGTGTGTCCAGCTCTGGCAGTGACCGCGCTAAA
This sequence comes from Petroica traversi, assembly GCA_025920805.1. Classification (NCBI taxonomy): domain Eukaryota; kingdom Metazoa; phylum Chordata; class Aves; order Passeriformes; family Petroicidae; genus Petroica; species Petroica traversi. The sequence goes on along the minus strand of JAHLSL010000036.1, from coordinate 5,671,243 downwards.
ATAACACAGATCTGTTTGCTGCAGTACAGAGGGGAAACCAGTGTAGCCTCCAGTGGCTTTTCTATTGTTTATGCTGCTTTTGGGGCAGCAGGCTCTTACTCCTTCTCTAGAATTTTCACTAGGAAAATGGGAGATGGCAGACAAAATAACTCTTGAGTTCAGACCTAGGCCCAAAGCATGGTGATTGCTCAGTGTCTTGATTTCTGAATTCTAGAAATTATGCTGAGATCAGTGATCAGTTTGATATCTTTGTTTCAGTAAAAATGTTTTTAATACCTATGTGGCCTAATCCAAATCCATCTCCTGGGTGTGGAGGATAGCCCATGCTAATCTGGGATCCTCAGAACCTCCCTCAAAACTGAAATCTGGGCAAGCAGAAGAGCATCACACCTTTCACTGCTGAGATGTGCAGAGCTTTGCCAGGACTTAACCCTCATGACCTCTGGGTTCTGTAACAAACGGAATTTTTTACCAAAATCAGAGTGTGCATGTAAGGGCAGAAATAATGAAGGGCAAAGGGTAAAGAAAAATCATTCAGATGTGTTCCTTTTATAAAAAATTAAGTATGTCCTACTTCCTTTTCAGGATGGTGAGGTGGAGGGCCATCCTGTGTGGGCACTGATTTATTACTGCATGCGCTGTGGGGATCTGACTGCAGCCATGCACGTGGTGAAACGGGCACAGCACCAGCTGGGAGAGTTCAAAACCTGGTTCCAGGAGTACATGCACAGTAAAGACAGAAGGTAATTGGGAACTAGGAAGGATCTTTGTGAGGGGTGGAAATTGCTGTGGAGTAGTGAAATAATCAGTGGCTTGGTAAAAATACAAGAAGCTCAGGTCTCTTCTGGTGGTGATGGTTGCCTGATGTTTATATTACCTACCTAAATTACATGTAGAAGTTTGCATATTTTAATTTGTCACTTTGAAGTCAAGAAATCTCAACAGAGAAAGTTGTTTGAGAATATTCAAAAATTTACATTTCAAAAATATACAGTGTGGTGTAGCTTTACTGTTTTACAGAAGGATAAGCCCAGTGTAACAGTGGGATATGGCATGCAATAGATCAGATTTAATCTGCTGCCATGAGTCCTGTATCTTTTTATTTCTGTTGCTTATTTTAGCTGAATTTCCCTTGGGGAACACTTTTTACTGCACCTGTTTGAATAAGAATTCTACACAGGAAAAGCAAGCAGTGTTTGTTAGAGGCTTTAGAGGCCTCACTCTCACATCTTTCTTGTGTTTATTCTCCTCTCTTTTTTTGCGGTCTAGCACAAGTCAGAGGCCATTGGCCAAACTGCTGCTCATGTGGTTGCAACATGGTAGAGTTAGTGCACCTTAAGGTGTTCTGTGAAGTCCCCAGTGGTTTTCTTTTCCATCTTTCCACTTGCAGTGAATGAAAACAACAAACAAACAAAACCCACAAAAAATAACTAACCAAGCTAGCAAAATAAACTGAAAGGATAAAAATCTAAGTGCTGTTTACTGAGGATTATATGGCATGGTATTTTTCTTTAATCAACCAGTTTTGTAGAGAGTGTCTAGGAGTGCTCACTATATCAAGGTTGTTGCAGAAACCTTGTTGAAGGTGCTGTCACTGTTTTCATTACAAACACTTTTATGAGATAGAACATAATTGATTTATTTTGTTTTTATTGCAGCTATGAAAAAGTGCTCTGCCTACAGATTTGACAAACAGTGCCTTAGTCTAGGAGAACACTTTATTGATTAAATTCTGTAAAATTGTCAACAAGAGGCTGCAAGAAAAAAAGAATGACAAAAAGCATTATGACTGTGATGATGATGAAAGTGTCTCTCCTAAAAGACCTCATGGTACCAATGACCTGCTCACTTATTAGTTACTAACACAAAGACTTCCAAAGATGTTGTGAGCTCTCTTTTTCTGAAGTGATGCAGCAACAGAATCAGACAAAAATATCTGACCTCCCATATTATTAATGTACCCCTGAAGAGACTGTCATATATTTTTTTTTTCCCTGCAGTGAGTGTTTGAAAACCACTCTCTGTAACTTCAATTATGTGTTTAAATTCAGGTGTGCAAAATTTTAACCTACAGATAAGAGCAGGAGGTGCAAGAAATATTGGGCAGAGCTTACTGTCATTATGCCTTTGCTGTAGATATGCACCTATTTACATAATTTGTATCCAGGTTTTCTCATACAGGGAAAATGGGTTTCATGTCTTTTCCTTCAATCTTCTCTTTTCCTTAGACTGTCTCCTGCCACAGAAAATAAACTGCGTCTCCATTACAGACGAGCTCTGAGAAATAACACTGACCCCTACAAAAGGGCTGTTTATTGTATTATTGGCCGTTGTGACATTACAGACAACCAGAGTGAAGTTGCTGATAAAACAGAAGATTATCTTTGGCTAAAAGTAAGTCTGATGTTTAGGTTGTGGTGTTTGATTTTTCTTTTTGTAAGAACAGGTCTGAATAGTACCACATTTCTCCTCTGCTACCCTTCCTACTTTTTGATCTGGTGTTTTGCATCAATGTAGTGCATGTGACTTGACCTTGAAGATAAAGTAGGGCTGGGAACTTGAATCCCAGGGCTGTTCTGTTATCCTCTGTACTATCAGGTATTAGTTTTGGTACAATTGTCTTTGGAAGTGTCATGTTCTTCATTTGACACTGATCTTTGTCAGCTGTTTTTACAAGTAGTATTAGCTTGCTGCAGTGAGAATTCTTTGCATTCCCCTTCCTGGGTGGATGTCTGAAATGTCAGTATCAATTGACCAAAGACAATGCTGTCAATGTCTCTGAAGTCCTTACAGTTTTGGTGAGGGCATGGTAGATACCTGTTTCTCCCCTTTATCAGAAAAAGGGTGGTAGAATGAAGTATTCATTAATATTGTATTTGTGGCAAAAAGAGCTTCAGAGTCCCAGCATCAGAGTTTGCTGGCATGGACAGATATGGAACCCCGGGGTTATATCTGTGTGGATTTCAGCTGTAGCTGCATTAGAGATCTTCCCAGCAGTGAATGCAGCTGATGTGACTAGATGCAGTTTTTAGTCAGTTGGTCAAATCCTAGGAGGGGCACAGATGGAATTAATATCTTCTAAGTGCTTGTGCAAGGGGAAATATCTGTGCTTCTCTTTTTTGGATGTATTTTTTAGCTGAACCAAGTGTGCTTTGATGACGGTGGCATGAGCTCCCCACAGGACCGGCTAACGTTATCACAGTTCCAGAAGCAGCTGCTGGAAGACTATGGTGAGAAACCGCAGAGTGATGTCTGACTTGGGCCTCTGCTTTTCTGCTTAGGACACTTTCCAGTTGTTATTACACAAACCCCAGACTGCACAAAAACCGTGCAGCTCTCCACTAGTGATAGGAATCTTCAGGGAGTCCATGGACAGCCCACTTCTCTGGAGTCATGGCAGCTTTCAGTAAGACATGATGAATGAGTCCCATGTTTTCCCAGCAATCCAGAGAGTTAATACTCATCTGTGAGCAACACTGCTGCTGTTTCTCCTTTATCCATTTATTGTTGATTGCTTTCTCTCACCATAAATATGCAAAAGTCCTTTAGCAGAACTTCCAGCTTTGGGAATACAGAACAGAAAAGCAGTCACTACCTACCCTAGGCATCTATTTCCAAGCTTTTCCTCTGTGTGCATCTGATGTTCATTTTTTCCCTTAACTTACTTAAAAAGTAAGTTTCTGGGGACCCAGGTCACAAGTCCTTCCACTTCAGAAGATTTTAAGAACATCCACAGAATACATTTTCCTGTAATCATCTTCCAATCAATTAAAATTAAGTCACTTGGAACTGTTCAAAACTTGCTGAATTTGATTCCCCACAGCCTTCTAGTTTGTAGTATCTCTCACTCTCAGATAAAAAATGTGTGGAAAAGAAATATAATAGTTGTTGGTGTCACTGAGTAGGAAAATCCAGGTTTTTAACATTATTTGTACCATTTGGTGTAAGTATAAACAAAGACAAAAAGTTGTGGTCTTAAGAGAATCTATCACAATCGATCAGAGTTAATAGCTTGTTGTCTGAAAAGAACAAAGGAACTTTTCTGAGTAGCTGTTTATTGTGTTTCACTTTTGAGTATATCTTTTCTGCTGTGGTCTTTCACGATAAATATGCAGTGGAACACTTGTAGGTGAGCCACTGATATGTGGTTAGGAATTCAGTTTTGTGTATAGTGTTGATTTCAGCTGGCACCTAAGAAACAGTAATGATGCACTGTGTCAGGAAGCATCCACTGTCAGTCATCTCTGATTGCAAAATCATGAAAATGATGTGAAAATGCTACATGTGTTGTGGTTTTTTTCAGGTGAATCACATTTTGCAGTGAACCAGCCACCTTTCCTCTACTTCCAAGTGTTGTTCCTGACAGCCCAGTTTGAAGCTGCAATTGCTTTTCTTTTCCGGACGGAGCGCTTGCGCTGCCACGCTGTTCATGTTGCTTTGGTCCTGTTTGAGTTAAAATTGCTCCTGAAAGCCTCTGGGCAGAGTGCACAGCTATGTAAGTCCTTTTTACTTCACAACAAAGGAGTATTTTCTTAGCACTCAGACTACCCTCTAGAAACTGCAGCTCTATGTGATTGATTGAACATTTATCAGAACAATCTCATAAAAGTTAATTGTTTTAGTTGCATTAGAGCTCTAGATCATGGTTCTGATAATTTGAGATGAAGATCAGAGTTTTCCTGGCATTAGATTCTCTAACAGTGTTGTTTCTGACATTGCAGTAAGCCATGAAGCTGGTGACCCTCCTGGTGTCAGACGTCTCAATTTTGTGCGGCTTTTGATGCTTTACACCCGTAAGTTTGAATCAACAGATCCAAGGGAAGCTCTGCAGTACTTTTACTTTCTCAGGTAGGAGCTAATACATGTCTTTAGATTTTCTCCTAGTTATTTATTACTGCTTCATTATTCTTATCTTGAAAGTTCTCAGAATCAGGAGTTCCTTCCTCCTTCTCTTTCTTTTGTAGGAACGAGAAGGACAGCCAAGGAGAGAATATGTTCTTGCGCTGTGTTAGTGAAATAGTAATTGAAAGCAGAGAGGTATGTTTGGACATGTTTTGCCTTCCTCAGTTAAATTTGTTTCTTCATTAAAATCTTTGTTAGTCAGGGTAGTCTTACAGTTGCTTCCCCTTTCTGCCTGATGCAGACCTGCATGACAGAAGGTCTTGCAATGGCCTTACATTAAAGATATTTAATAATGTCTTTTTGATTGTTATTTAGTTACAAATACTTTTGACATTGGTCACTGTTTTTCATTCCATGATTGTGTCTTTGTACTTAACAATATGTTGTAAAACATGTGCACTTCATCTTTCTATTTTTGTTTCCTTTTTTTTCTTACTTTACAATGTGGATATAGTTCGATATGATTCTTGGAAAGCTGGAAAAAGATGGTAGTAGGAAGGTGAGTTCCCAATTATGTTTATATTTTACATAATAAGTACAACCTATGTATGATTTCCAAAGTAGTCATGAGGCTATCTTGCTTCTCTTTGTGTTTCACTAACTAAATCATTACTGTGTTTGAATGCATTCAAGTTCTCTCAGTATGAGATCATTTTACTGAATAATCTTTGACCTGCCCTAACAGAAGGCAGGTTAGAACTGCAGGGCAAACTACTTCCCTCTAGACAACTGGTGTAACTGAAGAAGCAAATGGCATCAGGTAACTTTAGTGAGGTCAGAATTTCATCTTCCCAGTAGGAAATGGAGTTCAGTTTAAGGGGGTGTGTAAGAGTCTTCTGTTAACCGAGGTGTGCATGTGAAAATGATTTATGACATCCTCATTCACCTCACAGAAGAAATGCATTGCAGTCCTTGAAAAATCCTTGTATTATTAGAGGAGCAAGAGCTAACAGACCACAAGCATAGCCACAGCTGATCTGACCTTCATATAGGTGAGAGTAAGTGTTGGATCAAAGTTCAGCCATTTTTAGATGTGACAGATCTTACTGCCACTGTAAAAGCAGTTACCTCAAAGTAAAATGTAAGATTACACAGTCAGAAAATAAAGGAAACCTTAAGATTTTACCTGGAAAGGGGAGAGTGCATGCAAATGATAAAAATTTTAGATCATCAATGAAGTTCTTCTGTTTGCTGTGACTACTTCAGAAGATTTCTACATAAAGCAGACTGCAGAATCATTTACATCTTAATTTTAAGATTAGGGTTCATGCTGCAGAATCATTTACATCTTAATTTTAAGATTAGGGTTCATGCTGCTGTCAAAAATGGGGGGACAAGTTATTTCTGGCAGGAATTTCTTTTGGATGTCTTTATTGTGTCATTTCAAAAGCAGTGAGATTGCATACAAGTGTTCAAAATAACTTCATAATCTTTCCAAATATTTTCTTGTTTTGCTCTTTCTTTGTTGTAAAACCAGCAATTTTAAGTTGCATCCTCAACTACAGTAATTTCCAGATGTTCTTGATTCTTTCATCTCTTTTATGCTGTACGTTTATTATTTGTCTTAAAATTCTTGTTGCCCTTTCATTTATCTGTGTGAGATTTCACTCACAACCTGTCATGTCAGTATAAACAAACTGCATCCCTGGAGCTCCCGGAATGTTATATGCTGAAGTCTTTTGTGTTTTCTTCTCTCTGTCACCAGCAATTAACAGCTCAAACCCTAAGTTATCTGTCTCATTTTGAAACCAAGGATGTCTCAGTGCTGACTCTGTGTAGGAGAGAGTCCCTCTTGCAAGAGCTCATTCTATTTTAATGTCTCACTTTTGCACATTCCCATGGAAATGTACAGGCCATTCTAATCATAATCCAACATATAACATATTAATTGCCTTGACAGAATATTCTGGAGTGTTTGAGCCTTCTGATTCCTCTTTTCATTTTTGTCTCACCTCTTTAGCCTGGCGTGATAGACAAGTTTACAAGTGACACAAAATCCATTATTAACAAAGTGGCCTCTGCAGCAGAAAATAAAGGACTGTTTGAAGAAGCTGCAAAACTCTATGACCTTGCAAAGGTATGTCTTGTGTGCTGCCTTAAGTATGTACTTGGACCACCTTTTTTCCTTCCAGACGTTCTCTCTGTGATTAGGAGGTTAAATTTAATCTTGGAGATTGAATTGCCCTTATTCAAGCAGTTTATTTCTGCTGGAAGAACAGAGCCATAGACTGCATGAGGAGATGTTTTAGTTAGAAAATCCAGATAGATTGTGCTCCAGGGATTCAGATTTAGGACATTGTGGCTCTTGATCAATGTGCTCTTTTGAAGAGAGTGTCCCATGCAAGATTTAATTCTGTCTAGTGAAGTTATTTACCTGGAGTGTACTCTTCCAATTTCATAGATGTTGAACTGAAGTCTAAAATAGTTGGGCTTTATACTAAGTTTCCTTTTGAAATAAAAGTGGAAACAACCATAACCACTGTTTTAGAGAAAACTAGGGGGAAATGCTTTTTCTCATGACCCAGCAGCTTGATGTTGCTTGTAGCTAATATGATCTTGGTTCTTTATGGGAGGGAGGTGGCTCTGGGCTTGCACTGGGCACCCCTGCATGAGACTTCTCTGCTTGTTCAGTTAGATTAAGACACCACGTTTCATCCTGCTACTTTTCTGTGTGTGACTTTAATGCCAACAGAACCCTGACAAAGTTTTAGAACTGATGAACAAGCTCCTTAGTCCAGTTGTTCCCCAGATCAGCACTCCCCAGTCAAACAAGGAACGGTTGAAGAACATGGCCCATTCCATTGCTGAGAGGTAAGACTCAGGTAAGGGCAGGACTGGGTGATTCACCTCGACCTGCCCTGGGAATGTCAGTGCTGTGGGTATCAGTTCCTGACATTGTTTCTGTGTGCTGGATTGTGACATCGACAGCAGTATATTTAGAAAGACTAAGAAGGGTTCAGAATTTACCCTGTCCTGCTCATAATGGCTTGCAATACTGAAACCAGAAATCTTCAGGGTCAGGTCAGGTAAATTTGAAAGAAGTTACATATGTAGGTGAATCAGGATTGCCAGTTGGAGATAGTCTGCTAAGGAGCAATAAATATAATTAATTGCATGTTTTATATTATTTTTAAAGCAAAATATTGTTACAGTCACAGAGTTGTTGTGTGCAATTCACATGTTTTAAATAGTATTAAGAGAGACCTACAAGCCCAGTAATTCTGAGTTGTAACAATAGTTCAGTAGCTGTCTGAAAACTGCTGCTTTAATGAAAGCTAAAAAGGGAGTATTTAAGATGAACTGCGTATAGCTAATGCAAACAGTGGACCTCATTTCCACAGCCTGTTGTATTAGCCAAGTACTGTTTGATGTCCAGAAAAGAAAGGAAGCAACTGAAAGGAATGTCCCCTGCTGTGTCTATAAACTAATTAGGGTATGTGCTTGAGAGACATCAGTGCCCAAGATTCATTAGCAGCTAGAAGTTAGGAATAATCTGATTCTGAAAGGCTGTAGTTGCAAAATATGTACATGGTTTTTTAAAATCATCACCTTTTGGTGACTGCCAGGGACAATTCCTGTATTTTACTAGAGCAAAATGTGGATACCTGTGAGAAATGCCTTACTGGTTTTTATCAACCTTTGAGCTACAGAGAGAATAAAAATTAACCAAGCCCACTCGTGGGCACTTTGAAATTGGGAAGACAAATACAGAAATGTATTGATTTCCATCAGAGGTCTTTGCTTTTCTTCTTTTGACAAGTGGCATTTGCCAGTCACTCCTAGTCAGCCTTTCCTTCATTTAGGCAGGCTGGGATCAAGTGAAAATTGGTGCTGTATTGACTTAGTGAGAGACTGATTTGGTGGCAGACATGAAAGAGAATTAAATCTATGGCTTGAGTTAAAGCTTCAGCAAAGGCTGTAATGGGCTTTTTGGTTTGCTACATGCTTTGATCTGTCTGAAAGCACTAAATACTATTGTGCAATAATGCCACTTCACAGCTGCAAACCTGAGTGATTGCAAAGCCAGAGCAGTTCTGACTAGCACATCTCCTTGCCAGTTAAATGTAAGATTGGGCTTTTCCTTGTGTGCTGTCTTGCAGACAGTGCTGTAGGGATGCAGCATTCCTCCTGTGTGTTCTCATGGTGCTTTTGGAGCAGGGGAGACACCCAACAAAAAGGCCAAGAGGCTGTTTGGTTTCCTCATCTGCAGCACCACTCTTGCTGTTAAACCTTGTGGAAGGAGCTTCTCTGTGCCTCATGCAGTTGGGAGTGAGAGCAGGCAGCCCTCCAGTTCATCCCATAGCCAGTGTAGCTCCTGAGAGCGTGCAGGAGCTCTTAATCCATCTTTAAGTCTTAACTTCTTGCCTGAAGCAGGCAATTGTGCTGGAGGACTGTCTGCTGTAAAACAGCATGTTAAACATGCTTGTACAGAGCTTGCCTTGCAGCTCTGCTGTCTGGCACTGTTTCCTCATGAATGCAGGAAATGTAAACATTTTAAAGGAAATAAATGCTGGATTTGATGCAAAACTGGAGGTGATTAACAGTGTTTTTAAAAAGCCACAAGCTGTGAAAATTGTGCCTCCTGGTTAAGGAAAATGAAAGCTGTCCTTTGTTAAATGCCTTCTGTCCTTGAGTTTGATGTCTCCACTTCCAAGAATTGCAAGGGCACAGTTATAAACGGTTGCCATTTTGCACAATAAAATTGTAACACAATTTCTTTCAGGTACAAAGCGCAGGGGATAAGTGCAAAGAAATCCATTGACTCCACGTTCTACCTTCTGCTAGACTTAATCACATTTTTTGATGAATATCACGCTGGTCACGTTGACAGGGCCTTTGATGTAAGTTTCAAGAGTTCTGTTTGAAGTGTAGCCTTCCTAATGCCCTTGAAAGCCCAGAATGTCTCAAATAACATCACTTTAAGAATTGTATTTAATGAGTTAGAAAGGACTGCAATTTTATAGGAATTCAAAAAGGTATTTCTTCCCTGTTGCTTGATAAACAGGATGGTCTTCCTGAATCTATTTTGCAGACATTGAAAAAAATATCCCTGATGCTCAGCAAAGTGAGGAGATAAACCAGTAAATGAAAATGAAATTATTTCTCTTGAATGGAAACAGAAGTATTTAATTAAAACTTCAAAAACAAATTTTATTAGTATATGGTACATAGAATGCTGATTATCTGTCCTCACTCCTGCTTTTCTTTTTGAAGATCATTGAACGCCTGAAGCTTGTGCCTCTTAGCCAAGATTACGTCAAGGAGAGAGTCGCTGCCTTCCGGAATTTCAGTGATGAAGTAAGTCATGTCTTGGGTTTAGCTTCCTAAAGCTTGTGCTTTGTTAAAAGGATTTTAAAACCTTGTCATCTCATCATTCTTATTCCTTAGTGGAGGAAAAAGGATGAGATTATTTTGATTTCATACAAGACATAGAGTCTTGGCTTGCAACTTTTTCTCCCTAATGCTGCTCTTTTGAGCACTAGAATTCCCTACCCAGATATCCTGTCTCAGTTTTGGAGAAGGCATCTGCAGATCTGAGCCTCCCTGAACTTGGCGATGTTGGTTCAAGAATTCAGATTATTGAAAATTTTTAACTTGCTGGCAGCTTAGTTCTTCTGTGCTCTTAATGGTCACTAAGCATTTGTAGGGTGTTTATTTCCTTCCCTCTAAATAACAGGAATTAATGGATTTGTGTATTAGCAAATGAAACATAGTGGAAAGCTGTTACTGCTGATGAACTGGTTTAACTGGAGGGTGACACTTGTTTTTTAGGCAGTTGTTGTGTGTATTTGGGAGCTTTGGGTTTTTTCTGACCTGCTGCTATCAAACATGAAGGTGCAGCCATTGGGCATGACTGTCTCAAAGCTCAGGGTAGTGTTTCTGCTGTGATAGCAGGGATAACCATTACTCCTATGACTGTTACAGGAATCTGTATAGTAAGGATAATGGTTCTATCAGCCTGCTTTTGCTGCAATGTGCCTTTTTTTTTCCCCCCTCCTTTGTGTAGATCAAACACAATTTATCTGAGGTCTTGCTTGCAACCATGAATATTTTATTCACCAAGTATAAGAGGATGAAAGGCACAAGCCCAACCACTCCTGCCAGACCCCAGCGGGTAATGGAAGACAGAGATTCGGTAAGAATATAATCCTCACTGTCTGATAACTTTTCCTATATCCTGTTCTGCTGGTTTCAAGAGACTGGGCTTCAAGTAACTGAATAACTAAGGGGCTTGGTTTTGGCTTGCTCAGCTACTTAGGGTCTTGATCTACTGAGTTATTTAGTCTCAAGGCTGGTCTCTGATGCCTTCAGCTTTGTGTAAAGAGAGGTTGGATCTAGATGTTCCTTAAGGGCTCTTTCAGCCTAAGCCATTCTGAGTCCATGATACTGCTCTAAATGACATTGAGCTAATGGAGATACTACATCTATATTCACTTCCCAGCAAGAGAAAACAAGTGTTCACATTGCTTCTTAGTGAAATCTTAGACAGCAAAGCATGAAGTGTTCTTGGGTGAAACACCAAGATGCTCGAGCACATCTCCTTGGTGAATGCCAGCGTTGTTCTGCTGCCCCTGAGGGGAGTGGGCAGCTTGCAGCAGTGCTTGGTCTGGCTGCTGTTGAAATGCATGACAGCAGTGGTTTTGACTTTATGACTTGAGCTGGTGCTGAGGCATTTCCCCAAGCCAGTGATGGGAGGCTCCACCTTCAGCAGAATAGGTGGCATTTAAAGTGCACAGTCAGATCTGTGAGCACTCACCTGCCAACATGTGGGGTTGAGCTGAAGGGCTCACAGCTTAGCTCCAGCCAGGTTTGGTCTTGTAACTCTTAATAAGTTAAAGTTGCTGAAGGCACTTGAAACCAAGGCCAAGCCATTCATCCTGTCTTAACAGATTAGAAAACAAATATCAACTCCTTTTGAGAGTGGAAAACTAACTTGGGCCATAGCCAGCTTTATTCCAGGCTTTAGTCAGCTGCAGAAGTCCCTTTGATCTTTAAATTGTAATATTGGTAGAAGTCTCAGTAGAACTTTTAAATTCCATGAAAAAATAAAAGCCTCAGGTAATGGTACAGCTTTTGACTTTGGAGCCCAGTCTGTGAGAGCTACAGGGTTCTGCTGTACCAGAAGTGCTTGTACTCTAGATCAGCAGCACTGGAGAAGGGTACACGCTGCTTGGGCTTCTCCCACCTTAAACTCCACACATGTGAAGAAGTTCCAGGCTAACACAATCTGTTACCTGCTGAGTGTCTTCACAAGGTTGGCACTGAGCAAACAGTGACTTATCTCCTTGCTTTCCAAGTGAGCTGTTTGTTTTGGTTTTTTGTGATTTCAGTCTTATGCCTCATGTAGAAGATTTGCCATCTCCATAGAGGTGGAGTGCTGTCAGGTGTCAGCTCAGGATGAATACCATGGGGATGGGATTAGCAGCTTTGCTGGCAGAGATTTGTGTGGAAGGAAGCCACCATGATACTGAATCATATCCACAGTGTGCCCAGTGTGAACACCACCTCATAAACATGCTCTGCACTCTCCTGCTGTCACAGTTGTGGAGACAAACTGATGATGTACCTTGCTAAAGACCCTCAAAAGTTTTCTTCATTTCAGGCTTCAAGTTTTGTTGATCAAGCACCAGGCCTTGTGATGGGATCTCATGGCAGCAGTGTCAGTGATGTTGGGAGCACAGAGTTTCTGAGTCACGGATCTCTGGCTGCCGTGTGCAGTACAAGCTGGGTTTTGCCATCAGCAGGGACAAGTGTCCTCTGCCTCTGCTGTCAGGGAGGGGGTAAGAGAGTACGTGTGTGACTGGAGTGTCACAAGGGAGCATAAATCTGCTAATGTAGGATTAGCAAGAGAAAAAACCTACCACCCTGAAGCTCCCGTCTGCCTAAAGATTTGCATGTGCAAAAAAACACCAGGCATGGGCTCATGGAAGGTAGGGTAAGATGCCTTTAGCATGTTTTCCCCTTTTTTCATACCCTGAAAAATTTCTTCCGAGACTGCAGGAGTAGAAAATCTAGATAGCTTCAGTTTCCCTGCCTGGGAGGCAATTGAGGCAATTTTAGTGGCAGGAAGAAATGAGGGCATTACAGATGAGAAGAGAGAGGTGTTCCTTTAGCAAAATCTCATTCACTTGGACAGAGATGGCAGATATGAGCTTGAGTGGGCTGCACATGACAAGAATTTGTCTCCTGAACTTCCCTGGGAGAAGGGCAGCTTTTCTTATTCTCTGGTGAAGCAAATTTATGGGGAAATCAGGCCCTTTCAGAAGCTTTAACAATCTTGGCACATTGCCCAATAGACAATGCAAGTGAAAAATTTCCTCTCCTTGAAAAGGGCTTTGAAATCCCTGTCTTCTTTAGATCCATCAGAACAGGCAGATTCAGATCCCTCTGTTCATCAGAAGAAAAGGCAGTTGCTGTTTGTAACTCTGAGGCTTATTCCACATAGCAGGGAACAGCATCCCCCAGAGAGGAGCTCAGTGCTCTTGGATTTGCCCTCTGGTGCCAAGCACTGCTTTGCCAACCACCCTGAGCAGGATCCTGCTGCTGTGGTGGGACTTGGGCAGGACCACATGGACCTGGCAGCAAGGGCAGGATGGAGTAGTACTGCTGGAGCCCCCCTGAGCCCAGGAATGCTCTCTGCTAAACATCTCCTGTCCCACTTTGGAGGGGGAACTGGACTTTACTTAGAAAAGATCAGGTTTGGGGTCAGAGCTGGCATTTCTGCATTGTGTTTATTTCAGAATGAAGTCACCCAAGCCATGTTATGAGTATTTTTTTCCTTTTATGTATATATTTAATTAGTTTTGGGAATGAGGGAACAAAGTCCTGTCCCACTTGGCCTGATCCATTTTGTCAGATTCAGGCAGAGATTGCCGGGAGCCCAGGCTGCAGTTTGGAAGCCGTGGCTGCAGTGACAGCCCTTACCCCGATGCTGTGACTGCATGACAGCAATGTCATAGCCTCCTCACCCCAGTCAGGGCTGGTGAACTCTCTGGAGCAGCCCAAGGGCATTATCTTGGCAAAATTAGGTCATGAATGGAATGGAATGATTTTTTTTTTTTATTATCTATGGTCTTATTTAAAATCACAAGTAGCTCTAACATTCATTAAGTAATTACAGCCAATAGAACATCTAGACCTCCAGGCTGCTCTTAACCTCTGCAAACCTCTGTTTGTTCTTCCCAAAGTATTGTTTTGATTTTTAAAAACAGGCCATTTCTGGTATCATTGCTACTGTAAAGGTAAAGAGAACAGTAACTCACACCAATCCTCAGTCCTTCTTAGTGATCCTGAGAGTTTTTGCCTCTTAATACTTTAACTCCAAAGTCAGATACCTTGACATGTTTGGTTTTTTTTTTATCTACCACCTGTTTTGACCTCCAGTGAAAAGCAGCAGCTCAGACATAATTACACAGCCTTGCTGTGTAACACATTTGGGAACAGGCTGGGAGACTGTGACTGGAACAGAATGAGTGATTTCCAGGCCACCTCATCAAGTTTGCGAGAGCACTGGTGGTAACTGACAGCTTGGAAGGGAAACTTTCCTGGGAGATAATAGCACTTAGGTCAGTCTAGGGAAAACTCTCACTGCTTTTCCATTATCAGCCCCCAAAGTTTCTCTGTGGCTGTTGAATAAGAGACTGGTTTAGCATCACTCTGAAAAAGCAGTGGGATTTGCCAAAGGTGCATCAGGGATGGTGTTTACAACAGTTCCCAACTGTGGAATGGGCTTTGGTCACTTCCCAGTTTGTAAGTTCCTGCTATCAGATTTGCCAGCCATGTGCCAACAACAACCTAAAAACTTTTATCTTTCCCAGCAGTCAGTAGGTGAAAGCAGGATTTGATCTTCTAGTACAGTAATTTTAAGATGCTTAATATTTAAGAAGAAACACCTGTTAGCAATCAAAGCAGTCTCAACAGTTTTCTAGAGATTTGGGGTTTCTGTATTCTCCTGACTCTTACCAGTTATTGGAATTGCTTTCCTTTTACTTTAATAACAGTTTTAGCAAATGAAACAAATTATTTCTGAATTCCTTCAGCTGTTCTGTAGTCTTCTGGTGTGCAGGAAGGAGTTTGGTTGCTTTGGGCAAAGGTCTGAGTGGGCTTGGTTCCTCTGCTTTCATTGAGATTGGCATGAAGAGCCTTTGAGGAGGTGGGAATGTTGTAGATGATGCTGGAGATCTCCAGGTGTGTGTGGCATCTCTGATTTGTTTCTAGTGCTTCTGCTTTGAGAACATTAATGCTGTATTTCAACAGGATCAACTGCAAGGTGGGAAAGAATCCTGTTGTTCTGGGAAAGCCCACTTGCAGAAATTACAAAATTGCTGCAGTATAGCAATGCCCCACATTGTTGAATATGTTTTTTGTCGGTATTTTCAAATAAACGGGATTATTTTTTAAGCAGAGGGGCAACCTGACATGCTTGTAATGGTTGGAAAAGGGAATAATTGGATTTTCTTCAAAAGGCAGAGACTTATTTTTCAGAGAGCAGCTCTGAGAAATAAAGATTACATGTGCTTGTTTGAAGAGGCAAGTGTTTAACTCATGTCTCACTTAGCTTCCATTGTATTTCTTTTGACACTAAAGCAACTGTCCTTTGTTCTTCTGTTTTTTAGCAACTGCAGTCCCAAGCTCGTGCACTGATAATGTTTGCTGGGATGATCCCATACAGAACATCTGGAGACACGAATGCAAGACTGGTGCAAATGGAGATCCTTATGAATTAGCAGAGCAGCTTTGGCTGGGGCTGCAGCAGCCTGTGCCTGTCTTTAGTACGTTCAGAGGGCCCATGGGACCAGTGTCATTTTGTATTCTGTATTTTTGTTGACAGAAATAAATTTCTTTGGTTTTGATATTTGTTTTTGACATTTTCATTTTCACTGATTCTTGTGTTTTTATGTTTTTATTAATTTTATTTTCAGTTGGTTTACATTTAGAAATTTATTCTTAATCATTTAACAGGCTATTCAGAAAAATAAGTCAGCTCTGCAGTAGGGACACGAATAAGCAATTTCATAGCAGAAGAGGAAATGGAGAAGAAAACTTTGATTTATTGCTTAATGAACTTTCAGCTGAGAAACTTTAGGGGGTTTTGAATGCATGTTAAGTGTTGAAAATGTGTCTGATGCCCCACCCACCCCTGTGACACACTGCCATCAGTCTGTCCCATTGTCTCGTGGCTCATGTGCTGCTGCTGAGCTCTGTGTGCTGCACACACCCCTCTGTGCTGAGCCAGGTGTGCACAGCCCTGGAGCTCTGCTCAAGTTTGCAGGAGCAGCTGGGTTGGAAATGGGTATATTTTGGTAGGAGAATTTTTTGTGAGCATCACGTGAGTTTTTGTCAGTTGCATTCCAAGCTGGGCCCCTGTCGAGTTCACCAGAAGTGAGGAAGCTGAACCAGAGAGGCCCAGGTGTGGGTCTGTTGGGCATGGGAGGATATTACTGTTGAGTTAGCAGGAAACCTGAGCCCTACAAAAGCAAGGGCCTTTAAAAATTATGATTACCTTTAAATGTTTTGAGCCACAGTTAAATAAGAGTGAAAGCCCAAGGAGCATGTTATAGTAGAAGCTTCTCTTTTTAATGTAAGTGCCTATCTTTGAAACAAAATGGGAGGAATGTTGGTGGTTACTCTTGCTACTCCCCTGCTGCTGTCTCACCCTCTTGTGTTACTGGGATATGAGAACATGTGAAGTTTGGAATGCAGACCAGGCAGCAAATATCAGCTTTTGTATGTTAATAGTTACCATAGGAGAGAATTCATCTCCATTTGGCAAAGTCTGACTTTACTGGGATGGAGGAATATCTGACTGACATTTCCTAATTACTTTTTTCACCAGAATGTTGTAGCATAAGTTTTGTCCACCTTTTGGACAGGAAGCAAAGGGCTTGCCAGCCACCCCAGTCCATGTCTCAGCATTAGCAAACAAGCTGCTGGGTTCTCAGAGGATAGAGCTAGGGTTTGTGCACAGCACAGAGTGCTCCTGTGGCATGGCCAGGATTGTCCCACCTGAAGGCTGAGAGAGACCTGGACAGCACCCTGTGAGTAAAGGGAAGTTGGTGAGTTACCAAGGAGTCACCTGGGGGTGGGATTCTGCCTGGGGACAGAATTGCTTAACAAACTTGTTGCCAGGTGAGTGTGGAAAGCTGCATTGGCTGTTAATGTTTCTGGCATATTTGTGTGGAAATGCTGCTTGGTGAGTCTCAGGTAAGGATTGATCCATTCCCTCCAGAACAGGCCCCTCCCTGTCGTTTGTGGGAATCGTGCTGGGGCCAGGGCTGCCCCACGTGCAGTCCCACAGGATGACCCTGCTCCTGTGATTTCCTTGCTGGTGCTCAGCCCCTGTCCCCAAGTTACTCCCAGCTCAAACCACCTCCCATACAGAGTCTGGCAAGCCTGCACCTGGCCTCAGGCAACCACTGACCTGTGCAAGAGAGGGACAATGCTGCAGCCTGGGAAGGGTGAGGGCCACCTTCCCTGCTGAAATTCCTCCTCCCTGATCTGCCATTCATGCAGGGACAGAAGTCCTCTGGGGCTCAGCTCTTACTGCTGCATTCTTGTTCTCCTGTCTCTTGCTCATCCCTGCTCAGGAGAGCTGTCAGGCTCACTGGCATGTTCTGATGTCCAGTGTTGAACCTGGGGATCTTCTGCAGGCAGTACATTACCCTTTCTCCATCTGCCCTTTGAGGAGGGTATAGCAGGTGCTTTCTGGTACTTCTCAGCCTTCTTGGGTGTTGGTAAAAGGGAAAGTTGATGTCTGTATATAGTTTGCTCCCTTTATGCCCAGTGGTTGTGACTCCAGCCTTTGGTACTTTTTTAAGCTAATCAAAAACTGAATTATTTTATGCTTTCAAAATCCAAGATGATCCTTCTGTGATGGGCAGATGGGAAATAAACCCCAGGGAGTCTAAGTCCCAGACTAACCCTGAAAAGGTAAGACCAGCCCCATTTCAGTCAAGATAAGAGATTATGGGTATAACAAAGTTGGAATTAATTTATTTCGTATTGATTGCCCTGAAATTTCTTCTTAAGTCTGTGCAGGTGGTGAATGTTACATCCCATCCATCTTCCCACATTGCCCAGAGTGGCAGGTTCCAGCTCAGTGCCTGGGCCTGGCTCTGGCAAACCTGACTCTGCATGACTTTAGGGCTTTGCTGCTTTGAGGTAGATGCTGACGCACATACTGCTGCTCTGCTGAATAAGGCACCCCCATGGTTTTCCAGATGTCCCTGTTTTCCCTCCACCTCATGCTTATTCTGCTGGAGAGAACAATCAGCTTCTGCTCCCTCAGGTTTTGCACCATCATGCTCTTGCTTTGCTAATTTCCAAGCTTAACCTTTTCTAAACAGCTTGCATGCTGGAAGGGTTTTTTGGGGTGTCACTACACTCATGCCTTGTATTTGGTGCAATCTTTTCAAAGTGCTGTCACCAAGCACTCCCTTTACAACAGGGAGCAGTGCACAGTGTGCAGCAGAGCTGGGAATGTTCATCTGAGCTGAATTAATTCTGAATAAAAACTGACAAATCTTCTCTAAGTCAGTGGAGCTCTGCTCTTTATATACGAAGCGAACACATTAAATTTTGGGTAATTCCATCTGCTTTTTCCTACTGTGAGACTAATCCCTGGCATTAAAGATCCTCCAGGTAGATGAGATGTATCTGAAAGGTGACTCAGTGGTTTGAGTGAAATACAGCTGAACCTTGTGTTGCTGCAGGAGATTGGAGGAGAAAGTGAAAAGGTCTTTGCTGTGAGAGTGTGTGACAATCCTGTTGTGGTGTGTTTGCAGCAGAGGCAGGCAGTCTCCAGGTGTGTGTCCCACAGTTTGTGTGGCTTCTTTGTTTCTGAAACATCCACACGTGCTGCAGTGCCAGCACAGCAGCTGCTAAAGCTTTACAGGCTGCACCTCCTCCAAGGAACAAGGCCTGGATGATTTGGTCTGGATCTACAGGCGAGTTGCAGGGAAATCTGGATATACTCACGGTAAACTTCTGCTCTATGTTACCTGTCCAGAAGGGAAACAATTAGTTAAAGCTCTGCCTGTGGTTAACCTGGTAAAAACTGCACTGAGCTGAGGGAAGACAGCTCCTGTGGGACCTGGAACTGCTGAAATCTGCCTCAGGGGCCTCCTGAACACTGGAGAGAGAGCTGGTGTCAGTGGGTCCTGCCTTCCCTCCTGTCTCTGTGATGTTTTCTAGTCCAGATAACAAAATTAATCCTTCTAAGTATTTTCACTATTACCCCAAAGTATGCTGGTCATATGCCTGTGGGTTACTTTCCTACTCTGCCTTTTCTTGGATTTCTCTACTGAGTGCAGGGTCTGCATCTCAATCTGATTTTTTGTTGTGTTTTCCAGACCTTCTGGCTGGAGCAGACCTGCTAAATGAGGTGGCTTCTCTGTTCACCACCATTTCCTACTACTACTGCATTTGTTTAGGACACTGCTTGGACCTTGTTCCTTGCAGGAGCTGAAAGAATTGTGTTCAGAAAAAGTGAATTCAATGAACGTCTTTTTTTTTTTTTTTTGTTACTCTCCCAACCCTTGTCACCCCAGCCCCTCAAAGAAGCAAAATGTTTTCCTTCCAGAAGAAGTAAGGGGGTATTGTTAATTCTACTTCTTTATCCCTGGGGTGGGACAGCACTCAAGTACTGCTGCTGTTCATGTCCCTGTACCAGCATTTTTGTCCTCTCTCTCTGGGTGTGAAGTTAGAAGGATGGAAATGGTGTTTGGAGGAGATGGGAGATGAGCTCTGTGTTCCCGCTGGGAATGGTTCCTGGCAGTTTGCTGAAAACCATTTCTTTTCTCTTCCCAGGCCTCCTTTGCTGCGGTGCTGAGAAACTGAGTCTGCTGTGCATGGTGGGTTTGCAGTGCTGAGCCCCTGCATCGTTCATGTGTCACTCAGGGCGGTAGGTTCCCTCTTCCACAGGGATGGAAACAGGTCAATTAAAGCCTCATTAGAGCCTGTTGGAATAGAACACTTTGGCAGTCTCTAAAAGAAGCTGTGTAAAGCACTGTTCTCTGCTTAACTCGATTTAGGGTTCATTTGATCCATTTAATAGCCAGAACAAACTGGGGAATCGGCTGGAAGTGATGGAAGTGATGGAAAGCCCTGCAGAAACAACTTGGCACCTGCTCCCTGTGAGTGGAGGGGCTGGAGGGAGGTGCTGCCTGCCTGCCCACAGCTCCCAGCGCCGCTGGCCCGGTATTGTTGCTGCAGCTGGTGTTGTGAATCAGGCCGACGACAAGCGCTTCCTACAATCCGGCTATTTCACTACACCAGGGTTGCATCATACCACTCGCTTCGCTCTCCGCCCTCCTCGGAGCCCTCTGCCTCTTCTGGAGCATCTCTGACCGTGCTGAGCTTAACAGACCCCCCAGTGAAGAGGCTAATTCTTGCTGGTTTGGGCAAATCAGCGTTTTGGTGAAACAATGAGGTTCTAAAATAAAGCCGTTTCTGCTGGTTGTGAGTCTGCTGGTGCATCTGTTTTGAGAGGAAGCCACTTTGTGGAGGGTGCTGCTGCGTGAGGTGCTGGGGTGAAGCTGTTTCCTTGTCCCCACCTCTGCCCTGTCCCTGCTCTCCAGGCTCTGAGGTGCTCTGCAGTGCTGCGAGGGCTGTGATGTGGACCAGCTGCCTGTCCTCAGCTTCCCGGGCAAGCAGGTACACGGGGCTTGGGTGATCACGGCCTGTGCCCTCACACAAACAAGAGGGCTGGAGCAAGTCCTCAAAAATCAGGTCAAAATTTGTGTGTGAATGCAAAGACAGCCAGAGGCAGCAGGGCAGGCAGGCCCAATTTTCCATTAACTTGCAAAGCCACACGGAGCTGAAATTCCAATGGGCTGCCCTCGAATTTTATTGCTGGCCTTGTTTGCTGTCTTTGCTGATCTTATCGGTAACTGCTTTCGTGGCACATGACAGGGCTGCAGGGGTGAACAGGCACCCATCCCTCCCCCTGTCCTCGCCTGCTGGGGCTGTGGGGTTATGGCCACACAGCCTCAGCTCATGTTTTGTGTGATGGGACTGAGGGTTTAATGCCTTATTAACTCAGGGATGGGACTGGGGAGAATTCTGAGCCCTGGGTGCTCAGTGGTGCCCTGGGTCGGGAGGGGAAGGGGCCATGAGACCATGGGCGTCTTTGCTGCCTGGTACTGAGAGCTGCCAGCTCCCAGCCCTGGACAAGCACAGACAGACTGCCACCCTCTGTGTGCTCTGGCTTCTTCAGCCCCTGGAATCCGAGTCCTGTCAGGACCATCCCTCAAATCCCTTGATGTCATGCTCCCCCCTTCCTCCTGGTTTCACTGTGAGATAAGGTGCTGTTCCCCTCCCCACATCCGGCCCAGCTCAATGCTACAGGCAGCATCTTGGAGACCAGCCAAGATGATTTATGAGATTTGACTGGGGCAGTATCCCAGGCAAGGGTGAGGGTGCGTGGGAGTCTTGCTCCCTTTTTCCATTATAAATCCCTGTGGGAACTGAATGTTCCTGGGCTGAGGCCGGAGGCAAACTCAGCTGCACTTCTCTGCTGATCTGTCCTTGGGACTTAATCTCAAACCCGTTATCGCTGCCCCCATCGAGCGCTGGGAGGCAGTGATGCCCATTACAGTGGTTTTGGTATCCCTTCCAGCTATTTTTTTTCCCCTGACCAGCTTGGGGTGGTTCAAGCTGATTCCTTTCCTCTATTAGCATCAGTGGTGGGTGTGTGCTGGTCGCCTCACTCCGGTTTTGCGAGGTATAAAGCTGGCAAGCCCCTCTCCACTCTGTCCCCCACCTGGCAGGCTCCTGGGCAGGGGCGATGGCCGAGCTGCCCATCCCAGATCTGCCCCCGGCCCGCTGCAGCGGCCGCTTCACCATCAGCACCCTCCTGGGCATGGAGGAGGGGGGCAGGGGTACCTACACACCCACCGAGGGCTCCGGCTGCGACAGCGCCCAGCCCACTCAGCTGTCCAGCAGCACCCTCTGCACCAGGACCTTCGGCTACAACACGGTGGACGTGGTGCCAGCCTACGAGCACTACGCCAACAGCAAGGTGGTGGGCGACCCCAGGAGGGGCAGGCCCTCGCTGGCTGATCTGCACTCCATCCTCAAGGTAACAGGGGCTTGGCTGTATCCATAGCATCTCTGGCATCCCGTGGCCATACTGCTGCTCCTGGGTGTGTCTGTGGTGTGTCACTGCATCTCCTGCCTCTTGGTACCATAACTGGTGCTGTGCCAACCACACATCCCCAAGAAGGCCCTGGGAGAAGCTGGAGAACCCAGCTGTTTCCAGCTGTGTGCTGAACCAGGCACTGCCTCCAGGGCTGGCTGCCTGCAGCCCACCCTCACCTGCCTTCCCCTTGTCCCACAGCCTGACCCAGGCCGCCTCCACGCGCCGGTGTCTGAGCTGCAGCAGAGCAATGGCCTGCCAGAGGCCGGGCCGGACGCTGGGCTGGAGGAGGCAGAAGGGGAGCCAGGCACAACCTCTGTGCCAGAACCTGTCCGCTTTGGATGGGTGAAGGGCGTCATGGTGAGTGTGACCCAGCTCACTTGGAGCATCCTCCTGCCTTCCCACCCCCTAAGCATTCTACCCTTGTTGCCTTTTTCCCAGTATCTACATTTTTTGCAATCGCCTGCGCTTTGAGCAATTCCCTGCTCTCCTCATTGGAGTGTTTTTCTCTGAGGAGCAGCAGAGCTGGAGTGGTCTGGCCATCCCCAGGTGTCAGTGCCCTGATGGGCAGTTCCCCTCTGTCCCCCCAGATTCGCTGCATGCTGAACATTTGGGGCGTTATCCTCTACTTGCGCTTGCCCTGGATCACCGCCCAGGCAGGAATCGGTGGGTGCTGCAGTTCACCGAGGGCTGGACTGGCACTGGGCCCATCATCACCCAAACACTGGGGCGTGGTGGGACTCCTAGGGAAGGCTGGGGGGCTGGGGGGTGCAGGAGTGAAGCAATACCCTGTCCCCACAGCCCTGACATGGCTCATCATCCTCATGTCCGTGACAGTGACCACCATCACCGGCTTGTCCATCTCTGCCATATCCACCAATGGCAAAGTGAAGTCAGGTAGTGAATTCCCTCCCGGCCAGTACAGGGCTCTCTTTATCCTGGGGCTGCCCCGTGGATGTGAAGTCCTGGCATGGGCTGTGAGGTGTGGGGGACCCCAGTACCAGGAGGGAAGCAGTGATGCCGTGGGGTGTCCCTGCCTCAGGAGGCACCTACTTCCTGATCTCGCGGAGCCTGGGGCCGGAGCTGGGCGGCTCCATCGGGCTGATCTTTGCCTTTGCCAACGCGGTGGCCGTGGCCATGCACACCGTGGGCTTTGCTGAAACTGTCCGGGACCTGCTGCAGGTAAGAAAGTGGCTCTGTGCCTTAGGGTCCCAATCCCCCAGCCCTCCATCCCCACCTTCTCCTTGCACAGCCTGTGTTGATTACCAATATTTCTGTTACCATTGGACCGCTGATAATCCAACAGCGGCTGCCAAAACTCATGGAAAAACCATGATTGGGTAAAGAAGAGGGTTATTTCTGCATTGTGAGTAGTTCCCCTTCCCCAGGAGCACAATTCCCTCATCGTGGACCCCACCAATGACATCCGAATCATTGGAGTTATCACTGTGACAGTGCTGCTGGGCATCTCCCTGGCTGGCATGGAATGGGAGGCCAAGGTAAGTCCCACTCCTTACATTATTGCCACTGGGCTGATAAGGGCTGTCCCTGCTGCCCACCAGGCATCTGAGGAGCAGAGGATGCCTGTAACTCCCTGAAAATGGGCGTGGGTTTCTCCTAATGAATTCCTCACTCTTTCCCAAGAGTGCCCAAACCCTCAAGGCCTCAGCTGGCTCTTTCTGGTCTGGCAGGCACAGATACTGTTCTTCCTGGTCATCTTGGTTTCCTTCATTAACTACCTGGTGGGGACAGTGATCCCAGCCACTGCTGAGAAGCAAGCCAAGGGCTTCTTCAGCTACCGAGGTGGGTCCACCACAGGCTGGGGTGGCACTCAGCAGGTCCAAGTGCATCTTTTTGCTGCAGCTGGGGGAGATGTTTGCTGTGGGAAGGTGCTCCTCATTAAGAGATGACATTAAAAGCACAGTGTCCCCTCCCATGGGATTCCTGCTATCAGCACTATGCCTCCAGCTAGTGCGGAGGTGATTCAGCCAGAAAAAGGGGAGGCCCCAAAAGCTTCTCCTCTGCTTCCTCCCCAGCTGATATCTTTGCTCAGAACTTTGTGCCCAACTGGCGTGGACCCGAGGGCTCGTTCTTTGGCTTGTTTTCCATTTTCTTCCCATCAGCAACTGGCATCCTGGCTGGGGCCAACATTTCAGGTGACCTGAAGGTGGGTTGTGACCATTGCTTCCTGAGCCAGGGTTTCTCAGGGCTCAAGCCCTGTTTTCCCTGGGGCTTTCATTTTGTTCCAACCGTTAAGACTCTGTTTTATTTCTTCTGAGCTGAACCAGGAGATGCTCTGTGGCTTTGTGATACAGTGAATTAAAACTCCTCTTGCACAGCAGCCACAAATAAACTGCCACGTCAGTAGTGCTGCTGTCTCACATATCTCTGCAACTCCCTTGGGCAGGATCCTGCCGTGGCCATCCCCAAGGGCACTTTGATGGCCATCTTCTGGACCACTGTGTCCTACCTGGTGCTTTCCGCTACCATCGGTAAGCAGCACGTCCTCAAGTGCAAGGGCTGGGTGGGCTGGGTGGGTGGGCTGGCCCCCATCCAAAATGGGTGGCCTGGGAGGATGCAGGAGGATGGGAGCCAGAGCAAGCTGTGGGCACTGGCACTGATGCCCCAGTGTGAGTGCCACAGGTGCCAGGCCTTGTTCCTGCCCCCACATGAGGCGAAGTCATCCTGGGTGGGCAGTGGATGCTCAAAGCCTTTGTGCAGTGGGGCAGCCCATGGCAGGGACTTGGGAGTTGTCACAGGCAATGGGAAATGGGCTGAGCTTTATGAAACCGTGAGGAGATGCCAGCCCAGCTCTAGCCCTGTGTCCCCCCAGGTGCCTGTGTGGTCCGAGATGCCTCGGGCAGCCTGAACGACAGCGTGGCCGTGGGCTCTCCGGGCTGTGAGGGGCTGGCCTGCAGCTTTGGCTGGAACTTCACCGCCTGTGCCCAGCGGCAGAGCTGCAGATATGGGCTCAGCAACTACTACCAGGTACTGCTCAGGACATCACCAACCCTGACCCTGCTCCTGGCCAGGTTTGTGCTGCAATGCACAGGTTTCTCAGGGCCTGGCACACCCCTGCCACCCTGGGGGCCACCCATGCTCTTGAAACAGCCATGTTTTGACAGGGAGGCACCAGGGAGTGTGTCTTCTTTGGGATTTTAGATGTGGCTGGACTTTGCTGCCTGGATAATGTTAAAGGGGTCTGGATGGGGTCTGGGGCTGGAAACGCCTCAGGGATGGGGTGGAGCTTGGTGCACCAGGGATGCTGGGGTTCCTGATGCCCTGGTTTCCATGCAGAGCATGAGCATGGTGTCTGGATTTGGCCCCCTCATTACTGCAGGAATCTTTGGCGCTACCCTCTCCTCAGCATTGGCCTGCCTTGTCTCAGCCCCCAAAGTCTTCCAGGTGAGGGGGTGGTGTCTGCACACCCCAGCTCCTTTCCCTGAGCTCAGCAGGGAGTGTTGCATCCGTGAGCAGCCCTGCAGCATGGAGGGTGCTGCTGTCAACACAGGGCACGTGTCCAATTCAGCCCTTGCTCTTATGGATGCAAGAGCCACCATGGCACGGCCATCCCGTGTCCCTGGCAAAGCCTGCTGTCCCCACTGCGTCTCTCCTTGCAGTGTCTCTGCAAGGACCAGCTCTACCCTCTCATCGGCTTCTTCGGGAAGGGCTACGGGAGGAACAGCGAGCCCATCCGTGGCTACATGCTCACCTATGCCATTGCCATTGGCTTCATCCTCATCGGTAGGTGCTCGCTGCCCCAGCACCCTCCTGGAACTCACCACCAGCAGGGTGGCTCAGTCCCCACCTCTGACAGCTCACTCTCCTCCTCCCACAGCCGAGCTCAATGCCATCGCCCCCATCATTTCCAACTTCTTCCTCTGCTCCTACGCCCTCATCAACTTCAGCTGCTTCCACGCCTCCATCACCAACTCCCCAGGTGGGTGTTCCCGGCTCGCCGTGCCTGCGGCAGCCAGCTCCCGTCCGGCTCCCCCTCCCGGCAGCGGCGCTGTGTGTGTTTGCGTGCAGGCTGGCGACCCTCCTTTCGGTATTACAGCAAGTGGGCCGCGCTCTTTGGAGCCGCCGTCTCAGTGGTGATCATGTTCCTGCTGACCTGGTGGGCAGCCCTCATCGCCTTCGGCATCGTCATCTTCCTCCTGGGATATGTCCTCTACAAAAAGCCAGGTGGGTGCTGCTAACCTGGCACCAGCGATGCCCCAGAAGGTGCCTGGCCTGGGTGCTAATCCATCTTCCCCATGCAGATGTCAACTGGGGCTCCTCCATGCAAGCCAGCTCCTACAACATGGCCCTCAGCTACTCAGTGGGGCTGAGCGAAGTGGATGAGCACATCAAGAACTACAGGCAAGGGCAGCTCACTGCAGTGCTGGGCACGGTGGGAGTGGGATGAAGAGCCAGCTCCTGCCTCTGGTAAACCCAGCGAGGCTTCGTGCCCATGGCCACATCCTCACCACTACCAGGAGCTACAGCAAAATGTGACTATCTCCAAAATCCCATGTCTGTGCCATGTTGGCAAAGGTAGAAAGCTGAGCAAACCCTGTGCCAGGCAGACAGAGACACGTTGGTCTCATCTGAAATAACAAGATTAAAGTGTGAGACGGGACCCGCAGGCCACATAATGTTTTCTCATTCTAAAGATGCTCCCTATAGTTGCCACTGGCCAGGCTTGGGAGAAGAAACAGGGCTCATTCCAGAGCGGCTCCGAAGTACCATTCCTCAGTCCCTTTTTCCCCTGCCTGCAGACCGCAGTGCCTGGTGCTGACTGGCCCACCCAACTTCCGCCCGGCACTGGTGGATTTTGTGGGGACCTTCACCAAGAACCTCAGCCTGATGCTCTGTGGAAACGTGCTGATTGTGAGTCACCTGCAGAACCCAGTTGGTTTCTTGTCCTGGGGGCTCTGGGTGATGGACTGGGAAATCCAGTTGTAGCCTGGTGGGCTCACAGGGTGGAGATTGAAATGTGCCCACTTGTGTGCTGCTGGATGATGAAATGTGTCAACTGGAAGCCACTCTGACTTGTTAAGCAATATTGGTGAAGCATCAGGATGTGCTTGTGGGCTTGTGGCTTCCCTTTACCAATTAATTGCTAAAGATTTGGAAGGATGAAGTAGTTGCTCAGAGGATCAGGGGGTCCTGCAGCCCTGAAGTCTCCAGAGCAATTGGGTGCAGAAAGAACCAGCTCATCTACACCCACGGGACTGCTGGGATGGTGTATGCTGGCTGTCAGCTCCCTGGATTCACTGGTTTTCTTGGCTGTGATTGCAACCTCCCATGTGCAGTGGTTACACTCACCTCTTGCCAGTGATTCAGGAAGAGAGGAGCTAGAAGCCCTTGGTGGCAAGACCATCAGTTGGAAAGGGTGCCTGACTCCTGCCCCCGATCCCTGCAGGGACCACGGAAGCAGAAGATGCCAGAGTCCCGGCTGATGGCAGATGGCCACACCAAGTGGCTCATGAAGAGGAAAATCAAGGCTTTCTACACGGATGTGGTGGCTGAGGATCTCAGAAGTGGTGTCCAAATGCTCATCCAGGTACAGCCATCACTGGCCTTCCAGCAGAAGGGTCCCTCCTCTTTGTCACAGCGTGGGGGACTCTGACCCCCTCCACAACATCCAGGCACCTCCCTTTGTGTTGCTCCCCCATGGAGTGGACTGACACCGCCTGTGTCCGTCTGTCCCTGCAGAGGGGTCTCATGGGGACATCTGTCCGTAGGCTGCTGGCCTTGGGAAGATGAGACCCAACATCTTAGTGCTGGGCTACAAGAGGAACTGGCGGACGGCGTCTCCACAGAGCCTGGAGGACTACGTGGGCATCCTGCAGTACGGCCAGGCCGCTTCCTCCGCCTCTCGGGGACACCGGCACCTCCTGGTGGCCCCGCGGTCACTGGCGGCTGCAGCCACATGCGCAGAGTCCATTAACTGCCTTCTCCTCCCTCCTTCCAGCGACGCCTTCGATTTCAAGTACGGTGTGTGCTTAATGCGGATGAAGGAAGGGCTGAATGTTTCCCGAGTGCTGCAGGCACATGGTGAGTGGTTTGGGATGGCCAGGGATGCTCAGAGACATCCCACAGCCAGCACCATGTCCCCAAAGGTCACGGTCCTGGCAGGACATCACTGCTGTGCTGGGATCAAAGGGGATGGGGACAGTGAGGCACTGCTGTGCTGCCCTTGCTCTTCTCCTCCCTCCTCAGTTAACCCCACGTTTGAGGCAGCAGAGCACCCCGAGAATGGCACTGGCAGCAGAGCAGCCCCAGGCACAGGTAGGTTGGTCCTGGCTTGTGGCCACCCACAGCATGCCCAGCTCTGAGGATTATTTTACAGGCACGGCAGGGGCTTCAAGCACTGATGGGGAGCAGGGCTGGGACCAGGAGGAAGTGATGCCTTCCATCTGTGTCTGGTGGTGCCCCTTGCTGACACCAGGACCCTCTTGCCCCAGCAGTGGACCCCACCAGCTTGGCCAGTGAGCAGCAGGCGAGCACCATCTTCCAGAGTCAGCAGGGCAAGAAGACCATTGACATTTACTGGCTCTTTGATGATGGAGGTAACCTTCACCTACCATCTGTGCAGATAACACGAGCCCAGCACCTCCACTGCAGTACCAGGAGGGCTCAGTCCCTTCCAGAAGGGACCAGGGCATCCCTGGCTTTGGTACCAAGGAAGCACTGGTGAGCCTGGGGGTCACTGCTGCATCTCCCACGGGGTGTTTTGGGGACAGGTCTCACACTGCTCATCCCCTACCTCCTGGGGCGCAAGAAGCGGTGGGGAAAGTGCAAAATCCGCGTTTTTGTCGGCGGGCAGATCAACAGGATGGACGAGGAGAGGAAGGCGTAAGTGCTGGTGGCCACTGCAGCTCTTGGCCTCTGCCACTGTCCCGTGGGTGGTGGATGCTTCCCATCCTGCTGAGCCCCCCCAGCTTTGCCACAATGGGAGCTGTGAGCTCTGACCTGGCTGCTTTGCCTCATTCCTCTGGAAATCACTGTGGCTGCAGAGTGGGAAAACCCATGGTGCAAACTGAGGCCAGAGGCAGGATTTTCTGCTGTGGCAGGTTCCTGTCAGAGCTACTATTTCCTTCTGATGTGGGGAAAATGTGTCCTTTTCCCTCTGTTAGGATTGTCTCTCTGCTGAGCAAGTTCCGCCTCGGCTTCCATGAGGTCCACATCCTCCCTGACATCAACCAGAAACCCCGGCCAGAGCAGTAACCACCCCTCCCCTTCCCCCTGCCCCCCAGCACCCCAAACCTGCCCAGACCCCCCTCCTCGGCACTGTCTGCTTGTGTTGCAGCATCAAGAGGTTTGAGGAACTCATCGCTCCCTTCAGGCTGAACGATGGCTTCAAAGATGAGGCCACAGTGAACGAGATGAGGCAGGGCTGCCCCTGGAAGATTTCTGATGAGGAAGTCGATAAAAACAGAGCCAAGGTACCACCGGTGTCAGGGGAGCTCCTGAAAAGGGTCTCCTGCTTTTTAGACAAAATTCAGTCTTTCTGGAAACCGTTATTTTGTGTTTCTCAATGCTCTTTGCTCTGCAGTCGCTCCGACAAGTGAGGCTGAATGAGATTTTGCTGGATTACTCACGGGATGCAGCACTCATAGCCATGTAGGTGCCAGCAATGCCCTCATGCCCGTTCCTTGCCCCATGGGAATGGTCCCTCTGGATGTTCTCCCCTCTCTGGGCAGGGAGATCCTGCACAGACATCCTAACGCTGTGGTGAGACAGTTTTGCACCGCAGGGGGAAACCCTTGGCAGACACCAAGGGCTCCAGCCTGGGTCCTGTCGGGTGGGAGGGTGTGGTGTTGTCCCTTTGTAGGGAGACAAGCTGCAGTGGAGTGAGAAAGGGGCTGCGCAGGGCTCAGTGCCCGCCCGCCTCACGCCCCTCACTGTGCCGCAGCACTCCGCCCATCGGCAGGAAGGGCCGCTGCCCCAGCTCCCTCTACATGGCCTGGCTGGAGACCCTCTCGCAGGACCTGAGACCCCCCATCATCCTCACACGAGGAAACCAAGAGAACGTGCTGACCTTTTACTGCCAATAAAACCTCCTGGAACCCTGATAATTTGGTGTGTGACTTTTTCAGGCCTCAGGGAGTCTGGGGGAGCAGTGATGGCATGGAGGTTACCAGCCCTCTGGAAATCCCCACCAGGCACCTTCTTACAAGCACCTGTTTGGCCCCCCTCAGGCTCTGTAGGTTGTACATTGGTAAACAGTGCAATGCCAGCCCTGCAGTGCAGGCACTGCTCTGGCCTGGGGTGAGCCAGAGTCAGGCAGGGGAGTTGTGGGGGTCTGCACCTGCATGCCCAGCAGAGCCCAGGTGCTGTGCAGGGACTGAATGCTGGCCCCAGAAAAGCCACTGGCCCAGGGTGGGAAGAGCCCCAGGGGCTGGGAGCAGATCAGCATCAAGCCTAGGGGCTGCAGAGCCCCAGCACAACCCCTTAGGGACAGGGACAACAGCTGAGCCTGTCCCCAGTAACTGAGCAGCAGTGAGGTGTCACCTCAGACTGTGGTGCCTGGCTGCAGGTACAGGTCCAGCTTCTAACAGACAACATTAACCACCAGAACCAGGATGTTTCTGGTGCGGGTGGCCCCAAGCAAAGCAGGAATGCAGTTCATTTCTAAAAGCACAACCCAGGCTCCCTTGTTGTACTGCAGAAGAAACACGCAACATTCATTCACCTCAAGAGTTACAGAATTTACTGATAATCACCACCAGGATTAGAAGTGTCAGTAGAAAAATATAATGTACAGACTTTTCAATCATACAAAGATTTGTTCATGACAGCTGCAGCTGTGAGCAAGAGGAAGCCAGGAGGGAGCAGGGGGATGTCACACACAGGGAGCAGGGCCACGAGCCTCGGCATAAGCGGGTGTTCCTCCAGGGCAGGAGGCTTCTCCAGAAGGTGTTCCCTTAACCAGTGCTGGGCTGGGCTCCCCAGCAGAGGCTCACAGCTCTGCAGAGCCCAGGACACCTCGGTCTTGATGTTTTGGCTGGCTCTTTGCAGTTTTTGGCAAGTTTGACTGAGCAAAGTCTACAGATACCTGCTGGAAACTGAAGGGATTCCTCATGTGCCTCACTCAGAATAAAGGAATGCAAAGGGAAGGCCAAACCAATGAGGGCAGGAAACTGCCACCAGTGCTTCAACTCAAGGCTACTCCTCCTTCCTGTTTAGCTCTGGTTTTCCTGGAGGGGGAGGTTGCCAGCAGCAGCCAGCGGAGTGGAGGATGCTCTGTGAGCACCAAGGTGACACAAAGAACTTGCCCCTAGTGCTAATATCTGTCAAGACAAATCAGCTGATTGTTCATCTTTTATGCAAGAACTCCCTAAAAATTTCACAGCATCCAGGCATAGAGAGACATTGCCAGCTCCAAACACTCCAAACAGGGTCTGCCAACTCTTCAAGTAAAGCAGAATCCCCTCAAAACAGACTCTGGGAGACCCCAAGGGATAGAAAACAGGTTTTCAGTTAACTTAGCACTGAGTGATTTTACTGAGCAGATTTTCACTTGTTCTGAGCTCTGTAACAACCCATTTGTGTCCTGCACCTCTCAGCCCTGCTCCTGCAAGGAAACCTCCTCCTGCTGTAGCACAGGGCACATGGATAAAGTGCTTTCTCAGTTGCAATCAGCTTAATGGCTCTTGAGCTGTGCCAGGCACCGGGGCAGGGTAAAGGGGAGCACAGCAGGTGCTCAGGACATTGGTTTCTGGTGTCACCTGAAAGGTAAAGCCAGATCCACCCTATCCAAATTCCATGAGATACTTTTAATCCATGCAGGAAAACACAGGATAATTAAATAATTATAATCAAACTGTGTACTCTGTACACATGCTGAAATACGAAGGGGGAAAAGAAAGCAAGCTTACTCCTGCTTTTTCACTGTTTCTGCCCTGGCAGGAAGACTGGCTCTCTCAAAGCAGCACAGCACACAGGGCTCTTCACAGATCCAGGGTTACATCACTTGGATCTCACCCACCTAAGAAGAACAATTCACATTAAATTATTTCCCGAACTGTGCATCTCTATTCCCTGAATTAACATGGGCTAAAAATTAGAGTAATCTCAGTAAGCAGCTCCTGCAAAACACCTCTTGCCATTGACAGACCACTCCTGAGGCATCCATGCATGGAGAAACCCTTTTCCATGATAAATACAGTGCCCTGCTGAAGGATCAACAGAACCAATTTAGTTTATAAAAGCCCTCTAAGATCGAGTCCAACCCTTGACTGACCACCACCTTGTCATGCAGACCATGGCACTGAGTGCCACATCCTGTCATTTCAGCACTGAGGACATGGGCTCACAGTAGATAAACGGCCTTAGGAAATGCTGAAGGTACAAAAGGAGCTGGTTTGGCAACCAGAGGAGTTCAGTGAATACACAGATGGGAAGTGTCCCCTGAAAGGCTGGACACAGACAGTGCTTTCCCTCTGCAGCCCACCCTGTGTGAGCTGGGTACACACAGGGAGCACAGCAAACCCCTAAGGGTGGCTACACTGCCCAGCTACATCCCTGGAATTCAACCACAGCTTTCCCAAAGAAGGGAAACCAGCCCCAGGAAGCTTGGTTGTTCAAGTGCCCCAGCCCTGTGGCACAACTGTGGGCACAAGTGCAAAGCTACCAATTAGTTAAAAATCACTTAAAACCAAAACAAACTAAAACAATTAATGAGGAGACACTACTGCCTGTGGATAAGGGCTGGTGGGGAGCTGTGTTCACACTGACACAGGAACCTCCTGGGCTCCTGCCAGGAGCCCTGCAGCTCTCCCAGCCCCTGGTGTGGTGTTGGGTGGATGCTGAAAACCAGGGACACCCCAGGGCACAGCCCAGCCTGGCCATGCAGCTCCCAGCAGCAGCAGCAGCATGAGGGATTTTATCCAAGCTGCCACTGCCACTTCCAGATCAGTGCAGACACCCAGCTCCACCACACCAACACGAACAGCAGTCAAAGGAGAATGGGAACATTTGAAAACATGAGTCTCCTGCAAAGCCTGAGGAGAAGCTGTGCACGCCCACATGCACAGCCTGGGATGTCTGGAGTGCCCATTCTGCCATGCTCTGCCTCTGGGCAGAACATTCACAGGGCCAGAAGGGCTTTGCTGTAATAAGATTCACAAAATCTTTTTTATACCAGTCATTCTCCCTGCTCAGCATTCACAGCCAGAGCTCCCAGACACAAATTTGCACTCTCACCCATCTAAAATGAGTTTTCCTCTTGCTGCTCCCAAATCCACCATGGCTATGACCTGGTATTAAGAAATTTGGGCCAGGAGGAAAACAAATTAATTTTTTAATTTAAAAAACTGACATTAAAAGAGTTTCAGGTTCACTGAAAACCAAGCAACAATAGGTCAAAGTGGTGAGTGAGCTCTGAGGACACAATGTCACTCTGGTCCTGTTCCAATCCCAGCACAGCTGGTGTCACATTTTAGTCAAGTCCTGTCACTACAATTCATCACTGGTGAAAGGTACCTGGGTCTCCTCCTCTGGAAGCCAATTTCCTACCCTCCAGAGAAATAAAGTTTCACTTGGCACTTAATGTTACCAAAAAGTAACAAAATTCACAATTTTTAGATTTCAAGCCACGCTGGAGGCAGGAGCGAGCCCTCCCAATTCCTTAAATCAGTGGAAGAAGCACAAGGCTGGAGCTGTGCTCCCTGTGATTTGTTCTGAGGCTGC
>JAHLSL010000036.1:5572626-5637122 GCA_025920805.1 Petroica traversi | reverse complement strand
ACACAAGTAGGAGGAGCCCCCGCCGGCCCGCCAGCAGGTACGGCCTGAGAGCCGCCCGGTGCCGCGCTGCGGGGCGGAGGAACGCGAAACGCTGCTCTGCGTTCCGCTTTAGTGGCAGGAGCAGCGGACATCGTGTCTGAAAACCCTGCCCAGCAGGAGTTGTTTATATTAACCTTTTTCAGTGCGGAGCACGCACACGTGAGGGGTTGATATAAATACACGCATACTTTAGTTGAGGTTCTTTACTATCTAGCCCAAGTTCTCCTCCCCTCCTGGCTGCTGCATTATCCCAGAACCACAGGACCCTGGAATGGTTTGGGTTGGAAAGGGCCTTAAAGACCACCTTGTTCCACCTTCCTGCAATGGGCAGGGTCGCCTTCCACTAGACCAGGACACTCAAAGCTCCGTCCAACCCGGCCTTGGATGCTTCCAGGGATGGGGCAGCCACAGCTTCCCTGGCCAACCTGTGCCAACGTTTTAGCACATTATATACTCACAGAAATGCATGCAAATGGGTCCATTCCCTCCAGGGCCACTGCCTGCATCAGTCTTGCTGTGTTTTTTGAGTAGCATCATCTTTTAATAAGATACATACACTCCTAAGGTTAAGAAGGAACCTCCCAAATTGAATGTGGTAGTAAATATATGAAATATTGTGTTGCTTCACCCAAGCTTACAGTTCAGCTCTGGAATAATGTTGCAGCAGCTCCATATACATTTTTTTCTTCTTTTTTGGCATCTGCTTTCAGGAAGAGGAAGAAAGGCGGTCTCTTGCTAGAGCCAGACGAGAAAGAGGAAGAAAAGGCCCAGCAGAATGGAGAGGAGCAGAAAGAGGAGGAAGTGGATAATGTAGAGCAAGTAGAAAGAAGCAGAGAAGAAGAAGAGAAAAAGAAAGAGGATGCTCTTTGGGCCAGTTTCCTCAGTGATGTGGGACAGAAACCAAAAGCAGTGGCTGCCACCCAAGCAACACAAATCAAGAAGGTAAGGATGGCCTGGGCCTGCATCCAGGGAGTGTGGGAAGGCCTGAAGGTTTAGAGCACACAGCCTTGGTTCTGACTGGTATCAGGTGTTGGACAGTGCTGGGGAGAGGCTGGGGCTGCCCCTGCCCCCTCTGCTTTGTGTGACTGTTATCCCCTGGTGGGCCAGACTGCAAGATGCTGGTTTCCTTCCAAGTGCAGACATCTGTGATCTGGTGGTGCTGCTTTTGGAGCTGTTTGTCAGCATCTTGGAATGACGAGCTTTGGTCTGAGTTGTGCTTGTGGGCACAGCTTTCTCTGAGGCTTAAAAGGGAAAAAATGGGAGGCTCTGTGTGTGTGTGTGAATGGGAGAGGTCTGTGCTGGCATCTCCATGCCTCCATCCTCATGGAGGGGGTCTGGAAGGTGCTGCGCATTGCAAGATTGAATCTGGCTTTCTTGTGCCATCTCTAAGCCCAAGTAAGGTGCTCTCAGTGTGCAGGGGTTTTTCTGGAGAGAGGATTCTGTGTGTGGTAATTATTTAAAAGGATTTGGTTCTCAGTAAAACCAAGTGTATGTGTTTCCTTGGCAAAGCTTTTCATGCGTAAGGTGGTAGAAGGGAAGAACGTACCTCTAGGAGCCTCTAGAGCCTCTGCTCCTAGAATTATCAGTTTGGGGTTTTTTAAATGGTCAGTCAAAAAAAAAGTTCAGTAACAGAAGTCTGAAGTCTGCCTGGTGAGTACAGTTCTGACTGTGTGGAGCTTCTTTGAATGACTGTTGGAAGGTTGCAGAGCAAGTAGAGTTGTGTAATATTTGATCCCAACTTTTGGAAGAAGAGTCCTTTCATCTTAGCCCTCCTGCTTCTCCTTATTACTGACTGAGCAGCTGGGTGGTTACTTGTAGAGTCAGAGGGAGAAGAGAGTGAGTATTTTCTTGTGAGCAATTCTGCTTTTGTGAGCAGGTGGCTAAAATGTGAGATGTCTTTGAAATTTCCTCCGTAGCCTGGAAAAATCCATGGAGACATGCAGTTCCTATGTTCTCTTTGAGAACTTCTTAACTTGGGCTTGCACTGCCTGCTTGAAGATCTCTGTGGTGTATGGTTGATTTAGAGCAGCAATTTGGGTTTTGTTTTGGTGACTGATCGTGTCTGAGGTTTTTTATGTATCCTTTTAGTAGCTGTAGCTCTGACTGACTAAATTAAGAGGAACTGTTGACAAATTTCTTAATAAAGATTTTTCATTCTCAAATAAAAGAGGTGTTATTGACAAGTAGGGAGATCAGCATTGCTTTTTCTGCTAATGAGTTGTATTCTTCTCTGTTCTTGAGTAAAAATAAACATACTTCTGTGGAATTCACCTTGGCAGCTTTCCTGCTTGGTGGTGCTTAGTTTGGGAGAACCAGGTCACCGGGCTTTTGCTTGCTTTCTGAGCCAATGTAATGTGTTCTTACTCCTTCGTACATTTATTACAATTTCACTTGTTTTGAGTTTGTTTTGATCCTAGAGCTTCAATGATAGCCTGGGACCAAAATGGGGAATTTCTTTCTGGTGGAATGAAATTTATTTATGTCCTTTATCTTGTGTGTGGGTGACTTGCTTTGACCACCAGTCTAAATTACAGTACTACCCAAGATCTGTGTTGGGCCCTCGGCCCTTTGGAATGTTAATTTGGCTTGGCTCCACAAATGCATCATTTTGCTTTCTCCTTCATGTATTTTATAGGCTGAAGAAGAGAAGAGTGGGAATAAGCCTCAGGAGAAGCCAAAAGATTCAGGAAAAGTGACAATCACCAAAACGTTTGATTTTGCTGGTGAGGAAATCAAGTAAGTTGGCAGATGGGTATGTCCATTGTGGGCCCAGTGCAGACTGGGTGCTGGGGGCAGGCTCTGAAGCACCATGGGTCTTCTCCTTCCTTTACACTGTTTTTTTTTCTTTTATTGTGAGCACATACAGCCCTCAGGGAAAATGAGGACAAGATTTTCCTGCATGAGAGCTGCAGAGTATCCTTATATGCAGACCACAGTCTTCGCTCAACTTCAAAACATTCATAAATGTAGTTCAAATACACTTAGGCTTCCCCATCTGGCCAGTGTTTCTAATGGCTGGCAGAGCTCCCTGGTGGCATTGTCACTGGGAAGGCTGAGACAAGGAAGGAAGCACATCTGGTCCCACAGGGACGAGGGTAACACATTTTATTCTTCAGGCTAGTCCAGATTCTGTGCTGGGGGCAGGATACTGGCTGGCACCTCCCCTGGTGATGTTCACAATCCACGAAAAAGATTTGCAGGCAGTGAGAGAAACAGCTGAGTGCTTTTTACTCTGAAGCAGCTGCAGCAAACAGGGTGGGCTGAGTAAAATTATGCTTTAGGCTGAGTTTGGCTTACATGAAGCCTCTCAGGCTGTGCTGCAAGAAGGGCTGGGTGTTTTATAAATGCATAAGACCAGAACTGAGAGGCCTGGATGGACCCACCTGAAATCTGACTGTGCTGTGAGCTGCTGGTTCTTATCATGGGGGATTTTATTTATATGTAGCAGTAAACCTGGTTTTGTCAGACTAACTTGGCGTGTTTCCTGTGACAGCAGAGGGCAGTAGTTCCCAGCAGTTACACTCACCCTGCCTAAATCTGGAGGAGGAGGCAGAGATGGGGCTTCTGCTGCTCTTGCTGTTCATTTTAGCAATGCTGCGAGCTGTTTGAAAAATCTGAGGAGAGCTGAGAGCCATAGTAGGGACCTTGCCACTTCCCTGGGCAAGCCAGACCATAGGAAAACCCCTTGTTTACTAATGACCTTCATTCATTGACCTTTGAAACGTGGGCTGCCCTATGTGTCCAGAAGTTGTTCAAGGCTCCTAAGATACTGGTTTTATGCTTTTGCCACTGTAGTTTCTTAAGAACTATAACTAAGAAAAAGACATATTTTCCTGCACATGTTACTTTCCTAATGTTATTTGTACTGCTCAGTGCTTACTGTTTTCCTTGGGAAACTGGGGAATCATTAGAAATTATACCAATTTTTGATGAAATAGGCAATAGCTGGAGCCTGGGTGACAATGAGACTGTAATTTTGCAAACACCAAAGTTAATGCATATTTTGTTTATAGCAGTTATTGTATCAGTTCGTTACAGAACCAGCAACAGAAGGTTTGCAGTGATGTGTGGGGCAGTTTTCTGCTGGTACCAGAGTTACAGCAAAGTTATGTTCTTGAGCACTTTGATAAAAGAAAAATCCTTCGATGTTTTTTGCCCCCTTGATTTCTGTGATATGCAAACTGATTCTTTCATGTTGTTTGCTACATCTTGCTTCTTTAAATGGGTTACACTGTTAGCTGTGGGTAGGGCACAAGGTGTACTTGTTACTCACAGCTGCTGGGACTTTCCCCTGATGGCAGTAGGTGAGGCCCAGAGGGCTGCTCTTTCTTCAGAATATCAGAGTTTGTCTTTGCACCACCCCAACGTCTGCAAATGCTCTGAATACCAAACACAGACTTCCTTGCCTGGGGAAGCAGCTGGCAAATCGTTGCTTATAAAAGGCCACCACATGGTGGTTGTGTGTGTGTGCATTTCTGGACTGAAGGAACTGAAATGAGAGCTGCCTCTGTTACTTGCCTTTCTAAATGGTTTGAGGCTAGTGTTGAGTGTTGCTCTTTTGAAAGCTTGAGAAGAATTTAGATCATTATTTAAGTAGTGAGAGATTCAGGGCACAAATTTTCCCAGTCTGCTCACTGAAGCTCTTAACAGAAGATCATTTAGCCCTGATCTCCTGTTGCAGAACAATTTATTTTCTCCTGTAAGAAGATGGTATGATTTTTCTTGCCTGGTTGGAGTAGCAGAAGTGACTGGAAAGTGATCTCCAGCTATAGTGCTATGCTGGAATAATAAAGGGTCTTTGTGTTGTCAACTCCCCCAAAGGTTTTTGCTGCCCTTAATGTCTTTTTTGATGAGTCCACTTGTATCAATTGCTAATGCAGAACTTCCACTTTTGAGAGTTAAAAATTAACAATTATCAAATTAAGCTTTTAATTTAATGCCTTTTAATTTTAGAAAAATACATTGTATAATTTTGCCTTGTAGAACTAAAGCTATTGAGTCCTGGATCTAGAAACAATCTTAAAGTGATTGCAGTGCTTTCCAGTTGGAACTTTTTTTGTCTGCTTTTCCTTCCTCCTTCATGTTAAATAGATTTGGAGCAGCAGGTGACTGTCACCCAAATGGCTGTAATTGTGGGCAGCAAGAGCAATTTGCAAAGGCAGTTCAGCATCTAAATGGAAGTTCAAGCCATTTCTCCCTGGCAGAAGAGATCGAAGCTCCTCTGAAGCCTCTGGTTTATGAACTTTCCTCACAATGCAGGACGTGTGTTTGCATTACTAGGGAATTGCATCCCCTAGTGCCAGGGTTTAACTGTTGCGATTTGTAATTGCTTGTTTTCTCTTTGGCACTCCAGAAGGATTTGGTCCTTGGCTTTCTTTAAATCTCTGTTGTGCTCAGTGCGTCAAAAGGTGCTTCTGTGCTCTTTCCATGAAAGTGAACTTTGTGTCCAGCTGGGGCTGCAGCAGAGTGGAGCTCACACACATGGAGCTGGTCTGGCCCCATGGTGTCAGTGTGACAGCATGACATGAGGGACAGCTGAGGTAGCTGTCTGAGCAATAGCAGTAGCTTCTGCTTCTTCCTGAAAAGCAAGAAGAGTGGAAGGAAAATCCTAATATTGATAATGTATTTCAAGGGGAATGGGTAAAAAGAGCAGGGAATTGACTCCCACAAGTCTCAAGATTTAGAGCTGGCACAGAGAGCAATTTTAAAAACGTGTAATTGTCCATCTGTGGTCTCAGCATGGCCCAGTCAGACCTGTCAGGCTAACAAGCAGTGAGAAAACATGTAACACCATTAACTCTCTCCTTACCTGTGATGCTTTTCAGGGATCTCAGTGGATGAATCAATGCAAGGGGTTGGCAGCATGCTCACACTTCTTGCTGGGTGTGAATCTTGGCCATTTGTTTTGCTCATGGGGTTTTGAGCGAGACTGAATGAAGCACTGTAGCTTTTAAAATCAGGAGAAAGATCAGGAGTTTGAGTGGGCATCTCTTGACGTTGTAGGTTGATCAAGGTTGATGTGCTTTTTTCAAAAAGCTTTTGCTGTATTTCTTGTACCTGTGAGTGAGAAGGCAGGTGAGCATTACCAGAATGAGTATCTTGAAGCCAATATTTGGAAATCCCTGCCTTTTTTCCAGCTGGATAGCAAGTGCCACACAGCAGATGAGGTGGATGGGTGTTGTCAGGCTGGATATGGAGGACAATGAGCTGAACTAATAGGAGCAGAGGAAGAAACCACTCATATTTTGATGTGCTTTTTGCAATGGCTTTGACTGCAGTAGTAAGGAATCGCTAGAAAAAGTAAGACAAATGAATTTCAGTGGCCCTTTGAAAAGCCACTCATTGAGGACTTCTGTTTTGTGTTGCCTTTCTACCACCAAGCACCAAAATGCTGATCTTGGCATAATGGAGTGTAGGCAGCAGCCTGTTTCTGCCCTTATGCTATTGTTTTTCTTAGAGGTCAAAGCATGCCTCAGCTATCCACAGTTTATATTGAATTTTTCCAATTTTAAAAACAGCTATTGATTTTTAATTTTTTTTTTTGGAAGCCAATAAGTGAAAATACGTTACCTTTCAAGATTGACAGGGTCTCAGGGGCACGTTTTGATAACCTTTCCATTCCTGATGCTTCAGAATTCCCCTGGGGATTACTAACATTGTACAATGCTGATTGGCACAGTGGTGGCCCAGAGATGAGGTCAGTAAGTGTGAGCAGGAGCCGTGCTGTGTGCTGGTTCACTTGTGAGCTATTTGCCTTTCTCAGAGGCAGCTGCAGAAATTGTAACTTCATAAACATCATACTTCACCAGGACTCTAAGTCAGAGCATGTGCTTCTAAAATAAATCATTTTCTGCCTTGCTTAATGTGCTTGGAGAAGGGGAATGGGCCAATGAACCACATGTAGTCAGGGTTTTTTCATAGTAGATAGTGCAGATGAGGCTTGTGCTCAGAGGGGCTGTGACTTGCAATGTGTTGCACAGCAGCCCTACACTGGCCGGCATGCTGACCCCTGTTGCCTTCCTTTATCTCACCATGCTTTTGAAAATCCCGAAGTGACTGAGGAGATGCCCACCTGAAAGTCATCGTGTGGCTCGCTGCTTTCAAGGAAATAATTTATATGTGCTGGTTTCATTTGTGTGGTTTTTGCTGGTAATCAGTGTGATGAAAAAGAAGGCTCAGCTGGGATCTCCAGAGGTAGCAGGAGTCTCAAAGCATCCCCAAAATGATGTATTGGCCTCCAGATTAACTTGGGCATTTCTAGATCTTTCAAACCTGGGGTGTCTGGGTGCTGCATTTGCTTTGGGATCTGGATGTGTTCTCTCATCTTCAGCTTCTTCCATGTGTGTTCTGCCTCTGTTCTGTGTAACTTAGTGTGGAAATACTTCAGTAAAAATCACACCCTTCCCCAGTAGAAGACATTGTTTCTTTATCTGGTTCTCAGGTAGTTTCCCGAGTTTTAAAAATCTGAAAAAAGAACATGTTTAGTGTCGTATTCAGGTCTCACAGGAGCTCTTCTCCTATTAGTAAGGGAATCTTTGGTCTCTCTGTTCATGCCTTCATCTCAGGGGCCTCAGGTCCAGCCCCAGCATTTTGCTGCTTGGCCTGTTTCCTTTGCTTCCAAGCTGCTGCTCATTCCTGACAGCTCCAGGCTCAGAGAAGGGCTTTTGATGTCTGGTGAGATGCTGGCAGAGCCTGCTTTGCAGGCATTGGGCCTGGGGTTTCCCCTGCTGGAAAGTACAGCTTGCAAGTTGCATTATTTTTTTTTTCTGTAACTAAGAGATGGTGAAGCAAGAGGGTTTCTGTTAGCCTGGAGGGGAGGCAGAGCTGGTTGCTGCCCTGCTATCTCATTAACACTTTACAAACTGAGCCAAGCTTAGTCTGGCCTTTCCCCCATGGGGATGCTTCTGCTTTGTAATGTGGGCTGGCTCCTGTTCTGATCTGTGTAACCTTTGTGTCTAGTTCTAGCTCTAAGTGAGTTTGGAAGCCCTGGCTCTCACTACCTGTGGTGCTCCTTCCTTCAGCAGAAAAGGCATCTGTGACACGAGCGCTGCGCTGCTTTGTGGGATTTGGGGGTTCCAGGGATCTCTCTGGCTTTCAGTCATTTGCAGGTCGGGGTTAACAGGGTCAGGGGACTGTCACACTCAGACACGGAGCAACTCATCTCTTCACCTGGATTGCTCACCTCAGAGGTGTGTTCCATAAATGTGGATTTAATCCTTTAGGGAGGTACAAATTAGAACACAGGGACACCTCAAAGATCAGAGTGCTAATGCATAGTGGGATTTTGAGGCAGTGCAATGCAGCTGGCCAAGGAGATAGTTATCCAGAGAAGCAAGAAGAGACCTGGTACTTGGAGGTGCTTAAAACTGGGTTGAATAAAGCTCCAGTCACCAAGATGAAGGATTGTGCCCTGGCTGCAGGTCAGCTTCTCCAGAGAGCTGTGTTTGATGTGCTCTACCTATTGCAAGCTCCAGTGGGAGCTTGATAACTGGAGTGCAACTTCCCTCTGGATTTAGAGAGCCTCTTGCAGAAGCTGCAAGCAGAAGTCCAAGAGGGGCCTGACAGCTTGGTCAGCATCTCAGGGGCAGCACTGCCCATATGTTTTCTTTGTATCTGTCACGGAGTCTTTGCCATACCGGAGATGATGGA
Source organism: Petroica traversi (assembly GCA_025920805.1). Taxonomy (NCBI): domain Eukaryota; kingdom Metazoa; phylum Chordata; class Aves; order Passeriformes; family Petroicidae; genus Petroica; species Petroica traversi. The sequence continues at coordinate 5,628,434 of JAHLSL010000036.1, read as the reverse complement.
AAATCGTTTGTTTCCTTCAAGGCTTACAGGGTTATGCATTATCAATGTTAAAATGCTATTCACCTTTACTTGTTTTCAGATGAGTTGGTTTGAGATGCAGCTTGGGCTGGCTGCTTGGATAGCAGCACACACCTGCTGTGAGGAGCAGACCAGGCAGGCAGCTTGGCCCTTGCCTGACTCCAGGACAGCACTCATCACATTTGATTCCTTTTAAAAACCAGCCAGCAGCTTCTGTCTAGAAACCAGCCAGCTTCTTCTGCCTATCTAGTCAGCCTACAAAATTATCAGTTATTCCAGCTTGGTCTTGTCTGTGTTGCTTCAGGGAATAGGCTCAGTTTCCCAGGGAACAATTTCTCCCACCTGGTTTGAAGAGGAATGCTGTTTTTTTCCGAAAGAGGGAAAACGAATGTTTTACTTCAAAATTTAAAAAGTAATGGGGACATACTAATTTTAGCTCTGTCTGGTCTACACCAGCTAATTCAACATAAAATACATACATAGACAGTGTGGAGGCAGATGTGGCCTGAAGGTTCACTTGTGTGAGGACTTAATTTCCCGCTGGAAAGTGCTAAACCTGTGCAATTCAGCATTTTCAGGACCTTGCAGGCTGAAGGATCTGTCTCTTGTGCAGTGCATCTGTCTGCAGCTTGAGCACAAAAGTCCACCAAAAAAAAATTCAGAAAAATTATTCCTTGTCTCAAAAGGGATTATTTTTTTAACAAACCCCTGTAGATGAGTATTATTTTCTCCTCAAGTGATCATTCCAGAAGGCTGGAGTGCTATTTTATTAAGGCTAAATACAGGGAATATTGAAAAAGGGTAATTAGCCTCATTTTTGTCCCCCTTGGTCTCTGATTCCCCAGAGCTAACAACATTAAGATAGTGTGGAAAGTTTTATAACTGTGTCAGGTCTAAACTGGGGCAGGTTTCCCAAGTGAGGAGTGTGTCCTGAGTACAAGTGGTAAAGAGCTGGCATTTTCCACAGCTTGCACTCTTGTTCTGCCTTTCTCAGCAGTAAGGTCAGCAGAGAGGGTAACTTTGTGCTGCTGTGAGTAAATATTTTAACTGTCTTCTCTGGTCTAAGTCCCCTTATACCCAAATACCAACATGTGTTTTCTCAGCCTGATGTGCACCAGGTGTTTTGGTTTGGAGAATGTAGCTGTGTTGAGCCACCTGGGGGTAAATTGGAGGGATTTTGGCACATGGGATGCATAATGTTGCTATTACACAGCAGACTGCAGATATCAGCCTGCAAGCTTTCTTGATATGCCTGTTTTTCTTTCCCAGCTTGCCCTTATCCTGCCTCTGTTTCCCCTCTGAGAAGGATGAAGCTGTGCTAATGCACTTCTGCAAGGGCGTGCAGGGCATCTTGCTGCTCACTGCTGAGCTGGGCACTTTGCTGACAGGCTGCAGCCTTGGCATCCCTTATGCAAGTTGTGTTTCTGGCCAGCAGGACTGGATTCAGCTGTGCTGGAGTGGAGGCATCTGAGCACCACCCTGGGCAAGTCCTGGGCTGTGGGTGTTGTGCTGTGCCATGGTGTGATGGATTGGGACCCTCCTTTTCACTCTGGTAGATCTACACCTGGTGTAAGACCAGGGTGCAGCAGACAAGCTGGTGTATTAGACTCACTCTGCCACTCAACTAAAGCATGACAATTTGGGTTTAATCCCCTTTTACAGATTAGCTGGAGCTGTCAGCATAATGCTCATTCCAGCGTGTATTCCTCCTTCTTTGTAGCAGGTTATGTGGCTAAGGGCACTGCTGGGAGCAGATCAAGCACTTGTTCTTAAATTAATATGCTACATTTCAGTACTGTAAGCACTCTGTAGAGCCTCTTCTGAGACAGCCTTGACAGCAGGTGTTGTCTTTATGTGATTTGTGCCCAGCCTGCATAATTGGGGTCTTTTGCATGCAGTTGGTAACTGTAAAAGGAAGGGTGGTAAGTTCTTCAGTGGAAGCTGGAACTAACATACCTACCACTGGCACCAAACCAGCAGGCTGGGTGGGTATGGCTGTGCCTAAATGCTTGGCTACCACTTTGAGCTTGGTTCAGAGATGAAGAGTCTTAAGAAGGACATCTCTAAGTATTTAAAGTACTTAGTGATCCAGTTTCTAGAGTGTTTTCCTTAAAATAACTTCTAAATATGGAAGACATTTCTATTTTACAGTTGCACAACACCTTGTACAGTAGCATCATCTGTGCTACCAGGCTCCGGCATGGTCCAAAAAATTAATAACTGCTCTGTGTTTTGGAAATCTTATTATGCAATTTAATAGCACAGCAGTGTAATGAAGTCTCTGCGGTAAAAGGATGAGAGTGAGTGGTTTTGTGTGTGAATTACAGGGGCTGCAAGTGGATGAGACACTAGCTACTTGTTTTATTGCTGACAATATACTTATTTTCATGTTTGTTCCTGGATTACAATGTGTGAATAGCATCCCAGTAAACAGTCAGGCAAATTGTTATTTATCAAGTATTTAAAAGTGAAAGGTTGTGTAATTTTCCTTAATAATGACTGTGATTTCTTCCAGCTGGATTTATGACTCCCATTCCTCCCCATGAAGAACAAGAATTGTTTTAGTTTCCTCATGGAGAGAGGTATTGTCTCCCATAATAATGCAGGCTAGAGGATTTCTTTTTCCTTCCTGGTCTGAGATCTGGGAAAGGTTGAAGTGTGCATAACCTGAATTAATACCTTGTAAAGCTCTTTAATACTCTTCCGTCATTCCTGTTGGAGTGTGCAGGAGTTGCTGCTGGCATCAGTCCAACAGCAGCCTTCCTCAGAGCAGCTTTTGTTTCAGTTTATAAGGCAGTAAGTGGGTCTTATGATGGAATTGCCTTGAAAGGTCACTTTTAATTACATTTCTGTCACATTCCTTTGTCCCCAGCTGGGCAGTCCTGGTGGAACAGGTCACATGCAGCTTTGCAGCTGAATTTCTGTAGCAGACAACTCCAAAACTATATGTTAGAGCAGCCGCTGGCAGGTCAAAGGGAGGAAAGAAAGTGGAACTAAGTGCTGTAATTTGTGCCCAGCCATTGTTACTGGTGCCCTGAGGTGGAGGAGGGTGCGAGAATCGAAGCATAAGTAAACCCTTGGTAGCAACCTCTCTTGTACCCCTGGACAAAAGTGTCTGTCATTGAAGGCCTGTGCCAGACTTTCCCTGTGCATCATGTGCTTTCTGCTTCCTCACCCTTTCTGGGATTGAGCATCTTCCTGTTCCAAGAGCTGTGGCTTGTAGTGCTGGTCCAACCAGGAGCAATTTAACTCTGTTGGAGTGCAAATCCCTAGAGCTGTTTTGCATTTTTGCCTTGTGCCTTTGCTTCCTCAGCTGGTAGGGGAGACAGTCAGTTCTGCCTCTGGTTTGGGGAAGGCTGAAGATGCACAGGAGTTTAACGCCAAGGGCCCAGAAATAAGATCTCTGCTCTGCCTCTGGCTTTGAAGACTTGTTCTCTGTTGTGCGTGTCCAGATCCTGTAAGCTGCTTAATTGCCAGATCCCTATAGGTTTGTGGGAGCTGAGCTGTCATTGCTTAGCAGAGCCAGTGGGAAGGCATGCCTTCAGTGACCTCTGCCTTCTTTCCCAACCCCTGCCTCTTGGTCATACACTCTTCAAGGCCAGAAATGTGCAGGGTTCAACAGCTGGGATCCAACCCAGGAGTAGGTCCCATGGCTTTATTGAGACCAGTGTAGAGTTTGGGTTTTTTCCCAGTGCATGTGGTTACTATGCTGCACCTCTTGAATTCCAGCACGCCTGGTGTTTCCCTCTGTGGTTCATGTGCTCCCTGCTTGCTGGGGTTGCACCCTGATGGCACAGCAGTGCAGGGGGTGACAAGAGGAGAGGGACCCTGCCAGGAGCCAGCACTGCAGAGTGCACAAGAGAGGGTGCTGCTTCTCAGCTTGGCAGGGGTCAGAGTTGGCTCTTTAGATGCTGCTCGAAAATAAATAGGCTGTGTGATTGCATTGATCAGAATCCAGCCTCGTGGTTGGGGGGAATTCTGTGTTATTGCTGCATGAAGACACCAAGTTTATCCTGTCAAATGAAATCCTTGGACATAGGGTAACCTTTTATGGACGACTGCTGCATGACATGACCACCGTTGCCAAGGGCTATTACTGGATGGTGTATTTGGGATGTTCTAAATTTTTATGATGCTGTAGCAAGGCTTGTTTATCTTCCTGAACTGCTTTTCCCCTTTTCCTACCCCTTCCCTTACCAATCTGATCAACAAACACTTCTAAATATTCATAGTGTGGGATTTGTCTGTATCCGCATGACTGCCGTGGTTTGAAAGGCATGTGACAACGCAGGGGGGAAATGGGGTTAATCTCCTCCTGCACTGGCAGAACAAGGCTGAGCAGTTGTACAGCACAGGCATTTATTCTTGTGCCTTTTCCACTGCATTTGCAGTCTGTAGAGAAGAAGGAAGGAAGTTTCAGACGCTGATTCACTGTCAGGATAGAGATATGGATGCCCTAGTTGTGTGCAAGTGAAATTTCAGGACGTCAGTGCCTCCAGTGTCACTTTCCTTGATGCCAGCACAGCAGAAACCCGTCTGGGGCTGCAGCTCCTGGGGTTCTCCATGACTGCAGCCAGTTCTTAATCGAAGTTGTGGAGTCAGGTTGGTGGGTAGGAAGCAAGCAGTGATTAGCCTGACTTGTAGCCAGGGAGATCCCAGGACCAGCCAGGCTTTCAGCCTCTCATCAGCATATGGGGTAGACAAGGGATGAGCCTGCACACCCTTCCCAGAGCAGATGCAGCCAGAGGCCCAGGCTGCAGGAGGGTGAGATGGAGGATTGTTTCTTCTGTGCTGACTGAGCTGTGGGTCAGGCTGCCTCTGTGCCCATAGTGCTGCAGGGCCCTGGAGAGGCTCAGAGACTTGTGCTCCATGGGAGCAAAATTGTTAGCTTGGCAAATCAGGGCAACCTCATTAAGAGCTACTGAGAACTGAGAGCGTGAAAAGCATGTTGCTGGAGGCAGGTCATGGTAAATGAAGGGGCTAAAGTAGCTGGGATTTTCTAACAATTAATTATTGAGTGGTTTTCTAGAGATCCTTTCTCATGTTTACAGTTCATTCCCTGCTGTAGATGCCATATTGATTTATAATTTTTTGAAGTTCAATATTTTGTACCCTCGGGGCCTCAAACAAAGATTAACTAGAAAATTAGAGTAAATTTCTGCATTTTGCCTTGTCAAGAGCTTTCTCTCCCGTTGCCCATTCCCAGAGCCAGTTTCCATGCTCTGGTTTGGGTTGCAGATGTTGCCAAGCCTGTGTGCCGTGGGCTGCAAGACGTGGGTGGCAGAAGAGCTGCCTCACTGACCAGCAAATGAGAAAATCAAGAGCCCAATTAAGAGCCTGGAATTGCCCCCAGTGACCTGAGGAGAGCATTTAGTAGCTGCTAGTGAGACAGGCCTGTTTGAATGAATAAGCATTCCAGTTTGTTGGAAGGAAAGAAAATCCCCTCCTCCCCCAGCTCTAATTAGCTACTTTTTTTCCCTTTTTCTGCCATGAATGTAGAGGGTTTTTCACTGGAATGAAATTTTAACAAAATGCGCGTTCTTCAGCTTGCAGCTGTTGAAGGTCATCTCTGTGCAAGGGATATGGAGACTCTTGTACCTGTTTTCTGTGTTTCCTTGATGGATCTTTGACTTTACTGTTGAGTACAGCTCTTCCTCAGCCTCTGATTTTTCTCTTTTCCTCCAACAGAGTAACTAAAGAAGTGGACTCAAACTCAAAAGAAGCTAAATCTTTTCTTAAGCAGCAGGAGAAACTGCAGTCAGCAGCTCCAACTTCCTTGCCGACAGTCTCAGGGTGAGTATGAGATTTCTCTGCCCAGGTATGGGCCCTTAGTGAGAAAGGTGGCACTTAAGCCAACAGTGCAGGCTCTGCAGTATTTAATGGGTGTTTGTTTTCTGCAGGATTTCAGTGGGAGCAAGACTAGGCCTGGAAGGTGTGATGATTTGGGCTGGAGGGAAGCGGGGGAAGCAACCCGTGAGTTCCAGTGACTCATTTCATAGGTTCAGGCTCGATTTTTTAATCCTCATAAATCATTCATCCTAGTAAGGAAATAGTGGTTTGAATGTCTCAAGTAGCCTGATAAAACTGCAGGTAGCCAAGGAACATGCCTGAGATTGCCTGCAGTTCCTTTGACAGGTTTTCCTCAAAGCTGTAAAAAGCCATATCAGGCTGGGCTGTGGCTTCTTAGAGACTTTGGGTGAGCATTTAAATGGGAGATGTTTTTGCTTCTTTGATGTTCTCTAATATCATGTTGATGAGGATTTGTCACTTTCTGTTCAAGCTTTAACACCTAATTCTGAGATTATCATAATGCTTGTCAAAGATACAAGGAGGTCGGGTCCCCTGTGCATCTGACATGCCAGTCTGCTTCTTGATGAGCCTGGGAGATCACCAGCTTCTTAGGAATAGAGGAGATGATTCTATGTTCCAGTGATGATTTTTTATTTAAGTCAGTTGTTTGCATTTATATTTGAAAGACATAAGCTGTGTATGATTTGATCACACAGAAACAATACCCATCAAATAAATACATTGTCCTTCCCATCTGCTTAGAGCAGTTCTCCAGTGTGAGTTAAGGCTGCCTTTCCCTGAGATGCTGTTATTCAGTTGCTGCAGCTGGATTGTCACTCATTTTTTCAGCTAAGTGTTGCATGGCTTGTACTTAGCTCAGGGTAGTGAAAGCATAGTGTGTGTGTGTGCATGACCCTTGACAGCTGCTGTTCTCTGAGCTGAATGAAGGCACAGATGAGCACAATCTTCATGCTCTTGTTCACAGTGCACAGGGGTTCGTCCCTGCAGAGCTCATTAATTGTAGCCTAAGTGTTGTGTACAGGGTTTTGTGCTGGAAAACTTGCCTTGGGTTGGGCTGGCATTCTTTGTACAGTTTTGGTAGCCAAAGTGTGCTGGAATGGCAGCTGAAGCTGGGGCAGCTCCTCACTGTGCACACTGCTGGTGGTCCCATGTCTTCAAACCTGCCTTCCAGTTTCCCCAGTAATTGCCCTGCTGCTCTGAGTGCAGGCAGGTTTGGCAGCCCATCCAGGGGCTATTCACCTTCTGGTCTGTAGAGACCCATGTTTCCTCTGGTGTCTTACAGGCCCAGAGGAGGAGCTGAATGGCCAGTGGGCCTGTGCAGCCTGGTCATTACCAAGGGGCATGATTGCTTTTGCTGGAGCTTGGATTGCTCAGGAGTAATATCCAGAGCCCAGTTTGAGTTAGTGCTGCAGATAACTGAAGAATTCCCATCAAATATGGAAAAAAATGAACTAAAAATCCATATAAGAAATAATGAGTTCAAGGACTTCTTTACCTTTCCTTCAGTGTGATTATTTTGGAAGCAGCTTAATTAGGTCATCATTCAGCTTACTGATGTGTGATGACCTACTGACAGTTTGCCCAGAACATGAGGTGGGGAGAAATACTCTGGGCTTGTATGTCATGCCTTTCTTCAGAGCACCAAACCCCAAAGCAGCACAGCCCCAAATACCTTCTCTTTCACAACCTCTGCAGGGCATCCTGGCTTTGTGCAGGGATCCTACGGCAGAGGAACAGCAGTGGGGTTTGGATCAATATGTGGAGCAGCCCAGCTCTCTTGAGGCTTTAGCAGGAGGTTCTCTGGGGCAATCCGGCCAGCATGAGCCCTCTGATCTGAGAGTGCTCCAGGGAGTCTTGGACTGATCCCTGAGACTGCCAGCAAACACTCTTACCTTTGGGCTTAGGAAGATGCTTCCAGCTGGGAAGCCAGCCAGGGTATTTTCAGGTGAGAAAATTACTAGCAGGCTTCTGGTACTCCTTCAAGCCAGAGGCAAGCCCCTTATGTTAAGCAAATTACGAAGGTCAGGTTTTAGACTTGAGCCAAACTATCCAGACCCTGCTGCTCTGGAGCAAAGAGCCACAAGCCTTGATGACATGCCAGAGCAGTGCTTGGGGACCGACAGAGCCTGGCATAGCCTGACAGTTCTTTGCAGGTACCTTTTGTCTACTTAAAATAGAGGTTTTAGGGGAGAGGGTACATTTTTCCCTTATGCGTTATGGGAGAGCCCCAGTCTATTGCTGCAAGGCAGTGAAAAACATGATTTTGGGATCCTAGCTGTGCCTATGGACACCCACTGTGCTTTGAGCCATTGTCAGCCCCCAGGAGCTTTGTCAGCTATTTAAAAAAAAAAAAAGTGCTTTGCCCTGTGTGCAGGGAATTTGAGCAGCTAAGAGTGGCCTCTCCATCTGGCTTTTCTTTCTTCACCTTACAAGCAGCATGCATTATTTCTGAATGCAGCCAGCCTACTCTGCATTTATTGAATTTCTCTTCTCTAAACAATCAGAAGTAATCCAGAAAAGCAATGGTCACAAAACCAAACATCCGGCTCCACGTCTCCATGTTACAAACCCTTGCAAACTAACTGGTCCAGGGGAGGGGATGTTTGGGGCTGAAAGTGCATTTCCTGAATGTGTTTAACATCCATACCGGATGTGCTATAAAAAGCTAGATTTGTGCTTGTGAGGGACATGGGGGTGGTTGGAGGAGAATAACTTAAACACTTGGCTGTAATTAAAGCCAGGAGTACAAAACAACCCACCCAGTTCTCTCAGCAGGCTTTGCTAGAAAGGTCAGAAGCCCTTGGTTCCCAGGGTTGCGATGGTTTCCCAGCCTTCACATTATTCCCACCGTGTCCTCCTGTGACACACAGCTAGGCAATGCTCTGTCAGCAGCAGCTATCAGTTTGTTGGAGAGGTTTGGGGTTTTGATACTCTGTTCCAGTTGTTTTATTGTGCTCTTGGGTTCTGCTAGGCTCTTGCTGATGCCATCAGAGGTATCAGAAGTGGTGAGGGGACCCTCTAATCCCTTCACACTTGCTGCCCCAATACATGAGTGGAAGTCTCCCTGCGTCCAAAAAAAGCCTTAGCCTTCCACCCATCCAGCTAAGCCTTGTCTGTGTGCTTTAGGGCTCATTTTCTATCCTTTACCATTGCTCCAGGCAAGAGTAGTTCCTGGCTGTAAACGAAATGCATGACCTGATGAAGGGATCAGTGGGCATTCCTGGTACTCCCAACAGATATTTTTTGCCCTCTCCCGAGGCCAGTCAGGACCTGTGAGCAGGGTCCATCATCTCTTCACTGGTAATCGCATTTTACAAGCAGCATTTCATATTCAGAGGATGTTAAAGCAAATGAAATCCTCCAAGCAGCTTACTGCATAATGGCTCTGTGCATGTACTTGTGAGACACGACAGGGGGTTGAGCTGCAGGCTGGGAAAGCCCTGCACCGACCCAGCCCTGTGGTGGGGGCAGCTGCAGTTTGCCCATCAGTCCTTGGTGCTTGTCAAAGCACAGTGGCAGTGTACAGGGAACAGTTCTGCTGTAGCAGTCCTGAAAATGGAAAACATGTAGTTGGTGGATCTTATTTGAGATTCTCCTCCAGGCAGCTGTTTCTACCCAGCCTGAACAGGAGCCAGGAAGAAAAAGAGAGGTTTTTCACTGGCTTTGTTCTTGCTTTTGCTTATTACCGAAACCATTTGTAATTAAACGTGGACTTGCTCATTCAGCCCAGCTGTTGCTTTTCTGTTTGATCCTGCCTGAAATTACAGTGGTGGATGTTTGACCTCCTAGGCCTTTTCATGCCTTGCAGGCTGGTATAAACACCGGGTACAATTTGCCTTTGAAGCGAGCAGGCACTGCTCCCACAGGGTTCAGGAGGTGCTGTGCTTTGCTGACCCCCGGGCTGCGTTGGGACTGCAAGGGTTTGGACCTCAGTACAGGACCCAGCAGGAAAAGGCACTGCAGGAAAGCTCTGACCCTGAGACACATACTTGCCCTCAACAAAGAAAGCTAGATAAATTCTAGCCTGTTCATAATGGATGCTTTCCTCCCAGAGCCTACAGCAGAGCAGTTCACATGGACTGACTGTTAAATGGTGTGAAAAGCTTCAGGCCTTTTCTTTTAGAAATCATTTGTTCTTTTGCATGCTAATATTGGAGTAGAGGGATTCCAGCAGAAGACATCTGTCCATGGCTTCTCTCCCACCTTCAGTATGCAGGAGGAGCCAAGGGGACAATCTTTGTGGGAGAACATGGATGGTAGGAGAACATGGTGCCTGTTTGCAGCATCCTGACATGTTACCTTAATTTCTAAGACAACCTTCCTCTCCAGCCTGACCCCTCCTAGGAACTACTTTGCATCCAAAGCTTTTTCTTGCAAAAGATGCTCTTTCTGCATTAGTTGACTGGATCCCTTTGCTATCATGACCAGCCCTAGTTATTTGAGATCATATGTGGACACTGGTGAGGCAGGCACAGGCTCTCAGTTTCTGGAATCTTCAGATGGTCCAGAGCAAGTGCTGCAGTACTTGTGTGCTTCTAGGAAGCAGTTTCATTTCATAGCAATCACATGGGCTTTTATTCCTCAGAAAACAGGAATTTACAGTCTTCAGCTGAGCATCAACTGCAAACAAATATTTAGCTAAAACTCTTGAACATTTTTCTTGTACAAGATGAGAAGGAATGCCAGTAAAGCAAGTAATCAAGACCTTTGGGGGAGGTAGGATTTATTCAGTAGTCACTTAAGCATTTAAATAATTCTGCCGTTAGTGAATTCAAAACTTCCTATCTTTCTCCTGCTCTTCCCTTAATGTGCTCCAGAGAGTGCTGTTCTCTCAGACGGAGAGATCCAGCCCCTTGCACCACAGCCAAACGTCTGGGTGTAGTAGCACATGACATACTTTTCTGTGAACATGATGAACCAGCTAGGGGCAATACTCTGTGCTCTAGAGCTAGTTTTACTTATTTCCTATTCATATGCTTTTGTTGTGAAGGATTAAATGTGGCAATAGCTGTACCAAGTGAATAATTTCTCTTTGGGTCTTAAATCCCTTGTTATTATCTTCATTTTAATTATTCATCGTTAGTGTCTATCTGCTGTTTTACACATACCCAATCCTTGAGTCAGTGGTGGTAACGAGGTTGGGTGAGTTTTTGGAGTACCTTGGTTTTATTTGCTAGTCAAACTGAAATTAATTACTCTCTAGGGATAAGTGTGGCAAGGTGTTTTTCTGTGTCAGGAAGGGGAAGTTCGTCGTTGGGAAAAATTATCTGTTCCAAGTTTAAGTGTTTTCATCAGCCATAGTAAATAAGGTGCTGATTGCTGCTCACTTGTAAATCATGTGAAACACCTCATCCTCTGAGCATCTGCCTGCCCTCTTGAAGTCAGTGTCACACGGGGTGAGAGCCCACAGCACTGAGGGTGCCCATCTCGGCCAGTGCAGGTTGGCAGCAGCGAGGGCAGGGTGTTCACAGCCCAGCTGAGGAGCCAAGTGAGGCTGGCTGTGAGTGCCATGGCTGTGCTGCCATTGGATCCTGTGCTGGGGACCTGACTGCTTCCTGCAGACAGGCTTATCCAGGGCCACAGTCACCTCTGAAGCTTGGCTGTGGGTGGGAGAGCTCTGCCATTTTGGGACTTTGCTCCTTTTCTGAACAGTTATTTCTCTTGAGCTTATGTTAAACCTATTTTGATAGGAAACAGAGCTGTGAGTGTGGGAAGTTTCATACTCGCTCTCCCAGACTCAAAGCAAAACGTGCACTAAACATCCTTGTTTTAAACTAGTCTCTCAGGAGCAGTGCTTTCTTGTTCTCAGGCCAAATGAGTCAATGCCTTCAACCCCAACCTCTGTTTTGCAACAGAAATGAATGAGATTCTTTAGTTCCTCACTGTGCTTTCCTATGGCCGTGCTACCACGTGTGCAGTTGCCTTTCTTTGGGGCAATGGCATCTTAATGGAAAGAAGTTTAGCAGTGCCTGTACAGCTCTGTGCCTTACTCCAGTCTTCTGTCTCGATGTGGCTAAGCTGGATCCCTGGGCTGGACTAAGTGGGATCAGCTGTTTCTTTTTCTAGTCTCGTTGGAGGTTCAGCAGAATGGAATCTCAGCTATTTGAGGACTTACTTCTCTAAAGCATCTGTCTTATAAAATAAAAACAGCCCCCCTCTAGTCTGGGGCCTTTGATAATTCCCCAATGAAAGTTGTGGGGCAGTTTTCCCTTAGGGCAGTACAGGTTTTATGAGGCTTATTTTCATATGCTTTCATCTCTTGGATCATGAGCATTTCTCTTTCTCCCTCTGTGAAAATGATTGAGGAAATTAACTGCTAATGGGGAATGAAGTCAGCTGTATTTTTATTCCAGACCCCTTGCAAAGTTGCAAAGGGAAACCCCTGTATCTTCCCATGTTGGACTTTCTCTGGTTGAAGTGAGAGGTGAGAAGGGCAGCCTTGCTTTATGGATAAAGCCTGGGATTGAAGGTGGATGCTAAGAGCTCCTGTTCCCAGCTGTGCCATGCCTTGGGGGTGTATCTACCAAGAAGATTTGTTTCCACTCCTGTTTTATTTTGCTTTTATAGTGCTTCCTTGCATATTAACTGAGCTGTACCATGTCCCATGAGTGTCTCCCCCATACCAGATGCTTGTGTTACATCCTCTTGCTTTCCCACACTTGTGTTCCTCCCTTTTTCTCATGTCAAAGAGCAAGTTCAGCTGAATCATTCTTCATAAAATATGAACCAAGTAAGTAGGGCTGGAGTGACAGTCAGAGTAGAGTGATGTTCCCTGCTCTCAGGCAGTCCTATTGCCCCAGGCTTTTCACACAGTGGCTTCATTCATGGAAAATCTCATACTAGTGGCCTCACTCATGGAAAATCAGCACACAGTATTTTCCAGCACATTTGTTAGCCAAAACTTTGATCTGTATGCTATGTTGTCAGCCTTGTGCAGGACTGTGTTTAGAAAATGGGCACGCTCAGGCTGGCTGGATTGATATCAAGATGTGAAGTCAAGCAATTTGGGTGAGTTACCAACTAATGTCAGATTTCTCCCTTCCTGCCTGAAAGGAGGTGTCGGTGTGACTCTGAACTCTTGGAGGGTACTTGGTCTCTATTCAGAGCTACAACCTCTTCAGCTGGCACCAGTCTCTGCCACTGCTGTTTTGTTTTATTCCAGAAAAAGACCAGGAGAGGCTACGCAAGTGTCTGCCTGGCCCATGGGAATTTCCTTTGCCATGAGGATGATTAGGATAACTGAGATTCACTTCAGCTGTTGCTGTCCTGGTGTGGGGGTGGCAGAGCCCCCCATTTTTTGCATTGCTCTTATTCCTGCAAAACCCCTGAGCCTCAAGTGAACTAGTACACAATCTGAGCTGAAAGGGCACCTTAAACAAGCTCCAGTCTGTCTCAAGCTCTCCAGGGTGCTCTAATCCAGTCTGCCAAGCCATGGAATACTTTGTTCCCCTATCCAAGGAGTTTCAAAGCCTTACTAATGTGTTGGGTTACAGCCCAGTTGTGTTTGCCCCGGAGCCCTTGCCGTTGTGCTTTTCAGAGCGCGTGGTCCTTGAGGCAGTTGCTGTACAGAGGGACCCTCTGCAGAGGCAGATAACCAGTGTTGTGTTGGCAGCAGATGTCCCTCTGGGTGTGCAAGGACATGTGTGACATGCTCTTGTACCCGCTGAGGCACAGAGTGGAGGGAACAGATTTATTTGACATTTCTGTTGGAAACCACTCTTTTTTTCTTGGAATCCCAGGGGAAGCTGTATTTTGTGCCATCTCTTCTCATGGCATCAACTATTGATTCTTCCCTGTGAGGCTGGTGAGGCCCTGGCACAGGCTGCCCAGAGGAGCTGTGGCTGCCCCATCCCAGGAGAGTTCAAGGCCAGGTTAGATGGGGTTTGGAACAACCTGGGATAGTGGAAGGTGTCCATGCACAAGGCAGAGGGGTGGAATGAGATTATTCTTTTTCAGATCCTTTCCAACCCAAACCATTCTAGGATTCTACGATTATCAGCAAATAATAGAGGGTATACGTGACTCTGATCTGACCTTGTGCAAAAGCTTTGATACCCTTTCAAGAGCTCATACTTCAGTGCTGTTACTAAAAGCCCCCAGGCAGCCAGTGGACAATAGTGACGCCTGTTCATCGCCCGACTGCCTGGCTGGAGAACAATGATGGCATTTCTTGAAGTAGCAAGTCCTGGGCATGTGCAGGGTTGGATTGTAACCCTTTTTTTTTTTCCCCTTTAAGCTGCAGGCTTGAGAGCAGCAGGTCTGGTTGCAGCACCCATGAATGCAAGTACAGAGGAAACTTGCACCTCTTGGGAATTACTGAAAGAAAGCAAATGGCTGGTTTTTTAGATGCCTGCCTGTTTTGCCATGAGGTTGAGTATGTGTACGCTGTGTGTCCCCAGTATGTGTTTGCTATTGGAGGTCGGTTCAGTTGCTTGTTTGGCAGCAAGGAAGGGGTTAAAGAGAACTCGGGAAGGCTGGCTGATTGCTGCTCATGGCTTTCATAATGCAAAGCCTGTGGGAATTCAGCCGGCTTCGGCTTCATCTCCCCCCACCCCCTCCCCTCTGCTAGAGGCAGGATAACCTTCCTGACTCCTCTGGAGCTGCATCCCTGCCAGTACGGCTTCCACAGGGAAGCTCTGTGAAAACCCAGCAGAGGCGTAAGCGTGTGAAAGATGAGATTATTAAACTTTCTTGGGAGAACACTGAAAGAGTCATTTTCCAGCGTGGCTGTGCTGTTTCCATACACTGTGACTGGGATGCAGCATGTCTGCCTCTTCATCTGTGAGCTGCAGATTTCCCATTGCAGGGCAGCCGAGGAAGCAGCTGGTAAATGCGATATCTCCAGCTCTCTGGAGACTGGAGTGCAGGGATGTCCTTGGCATTGCTGTAGGTTCTGGATGATGCACAGCAGAGTTGTTTAGGCCAGAAAAATATGAAGGTGTTTCAGCAGTGGTTTGTACAGCGCTCTGCACACTGACCTGTGCTGCAGCCAGCACCGTGCTGCCATGTGCACTCTGTGGCAAGGGGTCCCATCTAACGTTTGGTATTAGAGAAGTGCTAAACAGACAGTGCAACCCAGGACCTTCTGTGTAGCATCTGCTTTAAGGACAAGCACCATTGTGGTGTTTTTCCTAATGTGTGAAATCCCTTCTCCCTCCCTGCTGTTTGCAATAACCCTTTGGAAAGCTGGAAAGGCTCTCCGTTTCCTTTCCCACTCATACGCGTGTGTCTGTGAGGCTCGCCAGCACTGTTTGGCTATTTGCATTGGGAGGGACTTTTTTCTACTTTCCCAAGTCAAAGAAGAGTGTGTAGCATTTGTTTTGGATACAGAAACACTTCTGGAGAATTACACGGCCTCTGAAAACAGATCAGCAAAGCACAAAACAGGTCATGTGCTTTGGGCCAACTTTGAAGACTGTACAGGATAGCTGTCTCCATCGTCACTTTATGGTTTCATGGCCGTTGTCTTTAACAAGGACCCATAAGAATCTTTGAAGGTGTAGTATAGCAGCAGCTTTACAGGTCCTGTGGGACAGTCAGTTTTCCCCTGGTCAGTGTTGTGATTGCAGGGCAGGGTTTGGATTTTTTATGGGGATAGAATACCTGCACTAAAACATGGGGGAGGATCTTTCATCCTGACTTTTCTTGAAACCTTTGGAAGGAAAAGTTTATTGGTGAATATTTGTAAGAGGTTGTTGGTCATAGCTACTGAAGGACACTACAGAGCTGTCTATCTTCTACTTCCTTTGTTACAACAAATGTCTCTTGGAAAAAAATTTTCCTGCTGCCTCCTTGCTTTAGCACTAGGCAGGCTGGTGGGAAGTTGGTAGCACTGCTGTTACAAAGAAGTGCTTTCCTGTCTGCATGGCACAGGGATCCTCTGGTCAGCTTTGATCCCTTCCTGCCCTGCTGATGTTGCCAGGTCAGCAGGTATTTGTGCTGCTTTGTCCTTAGCTACTGAAGTAGTCTTTAACAAGTGTGTGACTCAGTGACAGGTGTCACACTAGATTATTTGGAGTCAGATCTGTTCTTGAAATAAAAGTAATGCTTTGAGAGACGTCCACTTCTGTCCACACTATCAGACTAAACCATCACAAGCATCTCAGCCAGAAGCAGCTTTGGGCAGCATGTACAGCTGTGTTGGAATACAGTGCCTTTATGAGCCCACCCTGGCATCTTGCTGCTGCTATTTTTTTTGAGTAACAATGAAAAAATGTAAACCTTTGGTGTCCTTTCTTTGTCAAGAGCTGTGCTTTGCAGGAGGGACTCCAGGCTTTAGCACCATTTTCTAGGTAATTTGAGCCAGAACCAGTGGATTTGTGATGTGTGCTGAAGGTACCAAAACCTTTGCTGGAATGGGTGAAAATGTTTGGGACCAAATGTCCTGTTAATGTAGACCCTGGAAATGCCCTTTGCCTGGTCCTCATCCCTGTGCTGTGGTTATTGTCTTCATTCATCCTGGCTGTTAAACAGACAAGTGAAGACACCCACTGGCTGGTGTGCCTGACATTACCTGGGAAGCCTGGTAGATGCAATTTCCCAGATCTGAGGCTGGTCCTGAGCTTCTGGATTGCCTTTCTTGCAGCACTTGCTTGCCATGTAGCCTTTGTAACTGCTGGGCTAAATACTGCTGATTTTAGGTGAAAAGTCTGATTGTGCATGAAAAAAGGTTTTCAGTAAAACAACAAAAAAAGAAAAATTCCAAAACCCTCTCTGAACTGGGTGTGCTTAAGCTCTCTTGAGGTGCCTGTCTCTGAATTTGAGGATGCACAGTGGCTGATTTATGTCATTTACTGGCTTGACCAAGGGCAAACTCCCGAGCTGTATAGCTGTGAGTGATTCATCTTTACTCATCCATGGAGATAAATGTCAGGATGGATGTCAGCTGTCTGGCTGATGCATGAGTGAATCTGCTTTCATATGTGCACCTTGAGCCAAACGTACACGCATGAATTTTTTACTGTTTGTGATAAACCTGGAAATGCAGATTGTGTTGGAGGAAGAGGCCTCTTGGTTTTAAATATTGATACCAATATAACAGGGCTGTGGCTGTGACAATCTAGGAGCCTTGAAGCGTTAGCTCAGAGATTATGCTGAATGCCATGGGGAATTCAGTGGTGTACAAAATTAAAGAAAGAGCTTTGTGAAGTGATAACTTGCTTCAGATAGAGAAACGATGTATGGGGTCCTCTTAGTCCACAGGCTGTGGGGCTGAAAATGGGAGAGATTCAGGCTGTGTCTTTGGAAGTGGTCCCTGACAGTTTTTTTATTTACTTTGATTTGTGATGTAACTTAAAAGAAAGCAGCTGCCCAGAAACTTAGGTGCCTATGGATTGATTACTGTGGAGGAAGAGATGAAGAGCCTGTTCCTTGGAAATTCTCAAGGTTTGGGGAGTTGGATGTGGTAGGTTGTCATCTAGAGCCTCGGTTCAGAGATTATCAAGGGCTTCTGCTGTGTGGTTCTTCATCAGCTAATCAAGTTGAACAGTCATCCAGAAGGCATGCTGAGGGCTGAGAAACTTTTTGAAGTAACTTTAAGTGTTCTCATCTCTCCACTCCCTTTAGGACTTGGAGCCACTTGTGGAGCTAATACACAGTCAGACACGCTGGGGTTCCTGTGTGTGTATTTATCTCTTGCCATCACAGCTTGTGAATAAATTGTAAGAGGCCTGCTGGCTCCATGCAGGGTGTACCTGCCAGGTCTCAGGGGCTTGCAAGGAAAGCATAGCTTTGTGCAGGATGAGCTGTGCTGCTTTCAGACTTGAGTTGGCTTTGTGCCTTCCTGTGCCTGGCCTAATCTGCTGTCTCTGAGTGGGATTTGCGGTGGGATGAGCGGTGCCTGTTGGGGCACCTGGGCTGGCTGCACAGCAGTGAGCAGAGGTCTGACACGTGGGGCATTGCAGCCCCACTTCCTCCCCTCTGCTGTGAAGGTGGGGAGCTGGCTGTAGGGTATTTTCTGGCTTTTACATTAACTGGTTCTATTAATTGTCATCTACAACATAACTAGTAGTGATTCCTTATTTAATATGTGCAGGCTGTTCCAACACAGAATGTAGCTCTTGCTGCAAGAAACCTTCAAAATCAAGGAGTAACTGTTGATGAGGGTAGCAGTGAACATCCCAGTGCAACTGGGACCCTGCTGGGCAAGGTAAAGCTGTGCAGGAGGGGACTCCCCTTTTATAACTCTGCCAGAGGGATCGCAGTACCTAATGCATCAGGGAGCAGCCTGAGAGCTGATTGTGTATGGTGGTTGTGTACACTCTGCCCTGTACAGTTTGAGCACCTCAGCATGGTTAGTTGGTAAAGGAAAAGCAAGCTTATAAAAATTTTGGATAACTATCTTAATGTAAAAAGCAAATACTACTGAGAGGCTGCAGGGAACAGGGAAGGGAGAAGCAACCCAGTCTCTTAATTCAACTGAAGTTTCACTCAATGTGGAGAGAGTAAATGAGAGAAAGTGATTTTTCTCTGCCAAGTCCTTTATTTAAATATAAAAGCTTTTCATGGCTACTCGCAAAAGATACTGTTAACAGCGTGGTCCTTTGCGTGACACTTCTTTGAGGCTTGGGCTCCTGCAGCGTCAGCCTGATGATCTGGCCACTGGCTGTTGTGTTCCCACTATTCCTCTCACATCCATGGTCGTTGGATCTTTTTGCTGAGCTACTTCAGTGCACTTAGCTGAAACTGGCCTGGCTGCCAGCATCGCATGCTAAAACAGCCCTGCAACAGCTGAGTACTGGAGCCAGTGTCATGGAAGATATAGACAGATAAAAATGGTGAAGGAACTTCATTCTTAGTTAAAGAACTTAATCTTTCCAAAACGAGCTTGTATTCTCAAGGCAGGAAACATGCTCTAAGGAAGGACCATTTTATACTTTCCTCTTTTAGGTGCTCTAGGGCAGTGGTAGAGGCAAGGTCCTGGATAAACCAGGCCCTTTGAACAATGGCTCACTTGCAGTACCTCCTGTTTTGAAAGCTGTTCTGTGTGTATGTTTGTTAAGGTTATTATTAGGATAACCTGATATTAGGATTATCATCTGCTGTTGCACAGAGTTGCAAGAATAAATAGGTCATGTGCCAGTGCAGCATCTCTGGAGTCACATATATGCAGCTGCTGGTGCCTGAGCTCATTCAAAGACACCCTGATACCATTTTCTTCAGCTTTTTAATTAAACAGAGACTTGAATTCCATATATTTCTTTCCACATTTTTTTTCAAAGCTCTTATGTTTGCCCTCTTCCCTCCACTTCAGCTTGCCCTAGTAGATTAGAGCCTGCTGGAAAACATAGAGCACATTGTGAAGTCCAAAGCAAAAGCTGACTCAGCAATCCTTCCCATTTAGGCTGCCACTGTTCATGGAACAGGAGGTTAGCCTTAAATTACTTCTGCCAAAAAAGACTGCTGCCCATTTTATTAACTGTTGCTGTATCCTTTAACTTAGTTTTTTCTTAAAAAAAGTAGTCTACTAGTGCCTTAACAGTCTGGGAAAGAGGACTTCCTTTTCATGCTGGAATAATTCTCATTTTGCTGTAAGAAGCTTTTGCATCTCTTCTGCAGATCTTTGGAGAAAGGCCCCTCTCTCTACCAACAGTGGCTCCTGTCCTTGAACGTGTCAGCTCATCCTCTCTTGAGGAGAGGGGGCATGGTTGTGGTACTGAGTGTGGGTCCCTTTAGAGCTGGCACAGGGCAGAAAAAGGCTTCCCTGTCATTCCCATTATCCTTTCTAGCTGGAGCAGATCCACTCATGACCTCAGAGCAGATGGGTTTCAAAACCTGATCCATGTGTCTGAGTGTGATCTCAGCAGTGAATATGAATCCGGATGGAAACATGGCAGCAGTGCTGGAGGAGCTGCTTCTGAGGTGCTACTACAAGGAGAAAAGTGAATCTCATGGTCCTGTGTTCCCAGAAAAGCAGTCAGGGACAACCTGGGGTGATATTCCATGGAGAAAGTGGATTTTGAGGAGGGAGCTGGCCGGAGAGCAGTGCTTCATGTGACAGTGGTGGCAATTTTGGATGTCTGTTGTTCCCAGAAATATGCCCTAGTGCCCTTTTTCCACTGGCACGTTAAGAAGTTACGTAGACTCAGCCTAGTTTCATTAATGCATTTAAAATAGGTTTTGGCATAAGGCAGCCAAGCACATCAGGAGTGGAACAGAAAATATTCTTCCTGAGTCCAAGAACCTGGAATCTGCTTCTCACACCAACTAAAGCAAATGACAAATGCTGGTTGTAATCTAAAATCTTTGTATTTTCTCCCTCCCCCACGTCCATTGTGTGCATGAGTGCATAGACCATTTATTAGCAAATTTAAAGCCACAGGCACAAAACTACTGTGGAGTCACCCTAAGGCCCCTGCAGCAGAGGAGGAAGATGTTGAATTAAAAAATACTTAGCAGAGCAGCTGAATTCAGTCTCTTGATTGCCTTGACTCCAGCTCGAGGTGCTTCTTGATGCTTTTCCTTTTAACCCTTATTTCTTCTCCAGTCTGATCTGCATTTTTGACAGGTGATTATTATCACTGAAAGAGCTGACAGCTCTGGTAGTCTCAAGTGCAGCAGAAGTCCTGATGGTTTTAATGCATGCAGGTTGTCTTGAATATTTGGAAAGAAAACTGTAGAAAACATATGAAGCTTGTCTGCTCTGTTGGGGCAGGACCTACCCTGATCTCAGGAGACCCTGAGATCTCCTGGGATGGCCCCCAATGGGTAACACTCCTAATTGTGAAACCCAAAACAAAGTGATGCTGATAACAGCTAGACAACTTCTGTAGGTACTTTCAGCACTTCCCTGGCTCTGTCCTTAGAGGTGAGAATCTCTCTCAGCTTGTGCTACTCAGCTGTACATCAGTGACCCAGATTCTGGGTTTGTTCTTCACAGCAGCTGCCTCTTACAAAATTCATCTTACTGTGGGCAGTCTGTAACTTGTCTGAGTCCAAATTAGAAGCTCGTTGGTGTCAGACCCAAACCCAGGCTGTCACTGTGCAAATACCTTCCTTCTGCACTGTAGGTCTGTAGGGACACTCAGACCTGTTGCTCAGGATGTCTCAATTAAGCCATGTTCAAAGTTGAACTGTACTGCACAAATGCTTGTCATACTTCAGGAGCTGTTGATGGGAAGAAGAATATTCTTAGAATCCTAGAATGGCTTGGGTTGGAAGGGATCTTAAAAGGATCCTCTGATTCCACCCCTCTGCCTTGAGCAGGGACTCCTTGCGCTAAACCAGATTCCTCCAAGCCCCATCCAACCTGGCCTTGAACACTTCAGAGATAGGACATCCACAGTTTCTCAATGAATGGTGTGCCAATGCCTTTCCATACTCACAGTGAGGGATTTCTTCCTAGTAACTAATCTAAACCTCTCTTCTTTCAATTTAGAGCCATTTTCCCTTGTCCTATCACTATATGCCCATCCACCATGATGGATGATTAATGTCCTGCTGCAAAGTCTCATGTGTGAGGGTTGAACAACTGAAAAATGCTGGGATTAAATTAATTCCTTGAAGAGCCCTATTTTTAACTTCTTAGCATACAAAATTCTTTGTAGCTGCAGTTTTGACAGGGTTCTGTCTCTTGCAACAGGGGTCACTGCTTCCATACAGTGCTAGAGTTGGTTTATCCTATTTTTACTAAGCTGCAAAAGTTGTTTTTCTAGTATGCTGTAACTCTGCTTGCTTCCCCACCCTTAGACTCCATCTGTACACTTCAAAATAGAAGGAGGAAGAGGGCAGAGAAAGAACAAAGGCTCATAATACGAATGGAAGGAAACTAGGGAAATTCAGGAGGAAATGGACAGTGAGAAATACAAAAAGATCCAGCTGTGCTGAATGCATGGGGTATGAGTGCACAGGGATGCTTTCTACTTGTATTCAGAGCTCAAGACCTGTATTGGGAGTTGAACTTTCCTTTGAGTCAGTGACCTATTCAGACACCTAACAATGTCCATTATGTACAGTCAGCTTGTTTATGCCCTATGCAGGGCTTTCATACCTTTTTCCATGTACAATAAAACTATTTACAAAGTGGCCAGGCTGAGCTCAATTTTGCTGTGTGAGCTCTTGACCATCAGCTTTCAGCAAGCATCTTGTAACTTCAGAAAGATTTAAGATGACAAACTGTGATGACAAGATGCTCAAGGAGAAAATCTGCTGATGAAAACACTGTTCCTAGCTGACTGATAGCAAATGTCTCTTTCCTTTGGAGGACAGGGAGAGGGGAAAGAGGTAGCAATAATTGGGTCCCTGCCCCTCATGGAGTTGAAATGATCAAATTGATACTGTGAGGCAGCCTGAAGAAGCAAGTCCAGAGCAATGCTTGATGGTAATGTGGGAGCAGCCTGGCAGCAATGCTTGTGCATCACTGTGGGTGAGAACAGTGAAGAGGGGAAACCCTGGGAGCTGGGGGAGACATCTCTGCCATGGAGACCCAAGCAGTGCTGTTGCTGCCTTCATCCTTGCTGCAGAATAGGTGGGGCTGTCAGCCCCTGGGAGAGCTGTGCTTACCTTTGTTCTACAGCTGCAGAGGAACCAGCTGGCCCATGTTTAACATATGAGGGGATCCCCCAGGAGGCTTTGTATGCTCTCTGCGGAGTTCAAGGCAGCAGCTGCAGAAGTGCCTAAGTGTGCTCCTCAGCAGAGATATCCTCTGTGACCTTGGGCAGCCCAAGGTTTCAGTCCTGTTGCTTGGAAACAGCTCCCACCTCCACTACAAAATTCAACATGAGTTTTTGGATCACATGGTGGCTCTGATTAACATGACAGCTGAGGTACAGCTTTTGGGGTAGGAGGAATCATGACTTGACCTTAGCCTGTAGTTTTCAGCACAAGGATGTAATTCTCAGTTGAAGGAGGTGCTCTTTGACCCAGCCCACCAAGAAGCAGCTGTAAGAGTGACTGAAAGCTGAAGCTAGAAATAAGGTACATATTCGTGGTGAGAGCAATTTGGGCATTGGAGCAAGTCTGTGCAGGCACTGGTGCTTTCTCCTATTTAAAGAGAGAAAGCATTTTGGCAGCTTGCTTGTTCTGTCTTATGCCCTTGTTTAACCACCACTCATTCAGTTAGAGCCACTTAGCAGCTTTTACGGCATTTCTTTAGGGAAAAAAAGAATTCTACACATTCAGGAAAACATCTGTCATCTCTGGGAGCAGAAACTGTAGCTAACGTGGTCCCTGGAGCATGAGGGAGAGCTCCAGTTCATTACTGCCTCTCTGCAGTCACTTCTGAGAGAACAGAACTGGTTGTGTGAAGGTGAAGAAGGATTTAGCAACATTGCATTGTTGTTGCCCAACATTTAGAAAAAAAAATCAAGGGGTGCCTCTTTGAAACCTCAAACGTGTGCACAGCACATGACACACAAGGAGTGTTTTTATTCATGTTTATTCTCAGGAAATTGGGTTGCTTTGTAAGCTGAGCTCTTTTAAGTGTCTTAAGTTTGGCACACTACAAGCTGAGCTTTAGCAGCAGTTCTGGAAGTTGTCAGCCTGAGCTGTATTTTCCTGACTCAGATCCTTGCAGTAAGAACTGAGGACCAGAGCATTTAAACGGAAAAAAAATAGAAGCTACGGTGCAGCTAGATAATGTCAATCTTGTCATTGCTTTTAATATTCATTGCCAGGCACAGCGATCATACTATGTCAGTTTTAACTTAAGCAACCCTTAGTCCTAGTCATCTCTGCCTACGTACATGAAAGGGATGACTGAGCCCACAGCTGCTAAAGGCATCTCTCAATTACTTATATTTCACTGGGTATTTAAAGATTAGGTCGGGACGTAGAGGATGAAAGGGTTTTTCTTTATCTTTTAATAAGAAACTTATATTTGCAGATATGAAAAAGACCAAAGACTGAATTGTCTAACGTGCTCCTCTTTTCCCTGCTGCTTCCTCCAAATGGTGTGGGGGTAGGGAAGCATGTGGAGATCCTACAGGGAATAAAACAATGTTCCTCTTGGTCTACTGCTTACCACAACCCAGCCCTGTTTCCCAAAATTGATGGGTAAGGATGTGCTGTGCTGGAGTTCTCATGACATAGCCTTGCTTGCAATGCAGGAGACCAAGCAACATACAGGGAATTAAATACATGGGGCTTTGCACGCTTTAAATATGAACAACAAAGGGGAGGATGTAATGTGAGAAGCACAGAGAGATTCCTGTAATCTCTTGGTTTTGCTTCCTCTGCTGACTACCAAACACTTTTTGGGAAAAAAGACCTCTTCATTAGCCTTGTGATGCTTCAGCACTTCAATCAATAAATAGTCATTCTTAGGATCTCCAGAAAATTATCTGGCACAATCAGGGAGGACCAGATTAACCTTGCCTTAAACTCAAAGAAAGAAGCAAGAAAAAGAGTTTGGAAAAGAGCTTCCAGCTGCCTGTATTGAAAACTGTGGGAAGGGATTTGAAAGGCATGGATTCCAGTGTAAAACAGAGCCAGCAGCTTTCATATCCCCTTTAAGGCAGACACATGTGACAGGAACAAAGATGCTCCCCTTGCTGTAGCTGCATGATCTCAGAAATGAGTCGTGTACGGTCTGCACTCGCCCCAGCCTGTGCTCAGGAGCGGGGTGTGAGCTGTTCCCACACAACCATCACAAGAGCAGCCTGAAACCATGTTTAACGTCCTCCTGCCAGCCATTCATCCTTGTGTCAGCAGGTTGAAACAAGTGATGAAGTTGCTTGAAGAGGATTTGATGGTGAGCAGGTTGTATGTGGTATAACAGACTTACCCAGTGTCTCGGGGCCCTTGCTTTGTTAGTGGCTTAACTGGACATAGAAAACTCAGACTTCATGATCCATAGACTTGGGGATGTGGGAAGAGCTGGGCACACCAGACCTAGCACCCTCTGAATCACCAGATGCACATGATGTGGATGAGGAGGCCATGAGGCAAAGCCAGCATGCCTGGAGAATAGTGGAGATGCTGAGCATCCCAGGCACAATGCTGCTTTGGGGAAGCAGAGTGAATCTGTGCCTCCTGCTGTTGTTGTGCTCCACACCAGCTTGGGTTTTCCATGTGGCTCTGGGTGCAGCCACCCCTGTGCAGGGTGAAGGCCTGGGGGGAACCCTGCAGTTAAAAGTGTCCTTTGTCATTTGTCTGATCTTGCCTTCAGGCCTGAGGCTGTTACAACTGGATAAGCTGAAAAAGCAAAGGAATCATGGCACAGCAAGGAAAATCCCTGATCTGGATTAGACATGCAGCTGAGTTACCAACACTTCTACAGCACAGCCAGGCTTTCTCAGCCAAGCTGCACATACAGGTAGTGTACAGCCCAAAGGAAAGAAGTGCAAGGTGAAGAGGAGGTGACCCTGGTAGCCAGGCATAGCTAGGAGCCAGTACACATTGGCTCTGCCTCTGCATTTGCTGTGTGACTTCATCTCTGCTTACTGCTCTTTTCTTCCCCAAGTTGCAGGGTGTGCCTCACACCCACAGAGGACTGAAAGGTGTGTCTGTCCTCTTTTGAAATGCATCATCATTCCTGGTGGTGCTTTAACCCTGAGAGTTAATACCTCCAGGTCACCTTTACTGTTACAAACTACAGTCACCTGTAACTTTGGCCTCTCTGCTCATGTGTTCACGCCCCAGCAGTCCGTTGTTGTTCCTGAGTTTGAAAGAAATGCTTGCTGCTTCCCACCTTCATATCAACCAAATGTGCAAGGTCAGGAAGCCAACAGTGAAAGCCTCTCAACTGAAAGGAGAGGAAAGAGGTAAAATAAACACTTGCCTTCTGAAGTTGCTACTTGGGGCTGTACTGATGCAGACTTTCCCATCTGCTCTGTTCTCTGTGGAGTTGAGCACAGCAGGGTCTATTCAGGTAAGCACCTGGGAGATGCTCCTGTAGGATTTTGCTGTGAGGGAGAAGAAAACTGAAGGTTTTTGTCCATAATCTAAGAATCCCGCTTCTAAGCAGTGCCTTTAGGCATATATATAAATGGCAAAAGATGTCAGTTTTTCTTCCATCACGATTTATTCCTCTTGCTGCATTCAGGCAAGGGTATACTGTGAAAAATGATCGTCTCTAGTGGCAACTTCAGAGTCTTTTGCCATTTAGGATTGGTCTTGTTTAACTCTGCTGCTGAGAAAGGGCATTCAGGCAGCCTTGCTTTGTTTTTGTTCCCTCTGTACAGAGTCAGCATGGCAATGATAAGAGCAGAAAGTAAGCTTCAGTTTCTCTTTGCACATTGTCACCAGGCTGGCTATCAGGCTTTGGGCATCTTTGTGTTCTTCCTGTTCTTCAAAGCAGGAGAGTAAATTGGAGTCCCCAGGTTAAGTGTCAGCCTGCAGAGATGTTTGTGGTAACCCACAAACAAGGAGGAACCCTAATTTGATGTGCCTTCATATTGACTCTTTCATACTGGCTGTCTGCTATGTCTGTGAGTTTTGCATGTTGCATCAGAAGAGGGTTTTCCTGAAAATTCTGTGGTTCTGTTGGTGCTGCTGGATCAGTATGGAGAGGTTTTTCGTACCCTGCTCTTGCTGCTGCCTGAAAGGTTTCACTAGTAACTGTTTTTCTGCCGCATGACATTGCACTTCACCTTCTCCAGCACAGAGGATTTTTGAGGGTCGTTGTGGCTTTGGCCACAACATGGTCATTCAGAGTCCATGAGCAGTTTAACCCTTTAGTTTTTTCTGCTGAAGCTCCTAAAAAAGGGACTTGGTGAAGAGCACTGATTTGGTGGCATAAACCTTTCCACCAGACTCTCCAGGCTAGCTTCTAGATAACAGCTCTGCTCTACTCTTAACCAACCAGCACAAGCCTCTTGTTGCAAATTGAGTCACAGAGTGTCACATTTGACTGATTGTGGGTGGGGGTGATGCTAACTTTGAATGAACTCCCAAGCCTGCAAATACTTGGCAAATTTTCCTTCTAAAACTCAAGTCTTGAGGAAAAGCAATCAGGTAAGATCCCAGCTTTGCAACAAGGAAAAGAAAGTTTTTGCCTCTAATGGCTGGAAGGAAAGGACAGCCACTCTGGCTGGGTTAAGCTAGGGTAGGAAACTAGGAGGCAAATTATTGCTGCTTCTGATTTTGCTCCTTTTCTGCAACGCCTGGCTTCAAGCAAACGTCAGCTGGAGGGGGTGTGGAGGCTAACTGGGCTTTTGAACACTGGAGTTGGCAGCTCTAGAGAAGAGCTCCCATGTGCTCTTGGTTAAACTGATGTCCCTCTGCCTGTGAAACTTGGGTTTGTTCTCTGGTTTGCAGCACTGCTTGTTGCCAACATGTGGCTGGATGTAGGTGGCCTGCCCTTGCTGTAATTTGGCGGGTACTAATACATCAACACTATGCAAATCTGCCTTTAGTTAGCTCTTCCTCCTCCCAGATGTACAGCACTGCCTCTGGGGTTTAGGTGTCTGGAGCTGCAAGGGTAGACCCTGCTGGAGGATTGTCTCTTGCCCTAGTTTACTTACGTGCACAGAGACAAGACTTTGTATTGAAAAATCTGGGGTTTTGCTATTGACTTCTCAGTCTATCCAGCCCCCCTCTAGTCTAAAAAAAATTGTTTATTATCAAGAATGTTACCATCCTGGTTGGAATAAAACTGCTGAGTGACTTCTAACTGCATCCCTGCCTTACCAGCTAAAGAAAGAGCAGATCAACTGGCTTGATTTAATAGCAGAAGTGGAGGAAAGCTGACAGTTGTGCATTTATTTTTTTTGTCTGCAGTGATCTTTAGCTCAGAAGAGCACATCTCTGCTAATTGACTATTAAACAAGATTGCTTGCTGAGGTGCGCTGGCTTGCCATTTCAATCCTTTAAGGAATAAGCCTCTGATCAGCTGCACATAGGGCTCTTAAATATAATCTGCCTAATGACTGGAGGGCTTTGACCTTCTGTTATTAAGGCACCAATGTTTTGAGTTACAAACTAAACCTTTGGGGTGGGGGGCTGAGCAGGGGTGGGGTTTTTTCTGAAATGGTAATACTCCAAACAACAAAGGCTGTTTTTTAATCTCAGAGCAAGACTTGGAAGCAGCACAGAGTCAGTCTAGAGATAAGGTTCTTTTAGCTCAATATTTCTAGGATTGCACACGTGTTACCACATGCCTGGACCACCAGCTAGACACCTACCTGGCCACAGATCCGTTGTCCCAGTTGCTGTGCATGCAAATAATGTGTGTTTGCGTGTGTTTACCCAGTTTGGAAAAAATCTGAGCCCTGAGGGATTCGAGCTTCCTTTTGTTTTATGAAACAGGCCATGCTGAGAGCCAGCTGAAGCAATGCTCTCTGCCTGCTTTGCAGACACTGCAGGCTCCAGGAGGGTTTTGGAGCCCATGCACTCAGTGTTTGAGGAAGGATGCTTAGTCTGGTGTTTAGCAAGGATTCCAACTGCCATTTTAAAGAGCTCTGCTGACAGGCTCCAGAGGAAATCCCAACACAAGCCTGAAAGAGCAGCAGCTTGGGGTCAGAGTCAGAAAGGGCTGGGCAAAAGGAGGGGCTAGCTGCAAACAGAGGCAGACTGGCTCTTTCCCTCTTCAAATCTGTTTTGTTCAGCTGGCACCATCCTCCTCCACAAGCACGGATGCAGGGGAGGAATGTTCCTTGTTGTGGCAGGCTTTGGGTGCTCTCCCCAGGGTGTGGGGAGGGCACAGATTACTTGGATGCTCTCCGGTCCCATTTCCCCCCACACCCCAGTTGGCTGATATACATCATCCTAAAGCCTTAATATTGTGTGGCACCAGGCTAGAAATGGGAAGGGGGACAAGACTCACACTTGCTTTGCTGTTTTAGAATAAATGCTGCAGGAACAGTTGTTATTTCATTGCTGATGTTAAACCTGAATGTGGGGAGAGAAGGGAGAATGTGGCAAATGCTGAACACCTGCCTCTGACAAATAATCCACTGGAGACCCTGCAGTAATTTTGTAAATCACAAGCACGTTTTCAGCCTGCTCAGAAATCTGTGCTCCTAAATGCTAATCATCAAATAGCTTAAATTACCGACCCAGCAGATTAATCTATAAATTGAGGTGGGCTTAGAATAGCTGTTGGAGAACAATATTTAGTAAGTGGTATCTAGTTCAGTGCTCTCCATCTCTTGTTGTTCTGACCTGACAAATAAAGCAATCTTTTCTTTGTGTTATATTAAAATATGTCATCGGAAGGCTGTTTAAATGGTGTCCTTTTGACCCGTCACATGGCATGTGTCTGAAGGAGACAGGGCTCCTGCATGCAGCAATGCTGCAAACAAAGTGGGACGCTGTGAAATGAATGATGCCTAGTGCATCAAAATCCAGCCCACCTGTGTTCCCTGCCTTTCCTTGCACTTGTAATCAGAGAATATTGGAATTTTGTTGGATTGCTTTTAATAAAGCCTCAAAGCAAGGATCAGCAGTGGGAGCAATGTATTTCATTTGTTGCAACCTGACTTAAAACTGCTCCATGCATGTTCCACTAAGATGAGTCAGGTTGCCACCTCTTTCTCAGGTGGCATTACAGGATGTCTGTCTGCAGACTTTGGCGTTTTATTTGGGAGGGGACAGGAGGGAGTTGGTTTCCTTTGCATCAGCAAGAGCAAAATAGGCTTTTAATAAAGCTTAAATTCTGCAGCTGCTGGCTAAGTTAAAAGAAGAACTGCTGGCACTGTCCTCCTGGAAATGAGCCTTTTCCAGCACCCTGCCATGTCCCAGGGATGTGAGCCATCCCTTCTCATCTTTTTCCCTTCGTGCTGCTTTCTTGGATGAGGATAATGGGAGGGCTTCTTCCTTGGCAAGGCTTTACATTGCTTCACCTTTTCTGATCATGGAGATGCTTAAGGTTTGTGAATGGAAGGAAAAAAGTTGTAGAAGGAGAAGTGCTGTAGCATAGATATCATGGAGAGGCTGTGACTTTTTATTGGTTATAAATAAACTCAAATCCCTGATTATAGACCCTGAAGAGAACTAGAAACTTAAAAGCCAAGAGATAAGAAAAGGAGGAACTTTATCTATGGTACAATAACACTTTCCACCAAGGTACATGTGGATCAGCTAAGTGTTGCTGGAGACCTGAGAACAGCCCTGTTGAAACACCAGATTACAGTCCAGATACAGGCAAGAACGCTTTGTCCAAATACTACTGTGATTGAGGCAGATAAGGGAATTTTTTTTGTTCATGCAGAAAGTTTCCTGCTTCTTACTGGTCTCGTGGGAGGTTCAGCATGACCTCCTTGTACCTGGCTCCTTGCAGAGCTTGTTCCTGGTGCTGGAGAGCCCAGTGGTGTGAAGTCAGGAGCAGGGCAAAGCATGTCCCTCTCCCCTCTCTTCAAATGTCTTTTTCTCCCCCTTTGCTAACAGTAGCCTCTGAAGTGCATCAGAATTGTTCACAAGCAGATTCTCTGCTGGATACCACCAAATGTTTTGAGCAGCTTGAGGCATCTGGTTTGACAGGAGAGGACTCAGAACAGACATAACTGGGTGCTTAACGTCAGTGAGCATGCTGAGTACCAGTGTTGGGGTATCCTGAGACAGCTCCAAGGCAGCGTGTGACAGCCTTGTCCCTTGATGCAGTTGTCACAGATGAAGTCAAAGGAAATGAGGAATTATGCTGTTAGTGAGATTCAGTCTCTTCTCTCTCTTGCCAAGGACTTCTGTCCAGGAACTGAGAGTAGGCAGAATGGTGAATGACCTGACTCTAGCAGTGTGGGTCATGGGGTGCTGCATGCTGTGAAGGCTTTCACTAGTCCTCTTCTGGGAGTTTTGCCAAGAAACTGGTGCTGGGAGAACAGAATCTCAAGCTATGAAGCAGAGAAACTTTCACTAGGAGATCTGATTGTAATTGTAATTAAAAAACAAGGAAACAAAACCAGCTACAGAGGGTGACAAGGCTCACTAAGTTGGGTCAAAAGAAATTTAGCTGTCCTGAAGCAGTTCACAGAAACAGCTGAAAACTGGGCTGAACAGAGATACGGAAAAGGAACATAGCTAAGAAAAGTCTTGAATTTCCATGGCACAGTGCAAAGGGCAGGAATCTCATAGGTTCAGTGCTTGAGGGTTCAAAGTCGCTGTCTGAACCCCTGTCTTCTCTGGGGTTGTGGCATTTTCCTGAGAGCTCCCTGTGTGCATTTGTGGTTGAACTACAGCCTGCATTTCTGAAAGAGGCATCCTCTCACAATGGAAAGACTTACAATTTGGGATCCACCACATCCTTTGGGAAGCTGTTCCCATGGTTAATGCATTTACCACGTAACTGGTACAGTTCCCTGAAGGACTTTGAGTCCTCAGCTGGCAACCTGCCTGCCTTGCTCACTGCTGCTGCACAGATCTCTGCATCCTGATATAAAGGTCTTGTTACAGGGGAACTAAAGGCCTTCCTGGGATCATGCAGGCTCCTCTAGGATAGCCAGGGAGCTGAACCTGTTCCCTCCAACCAAGAGTATGGAGTGAGTTTTGTGAAGCATGTTCATTCATCAACAATCCACTGATCTTGTCTCCTCTCTGGGTGATGTGTGCCTTGCTGGTTTGCCCTCAACAGCTGGTGGGTCACGCAGGATTTGAGAAACAGCTCTGGCATTGTACCAAGCAGAGACTGTGGGACACTCAACAGTGAATTCCAGAGATGATGTGTCATGAAATCCCTGGCCCTGCCAGCCCCTCTGCACGAGACTGCTGGAGGTGGTGGGAGCCTTGCTGGGTTGCTGTCCCCATGTTCAAGGAGAGCTCTGGCTTTCTGAGCAGGTTTTGGTAGGTGGGTGTTAGCTGCAAAATCTGTTTGGGAGCCTGCAGCTTTGTGTAGGCAGGAGGGAAGCCTTGCACTTACCCCTCTGCCTGCCTCCAGCTGGAAGGTGACAACTGAGCGTGTGGCTGGGAGAAGTCAGCTGTTGCCATTTTCTGCCTCTGGGGACTTGAAATCTATTTCCAGTGAGGTGGGTCCCTGGGAAGAGGAAGGGCAGCTCTTCTAAGTGAGTGCTGCCAAAGCTGAAAGGCACTGGGAGGTGGCCTTGCCAGCCTCAGGCATTTTAAACACTTCAGTCAAGCCCTGAAAGAAAAACAGAGGATAATCTTAGTTTCCCTTCCTATGTACATTTTGGGCTCTCTGCGCTGTCCTCTGGTTTGTCATTAAGCTTTTCTGCAGTCTTAGAAAGTTGTTGAAACGACTGTGAAAGTTCTTGTTAAGAAGAGCACATCCTTTAATCACTTGACTTTCTGTTGCCCTCTCCTGACTGGACATCATGTTTTATATGGCAAACGTCTTAAAGCTTTTAGGGTATTTATCTTCTTTCCTTACCCCGAAAACACCCTCTGATCTGGATCGTTGGGCCAGCTCTTAATCTGGGCTGGAACAGGAGAAGGTAATTGTGATGGATCCCCCAGTGATATTACCCTTCCCAAAAGCAATTAAATGTGATCAGACCCTCATTTATGTTTTATGACTTCTTGTAGCAGTGCCCAAACATTTATGGTCCCCCAAAGTCCCACATGCTGCCAGGCCAGGCTTTCCACTGGAAGATAAGGTATTATATTTGTGCTATGGGTTAACTTGCACAACACTACAAAGCAACCGCTCCACTGGGCTCTAGCTCATTGTAATGGTGCATTTGTGCTATGCAGCCCTGATTCTCCTTCACCCTCACTTAATTTCCTGGGAACTTTCCCCTCTCCTAGGCTGCTGAGCTTTGTGAACATTTGCCAGTGGAAGGCAGTGTATTTGTTTTAATCAGATCTATTCTTAAAGCTGTCAGATTAATTGCTGAGCTAGGAGGGGGTTCATCCCTGCCTCTGTCCTGCTGTTCTCACCTCATTTTGATCAAAGCCTGGCATTGATCTGATACAGTAGGAAGATAACCAGGACTAAACACTAAGGCTGTCTAGAAGTCACAGGGACAGACTCAGGACTCTGCATTGCTGGGGGGACACTGGGGGTTGTTTTCTCAAGGGTGGTTGGGGTGTTGGATCCTCTTTGCATGGCACACTGCGCTGTAAAGAGCAACCTGGGAGTCACACCAGCTGCTCTGCCATCCGTACTCATTCACTTTGAAATCCCTTTAGCACTGGAACAATTCCATTAGCAGGACTTCTTAGGCCTGATTTGGAGGGGTTTCTCTGCCGATTAAAACTAAGTCTGTGCACCAGCATGGAGAGCTCGTCATACCCGAGACATTCCCTGCGTACCTCGGGGCTGCTTGCAGCTGAAGTCTTGAACAAAAGATCTGCTGTTAGACAAAGGAGGAAGGAGTGAGCCTCTGAAAAGAGGAAGAATTTCTCCTCTGTTTGCCAGCAGTTTTTTTCTAACTATTCTTTTTTTAAGGATTGGTCACCAATTAATCCATGTCGTTTTGCAGACAAAACTGTCAACATTTTTAAGGTTGCATGGTGAAATAACTTCAGTGCTGTTGGTACTAGCAGCTCTGAATGTTCTCAAACAAATGCCTTTTAAGATAAAAGTGGCCTGTGCTTGATCCCAGCCCAGAGTTGTGGTCGTTACTCTTTTATTTGAAACGTCTCAACTGAACCCAGTGAAGTCAGTGAGAGCTGCAAGTGTTTGAAAGTCAAGTCACACTTATTTCCATGGCTAAATATGGGCGTAATGCAGGGTGTTACTCTAAAATGCTTCAGTGTGTGACCCAAGTTGGAGTCCAGCAAGTGTGCTGTGTGCCGCAGACACCGCCTGCAGTAGCTTCTGACAGTTTGCAAGTCATCAACCTGTTGGACCCGAGTACCAAATGCATCCTGCCCTCCCACTTTTATTTTTTGCTCTTACCTGCTGTTGGGGTGTGAGATGCCTCACAGCCACGTAGGAGTGTAAGCTCACTGGCAACTTGTATATGTGTGCATTTCTGCTGATTTCTGTCCCTTGGGTCAGAAGTGAGAATAATAGAAGCAGGATACCTTCCTTCCTCACCCCTGCACATTTCCCACACAATGTGGACTGTAAGAGCTTTATAAGAGGCATTTCTTTCCACTCTCAATGGCAGATCTAAGATACAAAATTAAATCTAGCTCTCCACCTTGGATGGGGAAGGTGCATTGGTTCTGTGCTAGTTTAGCAAAATGTCTTTGAAATGGGCACATTTATTATC
This sequence comes from Petroica traversi, assembly GCA_025920805.1. Classification (NCBI taxonomy): domain Eukaryota; kingdom Metazoa; phylum Chordata; class Aves; order Passeriformes; family Petroicidae; genus Petroica; species Petroica traversi. The sequence continues at coordinate 5,594,619 of JAHLSL010000036.1, read as the reverse complement.
CCTAAACATTTGAAGAACTTAAGAGCAGCCTTAAATATATATGAAGAGCATGTGTGAGATTTTTCAATAAAAATAATTAATACAAGCAGTGCTTTGCAAATTCAATTTAGTCCATGTGGGAACAGTTTGGGGAGTTCTGTTTCATGTATGCAATCCTTCAGTTGCAGGAGCAGGTCTGATTTGTGTTGCATGGATGCCCTGGGTGGAGGAGAGCTCACATGAGGAGTGACTGCAGCTTCCAGCTGGGAATGGGCAGCTCCATCAGCGCTTGGCTGCAGCTGCAGTGCTGTGTGTAACAGGGGCGTAGCTTTGGCTCTAGACCAAGCCCAAGTTACAGGTCCTTACCCATCAGCTGAGCATCAGACAGGGCTGGTTAGTGCTGGTCTGGGGTCCTTAACATCTTCGTAATATCAGAAGTCATTTGAATGCTACAGCTCTTTCAATTAAGCTCCTGTTGAACTCCGTGCACAGATACTGTAATATAACTGGCTGGCCTGCTGCAAGTGCATTAGGAGAATACTGCTGAAACAGCCTCTGTCTGTGTTCCAGTCTGGAGGGGAGCCAGAGTGAGCCCTGGGCTCCACACAATGTCATACTGATTAGGAGGGTGCGAGATTTTGTTTTTACTAAAATAGTTCTGCCAGTACAGCCCGGAGGGCAGCTGCAGTTACACTGGTACAGAGGGGCCTTATGCTGCTCTGAATTGTCCCTGGCTCTGGGGCAGGCAGGAGGCTGCTGGGAGAACCTTTATCCTGCAGTAACAGCCTGTGCGTGGCTGAGTGCTGCCCAGCTCCACAAGTGCAACTTTATTTTGTTGATATCCACCCCATAGCAACTTTGTCTCAAAGGCCCAAGGGAAATATTTTGCTTCCTCTGGCTGTTAGGAAGCGGGTTCTCCATGGCAGCAATCCCTTCACAAAGGATTTGGTCCTGAGCAGGAAACCCTGGTCCAATCCCTAATGAGCCCTTCCTGCTGATAAGGGAACCTGCGGGTCAGGGGCTCTGCCTGAGCCAGTCAGCTCTCCAAGAATTGATGTGCTTTTTGATGAGCACATCCTCCAGAGCCTGTAAAATGAGACTCCAGGCACTCCAGAGAAGTGGGTGTAGACCTAGATGCCACAAAATGGGACCTGCCTGTGGAAAGACCAGCTCTGGCAGAGCTGTGCACCTGTGATATTGCTGCTCTCTGACATTCCTGAGCTAGAACATCCCATCTCTCTCCTGCTTAGCAAGGTCGCCTCTTACTCTTTGTGGAGACCCAACACTGCTTTTATTTTTGGAATAACTGTATTCATATGTGCAGTATTGTGTATATTTACACCTGGGTTGTCCCCCAGTTTGGGAAGTGGACTGGAGAATAAAGTGCTGTCCTGTTGTGGAGCAAGGAAGCTCTTAGGTCTCTTTTTCCAGCTTTGCGCTTTGGAAAGGCCTATCCGGTACAACCCATGACATGAAGATAGGACAAAGTATTTCTGTATCTGGGAGAGTGCACCAGAAAAGGAGTCACTGACTGGTATCTCTGGGGCAGCCCATGGCATGGTGCACTGCAAGCCCCTTCACCAGCTGCTGTGTCAGTTTTGCTGTTCAAAAGCCAGTTCCATGACACTTATTTGCCTCCTCAAGGTGAGGTGCGCTCTGCCAGAGCAGCCTTGCTCAACTTCTGAAGTCACACCTTAACTGCTGGATTAATAACAAATCCAGGATTAAACCTGGAATACTGGAGCATTGCCCTTTGCCAGGCAGTGCTTGCTGCCGTTGCTGGGAATTGGGAGTGTCATGGTTTTTTCCCCTGTGACAAATCTTTGTTCCCCCACTGACTATATTTAGACACAAATACATCCAGAATCAACTGTGCCCATGGCAAGCTGTGCTGCTGCCTGCAGCAGCCCTCACCAGGGCAACATCACATGGGCTTCTATTCTGTTACATCTGCTCTTGCCTCTCCACACTGATGGAAAACCCATCATCTCGGCCAGGCTTCGATTGCTGCACTGCTGGGGTGGAGTGGTCTGGCTGTCCTTGCCTGACAGTGCCTTTTATCCCCATCTTAAACTTTTCAACATAGAACCTGTGGGAAGGAGAGCTATCACTCTCCCTTCTGGAGAGGTTACACCTCCTCTTCTGTCTGTCACATTGCTGTTTGAACATTAGTGTGCTGTAGTTGTGATCCTCCTCAAGAATTACCTCCTGGACTCAATAGAGCCAGTGTCAAAGACTTCCTACAAGTAGGAAGAAGCTTGAACATCACTGTTCAGGTCTCCACCATGAGGCTGTCTGAGGTCTCAGGGAGTATGGAGTGACATTAGAAATCAGAAAGGATCTGGGAATCGGCTTAGCTCTTGAGATTGCAAAAGCAGTGATGACAGAGCAACTTGGGGTTAGCCTGGATTGGCAAGCCTGAACAAAAGCCTGAGAAAATTAACTCACACTATCAACTTGAGTTAAAACTCCTATTTCCTTGTTCCTTGTAAGTACTTGAGGCTGGTCCTGCTAGAGTCAGACCTTGCCCCTTCTACAGGTGTGCAGTCAGAGCATTTTCACCAGGAGCTGACTCCTGCCAGTGAAGCCCTCCATGCACTAGTCTGCCTTGGTCTGCTGGTAGGATCACAGGCAGGATAATTCCCATTTTCCCACTGCACTTGCGTCTCATTCTGCCTTTGGACACAGCTGCCTGCTCTGCCGTGTCCTTAGCACCATGCAGTGGGTTTTGTCCCAGCTCTGGCTGCTTTTCCACAGTGGTTTTGCGCATGTTGCTCTTCAGAGTGCAGGAGGTTTGACAGCCTTCGGTACAAAGATGAAACCCTGCGTCAAAAATCCCCACTACTCCAAGAGCACTTCAGGCAGGTTCTTCTGCTCAGTTTGTGTGTGCTTTAGGGTGTAAATGCTGGTACCTGCTACCAGCTCAGCAAGTGGAGCATGTGGACAGGCACCACTGGGTTGGCAGTGAGTTCCTTGGATTGCACCACCTTGGCAGGGTGGTGGGAATCCATCCATCCTCTCCCTGCCAGCCTGCCTTGGGCAGTGCCCTCCAAATGGGATCATTGCCAACCCCCAAGTACCATCCACCCTGCTTTTATCTTAATTTCCTCCGTGCTTGCTTTTTTTTTTCCACCTGGGATTTCAATGTTTGTTTGTTTGGTGTTAAGGAGGCTTTCTTGTTTGCTTTTTTAAATACCTGTTGTGACAGGCAGAGCTGAGAGCAAGCCAGGCTGCTCTCTGCATCCACCTGAGAGCCTGTTTGGGATACAGTGCCAAGCAGGGGGCAGGGAGGAAAGTAGAAATGCAGTTGGGTATTTCCTGGGAGGCTTTCTGTCCTTGGCTGGTTGTGTGGGGTAAGAAGAGCTGGTCAGTTCTAGGTTTTGAAGAACAAGACCTGTTGTATCATTCTGAGGAAGGTTTCTGCAAGCTGGCAACACAAGGCAATGTTCTGCTGCTGTCTGCTCCATCCAGCCAGACCATCCTGATGTTAAAGAGCAGGTGGCACCGTGCTTGCCTTCCTGACACGTGCCCCTCTTGTTCCCTGCCAGCGTTTCCTCTCCTCTGTTGAGGAAGACAGTCTGGGAGTGAACGGCAGAGCTGGCACATGGGCCCCCAGCCAGGTCTCTGCACGCATCCCACTTGTGCAGTGGTTCTCACACCCTTGCATGCAGAAGGAAGGACAGCAGGGCAAGTGATCCATGGTGCTCTGGGCAGGAATCTTCCACTTTATTAAAATGAAAGTATTTACTGGCTGCATCAGTTGCCCAGCTGTGGTTAGTTTGCATGAGAACCATTTCCTGCAGTTAAGGAAACTATTCAGCTTTACAGCAGGTCATGGAAGGAAGAGATATTACTGTGTCCAAAATCCTCTCTTTGCTGAGTAGGCAAGTTTCTCACCTGAATCCCTGCCATTGAAGCACTTGGGGTGACAGGAACAGAGCTGCCATTGCAGTGCTGCAAGTAAATATCACAAGTTCCAGTGAGGAAGGGAAGGGGGCAGGAGAGGGACAGTGGGAGAGCCAGGGCTAGGTGGTCAGGATGGTGCTTTAAGGGCTTTGGGGCCCAAGATGCTATCTTTTTGCACTTGGTGACATTTACTTGCCAGCACCCTGTCCTGATGGTATGATCTGACATGCTGCTCAGCACTGCAGGGAGCCAGCAGAGAAGTGGTTTGTGTTGTGGTGTGTATTTGGGTTGAGTTCTTCTGCTTGAAGCCATTAGAAAGCCATTCAGCCATGCTGGAGATCTGGGAGTTAATTCCTCCTGCTTCTCCTCTTCTGCCAGACATCATAAATGCACTTCCTCTTGCAGTAGTCTCATCACCTAACACACAAAAACTATTCATCCAAGTTCTGAACCTTGCTTGAAAGTGGATTTTTGTGGGTTGTAGGTGTAACCTGCCTTTTTAAATGGAAATTGGAAAAGGTAGTCTCTAATAATCTGCTTCCAAGGGCCTGGGCAGAAGGCACGGGAGCTTTCCTGATCTTGCAAGATTTCCTTCTGAGGAAATCATGTCATCTCTGTGAGTCCACATTTATTTCTGCAGGAGGGAAGATTGCTCTGCAGTGCCTCATGGAGAGTCACCAGATGTTTTGGATGGATACTGGAATGTGATGGAGTGTCCAACACTAAATTGTCTATGCTCTGGGAGGTGCAAAACCCTGTAATCAGGCCAGAGAAGCTGCCCCACTCTGTTGTTTTGTTTCCTCTACCCTTAACTGCAAGGTGTGCAGGGTGCCTTGGAGGAATCAGCATAATCTAAAATAATAATCTTCTTGGTTCAAATCTTACAGCAGCTGCTTTGTCCACAGCCCTCATTGGCAGAACTGGTTATTTGCCACTGTTTAATTTGGGCTCAGGGGGCTGGGTTTCATTAGTGGGGGGAAAACCATCAAATCATTTGTGATTTGCATACATCAGTGACTATCCTCTTCTGTGTGTTTGCTCACACTATTTCCCCAAAACGTGGCATAACAAGAAGAGAGTTGAGGGAGCATTGAAGTGTTGGCTAAGAATCAGTAATATCCTGTTTTATGTTCAGCATTTTCTTCTTACAAATTGAGCCCTTCTTAAAAGTATTGATAGATGACAGAAGTAGGGCCTACCTGCTACAGAAGTTGTTATCCTCAACAAGTAGGATACTGCAAGGTGAATGGAGAAGCAGCACAGCATCTGTGGAGCCAGTGGAAGCAGAGCAGCAGAGGGTTTGTGATCCCCAAGGATGAGGTCAGGCTAAAGCTGGGGACAAGGCTGGCTCCTTAGCCAATATTTGAGTAAGTGTCCTTTGAGCTCAATTTGTTCACTGGTGTTGGACGTGATCTGTCAGCTCCTACAGTCTGACTCTGCTGGTCCCTGCCTGCTTCTGGCCAGTCACCTTGATCTTCTTTGGCCAACTGGTGCTGGTTCAGCTGCTAAGTAGTCTCCATAGGTACTTCACAAAGACAGGAGGTGCGTTCCCTAGAGTTCCTCTTCAACAGCTGCAGCATGGCGGTTGTGGATCGGAGAGGCTGATTTGCAAGACATCTGAGATCCACTGTGTCGAGGGAAATACGAGGGCAAACAGGAGGAGCACAGAGCTCTGCCTTTGGATAGCAGGAGGGTTCTGCATGGATGGAGGAAGGAAGTGGCTTGCCAGCAGTGGAGCAGACAGATATCTCGGTGAATCACAGGTTCAACATGAGTCACTGCTGTCACAGGGTTGTGAAAAAGGCACACGTCATAGGGGGCCTTGCAAGGAGCTGCGTGCTTCCCAAGGCATCTGAAGCATCTTCCTGCTCCCAGTGCTGGTAAATCAGTCACTCCTGCTATTCCTGTTTTGGATGCTGCCTTTTGAGGAATATATGGGCCAATAGCCGAGAGTCTGTGGAGAGCAGTGAGAGTGCTCAGAGGGCTGGAAACCATGAGGAATGAGAAAAGCTTGAAAGGACCTGGGATTGTTTAGTCTAGGAAAGAGCAAGCTGGAGAGGGAGCAATATGAAAAGCTTTCAAAGACATAAAAGGCTGCTGCAAAAAGTGAGGGAATGAGCTGTTCTTAGTAGCTATTAGGAAGAAGATACCGAGTCATAGGCTGAGCAGGGAAATTTAGACTTACATAAGTGAAAGACTGATGCAGTACTGAAACATCAGTGCGTGTGGGATTTGTGTCAGGAGACCTTCAGTGCACCCATCTCTGAGTGGGTGGGAGAGGAACTCACCTTGCTTTGGCTGGTGGGATGCACTACAAGACCTTTGTAGCCATGTTCCCAATTGCTGAAAGATTATTTTCTAAAGCTTGTGATGAAGTCCACCTCTTTTAAACAGGCATACATTTCCCAGATGACCTTCTTGCTACAAGACAGTAGGGATTACATGTGGCAGTGACACGTTATCACTGCTAAAGCAGTGATTTTCCAAGCTCCTGGTCAGGCTGCAGGCTTGCACCAAGATGTGGGGAAGCCTCATTGTCAAGGGCAGGGACACAGAGCGTGTCCACCTGTGGCTCCCTGGAAGCAAGGGAGGCCATCACTTGCTGCTTTTCCCTGTGTACATGCCAGATGATGCATAGGCACAGGCCTTGTCCTGACTACATTAAATGGTGCAGGGGAATCCCCCCACCAAGGCAGACCTCCCCAGCAGTCTTTTTTTTTTTCTCTGGTTCAGGGGCAGACTTTGGCTGTGCTTTTTAATTGTGAAAATTCAGAGCATGTCTTTGTGTCCTAAATAGGCGATTGTCCTGATTCTCATCCCTGGGATCCATTATGTCTTAGCAAATTACTTTCTCTCTTTTAAATGCCTTAGTGATTAAAGATGCCACAGCAGATACCCTTAATGAGTACAAAAAGGGTAATAATTCCTCTTGTTGGTACTGAATGCAATTAATCAGGCCCCTTTACTTGCTTTTTAAACAGATGAGGCATTTAAGGCCAAGCAAGTTTTTAATTGGACTTTAATGCTTCTCATTTACTTCATTTTGGCACAAGTGTAGGAATTCCCACCCCCAGGTTTGCTGGATTTATTCAGGGTGATAAAAGGCTCAGCATGGAATGAAGACTCAGCAGCAGACTCAAACATGTCCTTCAGCCTTTGCCTGGCCCCATTGCCTGGCCCAGGCTTGGTCCTGCTGCAGCAGCACAGAATTGTCTGGACAGGAGCAGAACCAGGTTATCCAGTCCAGAGCCAGTTTCCATCCTGGGGCTGACATTGGATATTCATAATATTTCTGGAGTAGTCATGAATACAAGGGTACAACGTAGCCTGCCCTTTGTTGTCAGGTTCCCTTGCCTTGAAGGAAATGTTGATTTGTGAGTATTCTTGTGATTATCTGGATACCCTTGATGGAGTTCCATATCATAGCCCAGACTCTGTAGCTTCAAACACAGGGTGAATTATATGTTTTAAGTGATATTCCTGAAATTCATAGCCAAGAGGACATACAGATGGATGTGTGCATCCAGATGTTGTTAATCTATGCCAGGAATTGCCATGAGAGAAAATATACATGATGAGCAGCCCTCATCTAATTTGCAGCTCCTGCTCCCTGTAGCCAGCACCACCTCTTTTTCCACCTCTGGTCATGAACCATCTTGCCTCTGGTTCCCTTTCCTCCCATCTATCCTCCACTGTGATTTGGGGACAGCAGTGGCCTGTCAGCAGGTCCCGGTCTGTGTTTCATGCAGAGACGTGTTCGGCAGCCCAGCTTGGCCGATTGGCTCCTGTCCCAACTCAGCTCTTCCCCACCAGCAGACAACAGCCCGAGGTTCAGCCAAAAAGGATCAGTCTCAGCATGTGTGAGCCTGCCTCTGAGCCTGCTTGTCACTCTGCAGGGCAGAGATTTCTCTAACACACACTGATAACTTTCAGTTGGTTTTTTCCAGGTGTGTGCTGTGCCCTTTGCAGTCAGACCTGCCTGTGTTTCAACTGACAGTGGCTGTGGGCTTCCACCCACAGAAAGGTCAGTGGATACAGATGAGCTGTGGGTGTCCTTGGATAGGTGAGATGGCTCTTGAGTCATTGGGGCTTTTGCCCCAAAAAAACATTGGGGAGAAATCTAGGGACAAAGGACAACACCCTCCATTTCTACATCCCTGCTTTTCCCACTTCAAAAGTAGGAAAATCTTAAGCCCAAGTGTGTCTGGAAAGTTAAGTGTATTCAGAGAAATACTTATCCTGCAGATAAGGATACCTGAAGCTATCATGCCTTGAAAAGTAAAGGAGAATGGGAGGCTGAGCAGGGATCAAGGTTTTATTGTGTGATCATGATGTGAAGGGCTGTAGACATCTTGGTGAGATGTTCAGGGATGAAGGTGAATCAAAGAGCTTCCAGCTTGTTCTGTGTCCCCACAGAGTGAAAAACTGCTGGCTTTTGGCCTGTGCTCCAGCCGTGGGCAGGGACTGAAAGAAATAAGAGGGCCAGGTCCTAGGACATTTCTGCTCCTCTGGCTGGTGTTGAGGAGGAGCAGGCAGCACCAGTTGCTGTGGAGCCTGCCAAGATGTCCTTAATCCCAAATATATCTATGTCAGGAAGCTGCAACCCCAAGTGACTCTAGCCAGCCTTTCTTTCATTGAGAGTCTTCTGGCTGAGGCTTACAGAGTTGTCATTTTCTTTGATTTAATTCCATATAAACTGCAGAATTATTTTCCTTTAGAGGCTTGCAAATTACGGAAGCATAAACCATGCTAATGATCCGATAAGGACAACCTTGGATACGTTCCCAAGAACGGCTACCCCTGGGCAGGAGTGTGTTCAGAGAGCACTGATGGAAAGCAATTTGCCCTGCTCACCTGGCTGCCTTCCTTGGGCCCCCCTTCCCAAATTCCTTCATCTCTCAGGAACGAGAGTAATTTCCTCTCTGGCTTCTTGCAGAGGCAAAGGCCCTGCAGACCTGAAGTTATCTCTGGAATGTGTGTAAACATGAGTTCAATGGGATGCTGTTTGCCCCTCATTCCTTGGGGGGGTTTAAGAAGAGTTAATACAAGTTTGTTTTACGGGTTCCTATCCCTGAGAATTGTCTTCCTTAGAGGGCAGCTCGGCTGACCTGAGCCCCTGTGTGTGCATTTCCCAGGATAAAGGGGAGATTCGGGGGCCCCACCATGCGGGTGGGATTTCGCTCCTCTAAGAACAAGGGATGAAAGACCAAAGTGGTCCTCCTGCCAAACAGGGACCCGGGAGATGGTATGGGATCACAGTGCACGTGCACTGGGACTCAATGTGCAGCTAACAGGATTTAGGGGATGCTTGGACAGAAACAAATCAGGAGAGGGGTGGGGGTTGCAGGCAGTTCTGTGCTCCCATCTTCAAGGAGCATTGCAACATAAGCAGAGGGACAAAACCTTAGAAGTTATGTATGTGCTGGGACAAAATGCATTTCAGTGAGAGGAATAAGGAACTCTTATCTGTTTGCATAAAAATAATTCAGATGTAAGTTAATGGTGTACAAGTACGTCACTAATGAGACTCGCCTGGAGACCAAAGTGCTCTTTGATTTAGAATAAACAGAAGCAACCATAACCTGAAGCTAGAGAAAATGAAGCATTAATACCAATGAAATGGTTAATTCCTAGATGTGTTGTCAGCACTGGTGACGCACTGGGGCTGGATGCCTTCCAGAAAACAACACTTTAACTGAAGACAAAGAACCAGACTTAGCACAGAGGTGATCAGTGGAATGGCTTGGCCTGGTGTATACAAGGGGTCAAACTAGATGATTTAATGATCTCTTTTGGCCTGAAAGCTCTCTGTTCTCTTAAGAAGATAAATGAAAAAGCCCTTTCACAAAAACCAAGCACTTGAGATATGTGTGTAATGAACTCTGCTGCTTCCAGGGGAACGCAGAGCAGGATCTGCAGGAAGCGTGACCTTGCTGCCTGCAGGCTGCCTGGAATTGGTGTCCATCTCTTTGGTGGCAGTGGCTCTCCACCATTGAGGCCACCACTATCACGCGTGACATTTCTCAGCTCTGTTTTTAATTGCCATCTCCCTGCGTTTAACCAACATTTGCTCCCTAATCTCCGTCAGGGTGAAGAGGCCAAGCGGTATGAGTAGCCTTCTGGGGAAGATCGGTGCCAAAAAGCAGAAGATGAGTACACTGGAGAAATCTAAACTGGACTGGGAGAGCTTCAAGGAGGAGGAAGGGATTGTAGAGGAGCTGGCAATCCATAACCGAGGGAAAGACGGGTAAGAGGGGCTTTACCTAATAGTAGTCCAGCATTTTCCACCATTTTCTTTACATATGGGAAGCCCATTGCTGGCTTATTGCTTATTGCTGGATTTATTCTAGGAATACATAAAGCTAATAGCTGCTGTAAGCATCACAGGGAGACAGGTAAATCTGCAAACACCTATCTACTAACAACCTTGTGAGTTCTCTAAGTCCAACCAATGTCTGGCTTTATCATCTCTTCTGCTTGTGGCACAGAGCATGAGCCCGTCTAATGCAGTTTCCCCATGAGGAAACACAATTCCCTTTGTCCTGTTTTCTTTTTTCTTTTTGGGAGGGTTTTGTTCTGTTCTTCAAATGACGTATTTCAGCTGTATCTCTCATCCTTTCTCCTGCATAAAGATTTATGTAAACCCAGAACAGCTGGCAAGGTGCATTAAGGATTATGGCAGCGCTGGGCGCTGGTTGTGTGCATCAAGCAATGTTCACGCCAATGAAGTTAATGGAAGTATCATAAAAGTAAATGGCGATGCTGTAAATAAAACAGGAAGTTAATAACATGCACTGCAGGGAGTGATAATGAGATCAGAAGCAGCATTTCCACTACAAGTGCTTTGCTAAGCTCTGGGAAAACATAACCGGCTTAGTGGACAGCTCGTAAAATGTATATTTTAATATAAGCTGTTCTTTTACTCTGCAGGAAAATCTCAGAGCTTTTGCATTCCAACAGATTGATTTTTCTATTTTAAACAGATATTTTATAACTGTTAAACTATCAAATAGATATTTTCTGTTTGGTCTTGCACCCTTCCACAACACACCTTCTCCATCAGATTTCCCCTGATCTTTGTCCGGTTGCGTGCCCTTGAAAAAGTAGAGCAGTTCAGTAGGAGTGCTGGAGAGGAGCAGCTGTTCCTCCGAGATCCCTGAAGTCCAAGGAGGTGAATGATTTACACCACATACAGGTGTGGCAGTGTTTTGTGTCATCTCTTGTGTGCCCAAACCCAGTATGTTGACTGTTCTTGGCCAGTGCTGTTTCCTTTCTCACCCCATCCAGGCAGGACAGCTTGCTCTTCATGCCTGGCAAACCTTTCCAAAGACATGTAATGGTGCTTGAAGGCTAGAGAAGGGATCAGCACCTGGAAAAGATGAGCAAAGCAGAGCAGCAATTTTAAGAGCGTCTTTAATCTTGGACAGCTTTGGGTTTTGCTGCCTGTCACATCCCGGGCTAGAAAATCTGTTGAGCTCTTGGCAAGCGCTTTTTGTCATTAAACAAATGAGGAACATAATGCCAGGATAACTTTAGACGCTCCTTACGAGTATGTTTATACTAGTCTGGCATGTAGTGTGAGGGGATCAAACGAGTGTCTGCTCACTAGGAATTACTTCCACCTTCAATGTAAAGGGAGAAGGGAGGAGCACCAATGGAGGCACAGCCCATTGTGTTTCTACTTACAGACCATCTCGGTGTGAAGGGTGCAGTACCCTCACAGAGCAGCCAGCCCGCCTGGGGGGCAGGTCACACAGGCACAGCTGCTGCCGGCCTCAGGTCATTTCACAGGAGCCTGTTGTCCCTTCTGCAGCTGCCTCTTCTCCTTTAACAATGTCAACTGTGCTCACCCTTCAGTGGGCAATCATTTACACATCTCTATAAAAATTGTAATGAGCTGTTGTTAACCCTTCAACCCAAGCAGGCGAGAGCGAGGCGCTGCCTTTAATCCCTGGTGCTGTTAGAAACCTCTGCTCCCTACGTGTCCTGCTGTGTGATTGTAAATGTCTGCCTGACAAGGAAAGCTACAGCCCACTCTGGGAGATGTCTGCTCAATGCCATGCATCCTGTGCATTTACAGAGACGGTCCATGCGTTTCTTAAGGAAGACAGGAAGCTTTACTCTTTGCTCAGGAGGGAAGACAGGCTGAATTTCTCTAATGTGTTAACCCTGTAAAAATTGCTGGAGCCCAGAGCTCCTCATACCTCCCTGGCCCTTTTCCAGAAGCCACACATGCTCAGCCAGAACACAGCAACCAGTGAGCAGTGGGCCTGTGGCATCTTTCTGCTGCCAGTGCCAGTTATTAGCCAGCCACAGCCTGGGCCTAGAATTCCTGAGTCAGAGGGAACATGTGCTGCCCCATGGCTCTGTCCTCCTTTGCCTCTTATTTTCCACCCCTTGTACCCCCAGCCCCATCATCCAGTGATTTGCATTTCCTTTGGAGTAGAATCTGGCCTTTCACAGCCTGGCTGTATCAGGTCCTGAGGGCCTGTCCTGGATTTGACAGGAGGGGCTGGAGTAAGCAGCAGAGGCAGTATCCCCTTTACTCTTCATCTCTGTGATGTGCTTTATAAATGGAAATGTGTAGTGGCCTCTTAATTGGGCCACCTTTGTAGGGCAGCCCCATGGGGGAGCAGCCGGCCCCGTGCACTCCTGCACCGGGTGTCTGATGGTGACTGACAGGGGACAGGCAGCACCACTGACACCCTCCCCAGAGCAGCTTGCAGCTGCCCTTGTTAGCAGAGACAGCCTTCTCCCAATGGATTTCCTTGGCTCTGCTGCGGATCACAGCTGCCCTGTTTCCAGGCGGGTTGATAATTTACAGGAAGGTATTGATTCAGGTAGCAAAGGTTGTTTAGACAAGTGCAGGACGGGTGTTTGTGCCTTGCTCCTGCACTTTGCACCGTGTTGGGTGGCACCTTGGTGTCGGCTGCACGGAGCTGGCTGAGCACAGAGAGCTGCAGCTCCAGCACAGCGAGCTGCAGCTCCAGCACAGCCTTCAGAGGGGCTTGTGCCGACCCTGCAGCCTCCCTGCTCACCCTCTGCACCTCCAGCCCCTGTTTGCCTGCAGCACAAACTGGCCAGGCCTCACGAGCCCCAGTGGATGCCCAGGTAGTGCCTGGGGGGTCTGCTCTGATACAGCAGTACTTTGCTGTGGCCAGCCAAGGACAACGCCATGGGATGACGTCGCAGTTCCTCCCCCATGCAGCACTGCTGGCTGCAGCTGTGAGACCACATTCCTGGTTCATGATCCATATCGATCCCCCAGGAGCCAGGCCCTGCCCACCAGAGAGGCACAGCAGTCAGGGAGGAAGAGGAGGAGAAAGAGACTGATCCCTTGCTGGGGTTGATAGATGAGTGTCACAGAGGGGCCAAAGGAGCTTCAGATTCAGTAGATTGGGCTGTTGCTGCCCAGGCCGTTGGGGTGTTCCCAGATGAACATTAATTAATGTAGGACAGTAATTCCTGTCCTTGTCTTCTCAGCTGGGGTTGTGGTTGGTGTTTAGCAGCGGAGGGGGAGAAAAACCACACACCCAGCAATATGACACTGAGCACATACAGCATGACCCCTCAGCTTCCTTCCTGTGGCCTCTCTGAGCCCAGCCCCGGGAGCCGGTCACCTCCCTGCTGACAGGGATGAAGGGAAGCGACACTCCCCTGCCTGCCTTTCCTGAACCAGTGTGGGGAGGGGGCCTCAGTGCACAGCCCTCCTCTAATGGTGAGCGGCAGGGGCCACAAAAATACCTCCTCCCAGCCAGCTCTTCACCTGCATTGTGCCGTGCTGGTCCCTGCCCCTCGCAGCCAGAAGAGATGAGCTGACCCAGTTGTGTCAGCACGAGATGGGCTGGAGCTGCGATGGGAGTGGGGTGGCAGCAGGGACGCATGGGACTGTTAACCCGCTTGGGGGAAATCACTCGCTGAAATGAATGTGGATTAATTCATTTCCAATGATGACTGCATGGGCAGGAATGTCAGGGCTGTCCCTTGCGGCAAGGGCAAAGGCTCCCTGCTGGGAACGCATTCAGCACAGGTTCAATAGTTATAGCATAACGAATTGCAGAATCACAGAATGGTTCAGGTTGGAAGGGACCTTTAAGGGCCAACTAATCCAACCCCCGGCAGTGAGCAGGCATTCTTTATCTAGATCAGATTGCTTAGAGCTCCATCCAGCCTGACCTTGCAGGGACCTCATCACCAAATGTTCATCTGTCTCAGAGAGACCACTGGTAGGAGAGACCTTCAGCTTTCCCATGCGGGTCTTGGGCACCTTCATGCACACTGCCAGCCACTTAGCAGCCTGGAAAACCCACAGAGCCTGAGATCCTCACCTTCCCTTGGGCTTTGGTCTTGCTTTCAAGCATTCGGCTGCTTTGTTGAGCAGGAGAAGCAGTGACTGACAGAACAGCCAAATTCAGTGGTTCCCTGTGCATCTCGCACACAAGTTTAATGACCTTGTCATGGCAGTCCAGTGTTTGCCACCCTGGAACAAATGCAGAACAATTGTGATGATTCAATTACAGCTCCTGTTTTGAATTGCAATTTCACTCCCTCTGTAGGTTAATTAGTAGCACAGCCCCGGGCTGTCTGTGGCAAGGGTTTGCAGTGAAGTACATTAAAATTCAGCTGCATGCCATTAATGAGCAGCAAGGTGCTTTTCCAGGCACAGGCGTGCCTTCTTCCTCGCAGCACTCAGGTGCCGTGCTGAAGGGCAGCACTACATACTCAGTGGTGGTTAGAAGCTGGTCTGTGGTTGGGAAGCCCCTGGCCTGCAGCCCTGAGCTGCTGCAGGCTGCTGGGTGATGCTTTTTGCATCCCTGTGCCTGTTCCTGGCTTGTTTCGTCGGCCTGTCAGCTTGTATTGAGGGCTGTGGTTGGGTTTGAGATGCTTTGCTGGGTGGTGGAAAGGCCTGCTCTGATCCCCTTCAAGGTGTCTGTGGAGGACATTTCTCAGCTGTAGGAGAAGAGCTGGAACCAGAATTAGCCAGTTCAATTCTCTAGCCTGTGCAACCACCAGACCTCTGGGAGTCCCCTAAATGACAGCCAGCCGGACACAGAGCAGTTTTGGTGTCCGTAGGAGATGTTCAGTGAGGGATCAGTTCATGGAAAGAGCAGGAGGGAGACAGATGGTGTTTTCCCTCCCTGCTCATCCCCTCAGGTGGGGTTTGCCCTAGTCTGGGGGCCACAAAGGCTGCCACAGGCTCTGCTCACAGCCTCTGCCTCTACCCCCTGCAGGTACATCGAGAGGAAAGCATTCCTGGAGCGCGTGGATCACAGGCAGTTCGAAATTGAACGCGACATCAGACTGAGCAGGATGAAGCCCTGACTTGCTGGGGGTGGCCGTGAGGGATCCTTCTCCCTTCTGTGCCCCAGGGCTGGCTGGGGGCTGCCGGCCACCAACAGCCACCAAGCACGGAAACTGTTCTCTACCCAAGACTCAGCCTGTATGTCTCCACATACAGGGTTTTCCTTTTACTGTAATAGTTTGGGGAGGGTATTTGTCAATGGACAGGAGGCACTTGGAGGGTTAAATGGCCCAGCAGCTGATAGAACACTCTGGTGTAATTGTGGCAACAACTTTCCAAGGAGAAGACATGGTGGCACCCATCCTTTACCAATCCCAGGTGCTTCTGGCAGCAGGAGGAGCTGCCAAGGCTGGGAGAGTACTGGCATGTTTGCTGGTGAGAGTGGAGCTGCGGGAAGGTTTCGTGGCTGCTGTGCATATGCAAGCTGTGGGCTGGAGCCCTTCTCCCTGCTCTGCCAGCCTCACAGCACTCCCTGCCCCTCCGCCCTCTGCTCCTGTCCAGACAAAGCCAAACTGTCTGTACTTGTTTGTGGGGTCTGATGATGCTGGGGGGAGTTAAGCAAGCTGGTGAAGAAATCCTTCCTTGTTCACGCTGTCAAGAAGATGGGAGCAGCTGCAGCAGGCAAGAAGGGCCAGGATCTGAGTGTTCACGTGAATAAAGTATTCCATCCCAACACTCTTGCATGCTGGCAGTGTGGTTTGTGCGGGAAGCAGAGGACAAAGAAATTAAGGATCACATAGAGTAAGGAGTGTCTGACGGGAGTCATAAAAACCTCTCTCAGAGGTGCCTAGTGTGTACCCTGATCGCAGCCTGGGGGTCAGAGAAAGTGCTTGAATCACTTTCCCTCCTCAGTACTGGAGCTGGTGCTACAATGAAATGCAGAATTGGGGGTGACAAGGTCAGTGCTGCAGGAGTAGGGAAACCCATGGAGAGCATGGCCATGCAGTGGCATTCAGCAAGTGCAGCTGCCTGGGAGGGCAGGCCAAGGTGGCTGTGTGTGGAAGGAGCAGCCGGAGCTGAAGACCAGCAATGCATGCACCGTCATCCCCGTCGTCCCTGCTGGCCTGGCTCTGGTGGAGCTGGGCAGCTCTGGATGTCTGGCCTGTGCATATCCTTGGAGTAGAGGTACTCACCAGCATTTCCCCCAGGATGTTCTGGGCTCTCTTGGTGGGGCAGCCTGTGCTGGTGCTGTGCTGTGGGAAAGCAGCACCAGCCCCATCCCTCCTGCCCACAGGGCGAGCAGGCACTGCCCATGGCCCCTTGCCTGTGGCTCTGAGCGCGGTCTGAGCCGTGGGCTTGGGCTCATGTGTCCTGCTGAGTCAGCCCCTGCTCTGTGGCCGTGCTGCAGGATAGACGAGAACAAAACACCACGTGCTCAGGGGAGCTGCAGCCTTTGGCGCCCTGTTCTGTACAGAATCAGCTGTAATGGACCTGCTTAAACAAGCCTGAAATTGGACAGAAACAAAACAACAGGGTGATGACATGTTTTCATCTCCAAACACTTCAAGCCAATTGTTGCTCTGGCTTAGGTTGCAAAAACAACCAGAGTCCCTGTGCAGGACACTGTTGTGGGGATGTCTCAGCTTGTGGCTCCTGAGTGACAGTGAGTGGACCTGGTGGGACCTCAGTGAGGGCTGTGGAGCGAGGCAGGTGCTGCTGCAGTAGTTGGGCTGCTCTCCTCATCGGAATGGTGGTGCTGGAGCATCTCCAGCGCCTGCTCTCTTTGTGTGATGTCCTGCCCTCCTTACAGGGTCCCTCCCAACAGGGACCCCAAGGCAGCCCAGGCTTGTTTTGCTGCAGATCCCTGAAGATGGTGAGATGCTGAGGCAGCCACAGGCAGGGCTGGGAGGGCTGGGCCAGCTGTGAGTGCTGAGTAGGCAGCCAGGGAAATTATTTGCCTTTTTCTCTGCTGTTGCTGAGAGGAGAGGAGGGAATATTTGGGAACTTCTCAGCCCTGTGTCCCCTGTGACTGACACTGGACTGAGGCAGGGAAGGGTCATGTCACCCCTGCACAGCTGGGTCCCTGTGGTGTCTGGCTTCTGAGGGCTGCCAACCAAAACCCTTGCTGCAGTATCCAGGCTGCATTCTAGGGCTCTTTCTGCTCCAGCAGCTCAGCAGCACCAAGTAGGTAAGAAATGGAAAATAATTCTGTGCATTGTATCATGAGCAAGAACAGAATGGAGATATAACCAGTACTCTTGGAGATCCCGAAGGACAGAGGCACCAAACCCAGCCTTGTTTTTAAAAGCATTAAAGAGCTCCAGGCTGTGCCCATGGTGAGTCCTGCAGCTGCATCTGGCTCTGGATGGCTTGGGGGTGGCTTTGGATTCACATGCACACGAACGGTGCGTTAGAGGGATGTGACCAGCACAACCTCCCCTGGGATGCTGGTGAACTGGGAAAATGGATGACCTCAAATTTATGGGATCCTGCCTGCCAACCCAGCTATGCTCTCCACAAACCCTCCAGCCTCTCCTCTGGAGTTTGTTTTTTTTTTCTTCAGCTGAGAAAATGTGGAAAATCTTGAAATCTTGGAAGCAGCCTGACCTGCTTGAAAAGTGCAGTGTAATGGCAGTGGCCAAGAGCCTCAACTCCCCTCTCTGCTGGGCTTCTCAGCTCGTGGCAGCATGGTGTGCCCAGCTCAGCTTGAGGGTGCTGGGCTGCAGTGCCAGCTCCTGGCCCAGCAAGCTGGGACAGGCTTGGCAGGATGGCCGGGAGGCAGCCTCCAGCCTGGGCTGATTCCTGGCTCCCTGCACACTCCCAAGTGTCCCGCGTTTTTGCTTGGTTGGATCATGTATTCCTCGCCTCTCTTTCCTGAAGATGAGGAGTGATTTACAGGCCTCCAGAAAAAACAGCTTGGCTGCTTTGGAAGGTAAAAAAAAATAACCAAAACCCCTCTCTGCTTGCTATTCCCATTGCCCAGTCACCTTCCCACGAAGGGGGGTGGCCTCAAGACCCGCCAGCCCTCGGCATCCCCACCAGCCCTTGATGTCCCTGGCAGCCCTCCACTTTCTGTGAGGAGCAATGGTTTCAGATGTGGGTCCATCTTTTGAGACATTCCCACCTTGACCTGTCTTCTCTGGGAAGCTCATGAGTCCTCCATGGGTTGGGGCCCACCCTGGACATTTGCTTGGTGTAATTTTGGCCCTATAAGGAGTCCCTCATGGCCAGAGCATCACCTCACCCTGAGGATCTCCCCCTTCCCTGGCCGCCTGAAGGGGCCCCTTGTGCAGCTGAGCCCCAAACAAGGCTCCGATTGTGTCCGTGTGTCCTGATGGTCGGGGCTTCTGCCGTGGCTTTCGTGTGCTGGGGCCATGGTAAAAGCAGCTGTGTCCAACCCACACCCACAGGCTCAGCTTTACTCATATGCTGCAGTTTGGGGGGGCTGTCATGGGGCCACAGGACTCACAACAGGGAGGTAACAGTGCATTTAATGCTGCTGCAGTGAAAGGGATAAATACTGGCTCTTGACATGGGAGGAGGTTGAACGCTGGCTGCCTGGGGGTGCACCCCATATCCCCAGGCTGTGCCAAGGACCACAACAGGGTTCATGGACTGAGCTGTCATGGGGCAAAGCATGGCAGCTGGGAGGAGGGACCACAGTGTAGAGCTGACCCTAGGAGCATCTCCCTGCAGCAGCTCCCCGAGGGGCAGAGCTGGTGCCTGGAAGATGATGCTGGCAACATCATATCCCCTTTTCCAAGATGTTGTTTTCAGCCTCTTCCCACCTCTCCTTCAGAGCAATGTCCCACCCAGCAGTACGGTGGGATTCTGTTTGCAGTGTGTCCAAAACTAACGGAGTGGCCCATTGGTCTCCCACCCCCTTTGAGGGTCCCCACCCTGGGGCATCCTTGTGCTGGGGGTGGGTGCTGGCACTGACATTTGAAACTGAGCTGATGGCGATGGCACAGCCAGCCCTTCCTGCTGTCAGCCCTTCCCACTCCCAGCAGTGAGCCCCAGCCGGGGGCGAGGATCAGCGCCAGCCCTCATCAGGGGATGAATGGGGAGGCAAACAGAGCCGCCACTGTTGGGGCAGCCTGAGGCCTGCAGTCTGCCTTGGCTTTGTGGAGATGAGGGGGTGCCTGCCGTCCTGCTCTTTGGAAAGGCAAGCAGCCTCCCACAGCATCTTCTCTCCACAGCTAAGAGCCGACCCAGTGCCATGGAGAAGCACGGGGATAAATCCTGGTTGTGATCCTGTTGGGTCCCGTGATATTACAAGCCAAGAGAAATGTCCTCATTATTTCCAGAATATTGAAGTCTAATAAATCCTGTCCTGCCTTATAGGATTTATTTCTTCATTCATTGCTAGGAGACTCAGTCCCGTGTAATCCTATTGCTGCTCCAGGAGGTGGGGAGAGGCTTTCCGGAGCGCAGACCTGGCAGGGCTGTGGACAGGAGCAGGAAGCCCTGGCTGAAGCTGCTGGTCCCAGCAAACATCCCAGTGCCAGCCCCTTTCCTGGTACGTCCCGCTGTCCCAGAGCTGCATTAATCTCATCCAATGGTTGGGGCACAGCTGGGCCAGTGGGACATTAATTGGCAGCCAGCCAATTAACATGGCACGGCACAAGCACAGCCTGCTCCCCCATCCATTGTACATCTGCCATGCTTCCCCAAATCTCACTTTGGGGTCCTCCAACACCTTCTCCCACCATATCCAGCAGGAAAAGCTGCAAAAAGCCAGGAACAGGCAGGCCCCTGCAGCAGCCTGCCCGTGTGGAGCCAGCCGTGCCTGGCTCACCATACACCAGGGACTCTCCGGAAGACAATGATGGACACATGAATATGGCTGGAAATTTTGCCACTGAATTGTTTTCCATAGCAACCGTTGCTGGGGCAACCTGCATCCCGAGGAGCATCCATCCCGAAACACTCAGCCCTGTGTCCAGTGGAGCTGGCAGAGGATCATGGCCTGGGACTGGTGGGACCCTCTCTGTACCCCACCAGCAGCAGCACAGGGGTGCTCTGGCAGCCAATCCAGCTCTGATCATCTCCAGTGCTGCAGGGCCCCTGTAATGCTCCACTTTTCTTCTTCTTTTTGGCATTTCATTTTCTCCAAGGTGCAAGAAGCCAAAGGGAAACCTGTTGGTGCCTGTCGCCCCATGGGTGCTTGGCTGTGGAAGCAGAGATGTGCAGGAGCTGTTGCCAGCTTGGGGTGCTCAGCAGATGCAAGCAGTGATTTCTGGCTCTGAAGGACCAAAAATGGGATTGAGTTTGACAGTGAACACTTTGATCTGAGCATCAACACAGGGAGGGCAAAAAGCGAAATTCCCGCTGCTTCTAAGTCCAAAAGCGGGAACACCTCCACACCTCAACATCTGCCAAAAGTCATGTGCTTGCAGTTTTAACCTGGGGACACCTCATGAATCCATCACTGCTGGCCTGGTGGGCCCACACCAGACTCAGGGTCTCCTAAGCAAACACACCCTGACTTCATGGGATCAGCTGTAGAGTGGCGGGAGAGAGGCTGAGGAGCCTGGAGCCATCCCAAGGATGCCCACGGTGCTCAGTGCCTGTGCTGTCACCACTGTCACCAACAAGAGGAAACCACAGTCCTCAGGCTGTGCCCACCGGGGCAGCTGCGGTTTGCGGGCACGACCACAGTCCCTGCCACCGGATGTCTCCCACCCACAGCTGTGCCTCAGTTTCCCTTTCTGTCAGTGATACACAGCGACACTTGCCTCCGAGCTGGGGACACTGGTGGCTCAAGTACTGCTGTTTGGGGAAGGGCATGTGTTTGCAATCTGGCGTCAGCTCTGCTGCGGCACCCTGGTGTAGCCTGAAAGTAACCCCGGAGGGCGAGAGGAAATGCGTGATGGGTACAGCGGCCGGGAGGCACGAGCACAGTCAGGGGCACATTCCTGGCCTGTCTCCACACGCACCGCTCACTCACTGGCCCGGGCTCTCACACAGGCCCACTCACTGCCCGTGAGCCCACTGGCTGCAGGCACCCTTTGTGTCCCTTCCCTTGCTTCCCTGTGTGAACCACGCTTGGGGAGCAGTGCATGTCCATAGGTCCTGTGCCCCCACACAGCTGACACGTGTGCCTCCCACACCTCCCAGCTGCAGCCGCCCTCCCAGCCTGCTCCCAGCTCTCTGCAGATGATGGCAGAGACTGCAGCACAGCGCTCTGTGATGCCAAACTCAGGCTCACCAGCTGTTGGGGCAGGCAGGCAGCCGTGGTGTGCCCTGTGTGCCCTGTGTGCCATGGTGTGCTACATGTGCCGTGGTGTGCCACGTGAGCTACTGCACCTACAGCTGCCCATTACCTGCCCCTTATATCTCCCTGCCATTACACACCCTCCCCATTACACACCCCAGTTACCTGTTACCCTGTATAGCACACTCATTGCACACCTGTTACACACCCGTTACCCTTTAATGACTTTTGCTCATTACACACCATTGCAGAGCCTTTTACCTTCATTTGCACACCCATTATGCACCCATTACACACCCATACGGCCTCTGTTGCATACCAAGTGCAGGCCCAATGCAACACCTGTTGCACACCCTTCTGTGCACAGCTGTTGCACGCCTGTTCCTCTCCCCTTACCCTTGTCGCACTTGGTCACACACTTTGGCCCGTGCCACACCCCTGGCCCGTGTCACACCCGGTCTCATACCCCTTGGCCCATGTCACACCCTTGGCCCGTGTCACACCCCTGCCCGTGTCACACCCGCTCTCACAGCCCTGGCCTGTGTCAAACCCGGTCTCACACTGCTGCCCCTGTCACAGCCCTGGCCCATGTTACAGCCCTGGCCCGTGTCACACTCCTGCCCGTGTCACACCCGGTCTCACACCCCTG
>JAHLSL010000036.1:5531628-5552626 GCA_025920805.1 Petroica traversi | reverse complement strand
GTGGGCTCTGAGGGCACTCTGGGCTTCCTGACTCAGGCCACGCTGCGCCTGCACCCGCTGCCCGAGGCCACTGCTGCCACCATCGCCTCCTTCCCCAGCGTGGGGGCGGCTGTGGCTTGCACTGTCCAGGTGCTGCAGGCAGCCGTGCCCGTGGCCCGCATCGGTGAGTGCTGCGGCAGGGGTGGGGCTGGCGGTCCGGGTGCCAGCGGTGGAGCTCAGCGCTGCCTCCTCCCACCCAGAGTTCCTGGATGAGGTGATGGCAGATGCCTGCAGCCGCTTCAGTGGGACGGGGCTGCCAGCAGCAGCCACGCTCCTCCTGGAGCTGCACGGCTCCCGGCACAGCCTGGCTGAGCAGCAGCAGCAGACGGGTATGGCTGGGAATGGGGATTAGGGTACGGTGTCGGGGACTGGGGGCCGTGATGGACACCAAGAGACAAGGGATGGGTGCCCAGGGATGAGGGAACTGGGGTGTTCTGGAGTGAAGCGTGGTGCTAGAGGGCCATGAGTGGTGGATGTCCAGGACATGGAACAGTGGCATCAGACATGTCCTGAGGTGAGGAACAGGAGCCTTGAACTGGGGGACTGGAGTCATGGATGGCTGCCTGTGGATAGGAGAAGGGAGATCAGGGGTGTTCTGAGGGGAGGGATAGGTGCCCAGGACCAGGGAGAGGGGAACGAGCAATGGATGCTTGGGATGGGGACTGGGAAGACGCTGGTGTGAGGGATGGGTGTGCGGGCTGGGGGTCTGCTGAGGGGATCATGGACATGGACAGGGGGGCCCAGGGGTATCACAGGGTGGTGGACAGGGACCCAGGGACAAGGGACAGAAGGACAAGGAGTATCCTGGGATGTGGGATGGGTGCCCAGGATGGGAACTGGAGGTCTTGGGTGAGGGCTGGGTGCCTGGGGGTGCCGTGGGTTCTGTCCCAGAGCTCCTGGTCACCATCAGAGGAGATCGTGCGACAGAACAGTGGCTCCAGCCTGGCCTGGGCGGAGGGGCTGGAGCAGCGCGAGCAGCTCTGGGCCATGCGCCACAACGCCTGGTACGCTGCCCTGGCCCTGCGGCCTGGCTGCCAGGTGAGGCACAAGGATGGGATGATGGCAGCAGTGCCCACGGCGCTGCGAGTGCCACAGCTCTGCCCTCCCTGGCCCAGGGCTACTCCACGGACGTCTGTGTGCCCATCTCCCGCCTGCCCGACGTGGTGGTGGAGACCAAGCAGGATCTGCAGGCCTCCGGCCTCACCGGTCAGCAGGGCTACAGCCCCTGGGACAGAGGGGCTTGGGGGGGCCACCATCCTCCACGCCACACCCCATCTGACCCGTGGCTTTGCAGGACCCATGGTGGGACATGTGGGCGATGGCAACTTCCACTGCCTCCTCATCTTCAACTCCCAGGACCCGGAGGAGGCCCAGCGCGTCCACGCCTTCACCCAGCGCCTGGGCAGGTGGGGCCAGGGTGCTCGGGGGGGCCGGGGCTGGATGGACAGATGTCCCCATCCCCTGTCCCTCCCTTTCCCAAGGCGGGCGCTGGCAGCAGGGGGCACCTGCACCGGGGAGCACGGCGTGGGGCTGGGCAAGCGGACACTACTGCAGGAAGAGCTGGGCCAGGAGGGCCTGGACACCCTGCGCTCCATCAAGGCTGCACTCGACCCCCACAACCTCATGAACCCCGGCAAGGTGCTCTGAGGGGGGCACTGGCACCGAGCTGGTGGTGCGGGACCTCAGGCCCTGGAGTCACGGCCAGGGTGGCCTTGCTGCCCTGCAGTGACACTCTGTGTGTCCCTCCAAATCCCTCCAACCCCACTTCTGGGGGTCAGGGATCTTCAAACCCCCAATAAAGTCTTTGCACTCGCAGTGTCCATGTGCTGTCAAGTTGTTAGGGGGGACAGGACCCCCCAGCCCCTTCCCAGGAGGCCCCTGTCCCAGACAGCACACACAGGGCAGGGAATTGTTGGCATCCCACTTCAGCCACTTCCCCCGAGTTGCAGTGTTGCCAGTGCCACGTGGGAGCTCTCTGGGACCTGCTGAACACCACTGTGGCCATCCCCACACAGCAGGCACAGAGAAGGGGAATTGGCATAGATTGGGGTGCTCCAGCACCCCACTGGCATCATCTGCTTCACCAAGAAAGCCAGTGAAATAAAATAACAGTGAATATTTTATTGAACATTGTTTTAATACCATATCAAAACACCTTGACTAATGAAGGAAGCTCCCCCCAAGCTCTGAACTCTTTTTTTCCCCCGGATTTTTTTTTAATATATAAATACAGAAAGGTTTCCCGCAGGGGCACGGCCACCGGCAGGGGAGGTCTCACCAATGAAAACGCGCCCGCCGCGCCAGGAGGGGACGGGGATGGGCGAGGGGGTCACTGCCATGAAATGACACCATCTTGGCACCTCCAGCAAAGCCACCCCTGTGACTAGGGGTGGCTGGGGGCATCCAGGGGGCCACTGGGGCCTCCCCCGTACCCTCCTCAAAAGGGTCCAACTCAAAGCCGATGGAAAAGAAAGAGGGGAGGCGGTTTTGGCAAGAGGAGCCCGGCGAGGGGGCACGGGAGGGGCGGCGGGGATGCTGCAGCTCTCCAGTCTCTGAGTGGTTATAGCTGAGTTAAAGAGTGACCAGTCTGTAAACATCACCGGGGCAGGGAAGCTCAAATTGAAGAACACGCCAGTCAACACGAAGCTTCAGTTGTGGTTTGTTGTTTGGTTTTTTTTTTGTCCATTTTCTCTTTTTTTCTTCTTTTTTTTCCTTTTTTTCCTTTTTTTTTCTCATTGTAAACACTTGAAAGACGGACCCCTGCGACTCAGCAGGGGGGAGCAGTGGCCCCGCTCCCGGCGTGGGGCAGAGTCCCCATCTCAACGCTGCCGGGGCCGGGGTGGAGATCTCCAAAAGGGAGATGGGAGAGAGGAGAAATTTCCCGTTTAGTCAGTGCAAAAAAACCGAGCAGAGCCCCCGGGCGAGTCCGGGTGGGAGGTGGGGGGTTGCCGGTGAGAAATGCCGCGTGCTCCGTTTGGCCGGCTGTCCCCGGCAGCTTTCCCCTTTGGCTTCGGGGAGAAAAGCCAAACATCATGGCAGGGTTTTGGCCGAGGGCGTCCCCGGGGCCTCCCGGGCAGGCAGAGCTCTCCTGGTGACCAGCGGCTGTGGAGGGGAGAGCAGGTCGCTCCGCTTTTCTCACACTGTCGTCTCCTGGATGTTTCTTTTTGTTTTAAATCTTTTAAATTAAAACAAAACAAAAGAAAATAAAAGCAGAAAAACAACAGAACAAATAAAAATAATAAAATAAAATAAAAACTGCGCCGTTGTCCCAAGTGGATTCAAGTTTCTGGGTTTTATTTTTGTCTTCTCGAGGAATTTAAAGTCAGCCCAAAACTCCAGGCGGGGCGGGGGGGACGGGGAGAGGAGGTACAGCAGGTATAGCAAGGTGCCCTGCAAAGGCAGAGAGAGACCATCCCGGGTGAGGAGCAGGAGCCCTGGCTGTCACATCCCACCCTCTCCCACCCCATCCTCCACTTCCAGTCCTGGATTTAAACCCGGCATGGGAATATCCCTTCTGAGCAGCCCACCACAGGCTCACCTTAGAGAGAAGTCAGCAAGCACGCCCAGCGGGTCAATCAGAAGGATGCTCTGGGCAAGATCTGTTCACTTCAAACCATGAGTCTATACAGCTGCAAGAGGAGAGCACGTTACCACCTTGCAGCTGAGCCTCTGGTGTTCCCACCTGTCCCCTTGCCACCCGCCTGGCTGTCCCCTAATGGTACCTTTTGTGATAAATGCAGAGGCAGGGCAGCCTGGCTATCGTGTCCCCCTGCAGCAGCTCCTCCAGGCAGATCACGCACTCGCCGGCATCCTTGGTCAGCACGTCATCTGGGAGGGCAGGACAGGGCAGCAGTGAGACAGGGACCATCACAGCACTGCCCTCCTTGGGATGGAGGGAGCCCAGGGTCACTGCTGCACAGGCAGCCAGGATGGGTGGAATGGCAACAGTGCTGGAAAACACTGGCAGGAGGCTCATGTGGAGGCACGGGGGCCCATGGGTCTGGAGCATGTGGAGTCAGCACAGCCCCTGCCCCTGACTTGTAAAAAATCACCAACCAGTAGGGGGTGAGCATCACTCCTACACCGGTGGTCAGGAGAGAGGTAGAAGATGCCGGAGCTTGCAGCCCAGTGCTCAGCCTTGTGAGCCACCCTGCCAGCGAGGAGGGGAGGGAGGCAGCGACCCTTTGCGGGGCAGCCCAGGAGGACACGTGCCAGCAGGGCTCCCTCTGGCACAGACGGGAGGGGAGGTGGCCCCCCCGGGGTACGGAGCTATGTTACAAAGGAGCCCAAAAGCAAAAGCAGCAGGGCTGAGCCATGACAGGGGAGCAGAGTGAAGCAGCACCATCCCGCCGGAGCTCAGCCCTCTTGGGAAGCCCAGCCAAGCCGCCTGCCCACAGCAAATGTCTCTCCAGCCTGCCCGGAGCCGTCCCAGGTGGCAGGACGCCCCGTTCCCCACACAGCCTGGCCCTTACCGTTGTAGGAGAGGCGAGGTTTGCTCAGACACATGATAAAGTGCATTTCCATCTCGTCAGAAGCCACAGATTTGGAGCAAATGGGGCACTTGAAACCTGGAAGGAGAGCAGAGAGCAGGGTCACCCACCCTGCATCCCGGGGAACCCCTGGGGCCATGGTGGGGCACGGCAGCGGGCAGCCCCTCACCTGCTGCCTGCATAGTGACCCTCACCCCACACAGCACCCTCTGGGCACCCGCTCATCCTGTGCCGGCCACCAGCAGCACCCGTGTGGGGGACAGCACTGAACGGGACAGCCGAGAGCTGGAGCGCTGGCCGTCCCCGTGCCCGCCGCGCAGAGGGCACCGAGAGAGTGCCAAGGCAGTGCACACGTGGCCATCAGCTGCTGCCAGGCCTTAAAGGGCGAGCAGCAGCCTGGGGCACGCAGCACCCAGCTACTGGCAAGTGCAGGGGCACGTCCCTGTGCCTGGACAGCGCTGTCCCTGCTGCCAGAGATTGGCACCACACGGCTGAGCCAGAAAAGCTGCAAGGAATGAGGTTTTTTCTATGACTGCAGCAGAGGACTGGCAGATTGGAGCCTCAAACACAAATGGCTGCTCTGTCCAGCTTTCTGCCGGAGTGAAGTGGTTGCTCACCCCTCCAGTGCCAGCCTGCCTCCCCAGGAGCAGGGGGACCCTGCAGGCTGATGAGCCAGCTTGACCTTGGCACTGCCTGGTGACTTGGGTTCTTGGATGAAGCTGGGTGGGATGCTCAGATCTGCTCTGCAACCTTGCTTGGGCTGAAGCCAGGGTGTTACATCAGTACTGTCACCTGCTTGAGCCATGCAGACCCATTGTCCCCAGCCCCACTGAGTGAGGCTGCCCCAAAAGCAGTTTGTAAGCCCCAAATTCACAAGGAGCAGAACCTCAAGCAGCCCTGCAGGTCGCCCATCTGGGACTCCCTGCCCTTCCACTGCAGCCAGCTCGAGGCCATGTGGTTTGTCACTGCCCAGCAGAGCAGCTCAGCTTGAGCCGAACACGCGCGTGCCACCACCACGGGTTTGCACCAGAATATCCAGCAATTCCCTGCCTGCAGAGAGGGAGAGGGTAATTTAAGGATTTGCCTGCTAAAAGCAGATCAGGTTTGACTGCAGTGCCGCTTAAGAGCTTTCTTCATATATATGCAAAGGCTGCTCAGGAACGAAAAGGAATGTACACAAATTATCTAAGGATGAATCAGGTTCTTGTTTGCCACCACGTGGATGTGGACAGGACATTATTTTTTTCCTTCTTGTAAGGGAGAAAGTACAGGGTGGCTTTAAGGAGAGGCAGCTCAGACCTCTGCTGTGCAAACATCCTCTGTAACTGTTCAACACCCGAGTGCTCATTAGCAGCAGTGATAAATACAGTTTACTTCCCAGGTCCTTGCATCCTGCCCCTCCAGAGTGTTGTTATTTCACAGGAGGGTGCAGCAAGGATGAGCACCATGGATGGTATGGGATTAGCTCTAAAAGGACCTGCCAAAAGAAGGAGCCCTCAAGCCCAGGGGTCCCTCCAGTGGGGTGTCCTGCTGGCCTGCAGCATTGCCACGCTGGAAACACATCCCTGCCCCAGTATGGCCGAGTCACGGGGTCTCTGCTCCGAGCCCAGCCCCAACTGCACCAAGCCCCAGGCAATAGGGCAGTGCTGCAGCCACAGCCTCGTGGGCAGCAGCACCGATCTGCCTTCTCCTCTCCAGCCTAATTTTACTCCTGACCGATTTATACCTTGTGGCAGCCATGCCCATTAGCTGAAGTAGCCGGTTTTTTTCCTCCTCCCAAGTGTTTACCCAGCCGGTGTATTTATAGCACGGATAGCTCGGATAGCCTCCCATCCTGCCTGCTGCAAGACCCAACTGGCCTCCCCTTGTGAGACACCCTCCCGGTGCCCCGCTCCCCTGGCAGCTCGCCTGCCCTGTCCCTGCCTGAACTGATCCTGCCGGGAGCCCATGGTCTGCCGGTGCCACGGGCACTGCTCCCTGCCGGGGGAGCTCTGCTTTCCAGCACCAAGTCTCTGGAACGGCTGCAAAGGGCTCCCTTTGGTAAAGGCATTTTGTCTGCAAACTCTGTGTCAGGGCACGGCATTTGTAGAGGCTCAGTACTGCTCCCTGAGCTGTGTGTGGGCAGACCTCATTTCCTCTGGTCCCCCATTTTCTGTGCCAATGTGTTATTTTAAACAGCTGTCCCAGATCTGCCAGCTCTGGCAGCACCCGAAGGGATCCACAGACGTGCAACCGACGTAAAGGGAAAAGGCCCCGGATGAAACTGCCTGGTCTGAGGCTGCCAGGGCACGGCCGCCAGCAAAGCAGCAGGGCCAGGCAAAGAGCAGAGTCCTTTGCAGGCTCTGGTGAGCGGCTGTTGCTGTATCTCCAGGCCTCTTTGCTAGCTGGGATAGCTTTAGCACGGTTATAAATAGCTGGCATGAACACTCCTCATGCTCCTCACTGCTCCCTGGGCAGCTGGCTGGGGCACCGGGACTCCTGACACCGCCACAGCCCCGTGGCAAGGACGCGGGGACACTGGGCAGACAGAGGGGCCCGGGCTCAAGCCCCAGCACGTATGGGGCATCCTCCAGCCAGACGGGCCTGGGGGCTGAGCCAAGTGCAGAAGCACACACTTTTCTGGCTCTGCATTTCACAAGATGGAGGGGGAAAAAAAAGGAAAGATGAATATGGAGTTGTGTAAATTCCCAAGTTTGAGCTGCAGCAGGGAGCTGGTGTGGAAAGGCCCCCAGAGCAGGGGGCTGCTCTGCACCCCAGCTGTCGGCACAAATACTTGACATTGCAAAAGCAACTGCTTGTATTTCCCTCCATGCAGGGACAGGAGCCCACCACCATTGGAAAGGGGAGGCAGATGTGAACTCCTTCACCCTTCTCCAGGTGACCTTTGGGTGAAGGTGACAGGCAGACAACCACTGAGGCCAGGGGACAGCCAGCACCGAACAGCAGCAGGCACCAAGCCCAGTGCCCTGGAACATCCCTTCACAGTTCAGGCAGGAGCCTGTCCCGAGGATGAAAGAGCTGCTCTCCACATGGCCAGCCCCCTCCAGGCCATGGTATTTTCCACATTCCCCGAAATCCCCGTTAATTTATCCTGCCTAAGCTGCCAGCCGGAGCAACGCAGGAGATTACATTTTGACAGCTGCTCATGGAAAATTCAGCTCCCTCCCTCCTCCTCGAGCCCTTTCTGTCCTCCTCCTCCCACATGCCTAAAAAAAAAAGAAAGGAAGGGCCCAGCTATTCCTCCTTGCCTGGGCCTCCCACACCCATGGGGAGGCCCAGGGGTTGCTCCAGGGAAAGGCCATGGACACTTCCTCCCTCCCGAGGAATCTGGGGCAGCTGGTGATGCTCCTGCCCTGGGCACATTAAACATGAAGCTGGCACTGTCACCTCAAGCAGAGATGTGTGGGCAGGTACCAGCTCCCAACAAGAGTAAGTGAAGAAGAGGAGGGTGCTGCAGGAAAGGGGTTGGCCTGGAAAGGCAGGTACAGGTCAAGACCTCGACTCTTGAACCTTTGCAGGAGACTTTGAGAAAGCCAAGGGCTTTCCAGGGCTGTGAGACACAGGCTGGCAGGTGATCTAATCTCTCCAATGGCTTGGTCTAGAAACCAGGAGAAAGTGCTGGCGCTCTCCAGGGGCTACTGCCCTCTGAGTATTTTTAGGAAGGTTACATGGTTAATTTTAGAGATTTGGGCAAAGTAGAGCTGGGAACCTCTGAAAATCTCCACCCGACCCTATGAATGCTGAAAAAGTCTGGTGGTTAACCCTCACAGTGCCAAAAGCACAGTCACAGAACTGCAGAGAATTTAGTAATGGTGGGAGGATCAAGAGACCTTTCCAACCCATTTCTAAGTATCCCAAACAGAGCTGGTTCTGGAGCTGGGATAGGAAACTCCCATCACTGGTGTCTACAGGGTCAACCACACCATGTCTTGCAAGTGGAAGTAGCTGTTCCCCTCAAGGGTGGGTGAGACCACGACCACAGGAGCTGCAAGCCTGTCCTGGATCCCAGGGAAAGGCATGTGCCATGTCTACCTTCAGCTGCCAAACCCTCCTCCAGCTGGGTACACCCCCAGGCAGACTGCTTAGAGACCATAGAGCCATTAGGAGTAGCCCCAGCAGCAGGACACCCTGACTGTGTCACCCTGGCAGGTGGCTGAAACATGGACAGAGCAACAGCTTTTCTGCTGCACAGCACCTCCAGCAATGGGAGGAAGACAGTGGTGAGGATGGTGTGCCCTAAAGGCAGGAGGAAGCAACAGTCCAGCCACAACACCAGCAACTGACCCCACACAGCATTCACCAATGGGATCCCTGGTTGCCCAGTCTCCCACTACTGCCATGGGATACACCAGAAGCCCTGTGAGCGTGAGTGGCAAAGCAAACTCCCCAAAAAGTGCCTGCCCCAGGAGGGATCCCTTCTCTGGTGCCCAGCCACCCCACAGGGCACCTGGCGAACCATGAAGCTTGGGTGAGCCCCAGGCTGCCTGATGATCATGGAAGATTTGGAAACCCCAGCAGCACAGCCCATCCCCATGTCTCTAGAGAACATCCTGGGCTCCCAGCCAAGGGAGCTGGCTTATACCAGGTGAGGATGCATCCAAACACGAGATAAAAATCAGGGAATATTTGGTCCAAGCATGCAGTCCTGGTGCCTCCTCCTTGCTGAGCAAACCATAAGCATTCCATCTTTCCCCATGGCTTCCCTGACACTGCCAGCTGAACCAGCACCAGGTGGAAGTTGGAACACATGGACTGTCTTAGAAAAACCTGGGCTAGTGATTGAAGAGGGAAAGACTGAAGGACCAGTTGTTCAATCTGAAGCATGTGGGGACAGGACACCCAGCAGAAACAGGTCAGAACCCACGTCCCCCTGCAGAAGGAAACTGCATCAGCTGCATGGGCAGAGGCAGGAGCCGAGGTCCAAGGCAGCCCTGCTGCCCTGGCAGGACTCAAAGCACTGGGTGAATTCCACAATGGTGCTGGGCTAATGTGCAGCACAAGAGCTGACACGAGCAGGGACACGTAGGCAGGAAGGAGTAAAGCACTTAAGCTGCCTCATTTGCCAGCTTTGAAAAAGCGAGCGTCCTTCCTCCTGACTCAGGGCTACAGAGAGGTGGGAGAGCATAAAGGACAGATCCAGGTGGAAATAAGATACCCCACCTTCCTGGGGATGGAAGGGAGGCAGGGCTGGGAGATTCCAGTGAACCAGCCCCAGATGATCAGCCAAGCAGGGGATGTGGCTTGGATGGGACATTTCTGGATGGCAGTGCTTGGAAAGAAACTCGACTGTTTCTGCTGCCTTGGCAGAGGGACAGTCTTGCTCCATCCCCATCCCACCCCATCATTTCCTTGCTGATTGAGTCAGTTCAGCTTGTTGAGAACGGAGAAAATAAATGTTTGTAATGCGAAAACAGCACTGTAAAAAATAACTACTTCTGTGCAAGGCCATGTTTTCCAAGGTCTAAGAAAAGCTGTCCCTGGTGTACAGTAGCTCCTGAGTGGCACATGGCAGGTGTCTGCTGTCAGGTGGGCCAAGGGTGGCAGGGATGTGCCATGGAACTCCAAACTGGCCAAGGGCAGCACCATGCTAATGCTCAAGGCATTGTGTTTTGGAGATACCTCTGTTCACTCCCACCTGACTCAAGCTACAAAGAGGAGATGAAGCAGCAAGAACAAGGCATTAGGCTTCAGGTGGGATGTGGGGAAGCCATTGGAGTCAGAGAGATGCAGGACACAGAGGGGAGGGGCTGGGTGACACTGCATCACAGAAGCCCAAGGCTGGCTTGCTGCAAGCCAGGAGGCAGAGCTAGTTTTTTTTTTAGCCAGTTGGGTTCTTATGGAGGTGGTGGGGGAGGATGGGGAAAAGGAGAACAGATTGCAATTCTGGGGCTGAGGAAAGCTGGAGAGTTGGAAAAGAGCAGGAGACACAGGAGAGGGAACCCCACAGGAACAATTTGCTCCTGAGCACCCAAAGCTATCAATTCTCAGCAGATGGACACACCAAAGCCTTACAAAACAACTCCAGCACAGCCCACAGACACTGAGAAGCAGGAGGGCAAAGAGGCTTGGTTATATGGTCACAGGATATCCAGACACCAAGTACCCTCCTTGCCTGTCATTGTTTGAATATTGCCCCTTCCATGGTTGTAATTGCAACTTTTGAACAGAAGTACCTACGCTAAGGCAGAGATCATCTCCCTCCTATAGCTCAGGTTTAACTGCAGGATCAGTTCTCCAAGACCTGGATCAAAAAGGCAACTTCTCAGGGTCACCCTGTCTTCTGGCAAGTCCTAGTTTACTGCAGAAACACTCCCCCAGCTGCTGGGAACAAGTTTCGTAAGGAAGAATGTGTAGCCCTAAGCTAATTTTAGCATCCCAGAGAAGTTAAGCAGAGGGGTCCTGGGTGATAGCCCAGCGAAGGCATTAACACCTCCACCTCCTGCTGTCAGGCTGCAGGGCTCAGATTTACCAAGTTACCAGCTTATCCAGAGCTCCTGCTGGTCACAAAACAGGGCTGGGGCCATCTCATGGCTCAGGAGGACCGCAGGGATGCTCTGGTGCTGCCTCCACACCTCTCAAGGGATGCTCAGGTCTACAAATTCACTGCCCACAGAAGACAAAGATCCTGCAGGCACACCTGGGAATTTCCAAAGGGTTTGCCTGAATGCCTGTTTTTTCCCTCCCACGTGTTTCTTGTAGGAAGGAGGCCCAGCCAAAGCCCTGCTGTGGGCAGCAATCATCCACAAGATACACAGAGCCACCAGGGTAATGAGGGGTCCCAGGTGCTGAAATGAAGGAGCACAGGGATCCTCTGGCAGCACAGTGGGATAACAGCAATTTGGAAATCCGAGCAGAAAGGGACAGAGTTTGGCACTTTGGCTTAGCAAGGGCTGGGAGGGAGCAGCGAGGCAACGTCACGCGGGGATGGTGGGGTGAGTCACTTCTGACTAAGACATCCGCTGGGGAGGCACCCACGGAGTCCCCACTGCAGGCTCCAGCACTGAGGAGCTGCCAGAGGAATTCCCGCTTTTGGAAAGGTTGAAACACCAAAGCCTGACCTGAGCCACTCCCAAACACAGCCAGATCTGACCCCTGGGTTTTTCCAAAGCAGAAAAATTGTGCTTTGGTGCTGCCAAGGCTCCATCGTGCCTCAGCTTCAAATGATCTCTTGGGAGAATGATGGGACACTCCAGAGGCACATGATGACATGACCTGGTTTTGTGATGCTGGGAGTATGGCCACCCACATACCCCTTTGTGCCAGGAAGTGATCCCAAAGAGCTCCTGGGACACCTCCTCCCCAGGCATCCCACAGCAACACAAAGAGCATGGTGGAGGGTCTCTCTGTGCCTGGGCCATGGTGGCAGGATCACTGAGGCAACTGTTTTCATCAGTGCAACACCCACACCCACCCTGAGGGTGGAAAGGATGACATGTTGCTTTTTGGGGTAGAGAAAGGGTAATTTTTATGTATGGGCAGCAAACAGAGCATAAAAGGCACACTGAGCTGCACCCACAAGCAGTGCATGGCTGGAAAACACTTGCAGACAGTTCACAGTGGCTGTTTCTGCAGACAGGCAGAAAAAAAAATTTGAAATTTTTCCACCACTGGAAAAAAAAAATCTTAGGAGCATGCTTCAGAGCAAGCCTTGACCTTACCTGCCCCTCAAGTGGAAGGAAGAGCTGCATGGCACAGAGCATCTCCTAGCTCCCCAGGAGGGATTGTGATTGCTGAGGGAGGGATTCTCCACAGCACCAAGCAGCCCAGACAGGCAGCATGAGCACACCTTTGACAGGCAAAGGCCAGAGATTTGGGAGGAAGATCTATGCTTAGGATTGGGATACACCTCTCCAGAGCTTCCTGGCTGCCTCTGCAGCATGGAGGTGGCTGGCAGACAGAGCTTGGTTTCTGCAGCTCTGGGACCCTCCGAAACACAGAGCATGGCATCACAGAGGAATGAGCCCCTCAGAGAGAGGCAGGGTCTGCCCAAGCTGGATCCTGCTGGAGGAGGCAGGAGGGGCTACACACTGTGCCACAGGCAGGAACAACCCTGCCCGGGTGTCCCACCTTCTCTGCCCCGGCGCTTCAGCATGTGCCAAGCTCCAGCATGAGAAGGGTTCCTTCTGAGGAAGGAGATAGTGGGGCTACAGAAGACAAAAATCCCAGCTGTGGAATTGGGCTCTTTCTTCCCCATCACAAAAGGCAATACTCATTGGAGCAGAGTGCCCACTTCAGAGCTGGGCATGGCTTTGTGAAGCAACATCTTCCTATGAAGCATTCACCCAGTACTAGGTGCAGGATATTCCCTGTTTTGTACCTGTCTACAAGGAGCAAAATGGAATCAAAGGCATCTAAAAACCCCCTCAGAAGGGTAAGATCCAGGCAAATAGCAGACTTCAAGTGCTATGAAATCAAGGGTGCAATAAATAAGCAGATGGACATCAGTTTCAAAGCAGCAAGATCTGACTGGGGATCACCTGAAATGCCAAGGCAGGGTGTTCAGCCTCAGCCCGCCCTGCTCCACACCAGCTTCACAGAGGGTTGGCCCCAAAACCTATCTCAGTCCATACTGACTTGACCTCCCTGCAGACAGTATTTTAAGCCATCTGCCTAGAGCCAACCCCCCTCCTTTTCCCTGGCTACAGATGTACGGGCCTTGGATGGATGGATTGAAAGGTGGATATAATTCCCCTGCAGCGCTTCTGACGAAGTGCAGCTCCATCGCCTTGTAGGAAGAGCTCCCAAATGAATTACTGCAATTACCCCGGCTGCAGGAGAAACTGCAGGTTTTCCCCTCACTGGTGACAAAGACTTCTCCAAAAAAACAATCCCCCAAACGCCCACCACCCCAAGCTGTAATGCAGCCATCCAGGATGCGAAGAGCAGAGCCCCCAGCACCACCCTCGAATCACTGAGCTGTGATCAGAGAAACTCACAGCCACGGTGAAAGCCAGGGGGAGAAGGAAGAGAGCTGTCTTTTGAGGCAGCAACAGGCAAAGAGGCACATAGAACATGGAAATGTCAGAGGCCTCATCCTGAAAGGAAATAAAATGCTGGGCAGGGATGTGGGACAGGGTCAGCATCACAGTTCTCCTGCCTGACTGCTGCTTTCCCCCTCTTGTGTTGCAGGCAGCTGGCCTCTAAAAATACCCACTGTTGTCACGCTGTCCTGCCTGCTTGGGCCAGGAAACAGCTCTGAGCAGCTTTCAGTTCCATTCTTCATCTGCACTGCTGTGCTTCCCTCACCAGGTTCTGCCCCAGCCTCTCTTCTCTGCATGGCAGGTGACATTCTCTCAGGAACTATGGCCAGAACTTGACATAGACTGAACGAACCAAGGGTGCTAACTGGGAATATAAAACACCGGGAAATTTCTGCTAGGGTTACTAAAACTAGCAAAAAGGTAAATATTTCCACACCATCTCTCTGCTTCTCTAAAAAGTGCCACAAGACCGTTCCAAGGCACACAGTCTAGTTTTGTGCCACTGATGGGAGGTCCACAGCTACATGAGTGTGCATGAGCACAGGGAGTCACAAATTTCCCAAGCTCATTCAGCCCATGACACCACAACTGCCTCAGGGCCAACCTGGTGCTGATGCTGCTCTATAGGGAAGGAGGGGAGAGAAGAGACAGCTTCACCTCAGAGGTGCAGTACAGCCTCTCCAATGGTGAGGTATCATCCCCACTGGCAAAATACACCCTGGATGGAACACCCCCAGCTGCCCCACAGACTCAGCACTGGGTCTGAGCGATGCATCTGCTCAGGCTCAGCTGGTTGCACATGGCACAAACCTGGCAGCGTGGATGCACAGGGGCCACAGCAAGGAGCACCAATGCCAGAAGCACAGAGACCAGCCATGAAGGCCTCTGCCTCCCTGGCCTTTCCTTCCACCTTCCTCAAATCCCAAATTGTATGGACCTGGAGCGGGCTGGGAAGTTAACTGTGACAAGAGAGAAGCAGCCCCTGTCCCCCACCACAGGCACTCCCCTCCCCTGCCTGCAGCCCAGAAGGGCAGGAAACCTGCCAGCAGCTGGGCTCTGCCCACGGGAAATGCTGTGCAACGGCACGAGAAGAGGCCCCAGGCAGCAGAGCTTCCTGAAGCTGCACCTCCAACAGCCTCCCATCAAAATGCACTAAGCAAAAACATTTGGCCAGGCAACATCTGCAAGGGACAGCAGGAGCACCCCTGGGGGAGGGTCTTAAGCCCCCAGTGGGTTCACCTGTATTTGAAGCCTGCCTGGTGAAACTGGTGCAGGGAAGACATTTAAGGCCCAGCTTTAACCACTCTTGCTCTATCTGAAATAAAAAATTGGTGTCTGTACAGAAGGAGGCTTGTGGAATCCCAATGTACAGCCAGGCCAAAGCAGGTGGGCAAAGTGCTTTGTATCAAGGCCTGTTTCTTTACAGCATCACTTGGCTGCTCATGTACATCGTTCCCAAGGCCTTATGGTTTCAGTTTGCAAGGCAACCACGAGAAAGCCAGGTCACATTTACTCAAAAGCAAGTACTCAGCACATCTGGGGTTTTGGTGTACCAGCAGCAGATGCCATGAAATGCACCTTGTGGTCGCCCACCATCTGTCTGGGGCACCACAAGACTAGTCCCTGCAAAGGGAATTCATCTGAAGAGCCCTTTGCTGCCTGTCTGACCTGTCACGTGGGAGATTACATCGAAGGGGGGGAAAAAAGCCTTTTTTCCCCCTCCTCCTCCAAAGTGGGCTTTTCTCCCTCTCTGTGCTTCTCTTGAAATTAATTTTCAGCATTTAGCAGCATTTTCCCATGACTCTGCGCGGCTGCCTTGGCCAGGTGCCAGCCTGATACTGCTCCTCCACCAAAGATGTCTATATCTGATTGATCCTCCGGCCAGCGAACGAGAGAGAGAGGAGAGAGAAGCCTTAATAGCACATTAATAAATAAGAGAAGCCTTTACGGTTATTCCAGTCACCGGAACAAACATCTCAGCAAAACAAACCAGCATGGGATAAACTTACGTCACGAGCTGGGAAGACAATCCTGGCTGGGAAGTGGGTCAGCCCAGGAGCACAGGAGCATCATTCTCAGCATCTCTACAAGATACATGTGCGGAAGGGGGAGAAGGCACCCAGCTACCTTATGCTGATTTATGCACAGGTTTATAGAGGAGAGAGCCCCGTTAACGTGCACAGCAATCAGTGCCTCGTTGGTGGGGAAAGCAGGGATTTCAGAGGGCACTGGGGAGGCAAGGCAGCACAGACAGCCTGCGCTCGCTCTCGCTGCGGAGCCTGAAGATAACTGCCGCCACCGCCGGCTTCTCACGCACAACGCCAACGTTGACGCACTTCAACTTCATCTCCAGCTCTGCTGTGCATTAAAGCTGCCTGCGAGCCTCCCGTCTTCAGGTGCTCAGCACTTTGCTCTTCCGAGGTAGCTGCTGCCTCTTCCCCCCATCCCAGGTGGATGCTGCCCTGGCAGCTGGCGCAGAGAAGGCAGAAGCAGAAAAGCCTCTCCTCCTGACCTGGAGAGCCCAACAGCTGAACATCACCAATGTGGGGACTCCTCAGGACTGTTTCTGCACCCACTTCCCAAATGATCCACAAGTCTGGCAGTGATGCAGGTGCTTGATCTGGCTGTCAGACAGCAACCAGCACCAAACTCACAAAAAGATGGTTTGAGGACAGCCATCTTTGGAAATTTCCACTATCAAAAATAGATTCAGAATGGCAAGTTCATGCAGCCCTTGGGGTGCCCTTCCCCTGGCCTAGCTCCTGGAAGTGGGGAGAGAAGCACATATGATGTCTGCATGTTGAAAACTTCATCGATTCAGTTGGAAGGGAACCACAAGGATTATCAAGTCCAACTCCTGACCCTGAACAAGTCAGCCCCAAGAATCACACCATGTGCCCGAGAGCCTCGTCCAAACACTTTCTGAACTCTGTCAGATTTGGTGCTGCAACCACTTCCCTTGGGAGCCTTTCAGAAAAATCTTTTTTTAATATGCTATGTAAACCTCCCTTAGCACAGCTCTATGATATTCTCTTGGATCCTGTCACTGGTCATAGAGAGCAGAGATCAGTGCTGCCTCTCCTGTGGAAGCTGCAGCCCACAATGAACTCTGCCTTCAGTCTCTTCTCCAGACAGAACAAGCCAAGTGACCTCAGCTGCTCCTCCTCTAGACCCTTTACTTCATGTCCCAGCTTTATATCCTTCTTGTACTGTGGTACCTCAATCTGCACACCAGACCTGAGGCGAGGCCACACCAGTGCAGAGCAGGACGATCGCCTCCCTTGACCAGCTGGCAGTGCTGTGCCTGATACACCACGGGACACAGTGGGTACCCATTCTGGCTGCCAAAACACACTGGTGACAAGTTGGTGCCAGACCAGTCAGGGCTGAGGGCAGCTTTCTGACTAGCAAGCTAGACTTCAGGCTTGTCCTGATGTAGAGACTGCAACGGCAGGACTGAAGAACAAGGATTGCCAGGTACCAGTGAAAAAAGGCTCAGCACTCAGAGCTGTTGGAGCACAGCAAGGGTTCACCACAGACAGGCCTCTTCCCAGCTAGCAGAGAGCAGGGCTGCCCCACACAGGTGTTGACACACACTTTCAGCTTACCCTCCAACAAACAAACCCTATTTCCCACCCTGTATTCTGGAGCCAGATTGAAGAGCAATTCCAGCCTTTTTTGCTCTCTAACTGTGCCTGGAAAAGGATGCAACCCAGCACCCTGGCTGGCATGTCTGCACTAAAAGCATTCCCAACTTCCTCAGGCTGGGCCCTCCTGCTCCAGCTGCTGAGAACACAGCAGCTCATTTGACAAAGAAGGCCTCCTGACATTGGTGCTACCAGCATCCAGGACAAATAGCTTGCTTTGTCAGTGACAGAAAGCCTTTGACATTCCTGGTGGTACTGCACAGGAGGATGAGCTAGGCATTTCCTTAGGCTAGCCAGCAGACAAGGAGATATGGATTTATTAGAGCTTCAAACACTCAAGAGCTTTGGGTGATGAGTGGGATTTCCAGATAAACTTTAAGCTACTTACAGCCTCTGCAAACTCCCTTAGATCCTGTGATGAAGATGAATAACATGAGAGATACTAAAAGAACCACACAAAGCTGGAGACATGCAGTACTAAACCAGACATCTCTCTTCTTCCCAGCAGCCTTGGCTTTATTGAGAAGTCCTAATAGTCATAAACCTACAGAGGCAGGGTCAAGTGCTAAGGCAAACTCCAAAGTTTTGCAAGATGTGTCATTTTCCACTCATGGAGGCCAGGAAGTGGATCTCAGAAACCCTGGGCAGACAGGGAAACCCCAGAGCAGTTTCAGGTGGTGCTGGGACAGTTACATTGTTTGTGTATATGGTGGGCATGCCTCGGGAAAATCCCCAGGAAACAGGACTCACCCACAGAGGTGCTGTCCACCCAAAGGGAGGGACAAGCTCCACCATAAAGGTCAGAGCTTCTTGCCCACCCCATTTGGAAGATTTATGCAGGTTTCACTGATCATAAGAGCAGCAGCTCTCCTGCCCTCATCCTGCTAGAGGCCATCAGTATCTAACTGCTCCTCCCATCCTGGCATCCCAGCAGCCCTAGTGTAGCCCAGAGGGATTCTGCAGTGGGCTCTTCTCACTGCCCATCCCCATGCACAGCACCTTACAGCGATGCTGCAGCATTCACTGGCCTTGGGGACCACTTTGCAACCTCCCTCTGCACAGGCTTCCCAGCACAGTCCTCCTCTCTTCCTCCCCAGGCACACCTAGTTCTTCTGTAGGCCTTCAGCTGCAGAGAAGGGAAGCAGAGCAGAGAGCTTAGGCTGCTCCAGCTCACTCCTCAGGGTCCTTGCTGAGGGGCCTGATGAGCCATGAAGCTGCTGGAGAGGCACAGAAATTCTGCATGGCAGATACAGGGAGCAGTGAGGCGCCAAGGCTATCTGTGTGCCCCTGTTATCACAGGCACGCTGCTGCCAACAGCACCTTATCACTGCCCTCAAGCCAGGGCTCCTCAGTGTCCCACTGAGGACCCCACAGAGCTCAGGTTGCACTCTGAGCTCCCAGCTCATCCCCCAAACCCAAGTGCTCCTGGAAAAATGTGAATGCAAGCCATGGCATGATCCAGGTCTCCAGAAAGGGGCAGGCAGGGCAAGAATCCACTCTCCTGCCCTGCTATCTACAGAGTTTGGGGGCTCCTCTCCATGGTAGTACAGTAGCTCAGGCAGATCCCTGAGATCCCCAGGCATGCCTCCTGCTGAGTGGGTTTGGTAGGTTGGCGGGTCCCCTCATCCCCACACTCGAGTCATCCTTCAGAGGGAGCAGGGACAGTCACGCGCAGCAATGTCAAAGCTCCTCTCCATTTACCAGAGCACTGCTGCTTCAGCACTTTCCAGTGGCTAATGGAGTGGCTCAGCACCATGAGAGGAGCAGGTCGATGGGGAGGCAGGGGGGAAGACACAAGGAGGTCCTGCCTGCCCTGCTGGAGGTTAACCAGCTGCAATGGGAGATTATCAGGAATTTCAGCAATCTTGAGGTAGCTTACTTCCCCCCTTCCCCACAGTCTCCAAATCCTTCATTAACTTCTTACGCTAAGAGAGGAAGAGTGCAAAAGTTAAATGAGCTCTGACAAGTTTTCAGAAGTGTTTTTAAGCATCCTCCACTCCTTTTGCTATTAATTAGCAATGAGGAAGAAGCACCACCAGGAGAGGTTTCGGCATGGACTGAACAGCTCTCGCTGCTGCCCGCGCACGCTTCAGCTCAGCTCAAATGCTCTCAGAGGGCCCCAAAAGAGGCACCAGAGAAACCCAGTTCTTGCAGCACTTCCCACAGCTCACGCTGCAATCTTTCAAGGGCACAGTGTTTAACTTAGCA
Source organism: Petroica traversi (assembly GCA_025920805.1). NCBI lineage: Eukaryota > Metazoa > Chordata > Aves > Passeriformes > Petroicidae > Petroica > Petroica traversi. Next base: position 5,533,261 of record JAHLSL010000036.1, on the reverse strand, counting down.
GCACTGCACTAACTCGCTCAAGTGGCTGAAAAACAGCTTACTCCATTTTGCAGCTGGTTTATTTTTCTGAGCAGGTTTTTGCCTCTCAGCACTGCAGTTTAAAATGTAACTGATACTCTCTGACCAGCCCTTGTGAACTGCAGAGTGTTCCTGTAATGAGACCCTCCTCACTCCAGCACCAGGCGCAGCAGAAACCCCCATGGCCCTCATTCCCACAGAAGCTCGTGGAATACCTAGAATGATGCTGTGCCTTCATTTCTCTCTGGTTTAGAAACCAGAGCAGTCACGTCTGTGCAAGGTCATGGAACAAGAAAGTTTGCAGAAGCACTTGGTCTCAACTCCAGTGCCACATGCCAGCCCTCTCCATCTGCCAGGGAGGATGGCAAGAGCCTGGCTTATCTGGATCAATAGGAATCAGACCTGGGGCATTCTGCCACTGAGGATGCAATGCAAGACATATAGTTTCAATCTAACTGAGAAGAGCAGCCCCTGGAAACTGGACAAAGGGGAAAAAAATCCCAAGAATTTATTTTTTTTTTCCAAGAAGTAGGAAAATGGGCCCCACGAGACTCTTTTTGCACTTTGTTCTTATCCACTGATTCAGTTTCAGGCCTTCCTGAAAATGAGGCATTGTCCCAAGGCATATTATGAAATTCCCAGACCACGTCACACAGGAGAACACAGCATTTGCGAGGGGGACGGGTGGGAGAGAAATCCCAGACTATTCCAGGAAATGCAAGGAGACATCCCTGAAATGACTTCCCCTCCAGCCAGGAGGGGAAGGGAGGACCTCCCACCTCACTCCCTGTACCCAGCCAAAACTAGGTCAGTGACACAGCCCTGCTCACAGCCAGAGCTCCTCTTCAGGCACCAGGACACATGAAGGGTCCAGGCAGGAGGGTGAAGGGGGTACCTTGCCCCTTCCCATAGCCTGACACGTTTCCTGCAAGAGAGCCCAGCTGGGCCCCCAGCCCTGTTGAAGAGGCAAGCAGCTCCTCCTCTGCTTCCTCCTCAGCACCACAACACTGACAGCTGGCTTGAAAGAGAAAACCCACTTTGGCCTCTCCCTGGCCCTTTATCAGGCAAAACAAAGGGAAAAAAAAAAAGATCCCCACACCTTGCTTTCAAAGTCTTCCTCTGCTTCTTTCCCAGTTTTTAAGGCTGGGAACTGCTACACCTGATCAGCAACTCTCAAACACCTTCAGAAGAGACACAAGGCACTCAGCCTGGTTGCAAAAACCAAGGTCTTGAGCTACAGCACACCCCAAGACCTCAAGATCACTATCCCTCAAGTCAAGGGGGGTGGGGTGGGGGTACCACAACCACTGTTTCATATCCTAGAGCCAAAATACCTCCCTTATAGAAAGCCTCCTCCCTTCACAGCCTCTTCCTCTCTTGACCTTGACACAGATGCCAGCTCCAGCATGCACCCACCAGCCTGTGCCAGGGAGGGAACGGGAATAAGGGTCCAAGAGGGGGCAGCTCCCCCCTCCCGGGTGAACCGCGCCCACCGCCGCCTCCGGGCGCCCACGGAGGGAGGGGAAGCCGGGGGAAGGCTCCGGGGAGCCGGCACTCACCGCTGTGCGAGCTGAACCACCGCGGTGCGATGTGAAGGGGCAGCGCGTCGGCCAGC
>JAHLSL010000036.1:5478377-5526628 GCA_025920805.1 Petroica traversi | reverse complement strand
GCCCGGGAGGGCTCGGCGGCCCCGCGGGGCCTTTCTGCAGCTATGGCCGGGGCTGAGGCGGTCTGGAGTCGTTTGCGCGGAGATAACGCCTTAATTCACGGGGCACTTAATTTTTATCTTAATTGGGTGTTGCATTTTTTAAAAATATATTTTCAGGTCTAATATATGGTATTGCCACTTCCCACACGTCTTTCTTCGTTTCCTTTTGCTGGAGGTGCTCAAGGCCAGCGTGGATGGGGCCTTGAGCAAGCTGTTTTAGTGAAAAATGTCTGTGTATGGCAGGGGGTTGGAACGAGATGAGCTTTAAGGTCTCTTCCGACCCAAACCATGCTATGGCTCTGTCACTTTTCCCGGAGACTCTTACAGTTACTGTCTCACTGCCAAATAAATTGCTGAGTGTTGCTCGATTAAAATAAAAAGTGGGTTATATTTTTTGCAAATAGCAAAAGAGTCAGCTTTTGTTTTTGGAGCTGATGGTGACAGGAGGACTCTGCTCAGAGTTTGCTCACATGCTTTTGTACTGTCTGTTCTTCCATCTTTGGAGGTGTCCATGGCTTTGCTGCCCAGGGCTTGGAGCAGCCTGGCCTAGGGAAAGGTGTCCCTGCCCGTGACAGGGATTTGGAACAAAATGGACTTTAAGGTCCTTTCCAACCCAAGCTATTCGAGGATTCTGTGATTCTCTTCTAAGAAATGTGGGGTTTTTAAGGTACTGGCAATAGCTTAAAAAAACAAGATACGGTGGGTGAACTATGAACTACTTCAGCAGGGAACCCAGAAAGATTAAAAAAGTCAGGTGTGGAGGCTCTCTCACCTCATTTGTCCTCTTGTGCTGGAGCAGTAACTGCTCTGCCTTCATTGCAAACACAGGCATTGAATCCTGAGTACTGCGTCCAGCCTACCATCTATAAACTCACAAAGCTTTTTGCTTTTATACCTCAAAAGCTTTGTATCAGTTTTCCTCCTAGAAGCATTAAAGCAGCCTCATCTGCTACTGAGGATTTGCCCTCAGGAAACCAGTAATGAGATACGAGGGTACATCTTCCTACAACACAGATTCACATTGCATCTGGCTCAGGAGATAGGAGGCCTCATGACTTTATTGCTTACTCATAATGAGTGGTGTGTGGGAGCAGAAGGGACAGGTGTTGCCATCCCCTGCTGCAGCAGTTGGTTTCAGTGTCACTCCTGTGCTGGCACAGCCCTTGGCAGAGGGTGAACACAGGGGTTTCAGTCACTTGGCTTTGCTCTGGTGTGATCTCCCTGGAGCTGTTCTGACCTGCCTGCCTGAAACCAGAGAATGGCTGGGGCTGGGGCTGCCAGAGTGCTGCTTCAGGCTAAGTTCATTTATATATTTGTGTCTGAGCATTTTTTTTTAGGAGTCTGCGGGAACGTTTTTTGCAGGTGGGAAACCTGAGCTTGAGAAATTAGAGCGCCTTGGCTGGAATCATCCAGCCAGTACCAGGCTTGAGCTCTGTGTGAGGCCACACTATCTGCGAAATCCCTACCCCAAAAACCACCTCAATAGAAACAAGAGTCAAAAGAGTGGGCAGCTGTTACATTTATAGCCAGTACACCTGTGCAAGCACTGCAGTTGTCTTTGTTCACCATGCTGGAGTATGTCAAAAGAAAGCTACAGCACCCAACCTGTAACACTTCAGAAAATCCTTGAGTGTTTTGGGACCGGTGTTACCTACAAGTGTGATTTTTCTGTACAGGCTGACAGAGGTGGCAATCTCTGTACTCTTCTGATTTAGACAAGACCCACAGACTCTTGTCAGGCTGTTGGCACTATCAAAAGGAGAGTAAAACTCATCCAGTGCTGAAATAGAACCATTGTTAGCAACCCAGTGTGTGAATGGGAGGTTAGGTATGCAGGGAACTGGTATTGCTTGTTAAGGGTTTGCAGCTCTTGAAAAACAGCATAGCCATGTCAAATTGGGTTGGTCTTTTGCCTCTCAGGTGGAGAGAATGAAGCTAAATTGAAAACTAATGAAAGCTCAGACATGAAAAGGAGTTTTTCTTGGCTTGCCTAGCAGAAATCAAGTGAAATGCCAAAGTAGATGCTTGAAGTCTGAGAAGATGCTGCCTGAGCTGTGGGCTCAGAGCAGGTTCTCAATGTGCAGTGCTCCTGCTGTGCTTACTCATGGCACTGTTGCTCATGAACAGCAGTTCTACCCATCCACAGTGCTGTTATAGGATAAAAACTGCTTTCAGGTTGGTTTGTTCAGTTTCAACTCCCCTCTTCTGGAAGGTGGTGCTGTGAAGATTGACATATCATTATACCAAGCACATTAAATGGCAGCTGTTTGGTATTTTCCTGTGCTTAGATAAGACTCTTGTATCATAGGGAGCTGTTTGTTGCTGTAAAACCACTTAATTTGTGACCCGTCAGAGTAGCAGCCTGACATGTGAAACTTTTTACTTTATTCTGATTGTTCGTTACATTTTATGATGTTTGATGCCTGAAAATAAAAACCAGTTTACCAATGTTCATTATTGAAGACAATTTGTAAGGATTTATGAGATCCTGGTGCCTACACCAGAAAAAAATAAACTTGTATATGAAATTATCAATCACTTTAAATTGACATTTTTTTTCTGTCTTGAGGAAAGATGGTCCTAACTGTATGAAATATGTCTCCTGAGTAGTTCTTCATCACATGAGAAAACTCTGGTTACTGTAATGACTTTAGTGATCCTCATTTTAATTTCTCAGGAGAAAAATGTGTAACATCTGGGAAAAGTTCGTTCTGCTGTTGCTTTGTTTTGTTGGTTGTTTTTTTGGTTTGTTTTTTTTTTAAAGCTTCAGTAACCTGCTTTTTAGTAGGTTTTCTCTGTGTTTTGCCAAGTACTGTGGAGTCTAGAAAGCTGGAATTGTTTCTTTATCATTTCAAGATCTTAAAACTAGCTGCTTATTTACAGCATTAGCTTTAGGACTAGGGAAACCTTGCCAAAAGATTGGATTTGCTGCCTAGGAAAAAGTAATGAAAGGGTTTTTTTCCTGGAACAGTAAAAGTCATGAAACAGGGTTTGGTTTACCATGAGCTCCTGCTGAGGCTCTGCAGGCAGCTGTCGCTCTTTGCATTGTGGTGTCTAGAGACGAATGGGTCCCTGATGCTGTTTTTGCCTCACTTGGGTATTTGCAAGGAGGGGATGGGCCCTGGCTGAAAAAGCTCACAATTTATGATGGTTATTCTGCTGTCAGATCTGACTGAAATGGAGTGGGATTTCTGTATTGTCTGCCAGGTTTTAGTGATGCTTGTAAGTAGTAACTGTGGGACATCCTGAAGTCTTGTTGCATTCATGCTGAAAGCACTTAAAATCAGGAACAGCAGCAGGAGATGTATCCTGAGCCTTCAGAGAGGCAGCTTTGAAGATGACAGCAGTTAGTGAGAAGAATGTGGGGCATATTCTGATTTTGTACTGTGAATGCTCAAAACTCTATTGAAGTCATATCTATGTTTATGGGCTGAACTGTTCAGCTTTCTAAGTAAAATTTTCCTTTATTCTCTTGGCATTTAAACAAGATGATCAGCCAGTTCATTCTGCACAAAAAGAGGGGTAGACAATATCCAAACAGTCCTTTTTTGAATTTTTTTTTTCTAATGGCCTTTAAGTTATCTCATGGCCTTCTTTACAGGCAATGCCAAAGTAAATTCTGATGCCTCTTGGTCATCTCTTATTTTTGGAGACCAGCCATACACAAATGGTTGCACTCCTGTCTCCCAGTACATATATAATTAAATCTGGCCCTGCAATGAAAGAGAGAGAGACTGAGAAAGTTCCTGAGCAGGAGCAGAGGCTGATTAATACAGATTATTAGAGATTGCTGATTGAAAGGCTGCAGCTGTGATTGCCATAGCAGGGAGAAGGAAGCGAGGTCTTAGTGCTCATAATGTTGTGTGGCAGGTTTTGTCTTCAGTTCATGCTAACAAATATGTTTTCTGTGAGCTGCCCTGCATCCCAAAAATCAACCACTACACCCCATTACCCCTCAGTGCTACTTCAAGGGGATGTTACTTTCCTGAACACTTCCCTAAAGCCATGTGTTTTACAGAGCAGCTGACCTGACAGGTATTACTTAGTTTTGTTCTGTGTTTGTCTTTCACAGGCAACTGCCATGTCAGTGGATTGCCTGGGACAGCGTGCTGTACTCTCGGGGTGAGTGTGACAGTCATTTCCACAAGCCAGACCAGCAGCCTTCAGGCTGACCTCAGCTGGAGGGTTGATGGATTGTTTCAGAAAGGTGCAGCTGAATTCTGTTCAAGGCTTAATGAAACTGATTCTGGGTCATGTTCCCAATGGGATACAGAGTGAAGAAACAGCAACAAGAGCACACTAACATGCTGGTGTGGCTTTCCTGGTAAATTCCTTCCCAAATCCCCACATGGGAGATGGATCATCATGAAGTACTATTTGGATTGTCTGGAAATATGGATTAGATTATTTTCTAACAAAATTCGTCCCAGATATTCTCATGGGGCTCTCTGACCTGCTTCTCTGCTGTTTCAGTGTGGTATAATACTCACAAAGAGCAGTAGGTGCCACAGATTTCCAAGTTGCCTAAGCTTCCAGTAGAGCTTAGTCTTACATATCCACCTCCAGGACAATTCTTCAACCAGCTCAGCCTTTCCAGCTCCTGTCTTTCAGTACTAACAGCTATTCCTGTCCCTCTGTCAGTGACACAATTGCCACACCAATTAGGATGTTCATTTAAGAATTATGTGAGTGTAGCTGATCTTCGGTCAGCCTTCAAGGAACCAAATCCTTTGGTACAGCTCAAAGTACTGCTTGCTTCCATGTAAACCCTTAGTCTAGCAGCATTGCACAGGAATAACAGGAGGAATGGCCAGGGCTCAGAGCAGCTGTATGGTCACAGGGCAGCTGAGAGATGATGCTCATGTGGTTAATCATGCAGGGTTCAATGTGTTTTGATGCTGATCTTCCAGAGGGTTCAGCTATCTCACAATTATTTCTGAACACTTTCTTTTGCTTGTAAGATGAATCACACAGGATGATACCTTGCTTTGTGGGGAGTTAGCCACATCCAGCAGGATGTGTGAGTTTAGGTTTGCCATCATGCAGAATTATTTCTGCTGCGTATAAAGTTAGCTCAGGTAAGTAATGGAAGCAAATCTGTGCAGGACTGTGTCCACCCACATTAACAAGCTGCTGCAGCTGGGCATGAGCTCTGTGCAGGTGTTTTTGTACTGTTGGTGGAACCAAGCCCTCCAATTGGTGTGGAAAAAGCACCCACGTAGAATCATTTTTGTCAAGGCTCATTAACTCTTGCTCAGAGCAACTTATCCAGGCTGAAACTGTTGCATTGCACTCCCAGGCCTGTACCACTTAGGCTCTGCAGCAAGGCCTATTTGAATATGTTTGCCCCATTTTCCAGCACTTGCTTTTGTATCCACATTATCTGGGCTTTTCTGTGGTGTAAGCTACTTACTACATTTACAGACACTGTCTACTTTCACTGTGTCTTGTCTTTGTTGGGGGGAGGGGGTTGGGTTGGTTTTTTTCAAGTAAATTTTGAAGTATGTAATCAAATGTAGCATTTTCAGGAGTAGTGTTTTCACTTGTCTTGTGAAATGCTTCTCTTCTTTTGGTTCTTGCGCCTGTGAACACAAGGCTGTGAGCTCCACGTGAGCTTGGTGTTTTGAGATCAGTCCTGTGAGATGCAGCCCCTCTGTGTCTGTGTGTCTTGCAGCCGCCGTTTCCTCTACATCGTCAACCTGGATGCACCAAACGAGGGTCATCGAAAGATCTCCCGGCAGAGCAAGTGGGACATTGGGGCGGTGCAGTGGAACCCCCACGACAGCTACGCCTACTACTTTGCAGCTTCGGTAAGTTCACTCATTTAAAAGCTGTAACTCGTTGTCTTCCCTGGTCTTCCTTTCATGGGTGAGCCTCTGCAGAGCTGGAAGGCTGTGTGGAGCTGGCACAGATGTGCTTTTGCAAGATCAAGCCTAACATTGATTTACTGCCAGCGAGGTGTTCGGCTTGATGGCTCTCGGTTCTTGGGCAGTCAGGGTTGAATCTAGTTTTGCTTGCTTGTCATTTACAAAACACTTTGCCATATAAATCAAGCATCCAAATGGTCCTTTTCTGGAGGGAAGTGCTCTCTTTCTGATTTCCATTCTGAGATTTGTGCACTTCTTAAATTTCTTACTCTGTGTTGATTTGTTTTCACCTCCCTGCCTTGCCGCTCAGCTGTGGTGCACCAGGCAGCCTGTAAATAGCACAGGTCAATACTGGCTTGCAGCTTGGGGTTTGCAGCTGGGCATGGATGGGTTCAGTGAGGAGTTCCATGAGGCAGTGGGTTGGGCTGAAGGAACAGTAACGGCTGTGTGAGACTGAGTGCAGTTTTTGGTCTGCTGTGTACCTGGTCTGTCATGCTCTGCAGCTCGTCCACCCAGAGCCCTGAGCTCTGCTGGGGGAACTCAGCCATCACCCACAGACCCGTGGCAAATGGCAGCAGCCACGTGCAGACTGTTTCCAAGGTGAGCTGTCTTTTCTGCTGTGTTTTGTCTGCTTTTATAGCTGGACTAGCTAGGGATGGAGAGATTCATCTGTTTTTTTGACAAAACACCTAGTTGAAGGTGATTTCTTAGGATTTTTGTTCTTTTTGCTTCTGGGATTAGCTGTGGTTTTTATTAAAGACAGTTTTAAAAGTCTGGTGCTGCCAGCTGGGAGCCTCTGCCTGTTTGCTGTATGACATTCCCCAGCCTGTCTCTTCCCATCTCTGGCACTGACATCTTAAAGGTGCCTTCAGCAGCAGTCTGCTTCTGAGAGTTCAAGAAACTGGCAAAAAAGTGTCCTTCAGTGCCACTTCTGGGTGCAATCCATGGACATCAAAACCAAGTAAGGAAATGCACTGGGCAGGCCACAAGTGGAGCAGGAAAGCCTCTTTACAAACACAGTCTGTAGATTCTGAATATCCAGTGACGAGTTCCTGCTGCTCTGAGCAGAACCCTGCTGCAAAAGGCAGCTGTGCCCATCTCACCCATCTGAGCACTCCTGCCTCTTGCTACTCTGAGTGGATTCAGGAATCCATCTTGTTCCAGACTGAAACCAGGTGTAGCTGGTGTCAAACCTTGCTGCCTCTGTTTATAAACAAAGATCCTATGATGCTGTGGGGATTTGAACATAGTTGCTGTTGCATACTGCTTGAGGAATCCCCAAGATGAGATCAGGCAGCTTTTTCAGTTTGGATCAAAAACACCACCTTTCCAGCCATGTGTCTTATCCCTCTCCATCCCTTTGAATTTAAAAGGCTGCCATCATGTTTTCCAGCAGCTTCACCTGATTTGCAGTCCTGTTAAATGGAAGTGGTGCAGGGAAAGGGGAATCTGTCCTTGTGTTTAGCTTGTTTCCAGAAGAGCTGGAGCAAGTCCTTTTGTTGTGCTTGGCTGTGTCTGCCCTCTGGCTCAAGTGTGTTTCTGGGGACTCCCAAGCTGTTGTTTCAGAAATGCTGTTGTTTTCAGTCCTAGATCCTTGTTTTTTCTTTTGTGTGGCCACAGATTCTTGAACAAGGGAATGGTGAAATTGTTGGAACTAAATTATGAAAATCACAGTTTTTTAGAAAATGCTCCTGTTGGGAGGAGCAGTCTCTCTGGTGATCATTATCTTGTATCTTATCTCTGGAGCCCTGGATAAATCCCATTGGATAATTCCCCTCTACCCCTTAAATACTTCTTTCAATGAGAAACATGCAAAGAGATTTTTCTTGCCCTAAGCTCTTGTGCAGCCCTGCTGTGAATAGTTAGAGAAATGCCATATATTATTGCTGAGCTGGAACGAGACCTTCCATTTCTGAGAAGGCTGTGATATTTTATTTATCTTGAAGTTGAAATTCGCATGAAGCCGCTTTGGGGTAGGAAGAAAATCCTCCACCATAAAAAAACTGCCACAAAAATTGTGAGGTAAGAGTTGGACTTAGTGATCTTAGAGGTCTTTTCTAACCTCATCAATTGTGTGTTTCTATGAAGTATCTTATCTTTTCTCTCATCTGTCTAAAAGTCTGAAACTAGGGGGCTGGTGAAAATAACATTTTAAGGTTGAGTTCTTTCTGGTTTTGCAAAATCAGCATGATTTTCCAGTCATGATCCACTGTGCCTGGCACTCTATGCACCCTCAAAGGCTATTCCTGCCCCAAAAAGATTAAAGTTTGCCTGGCCTGAATTGAACCTTGATTGAGACAGAACATGAACTTGCAGCATAATAACTGGTTTCAAGTAACTTCGTGTGTGGCTGCATTGGGCAAGGATTTGTTCCTGGAATGAGTGAAGGAGCCCTAAGTAACGTTGTCATTGATACATCTGGTTTGCCTTTGTTTTTAGTTAGTGATAAACGCTTAAAGCTTTTCTCCTGGGCTGGCAAGGATGGGGGAGTACCCTTGAGGAGATGACCTTGAAGCCATTAGACTGTATTGTTTGTGTTTGGCAATGGCCCTGATTATCCCAGAAGGGAATTGAGAGAGAGCCGAGAATGACCAGTGGCAATCCATCATCTCCCTCACCAAAAACTCCAGTTGTGAATCTGGCAGACTGGCAGGGTATTCCTGCAGAGAGAATTTGTCTGCCTGTTGCCTGCAGTTACAGCATGTTGTTAGAAAATAAAGGCTCTGAGAGCATAATTTTGTGGAAAGATTTTGCAATGTGGGATTTTTTTTCTCCCCTTCTAGTTTATCTCTAGTTTTAAGTGGGTGTAATTAAAGTGTAAGCTTTTGAAAGTCCTTGCAGCCTGCATTTCATCTTTGCTCTCCTGCTTTGGGCAAGGACTTTGCAAATCATGGTGTGACTCATTGTTAACTGAGGTAGTTCAAAATGAATGGAACCTGGTCCTAAGACTCAGATCCCTGTCCTTCCTTGTTGGCCTGAGACTGTCTCTCCTTTCTTCCATCTAATTGCAGAGCAATCAGCGTGTTGACCTGTATAAGTGGAAGGAAGGTAATGGTGAAGTTTGCACATCTCTGCAAGGACACACACGTGTGATCAGGTGAGGAACAAGCAATGCTGAGTGGAAAATGATGCATTATTTCATAGAATGTTTTGGTCCTGACCCCACTCAGGCTCTGCTCTTAGCCTGTTTTTACTCACTTCTCTGGACTGGACTGCCTTCCCATTTGGTGATGATGACATGTGTGAAGTGGCTCACACTCTCGTGGCTCCCCCAATATATCAGCTTAGCCCTTGATGGCCTGAGTGTCATTGCCTTAGGCTGCTGTCCTTGTAAACAGCAGCAGCTATCATCTGGGAAATAGATAGCAAGTTTATTAAATTGAATCCCAGCTGTGTTTCTGTGTGATAGCAGCTTAATTAAGGCAGGTAATCCCGAAGACCAAGTTTAGAGAGTGTTACAGTGGTGGAGGGAGATTTTTGCCTCTTGTTTTAAGGTCATATTTCAATGATGGGTTGGAAATGCAGTCGAAGGACTGTTTTCACTCAAGCTCTAAGGAGCTGTATGGAAAGCTTTGTGGAGCTCTGTGGAAAGTATTTGCAGCCCTTGAAATGACAGTTGCTTGGGCTGGCTGGAGGCTGTTTGTGTCCCAGGTGCACTTGGTGTTCCCAGCAGGGAGGCATCCCAGAGTGAGGGGTTGATGCTAAATATTGTGGTTTCTGAGCACTCTTTGAGACAATGTTTCTTTGCCTGGAGGGGAAAGAGCACAGGCACCGTAGCTGTAAAGTTCAGGGCTAGGAGGATGCTTCACTGGAATTTACTTAGAAGCATTTCATTGCTTCTTGGAATTTACTTAGCGAAATTATTAAGATCTTGCTTTTTACTGTAAAAGTTTCAGTAGATTTCATGGAGTTGCTGTGAATTTGTTGGAGAATGTGCTGGTGGCTTGTGAGAAGCTGATGCAAACACTGTGTGTGCTTTTCTTTACTGATCTCTGATTTTGTGTTTGCAGTGACCTGGACTGGGCAGTGTTTGAGCCAGACCTACTGGTCACTAGTTCTGTGGACACGTACATCTACATCTGGGACATCAAGTAAGAATCAGTATGTTTCTGCATTTTGGGGAAATTACTGGGACTCTTTTCAATAATTATCAGCTTGCAGGGCAAAGCACGCCCTGATAGGTGCTGCTCTTTAGCTGTGCTTCCAGGAGCTTCAGCTGCTTCCCATTGTCTCCAAGATGACTTCTGCTCCCATATTTTCAAGCCAATTCAGAGTCAGTGATGGGCAGTACAGTGGTACAGTTAAGCTACAGCTATCTGGCCTCACTCCCTGCCCACTTCAGATATTTCCTTGAGGGCTTTTCCTGGAGCCCAAGGATGTTCCTCAACCTGTTGGGTTTTTTTAGCTAAGTTAATGAGCACCATTTCATGATCCTATAGCCATTTTCTTCTAAATTCAGTGATTGTTGCTGGTTCTCCCTCAGTGGTGGGAAGACTTGACAGTGGTATTCAGGAAGATTTTCCTCTTTGTACCTTCCATTGTTTCCTAGTGTTGCTTTCTGCCATGAGTATTTTAACGGTAGCAAATATTTCCAACTATATGTCCAAATTTAAGCCCCATATTTTACACCTGAGTGGCGAGGAGCTGGCACTGGGACTGCTGGGTTCTCTTGCTGGCTGCACAATTCTTTATGACCCCTGGCAAATCACTTGGTTCCTCTCTGCCTCCCTTGCTCAGTTATAATAGGAGGATAATTATATAACCCCACTGCACCAGGCTACCCGGAGGCTTGCTTAGCTCCTATGAACAGGCACTTAGATGCTTGGTTAAATGGTGCTTGAGAATGACAATATATTATTAATGTGTAATTAAAAGACACAGAGATACAATAACTGCCGATTGTTTTCCTGTGATACTATCTTAATACCACGCAGAAAAAACAGAGATCTCTGAAGGCTGTTATCAGAAACTCTCCTTTAATTCTATGGTGCCCTTCCATTGTTTTGTGTCTGCCTGTATCATTCGCCCAGAACTGCTTCCTTAGGCAGTCTCTGAAAGCCTCTGCATCCCACTTGTGCTAGGAAAGGCTCTGAGCTTGCTGTGGCACTGAGGTCCTGGTGCTGCTGGCCTCCAGCAAATTAACATCCTGCTGAAGTGACTGTCTCTAATAACACCTTAGGGAGGTAGCCCTGCAGTAAGGGCAACTGGAAATTCCCCACTTAATTTTTCATACAAAACAACTTTTTGATTCGGCAGAAATTCTTAGAGGGAGATGTGCAGTCCATTCCAGAAAATGTTCTGCTTTTCAGCAAACAGAAAAAGCTGAAGATAATATTCCATATTTTCACTGTCACTTTTCATGAAAGAGCAGGTGAATTCCTGAGGAGCAAGGCCAGGAAGTAAATGATTGCCTTGATCTATGCCCTGGCTGCTAGGAGTTATCATGGTGCCACACTGGTTTCTGCCACTGTGGAATTTGGTTTGTAGACAGACAGAATTTGGTCTGCACACAGCTGGGCTGATTTTCCTACTAATTTTGTTATTACATGCTAGACAAGAAGTTTTGCTCTGTAGTAACTGTTCCATCTGCTTTGAATCAGGATCTGCAAGGGCTCTGCAAACACATCAGTGGCTTTTGTCGAGTGTTTCCACAGCTCTGTGTATTCCTTTAATCCTCCTTGGAAAGGTTGTTTTGTTGCTTCCTACAGCAACAATTCGTGAGCCATGTTTCCTTGCCTACCCAGTTGCAGTATGCCAAACTTTGTGTATGTTTCTCCTCCCTCTAGTCCAGTCCAGCTCTGTCTTCTGTCCTAAATTTCCTGCTGCATGTGGTGGGCAAGACAGAACCATAGAATAGTTTGGGTTGGAAGTGACCTTAAAAATCTTGTTCCATCCCTCTGCCAAGTGCAAGGACACCTTCCAGTAGACCAGGTTGCTCCAAGCCCCATCCAACCTGGCCTTGAACATTTCCAGAATGGCTGTTGTCCTCCAGGTGGTCACCTTTATTCCATTTAATGCTGGTGTATTTTGGTAAGCAGAATGTACATTAGATCCCAAGGCAGCAATAGCATTAGTGCTGGAGTAGCAGGGAGCTACTGGGAAGGCTGGACTATGCTGTGTGTACTCACAGTGGCCACATTATATTTCAGAGACACCAGGAAGCCCACGGTCTCTCTCTCTGCAGTTGGTAAGTCTGACATGTGTGATGTAGGCATTAAACAACCTTATTGTTGCATGACTCTACTGTTACTCTTCCCTCCCTCCATGCTCCAGGGCCAGGCATGGCAAAGTACAGAAGTGCCACCATGTGTGATTATCCCGTGCAGGAGCAGCCTGAGAGGCTCCAGTTCACAACTCCTTTTAGAGAAGCAGAATTCAGAAGAGATGTGGAGCCCCTTGAGGTTCCCAGGCATGTAGGGCAGTTATGGTACTCAGACTTGATGCCCTGACATTGGTGAACAGCCACATGGAGCTTCCTCCCTTCTTAACCACCTTGCTGCACTGCTTGTCCTGGGTTGTCTGTCTGTAATTTCCTCATGTCCTTTTATATTTGATTGAATCAGTTGAGGAACTAAACCACACCCCAGGCAGCACTGTGCCAGCCTGTCCCCTCACTCACTGAGGGCTGGGTACAGCAGCTGGCTGTATCTGCTTCCCTGGGGCACCTGCAAGGTGCAGAGAGCACACAAGGTGCTGTCTTTGTGCTGTGCTTGCTCTGGAAAGGGTCTTGTCCTGGCTGCTGGCAGGGTGAGTGTCCAGCCCCTGCAATGCCACCCACTGGCAGGTGCTGTGTGTCCTCACTGGCTGGTGCTGGGACTGGGCATGGATGATGAGCAAAAAGTCCTTTCCCTAAGTTGCTGACCCCACTGCTGGGGCAATCCTCACAATGTGTAACTCTCATGCTCTGCTGCTTACATCTCCTCAGGCTACATATCTGCAGCAACTCCCATTCCCCTCCCAGCCAGCAAACCTCTCTGTCACAGAAATGCAAAAACCTTACTGAGTCAGAGAAGCAGTAGTCGGTTCTGGTGGCTGGGGTGAGGTTTCACAGCTGAGCCAGCCCAGCAGCCTGCTCCCCAGAAAGCTTCCTTGCTTCCTTCCTTCCTCTTGTGCCTGATGCTGTTTAATGCTGGTCCAGACGTTTGTGTACCCTTCAGTGAGTGGATCAAATCAATCAGCTCGCAGTCTATTTGCAGCTTCTTATCCCCCAGAATAGCTTTTTGCCAGGTTGTCAGGATGAATCTGCTCACCATGCAGCAGGAGGTGGGCAGTGGAGGTGGGGAATAGCAGCAGGCTGAGAACTGTTAGCTTTCTCATGGATCTCACCTTTCTGATAGCTCATAAGGTTTGGAAATACTGGCAGAATAAGGATGAATGGATGCATTATGCTTACAATACCTGAACAACCCACATTAACTGAAGCTGTGCTTTGTTTCTATTAGAAATAACCACTCATCAACTGATTTGACCGAGTCCCTCATGATATCACATATAAGTCATATCTGGACTATCATCCAGTTTCTTTACACTGATGTCTTTGACCTCTGTGGTGGTTTTGACAGATGGACCTTCTGGTTCACCTCCAGCTGGCCAGACCCAAGGTCATCTACTGCAGCCTTTTCCTACACCTGTATTTTAGTCATAGATCAATAGCACTAGTTGCCTCTGTAGCAGCTGGTAGGATGGAGGGTGGTGGGGAGATAGAACAGGCCCTAAGCACCTGGAAGTAACTTGAATAAAAAGAAAGGGGATTTGGGAAGGAGATGATTAACCTACATTTCTGGTCTGGAGGAATTTGTTCCATCAGAGCTAATGGACATGAGTATTTTAATCAGGTACAGCCCCTGGCTAGAAGATGTGAAAAAGATCTCTAGGCATGCAACTGGAACACTTGCTTTGCTGTCCTGAGGATACAAATGATACACTGAGGAACCAGGAGTTAATAATTTTCATGCCATCCTTCATGCTGGCTTCTGGGATGCCTTTCCTCTGAACTGCCTTTCCTGGGGCTAAGAGCACCTCTAGGCCCAGGCAATGGGACTACTGTGCTGTTTTCTCTTTAATTGCTTGTTTTGGCCTGCCTTGTTTATGCTGCAGCTGGAGCTTCCCAGGTGAAATGGAACAAGAAAAATGCCAACTGTTTAGCAACAAGCCACGATGGGGATGTCCGAATATGGGACAAAAGGGTAAGCTGAGGGATTTTTGAACAGTCTGTACATATTCCTACCTACCCAATACAGATATTCCTCTGGTGACAAATAAATACTGAGGAAATGTACTACTTTATCCAGATCTCTCCTGTGGGTCAGTTTAAACTAGAGAGAATTGGGAATCCAGGTGTCTAAAGAGAGAGTATGTTGGTAGTCTCTTTCCTCAGAGACTGCCCATTAACATTTTTCTGTGGATCTCATTGTACTTAACTGATAAGTGAGTATAAAGTATGGTTAAGGATGCACTTGGTGACTGGAATGCCATACCCTCACAGGATTTTTTCTTCAACTACTTCTGCTGAGCTATTTGCTGTTCCCCAGCAGGGGTGGTTGTTGTAACTGTCTTGCCCTGGTTAAAGTGTCTCTTTTTATGCCAGAGAACTAGACCAAATTTCAGGTGTCCTGTGCTGAGAAGGACAATGTCTCTCCTTGCAGAAACCCAGCACTGCAGTGGAGTATTTGGCAGCTCATCTCTCCAAAATCCACGGTCTGGACTGGCATCCTGACAATGAGTATACACTGGCCACTTCCAGCCAGGACAACTCTGTCAGGGTAAGTGTTGTTTCTGCAATTCCTGCTAGGGAGTTGGAAGGATGGTGGAGCAGATCCCCTTCTGCTGCTGCTGTTGAAGTTTTAGGGAGTGCTTTGTCACTGGCAAGATTTGGATCTTTATTGTTTGGTGTTTGGCCACCTGGTGTGTTGGGCCAGACTGCACTT
The DNA here is from genome assembly GCA_025920805.1 of Petroica traversi. Classification (NCBI taxonomy): domain Eukaryota; kingdom Metazoa; phylum Chordata; class Aves; order Passeriformes; family Petroicidae; genus Petroica; species Petroica traversi. The sequence continues at coordinate 5,511,795 of JAHLSL010000036.1, read as the reverse complement.
TCAGAACAGGCAGGGAGGTCATTGAAGAATGGGTGCACGTGTTTGCCAGATATCTGTGGTGATCAGGGCAGTATCAAAGCTGAAAACAACTGCCTCTGCCTGTTGCTTGCCAGAAAGAGACAGACCACACATGCCAGAAGAGGCTTTTCCCCCGAGATGCATGTTGCCAGCCTCAAGCTGATTACAGCAACTTGAGGGGAGACATACTTCAGCCCCTGTTCAAGTCATGTTGAGTGGGATTATCAATAAGAGACTGCCTGCAAGCACTGCTGTGCCGAGCCTCTTACTTGGGGGGAAATAGTGGGCTTTGTATGTCAGCCAAATGGAGTTCATTTACATTGAGCTAGACTCTGAGGCAAATACAATTGATGTGTATTCTAGCAAAGCAAAAGGTTAGATTCTTCATTAGAAAATTAGCAGTAACAGCAGGGTGGGCCTGCCTCCAGCCTGGACTGGCACGTTGGCTGGCAGCCTGCAGGGTACCTTGTAGCTCTGAAAGCCCAAGCAGGCTGCCTGTCTCCCTGCTCTAATTACTTAAGCTATGATCACTGTGAATATGACCCCAAGTAACTCATTTTCTAAGGGATGCTGCCAGATGCTGATAGCTTGGTATTTGTCCTTTGGGGCCGTCTCTGCTGTTAATGAATGGGATTACTAATGATGCTGAGGGCACCCTGGCATGCTTTTTGGTCTGTTCTATCTGCAAGCCACATGGAAAACTACAGCCTGAAAGTATAGCCAGCTGACTCCTGCCTTTGCTTGCCTTTTTTTTGGTTTGCTTTTTTTTTTCTTTTTAAAGTTCTGGGATTACCGTCAGCCTCGGAAATACCTCAATATCCTTCCCTGCCAGGTTCCTGTCTGGAAGGCAAGATACACGGTGAGTGAGAAACTCTCACCAACTCCACTTGTGCCCTGAGAAGATTGCACAAAGAGACATTAAATAAAGAACTGCCAAAGGGTTTCTCACCAGTTCTACTTGTGGACATTATTAAGTTGATTTTAAAAATCCTTCTTGGTGCCTAAAAGGTGTAGAAAAGCAGCATCCACAGTAGGACATTCAGGAGAAGGAGTGAGCAAGCACCCACCCATGTGAAGCTAAGGCTCTTAACATCAGTCATAATCCCCAGTGATCTGAATATGGCCTGAAGCCAGTGCTGTGTCTTGAATCTTGGTTCCCTTTCTCTGTCCTGACAGTCTGGGGTGTAGGACTGGGTTCCTTGTTCCTCTAAGCATCGAGATCCTGAGGAGCTGCTGGGGCGTAGTCCCCAGTTAGCAGTTCTTGCAGCTTCAGGCAGATTGCAGTAAGGATCCCCAGTGAAAAGTCAGTGGTGAAATCTCTCCAGCAGGAAGCAGTGGAAAGAAGTTATTTATCTTAAGTAAGCTGCATTGAATATCTCAGTGTACTACATCTTACCCCTAGAAACAGTATTTTTGCAGAGCTTTTGCCTTGGACTTTCCCAGGTTTTGGCCTGGTTCTGTTTTGTGCTGAGTTAATTTACAACCTTCACATTCATGTTTGTGGGATAAGGGAAAAATGAGAGTATGATAACAGCAGCATGGGAACATAATTCTCCCCGACTAACTGGAAGGGTGTTTCTCTCTCAAGCCTTTCAGCAATGGACTGGTGACAGTGATGGTCCCCCAGCTCCGTCGGGAAAACAGTCTCCTCCTCTGGAATGTCTTTGATCTGAACACACCTGTCCACACTTTCGTGGGACATGATGATGTGGTGCTGGAGTTTCAGTGGAGGAAGCAGAAAGAAGGTGAGTTCAGGGCTGAATGGCTCTCTTCCCTGCACTGTGGCTATCAGCTAACCAGGGGTGTTGGCTCCTGGTTGCAGTGCTCTTGCTGTTTGACTCTCGTCTTTCCTTGAAGTAGCTCCTGCCCACCTTCCTGCCCCCCACTGCCCACCTCAAACTGGAGCTGTTCTGTACTGGTTTTATGGCAGTGCCCACAGAAGCACTGCCTTGTTTCCATGCTAACAAAGCAAATCTACCAAATGCTGAGTGGGTCAGTGGTGACTCTCATTGCTTCCACTCTACTGGGAGTCTCTTTTTAAATGAATCTTTTAGAATAAATTGTCCAAATTATTAGATAGGTGCATAAGTGCAGGCACCCTTTCACTGCTCAGAGCTGCAGGCTAATCAGTTAACCCCTCATACCATGGCCTGGATCAGCAGCCTCCAGCATATCCCAGACCACAGACCCAGCAAGCCCACCTTATCTGTGTGCTGGCCAAGGCAAGGGAGGAATAATGTGGGATAGAGACTCTGCTGCTAGAGTTCAGTCCTGACTAAATTTTCTAGTGGAAGCAGCTAAGAATAGGAGATTCCATACCAGAGGTTGCATAACCACACAGAGCAGAGCTTTGTTTCCAGCACCTCAGCTGCCACTGACAGAATGTGCACGTCTGGCTTTGCTGTCACTTGTGCTGCAGCTTTGCAGTGCTGTGAAAGGGCTGGTCCAGCTCTTTCCCACCAGCTGCTGGGGCCGTTCAGTTAAGTCACCTCCTTCTCCATACCTTGATTTCCCTCTTTCAAAAAGAGGAGAGCAATGGAGAACTGTGCTAGGATCTGGAGGCACAGCCTAAGACATTTTTTGAATGAACATTGAAGCAGGCTTGAGCTACAGTTGCTTGTCTTAGCTAATAGAAACATACCCGGGGCTGGACGTCTTGCTTGTCTCAAGCAACATAAATCAATCACATAAATCTAAGTCTGCTTCAGTGTGGAGGCAACCAGGATAGCAGAAATTTCCTTCCACAAAATCTCTTGTGCTGTATTTAGACAGCCCCTGTGCCTCAGCAGAGGGGTGTAGGAAGCAGCTGTGCAGCAGCAAATTCTTCAACATAGCAGCTGTTTGACAAGGGAAACTTAAAACTGTATCACAAGACCTAAACATGGACATAAATAGTCTGTGTAACCTCTGCCTGTTGATAGATAGTATGTGATCAGATCTATTTCCTTACAACCTGAACTTGGTATCATCCAACTCTTTCAGAGCAAGAAGAGGAAGGGCAGAACCACCTTCTCATTGCTTAGAAATGTTTTAAAACATCTACTTCTTGAAAGAGTTTTGATGAACTAAAAGATATTTTCACTTTACAGTTATAGTTGAGAAACTTATTTTTACTACACTATTTCTTCTATTTAAATAAATATTGTTGGAGGTCTTGTTTATTTCTGGTTGTGTCACATTCATTATATTTTGTGCTATTGGCTTGTAAATTCCAGCCTGTTTAGAGGTGTGGTAACTGTGGTGTGGAGAGGCACAAGGGCTGATGTACCTAGACTTGCTCTGCCTTTCAGTTTAGTGCCTTATTATTGGATGTGCCTGCTGGCATGTTTGAATCTGTTTACACCAAACACAGGGTTGAGATAGTCTCTGTTTCCCAGGGGGGTCTCTAATTGTTCCTGTCCTCTTTAGGCTCCAAGGATTACCAGCTGGTTACGTGGTCCCGGGATCAGACCCTGCGCATGTGGCGGATCGACTCTCAGTTGCAGAGGGTAGGTGCACACTCTGGCTCTTGAACAGTAGACAGCTTTCTTACAGGCTGGATTCACCTCCCCTTCCTTGCACTCCTAGTCACTCCTCTGATATTCTATAGCTGCAGACACAACAGCCAGCTGCTGCTTCACTTTCCTCTTCAGCTCCAGCCTAATAACATCCCCATGGAGGCCTGTGATGCGGCTTCTCTTTTGACCTTGTATCTCAAAAGTTTTGTGGGGTGCAGAGCTGCTTTGTTGTCTGACATTAAGTACAGAACTGCATTTGGAGAAGGTGGAGGCCTGCATTGCCTCTAAAATGCCACATCTGTGGCTGCAAGACTGTGTTTCTTGGCAGTTTAGGTGCCAGGTAAATGTAGGGATTGTGCCCTTCTCTACCCCTCCCCTTGTGTCCATTGCCTCTAAGCCTGGGGTGGGTGGTGTGTGTGGATCTGCAGCAGTTACAGATTCTGATGCAATTACTAGAACAGCTGTGCTGGCTCATACCAGAGGTTCATATGGCCACAGTGGGCCTGTCACATCTTCAGCTGATGTCTTGGAAAGGGCTAAGAGCAAGGCAGGCATGGAGTGATGTTTCTCTCAAATGCCCTGTCAGCCTCCTACAGTTTGCAACTTAGAGGCTCATTGAGTCTGGCATCTTTATATTTAATAGAGCTTGATGAGTTTCCCTTCCATAGACTTGTTCTGTCTTTTCTTGGACATGTAAATTTTTGTCACCTTAAATATCATAGCAACAAGAAGTTTCATGACTTTTCTGCATGTTGTGTGGAAAAACAACTCATTTGTTTATTTTGCCACCTAATTTCATTCCATTGAAGATGAAATGAGCCATGTTCTCTGTGCTACTGATGATTCTGTAGCCCTCGATCATATCCTCCTCAGCTGCTTCCTTTGTCAAGTCAAAAGGTCTTGATTTAATTCATCCTTTGTACTAAAGTTTTGATTGTCCTTTTGCCTTTCATGACCCTTTATCACTTTTACTATATACCTTTGGGGATGAGGATCTGAGCTTTGTTCTTTCCAAAGAATTCTAGTACTCAGTGTCTTTTTTAAATTGTTTGGCATAATTCCATTAAATCATCAGCTTAGTCTGGCTTCTATGTCTTGTTCCTTCAGCTTGAACTTGCCATTTTTTCCCAATGTGTGTTGTTTAATATTTATCTGAGCCAAAGTTCATATTTCTTTTTAATACAGTTACTCTTGTAAGGTCCTTCTGTGATTGTTTGCTGTCAGCCACACTTGTTACTGTCCTGCAAATCTTGGTGGCATCAGCAAACCCAGTCATGTCACTATTCACCTCCTGTTCCAGGTTTTTAATGAATATGTTGAGAAGCATGTGTCCCAGCACAGATCCTGCAGGAGTCCTGCAGGTCTGTAACAAACTTTCTCTCTGAAAAATGACCCTTTACTCCTACTTGATATATTTGTGAACATTTGATTTCTTTCCTGTCTGTAAATCAATTGTTCATTCATGTCAGAGCCTTTATTTTTCCTCTGCTGGCTCCCACTCTTTTGTCCTTGTCTTTGTCTGGATCAAACTACACACATGATGGTATGTTGCTGGTGACCAGTGCTGTAATTTGCTGCATCACACCCTTATCCTTTCTCTTCCCTTCATCTTCCCAGTTTTCCTGTGCTAAACTTAAAATCCAGGGGTTTATAATCTCATTATGATACGGATCCCCTAGAACAATAGGGCCCCAAGTCTGTGCCTGGGTCCCTAGATCCTACTGGAGTGTAAATATCACATGCAGGAAGTGTGCTACAGTTAAATTTGATCTAAAAAATTAAACTAGTTTAAACATGTTAATTCAAGGAATTAAAGCAATATCAGTTTTAGTTTTGGCTAAAGGTAAACCTCTGTTACTTAGACTGGCCCTGTCAATGAAGTGGCTTTTTAAAGTGAGCGGGAGATTTGGCCAGGCTGTCTGAGGTGACAGAGTTGAGGGTGCTGGAAGGTGGAAGATCACCTGGCTTTGTCACAGGAACAATGCAGTCTTAGTCATGGCTGTTGTGTGGATGGACCTACCTTGCAAATCCATCTGTCTGGAGAATTGAGTTGTTTAGTGGTGGCTCTTCCCACAACTTGGAATCTGTTGTGCAGCATGTAGGTGTGTTTGTTCTTTTCAGCTCTGTGCTAATGATATCCTGGATGGAGTCGAGGACCTCATTGATGGGATTTCTCATCTGCCAGAGCCAGACAAGACCCTTCACCCCCAGGACACGGAGCCCCAGCATAACTCTGGACATGGGGATGAGGAAGGTGAGAGAAGTGTTGGCTTGTGGAACTCAAACACCAGCATCTCTTTGTTGGGAAGAATATACATCTTGGCATAAGAAAACATCACAGTCAAAGCACAACCTGCTGCTGTTTCAAAGGTTAATGGATTCCTCATCAGGGAGGAGGGAAAACACTAAGGGTTCCTCAGGATTGTCCTCCCAAGTTTTTCCTCTTCTAACACAATGATTCTAGCTGGAAAATGAAGTTCTTCTTTGTCATGATTTTAATTTAATTGCATTCTCTTTAGGTTGTAGTTGTGGCTTATTTCTAAAAGTAAGGCAATCAGAAAGTAAGTTCTGCCTTTTAAGGAGATAGATTAGTTTAAGCTGAGAGATGAGCCCACAGAACAGGGGAGTGTGTGAGTAAGGCACTCTGACACAAGCTGCTTACATCATACCTGGTACCTAAACATTTCTGCTGGGGTCACTGTGTGAACTGATATAGCAAGGAGGTGTTCGATGTCTTCACCAGAAGTAGATACAAGAGAGGTGGTTATGAATTTTTGCTCATGTATTGATGAGAGGTGGCTGAAGGCTGGCAGAGCAGAGGGGTAGGAATAGTATCTCTGGCATCTGAGATACTGAGGGGTGCATGGCAGAGACTTTGACAGAAAGCATTTATTTGTCCCTGTAGAAAAGAATGCATGCAAAGAAGGAACATGAAGGAGAATTTGTGTGATTAAGGCTCTGGCCAGGTTAAATATTCAGGGTTAGTGTTTGAACAGTGTAAGTACAAGAATAGAATAGGTTCTAGTATCACATGGTGGTGATGTGCATGGAGAAAAAGTATCTAAAGGGATTTCTACAACTACACTGAGGAAGAAGAATTGGATGCACCAATTGCTTTATGTCAGTTTGGGCTTAAATTGTCTGATCCTTTCTGTTGTAGCCACAATGGATCCCTATGTGAGGAGTTTATGGGGAAGCAATTTGATTTTCTCTCTTTGGTTTGCAATAAACTGCAGAGAAGGGGAGAAAGGGGTCTAATGTCTGTCCTTTATTCAAAGGAGCAGTTGTGAAGTCCCTTAGTGGAAGCATCTCTTCCTAACTGGAACTTTCTTGCTCAGCAATTACCAGTGAAGTTCCTCTCTGTCTCCTGTCCTGTGTGGCAGCAGAACAAGTTTCTGAAAGACATCAGAACTTCTGTCTATGTCAGAGTTTTATGAGATGACAGAAAAAACCCCAGCTACCTGTCCTCCCCATGAGCAGTACTTCTGGGGCAGCACAAACTCTTTTGCTCCAGCTGGGAGCATTCTCATTCTGGCTGCCTGACCTCTCTTTTTTTCACAGGAGAGTGTTAACTTTCACTGTCCCTGATGAGGCACATCCAGACATCCCATGTGATTCTGTGTGGGTCTGATTACTGTGTGGTTTCTTCTTTGGTTCAGACTGGTATGATTTTCCTGTGGCCAAAGGGGGTGAATATGGCTTTCCTGTAGCAGGGTAGATTTTGCTGCAAATACATGACTGCAGGATTAATGCAGAAGCAAATCCTTAGGGTTCTTTCTAGCAAAAAAGCTTTTGTGGGCTGTTGATGTTTCACCCTGGGAGTGGCTGCAATTCAGCTGCAGACAAAGCCTCCATGTTACATTAGTAAAGCACTTTGGGGGATCTTTTGAAGAGATCAGCACTCTGCAGGTGAATGAGAGAGCCCCAGCTGTGCCTTCACTGCGCAGCTCTCACTGCTGCTTGTAGAGGAGCTTTAGGAATCTGTACAAATGCGTGGCTTTAGAGGATTAAAAACTAATTGGAAGGGAATGGGAGGAGAAGACAAAGGGAGGGTACTGCCCATACTGAGAACCTCAGACATGGCTTTTCAGTAAGCTATGTGGTGTCTTGAGCTAGAAATAATTATCTTCCCTGAGAGCCACTGATCTTCCTTTAATCTCCTTTTCAGCTCCCTTTTCTGGAATATATCTAAGCACTGTAATAGAATTGCAAGCAAGAATGATTGGCTAAGCATCCTACCTATTCAAATCCAGCAACCCATTGGGTAGTGGTAATACCAGATATTTGTCCCTGCAGCAGAGTCAGTAATTTCTAGGCAAATGCCTGTAAAAGGTCGACTTCTTGCATTTCTTTTAATTTGTTTTTGCTGGGAGTAGTCTGTGCAATGTGATATCGCAAATATGAAAATGACAGCTGAAAAACCAGGAGTTTCCTTCTGTCCTTGGATCCACCATCAAAAAGTATATTTAGCCTTCTTGAGAAGTGGGGCCACAGCAAAACGTTGTAACGGAGGTACACAGCAAGAAACGAGGGAAAAGCCAGGCACAACCACAGGCAGAGATTGATTCTTCTGAAACTCAGTGAAGTTTGTTATCTTAACTGTAATTCTTTGTGCCCTGCAGTGCTTGCTCAGCTGTTTAAATGTGTTCAGGCCTTCTGGGGTTATTGTCCTCCTAAAAACTGTTGGAACTGGAGAGTTAGACCCAGTATTTTGATGAGTCTTTAAAGGCTTCTGAAGAACTAGAGTGCTTTGCAACATTAAATGCAAATGGCTGCTGCAAATGAATTAAGCTTCTATTAGGACCAGAAATAATCCCTGCTTTCTCCCAAAGCATTGTTATGCTTTGGAAGCTTTCCCTGAAAGTCAGGAGTGCTGGGGTGTTAGTCCCAAAGACCAGAGCTCCTCCTGGAGACTGCTAGGGCTGCAGTTCTTTCCTGCTGAGCTGAGATGCTCCAGTTCAGCCGATCGTGACTCTGGCAGCACTGTGTAGGGAGGAAAAAAGATCTCACATGAGAAGAGAAGACCATTTAAGACTGTACAGAGTACAGGCAGGTTCTGTAACCTTCCTGGGAACCGTGTCAGGTTTTGTTTTTTAAAGAGAACAGTCAGAAACTTGCCTCTGAACAGCAGCTGAGACCCTCCACCTCACAGACCTTTGCCAGGTAAAACTCATACCTCCATGTGTCAGAAGAGCAGAGGAAAACCTGCTCTCTTGGCTGCCTCCTGACATCATGTGAAAAACCCTGCCTGTTATGGCTTGTCTCAACCTGTTTTCCATCTTTCCTGTCAGCCTTAAAAGAAGATTTCTTGAATGACCCCCTGGTGGGAAAGAAAACAGACCAGCTGGGGCTGCCTCAAACACTGCAACAGGAGTTTTCACTGATCAACGTGCAGATCCGAAATGTCAACGTGGAGGTACAGAGTTTCCTTTGCTGGCTTGTTAGGAGGGGATGTGGGCAGGCTGGCTTACAGGAGCCTTTAGAGGGGGAATCCTTCTTTGCTGCAGTGACTGCTGTCTGTAAACAAGTTTTATTTTGAGCTGTCAAGATCTTCTTGGCCAGTGGTAGTAAGAAAGAGGATAATCCCAGACACTGGTGTGAGAGAAATGTTTCAGCACTGTAAGTACACTGGCTGATCTTGAGAAGGCTGGATGGCGTTTTCCTCTGTGCCTGGACTGCAGAGTGAAAGGTGACTTGTTCCATGCAGTTGATCTCATTTCAACTGGTTCTGAATCCCATCTGCTGAGCTTCCCTATCCTGGACTCTGTCCCTCAGTTTTGGCCTCTCCCTTGGACTCTAAACTGTCCTCTGTCCATGGAAGCTGGCTGGAAACACAACACTGAACTGGGCTGGGAGATTTGAGGCAGCTGCCTGTCTCCCCACCCCTGTGGTTCACAGCTCATGGCATGATCCTGATGTAGTTTTTTGAGACAGTATCTTAGAAGGTGCCTGTTACTGCTGCACTGGGCCTGGAGCTCTCCATGGCCAAGTGAGGTGGGCTGGGGTGCAGTGGCTGTTGGGAGCAGAGCCCCTTTCTTGCTGCTACAGTCTCCAGATGCTGGGATGCTGGAATGTCAGTTTGCTGGTGTGACCTGAGTCCATCCCCATCTGCCTGGCGCTTTTTGCTGCTACTGTGTTCCCTTCCCTAGAGAACAGCATGACTTCCTTATGTGCAGAGGATTCCGTCCCTCAGCATGAATTTAAGGCACTGTAAGTGTAGAAGTCCTGGGAGATCTAACTAGAGAGCAATTGCTTTTCCTCACAGATGGATGCGGTGAGTCGCAGCTGTACGGTGTCGGTGCACTGCGGCAACCACAGAGTCAGGATGCTGGTGATGTTCCCTGTGCAGTATCCCAATAATGCTGCACCATCCTTCCAGTTCATCAACCCAACCTCCATCACAGCTTCCATGAAGGCAAAGCTGCTGAAGGTGTGTGAGGAGTATGGAGTGTCTTTATAAATGTACAAATGATGGATACTTGATGGGTGGATTTTCGAGACATAACCAAACATCAGACCTTGCTGAAGACATATCACAGATCATGTGAACTGATAGATTGTGAAGTCCATAGGATGAGGTTTTTGTTGATGTTGCAGTCCAGTGTTTGCCTTTTTCCTCTGCTTTTTCATTGCGGCTGTGGTTCCAGTGTAATGTGTATTGCCTGAGGATTCCTAACATCCTTCTCAGGCAGTTGCCCTCAACCCAGTTATAGAAAGAATGACCAGCTAAGCATCCAGCTGCAGAATGATACTATTTTTGAGCTGGGCTGTTGCTTCCTGCTCTACTACACAAGCTGCTTTAAAAATGAGGGGATTTTTTTTACTCAGGCCCTGCTAATTCAGACCAGGTGTTTGATCATCTGGTGTAGCAAATCCTATTGCTAATGAAATCCTTTCTCCAGCAACACATTGATGGATCAGTTTGGATTTCTTCCTGAAAAAAACCTGATCCAGTTTGCCACAAACTGGTATGAAACATATGGGTCACAGTAATATTAAAGCCTAAATCCTGTCTCAGTGTGCTGCTAGGTGAACCTCAGTGCTCTGATCAAAGCAAACAGCCATTCCACAGAGCAGATCCGACACCAGTGGCTCCAGTGGATGTTAGGGGATGTTTGTGACCTGTTCAGGTCCTGGCATCTAAGCTGCTCTGCAGACAAAAAGGATGTGGGCAAAGTGTGGAGGTAACTATGATTCAAGTTGTATCTTGTATGTATTCCAGATACTGAAAGACACTTCCCTGCAGAAAGTCAAGCGGAACCAGAGCTGCCTGGAGCCTTGCCTGCGTCAGCTGGTCTCCTGGCTGGAGTCTGTTGTGGTACGGAGAACTGCGTGGGCTCTGTGCCCTAGTTTGTCTTTTCCCATGTCCCACACTTCTGACTGCAGTGAGTCTGGCCTCGTTAGTTGTGTAAATAGACCCCTGTGACTGGCCATTACATTTGTGTGAACACTTCTGGTTAATGCTGAAGAGAGCTGGGTGGTTGATTAGATGTGTTTTGTTTTCCACAAATGAGGCCCTGAAGGTTTGCTGCTTTGGGGAACTCTGGTATCCAGGTTACCAGGAGTGACTGGAGATGGGAGCATCTTTAGTGGTGCATGGTAGCTTCCCAGCTCAGAATGCATTTCACTGACTGCCAGGGCATGGATATCATCTGTGAGAGAAGATAAGAGACCTCAGGTTGTTGATTGATTCATTCTTGTCTGAAAGGACGTGGCAGATGCCTTTATATCCTCAGTTTTAGTCAAAGGTCCTGCTAGACCTATTCTAAGGTTTTTGTTTTCTTCTCTGAAAAAAAACCCAAACTGTGAAAATCTGGGGTTTTTTTCTGCAGCCTTGTGCTGAGGTTTTGTAGGGATGATACTGCAGATAAATCCAAGTCACACTCTGCTCTTAGCTGAGAGATCCGTGATACCTACTCAGCATCCCAGTGTCAGGTATTAGGTCTTTGTGTGGGTGAAGTGTACTGGAGTGAGTGTTTTTAGCATTCAGGAAAAGATTGGAGAGTCTCCTCAGGTTTCTTTTCTGTGAGGTTTGGTTTATTCATCACAAATAAAGGGCTGAGGGTTTTTTTACATGTAAAGGCTTAATTCTGCTTGGTTTCAGCAGTAATATTGTAAGACTGGGAACTTTCTCTGCTGTATGTAAATCTGATGAGTCAAGGCACCACTGCTTCCAAAGAATCCCTTTAGACCAAAGTTGTGGTATTCTTTACCCAAATAAATGCAGAATTCTGCCAAAATTCCTGTGGATAGTCCTGAGGTTCCCCAGTAATTCACACCACGTGCCTTCCTCACTTGAATACTCCTAACCTGCATTTGACACCCCACATGTCTGTGGTATTCCCACTCAAGGAGATTTTGTGCATCATTGAAGTGTCATGTTCAGTTCAGCTTGCTGTCTTGAGATTGGCGTCTAAGGTCAGATTTTCTGTCTAGTTTCCTCCTGTTCCTCCCCAAGTTAAGCTCTGCATTTCAACATGGTTATGGTGGGAGACAAATCTCTGGACGAGCAGCCAGAGAAGCTTTTTCCTCAAAGGCAAATGTGTCTGCAAGTGCCTTTGCAGATGAAGCACTAACTGTGCTCTAAGCTTGGTCTGCTCTGGCTCAGAGGATGAACACCTCCTGTGAGGCTGCTTGGCACTGCCATGTCCGGTGCTCTGGCTGGATTTCTCTGCTGTGGCAGCAGGACTGTGACCTTGGGTAACTTCTGTTTCAGAACCAAGAGGACAGCACTTCCAGCAATCCCTACGCTTTGTCCAACTCCGTAACACCCCCCTTGCCCACGTTCGCCCGGGTCTCCAATGCCTATGGCTCCTACCAGGACTCTAACATCCCATTTCCACGGACCTCTGGAGCCAGGTTCTGTGGTGCAGGTCAGCCCTGTCACTGATACATTAAAACTGCTACCCAGGGAATAGTCCTTTTAGATGTCTTGGGGAGCACTTGCCTCTGAACAAGATGAGGCTGTGGTCACTGCCGAGCAAGGAGTGAGGAATAGTGTTAAAGTAGTGGTCTTGTGGTAAATTTAGAGATTAGACTGTTAGCAACTGTTTGCAGTTGGGGTTGCATGCGGGGCTTTAGGATTTGGAAATGCAGCACTAGCTGAAGAGATAACCTTTGACTTGTGGCATGCCAGAGGCATTGACAGATCTCTTTTTATAGAACACTGGAAATAGCTGTTTTCCTTGCCTAGTTCTCTCCTACCAGCATCACATTACTGGGTGTATTCTGGCACTCAGTCTTCACAAAATTCCTGTGATTTGGGGTTGAACTTACCCCTTGCTGAAACCATATTCATATTACTAATCACTCTTTTATCATTCTGTACTCTTTCTATTGTCCAAAACAGCTTTCCCAAGGTCATTAAGAAACTTCTCCTAAATGGGAGGCGGAGTACAAACACATCCAGGTTTCCAGGAGAGCAGATAGAGGGTAAAGATCATTAAAAACCAGATTAAGATCTGAGTAAGAGCTGTTAAGTTTCACTGAGCTGTTTCAGATGCACACATGCCTTCTCTGGACCTGACTCCATCCCAATGTGAGCACATTTTGAGAGCTGCTTTCCATGCATACCTCACTGAATTCCCAAGCAAAAGTGAAACAGAATAATATTGCATTGAATAGGCTCATTGAAACCTGCTAAGTTATGAAATTCTTGCAAGAGTAGGTGGCTGAAGACACTTGAGGTGCTAACAAACAAAGTAAGGTTTGTGAGAGAATACTTTGGAGTTGACTTCAGATTTCTGGGGCTCTCCTGTTGAAGAAGAGAGTTGTACAAGCTGCAGTGGTTTCTCTGCATTGCCAAACATCAACTCACATCTGAAATAACAGTGCTTGGCAAGTTCTGGTGGAGAGTTAAAACATGAGCCTGTATTTGCTCGTTTTCCTTTCCTATCTTTTCTTTAACAACTGTGTTCCACCTGAAACGATGCTTTTGAGAGAAACATCTCAAGAATCCCATGCTTTGTAGTGGGTTTGCAGGGAGTTGATTTGGGTTGAGAGGCTGTGGTTGTCTGCTTTTAGTTTAAATTTGCTAAGGGTAGTGGATAAGAAGCCAGCCCTTGCCTCTGATACACAGGGAAATTGGTCATTTAACTTGAACCACCCTTGAGAAATCTCCTCCTTGTTGCACGATCTTTATGCCATGTCCTGTCTCTTCAGGGTACCTGGTGTATTTCACAAGACCCATGACCATGCACCGCGCCGTGTCCCCGATGGAGCCCACACCCAGGTGAGTGCCCTGTGTGGTGTTTGAGGTGTGCTGCTGTCATGGGCAGGCAAGCAGGAAAATACCAGGTCCTACATTGGAGCTACTCCCCTCTAGTGTTAGCTGTGCCCTCAGCACAGAGAGCCTGGGCCCTTACACCGCTGGGCCTCAGCAGAGACTTCTTTTGAGACAGTGGCACCATTGCTGGCAGCTTGGGTTAGTGGCGATGTCAGTGTGAGCCTGCAGGATGGTTTGGTGGGAAAAGCCCCTGAAAGTGTGTTCCCTTTTGTGCAGGTCTCTGTCAGCTTTATCAGCGTACCACAGTGGCCTCATTACTCCCATGAAGATCCGCACGGAGACTCCGGGCAACCTGCGTTTGTACAGTGGGAGCCCAACACGCAGTGAGAAGGAGCAGGTCTCCATTAGCTCCTTCTACTACAAAGAAAGGGTAAGTACCAGGCCAAAACACTGCTCCCAGCACTTCAGCTTTCATGATCTGTTTTCCTTTCATTCAGCATTGCTAGTAACAGAAGCTTTATATTCATCTCAAAAAGACATCGTTTTACAGGCAGCTCTGTCAAATGAATTTATCTCCTGTCTCTCTGTGATCCTCTCTAGCATTTGACCTTTATTTTGATGTTTCCCTATGCTGACCATCACAGTTCCCTCTAGTGCATTACACTTTGCATTATGTAGGGTTAAAATTTCGCCCTTTAAGAAGTTGTGGTCTTCAGATAAGTACATGTAGCCAGCTCTTGCACTTCTGGGTACTCCTTGATATATATATATATATATATATATATATGTATATATATATATATATATATATATAACTGCAAAGGGTTGTGGATCTCTGCAACCTCTCCTGGACTATGGAATGTGGTTGGTTGTTTCTATTTCAGATGTCTCTTTCAGGGATATGTGCCCCTTTGAACCTTCTTTTTTTTAAACAAAAGTAATTTCTACATGATTCTCAGAAGATCTTCCAATCTACATACTTCTGGTTTAGGTGCAGGTTTTGCTGTTGTTACTGTTTATAAGGCTTTGGAGAAGAGTGGGATTGTTTCCTTGTGGGACACAGTGGGTGAGGACGACCTGTTGTAATTGTAGAGTGGCCACAGAGTAGTTGTGAAGCAGCTGTGAGGGTCTGGAGCAGATACTGTGGGAGCAATAGACTGAGCAGGTTGTTAGAAACAAACTGTGCTTCAGCAGGGAGTGAAGTGGCTTGCAAAAACGCAGTAAGCTTCCTCTGGGGGCCTCAGAATTTGGGGCATTTGAGTAGTTTGTTCACTGTCCATGCACAGGACACGAATCTGCTGCAGTGAAGAGCTTCCAGATAACCCAGAGAAAGCCAAAAGCTGTCTGCACTCTGCTGGCAGAAGAGTTTGGGAACTTGTGTCCTAGGAGCAGGGGAAGTCAAAACCTTGAACACCTGTCCTTTTTGGGCACCAGAAGAAGTCTTGTTTTTCTGGTGGTGCTGGTCATGGCAGCTAACCCTCTCTCTGGGACTGTGTCCTGCTCAAGTGATGTCATTACACCTCCTAGCCGTGGGGAGAGGCCCTGTCCCCGTGCAGGTTCTGCTTCCATACAGAACCCAGAAACCTCTGAGTCCCCATTCTGATTTTTTTCCCCACACAATTTTTTTTTTGATGAAAAGAGAAAGTAGTGCTGCCTGGTACAAGAATTACAGGCTGTCCTATTCTTTGTAGGAGAGTTTATTTAAAGAGCTACCTCTGTCCTCTGCAGCGGGCCTTTCTATGACATACAGCCTCTCTAAGATGACAGACAAGGCTAAAAATAACATGTGGAACCAGCTTGATGCAATTCCATGTGACCTGTCTCCCCACCCCTTGTATTGATGGCAACAAGATTTTTGTCACAGGGTAAAAGAATTCAAGAGAACAAAGCATGTGTGCAGCCATGCCTGCTGAAAGCCAGGGGAAATTCCTGTGTTCCCCTTCCCCTGCCGAGCTATCTCCTCATCTGCTGGAATAAATTTAAGAACCCTAGCAGGGAGCTAGTTCAAATGTTCTTGCAGATTAAATAGTCTTAAAAAAACCTCAAAAAACCTGTATCTCCCTTCAGCAGAGGTTTTCTGATTCTTCAGGAGTTGATGTCATGCCTCTATTAGATCAATGCTACATATTTTTGTTATTTCATTGTGACGGCTTTAAAAAGTCCAGACTCTGAGTTTAGTTAACTCCTTGCTCTGAATCTTGGATTTTATGTTTGCATTAAATAAAAGTTGAAATTCTGTGCATCAGTCTGTGATATCCGACAACTTCAGCCCTAAAACTGAATTTATCAGCCATAACCAAGTATTTAAATCCAATGTAGCAACCACTGGCATCCACTACCATTAACAAACAAATGGAATTTGCCCATTGCTAGACAGGAAAGATGTCATGTTCCCATAAAGGCAGGGGAGCTGCTGATTCCAGCAGAGAGCTCCTTAATAAGCCAAAATGAAACTAAATCTGGCACTGAGCCTTTCTGTGCTCATTTAAATATGTGTGTATATATATATCCACATATATACACGCACATATATTTATATATCTTTCTCACTTTTTATTCACACATGCACACTCCTCCTTTCTTCCTCCCTCTTTTTCACTCCTCAAAAAACCCACTGAAGAGCAGCAGTCAGCAGAAAGGAGGAGCTTTATCTATGCCGTGGCAATGCCGTCAGTGTTTTGAACCTGTCTCTTAAAAAAGGTGCCATGGAGTTCTTTTTCCCCCTGCAGTTAAGAGAATCAGGCCAGTGGGGACCTGGGGACAGTACAGCCTTGCTGTGCATGGGGATGGTGGCAATGGTGTCCTTATGCTTCCCATCAGGGAATTGGTGGGGGGTCTGACCTAAGTTTTGCTGCTTTTCCACTATACTGAATTTCCTTTAACTAATCCTTTTCTCCTGCTCTGTGAGGCCTGCTGGAGGAACTTGTAGCACATGGCTGCAGTCTTTTCCTCTCTTTCCATAGGGCCCTGCAGCCACCCTTGGCTTCTTGGCTGTAGGGCTCTCCCAGCAGTGAGATGCAAGGGGATGTAGAGGCTGAAGTCATGGTTGATGGTCCTGACTGCCTATCATCAGCTGAAAACAAATGCAAAATACATTGTACCTGACCCAAATAGCCCTTTTTACTGTGTTGACTCTTACAGATCTGTACACAGAACTTTTTTTCAAGTGAGTGTACAGTAATGTGCTTTGAAAGATTCCATTTGCTGTTGCTATAATACTGTGTTGAGTACCTACTGAAATATCTTCAAGTTCCTAATGAAAGCCTGCTTTGGAGCTATTTGGCATAGACAATCAGTGAATTTGATTGCTCACTCAATCTGAATGAGTTTCTCAACCCATTATGACAATATCCACGTGGCCCTGCCAAGTAGCAGTGTCTCTACATCCCTTCTAATGGCTTTTATTGTTTAAAATGAAAGTGAACAGTTACAGCAGGTTCCAGTGAATGAAGTTCTGGAGGATGCTGGATGTTAAAGGAATCTGAGAAAGCAGGAGTGTTTATTTAGCTTCCTGCAGATATCTATGCCATGGCACTGGACAGCTGTGTTAAAAATGAGGCAGTTTACACTTAGCTGCCATCCTCTTCAGGCAAGAGGAGTAAAATTGTTTGGAGTTCTGGCATGTGGGGCACTTGGGTGTTGTCCTCTGCTCAAATCATGGAATGAATAAGGTAACACGAAGCAGTTCAGTGCTTCTTGCAGTAATACAGCTCCAAGTGGAAGACTTTATTCAGATTTGTGTTTGCCAAAGTCTTCCATAGAGGCTGGTGTTGGGCACAGACACAGCAGCCCTTGCTCTGCCAGAGCCATAGGCAATGCTGTGTATTACAATTGCGTGAAGATGAAAGCGGGGATCGTGGTTTGCAACTGTTCATTGTGTACCAGAACCATTGGAACAGTATCTTTTACTCTGCTGGTTCAGGGCACTTTTCATTTCAGTTTATTTACCTTTGTCTTTAATTTTCTCGGTGTCTTTCTTCCCTTTTCCTGGGTATAACGTTTTCGCGTACAGATGTCTCCTCGCTCTGCCCGGCGACGTTGGTCCATACAAGCAATTAACGACTTCCCGGTACTGTGTGCTGTGCTAATACTGTCCTTGATATGACCCTGTCTTCTGCCCAAGGGCCCAAGAATAAAATGCCACCTGCCTGCCTTTGAGTAACCTGCCCAGAGCTGGGGGACTCGCATTCCATGCAGGGCCTAGGGCTTCACAAGAGCAGATGCACGTGTAAGTGGGCAGGAGCAGACAGTAGTTTGCAGGGTGCAATTACTGACCTACAAAAATGCCTGTTTCACCTGGCCTCGTGGTCAGAAAAGGATGCCAAGGGGTAATTTGAAGTGTAAGAAAAAAATCGACCTCTAAGAAACAGAGTGCACTGTGGAGGAGCTGAGTGATTATTATATATAATCAACCAACTGATGAGGCTGACATTAGAGCACCTAATTTCTGAAAAGATGAAGCCTTGCTGGAGAGGGAGGGAAGATCACTTAAGAGCTGTGGAAGAAACAAACTGGTTGAGTTTTTGACAACAATCTGTCATCTCATTAAAAT
Organism: Petroica traversi; assembly: GCA_025920805.1. Taxonomy (NCBI): domain Eukaryota; kingdom Metazoa; phylum Chordata; class Aves; order Passeriformes; family Petroicidae; genus Petroica; species Petroica traversi. The sequence continues at coordinate 5,493,503 of JAHLSL010000036.1, read as the reverse complement.
GAGCTGCCACTTCTCAGTGCAATCCACCACGCAGTCTTATTTCCTGGACCAATAAATAGAATTTCTTCTTAACTTGTGATCTTCTCCCAGCCCTTGGAATTGCACCACCCTGCATTCATTTAGAGTGGTTGCACTTCAGCCACCCTGGCAGGTACTTCTTCCTTCTGGCACCTGCGCTTCCGAGTCTGCTTTGACAGTTGTTTTCTGTTAGTCAGGTCCGTGTGTCCCTCAAGCTCCAACATAATTCATGAACATCTTGATGATATCGGGATTGCTCAAGGTGTGCTGTACCTGTGGGCAATTACTATTTCATCACTCATCTTCCAAGCATAGACAAAGCTCAGAAAACGCCATTTCAATTTAACGATGATCTCTTTAAGTCTGTTTGTCTAAATGTCTGCACGAACAACTGTTTTTTCACAGCTGCTGTCCTTCATGCTATCTCTTCATAAGACAGCAGGGAATAAAATAGAATCCTGTAACACCTAATTTAACTTGATATAATAGGATCAAATTTTCCTAATTACAACAGTTTTAAGACTGTACTAGCAAATAATAGGTGAAAGAAACCAGAAATAATTTACTTGACTCCATCAAGGCTTTTTGCAAAGAGCTAGTGAGCAGCAGAGGCAAGAGATTAAGTTCTCTGTTGAATGAGGAGCAGACTGAAAGAAAGAAAATCAAGCAATTAACTTGCCAGCTTGTGTGGGAAATTATGGAGCACAAAGGCCACAGTTTAATTCTCTTACCACTGGCCTGGAAGGAAGAGCAAGTAGTGATGTGATAAAGTTATAGTTTTGTGTAACCTATACTTAAAAGAGATACAGGGGTTAGTCCAAGCCTTGAAGGATTGATTGTATTTGCAGATAACCTTTGGGAGAGGCTAAACTGACTTTCTAAAGCGGGCAGAAGTGCCAAAGGTGAAGACACAGGCATACCCAAGGAGAGGTATAGGTTATTAGTGCAAATCTCGTGCCTTCCTTCTGGAAGAAAAGCTCAGCATTGTTCAAGGAGTTTGGTTGAAGCAAGAGTTTAGCAAGTTTACAAGAATAATTCCTCTTTTCTTTCTAGCCTCCTCTTCTGAAGTGCCCATGCTTCAGGGCAGGTGTCAGCTATTGACTGGTGGAAGCTATAAAGAAATATTCCTGCACTTAATTGAAAAGGGCCTTGGATTTTTTAATGCCTTTGTGGCAGGTGCCTGATACTGTGGGAGATGCTAGAAATAGTAAATGTTGATTATTTTGAATAGAAAATCCAGGCAGTACTTCATGAGCCACACGGGGGAGTTAATCTGTAGGCAGTTGTTCAGAATAAAGGAGCATAGCATTCTATAGGGAGGAAGCAAGTTTTGCATTTTATTTAAAAAAAGAAATATGAGAAGCAGTTTGAACCTGACTTGAAAAAGTTTAACTATTTTGTACGTCTTATTGCAGCTTAATCTCTTGGCATTGAATCTGTTCTCTTCTGTTCACAACCTTTACCTTTGCCCTACAAATGCCATTTTATACCACAAACCCTGAAATTTTGCATATGCTGATGTGAAACAGGCACTTTACATTTCAGGATCCTACTTAGAGCACTGCCTGCCTCAGCAGGATCTAAAGGCACACACACCCAAGTGTTCAGCATCCTTTCCAAGCAGGCACACAGCATTTTGCAACTCCTGCTGCTGAGTATGCAGTGATGATGGTGGTTGCTACAAAGCAGTTGGTGGCTTATTCTTGGGCTATCTGTTTCTACATGTAACCCATTTACTGCCATCGTTATCACCTCAGATTGCAGCAAATTACAGCCTTGGGTAGAGTAGTGCAGGTGCAGGCTGGCTTTTTTAGTCATTATTCAGTGCTGTTCCCTGCTGTCACCTCCAACCCCATGATTGCCATAAATGCTCTGGTTTCTTTCCTTCTCGTGCTCTGAGGAACTGATGAGTCTTAATTTACTTATCACTGTAGCTATTTTCTTTCATATCTTCCTCTCGTTAAACTGAGGATCAGCTGGGTAGATGCAGTTCTCCTTGGCATGGATTCTAGGCTTCAGAAAGAGCTAGAAATGTCGTAGGCAGCGCAGAAGACCTGTGCCTTTGTCCTTCAGCGGCCAGCAGCTAGCTTGGTGCATGTTGATTTCTGCTTCAGCTCCAACTGTTATGTTCCCTGCTGCCCATCCTGACCTGTGCTCTAGCTCCTAGGAAGAGATGTGTTTTCTGCTCTACCCTAATGCCCCTGAGCCTTGGTGACAACTTTTGTTTACACTGTAGTCGGAGCTCCTCCTGGGAGAAGAGGCAGAATAGGAGGGAGGTGGACCTTGGCCAGACAAACCCAACCTAGAGCTTTCTTTGTCTTTGGTAATCCCTGTTAAAACACTCAATTACCGCCTGATGGAGAGCTACTCCTGTAATTAATACCAGCAATTATTGGATTCAAAGTAGAACTTCTGCTGTTAATGGTGATGAACTTTACCCCATCCATGATGGTTCCCATACTTCTGATTGTGCGGTTTTTTTCTAACTCCTTCTTGCTGTAACTGAGGTAAAACTGAATAGCAAAAGACTCAGACTTTTAAAATTGTGACTCTACATGTAGCTTCATGATTTTTTTCTGTCACAGCTTTAGGGGCTGGAAGTGGTGGGTGTGGAAGTGTAGTACAAGCAGGGCCTGTGGCCATCAAGTAACACTGCTCCTGGAGCTGCACCAGTAAAGAACTAGGGTTTCCCCTTTTTTGCCAGTAAATAAGCAGTGTTAAAAGGAAGAAAACAATTTCGGTTTGAGTCCAAGTTTTCAGGGTACATTTAGTGTTTCCATTTGTCTAGTGATATCCTAAAAGTAAGCAGTGGAAACCATTCATGAGAACTCTTTTTCATTCTCATCTTCATTTGTTGCCATTCTCCTCCAAAAAAAACCAACCAAACACCCAATTGCCTGTGGAAAATGGTATGTGTTGTCCATGTTTCTAGTCTTGAAATGCCTGTTGGGAGGCTTCCTCAGTCTGCTCTTGCAGGGGCCAGGAGCAGTTTGAATCTGTTCCCAAAGACTGGGCAGAGGGAGCTCTCCATCAACTGTGAGTCCTGGGGGCAGCTGGCTTACAGATGGTCAGGAGGTGGCAAGTTGCTCTCCAAATTACCTGCCAGGCTCTAGAAGCTCTTGTTGATAGCCCTGCAAAATGTGGTTCTGTGTCTGCAAGCCTGTACTCAAACACCTGCTCAGACACAGCACAAATAACACCTTTTGCTATGAGAAGCCTTGTAGCCCTTCCAGGACAATGCCTGAGCTCTTTCCTCCTGGCATGTCATTGTGCTTGGGCTCCCCAGCTTCACTCATACACTGGTTTTGGTAGCATCAGCAGCTCCTTGCTGCACCTAGGAGACAGCATTTGCTGCCCTGAGAAGGAATGAGGTGCAGGTGCCACTGTTACTTGGGAACCTTGTTGTAGTACAGCCCACATCCTTCAGCATGGGAAGGGCAGCTAAACTTTTGGGTGTTATCAAAACAGGATTAGCCTGCCCAACGTCAAGAGAGGCAGAGCTGATCCCAGACTGTGCCTTGATTAGGAACTGATGAACTGAAGAGAGGTGGGTCTCCCACCTGACCCCATTCTAGCCACCTTCCACTGCATAGTGCTTTTCAGCTTCAGGAGACAGATAAGTACTGCAGGCAGATTCCTCTTGGAGGAATTAGGATTTGAAGAGATGTGGCAGAGAACTAGTCAGTCAGCTTTTCCAGAGCACTGGATGCTGACAGCCCTGTTTCTACCAGTGTTTCACCACTCTGAATGCTGGGCACCATGCAAGCTCTGCTCCTCTTTACTCTGGGGAGTGGTGGAAGATAAGGGGAATGGTGATGCTGTGTAACATGGGAATCCCTGGAAAACCCACCTTTGCTTCCTTTGAGGCTGAAATGCCTTCTTCCCGTACTGTCAAGCTGGAGCCTCTGATCCTCAGCTGTGCCATGGTTCAGAGAAGCTTCAGGAGCTCATTCTTTTTGCTTCTTGTGGCCTGTGTTAGTAGTTTGCTCAGCATGGCAAGACCTCCCCAGCACACTGGCCTAAGCTTTGGCCAGGCAGGTAGTGGCATTTCTTAAGGTCATGAGTACTTTTTTAAGGACATTTTGTGTCTAATAAGTCTGCCCAGGTTCTCACAGGACTGCATGGTCATGGTCAAAAGCCATTTGGCTTTCAGCCATCCCAGAGCTGGCCTCACACCCACAGTAAAGGTGACCCTGCTTGCAGATCCAAGTCCTGCCTTTCCTGTATCCCAGTCTGCTCTTTAGGAGCACCAGTGTGAGCCTGTGTGAGCTGTGTCTGCCTGGCAGAGCCATCAGCACAGGGCTGCCTTGCTGGCCCCTTGAGAGAGAGGCTGTTCTGCCTTGGTGAGGTGTGTGGGCAGCCCCAGCATGAGTGTCCCAGGAGAGCCTCCCTCACTCAGCACGATGGGGACACCTCCGTGCGGGTCCGTTGGCTCCGTGTGGCAGTGAGGGAACACGCCATAGGAGAGCAGCATTGCAAAGCATTGGAACCCTGCATAGCAGCCAGTGCTTCCTTCAGTAGAGCTCCAGTGCCTTCTGCCTGTTGTGCTGCCACACATCCTCTCATCCCTCCTCCTCACTCTCCTAGAGCGAGGAGCTGGAAAAGGTCAGGATACCAGACAAATACTCTACAGTGTTTCACACAGCTAAGGTAGCTTTATGCAGCTTGGCTTTAAGGTGGCCCCTGTATCTGTTAAAGGGAGTATTTGGGAATCTTGGCTTCTTGTTTCTGTTCCCTGTTGTTGGTTCCTTTCCTTTCTTCTCTCCACTCTTAAGTCCGGCCAGCTGTAAGTAGCTGTGAGCGTGGTAGCTAGGGATCCTTGCTAGGAAAACTTGGGCCCTGCTTTATCATCTACCAGTTGTTTGTTTGAACCTGTTGATAAAGCAGGAGGTGGGAGCCCTGTGCTGGCGCTGAACAGGGCTGTTCTCACCCTGAGAGGGCAGACCTAGAGACAGTGTGGAGCTGTGGGCTTGCCCTGAGGCAAAGGACGAGCAGCAGCTGCCTCCAGCAATCTCTGTGCTCACGCTGGCTGGAGTCAGCAGTGGTCTATCTGCATAGGTTTCCCAGAGAATGAGATTGAACAGTCCTTCTGCCAAACTTGCCCAGGTTTGATTGGCATCCCAATGCTGATTTATTCTGTTATTGGCTTTCACAGGGAAACTCACAAAATAATTTTGAGTGAGTTTGACCTTGAGCTTGCTGCCTTGACCTGCTTTTCACTTCCTACAGATGGAGATGCTTGTTCTCCTGGGCTTGTCATGGATGTTTTCCAGGGTAACACAGAGCCTTCTGAAAGGCAGGTTTGGGTGCTGCTTGCATTATTCCTGACCCTAGTGCTTTGTCCCTGTCCCAAGCAGCCCACTGTCCTCTTCCCCAGTAACACATTGCCATTTGTTCTGCAGAAATCAAGGAGATGGAAAAGCAAACGAGAGGGGACAGATGCCAACAACCGACCCATCAAAGCTGCTGGGAAAGTTATTATCCAAGATATTTCCTGCTTGCTGCCTGTCCACAAGCTGCTGGGAGAGCTCTACATGTGAGTACATGCGGGCTGTCATCCTTTCCCAAATGAAAGCAGCTGTCTTTGGCATTGCTGTGCTTTAATCCTGACATCAGTCAGCATGGATCCGTGAATGTTTCTCTACCTTCTTCCTCTGTTCTTGCCTCACTGCTTTTTTTGGTATCCCTGTGCCTGTGAGAGGGGACCTGTCTCCTGTAAATGTGAAAAGTGTGGGGGAAGAAATTTGTGATGGGGTGTGGTAAACAGAATTTGAAGTGGTGCTTCAGCATCGTCACTTCAAATGTTATAGGTCAAGGTTTTCACCTGCTAAAGAGAGAAATTATCAGTAGAAATTCTTTTTCAAATCTCATGTTAAGTGTACAGGCTTACAAATCTCAGTAAAAGCACATTTTCATTCTGTAAAACTATTAATAGCTCATAAAACTTTTTAATTTCAGAAGCTTTTGATATGTTCCCAGTTGGAGTCTTAGTTGTACATGTCAGGTCTGTACTGCAAGTTGTTCTGTGTTAATGGAAAGGATGGAGTTACATGGGCATTTTTGTGGTTTTATTGGTTTTGGTTTTTTTGATACAGGGCTTCCTTTTTCCAGACTTTCTAAATTACATAGTTACAAAACCTCTGTTCCTGAATTTTTTTCTCTCTTAGCTGGCTGGTCCTGGAATTTCCAGTCTATGGACATTCAGGGAAGAAGCAGATTTCCTTTCTGAGGAAAGAAAAAGAGGGAAAAGCTCCTTCCTTCTCTCTTTTTCTATGTTATTAAAAAGAATACTCTTTTTAAAAACCTGTTGGTCTTTTCTTCTTGGGACATCTTGTGTAAACAGCCTGACCCTTTTCCATGTACTGTAAAATCTCAAGCAGCTGAAGTATTGGGAGACTTCTGATGACAGGCAGAAAAGCTCACATGGACTTCCTCAGCCCACCTTGCCAGCCTGTCAAGGCTTCACACAGTGGGTGTGTTATCCCCCTGGGGAACAGGCTGAAGGCCAGCCTGGTTCTCTCCAGTGTGCCCCCATCTCCCTCTGAGTCAGCCAGAGCAGATTGGTGGGCTGAATGGGAACAGGACCATGTAGACAATGGCACCAGCTTTTAGGGACAAGAATGATTCTGGCCTTTGTGATACCCTGGCAGAAGTTTGGCCTGATATCCTCTTGGAAATGGTGTTGCTTAGAATCAATCCCAGCTAGTGTGGAGTTGGACTTGATGTGTGGTGTATTAGCAAAAGTGAATAGTGGGGGGAGGATGGCAGCGATCCCTGAATAACAGAGAAGGATGGGATGGGATGGGATCCTGGCCGTGCAAAGAGGCTCATATTGATCGGGAGGTTCTGACTGCTCACTGCTGCCAGAGCCATGTTACCCTTCCCCCATTCCTCCCCACCTTTGTAGGTAATGTGCCAGTCAGAGCTGAGTTATCTCCTTTCTTTTCAGCCTGAACGTGAATAACATCCAGGAGACATGCCAGAAGAATGCAGCCTCAGCCTTGGCTGTGGGGCGGAGGGATCTCGTACAGGTATGGCATGGACTCTGACCTCTCCCTCAGCATGTGCTACCCTCCCCTGGCTTGTGCTGTCACTGTCACCCAAACAGCCACTGGGCTTCAGCAGCTCTACCAGGGAGTCTCTTGGTGGTGAGCAAAGCCTGTGGAACCCAGGTGGTCCCCACCTCACTGACTCTGGGCATGGAAAGAGTCCTTCCCAGGGCTGCACACAGATTCTTTTATGTCCTTTGCCAAACTGAGTGAAGCACATTTTTCAGGGAATTCCTGTAGGCAAAGTGAGGAATGCAGCCTGCTTTTGAGTCATCAAATGGAGTAACTGTGCACAGAGTTGCCTAGCTGCTGTCAGCATTTTGATCCATAATTTTTTTCGTACTTATGTAATTGTTCCCATTGTTTGGCATTCATCTGTGTTGGCACTGGGTGCTAACTGCAGCTATCTTCTCCCAAGAGAGCCTGGGTCCAGGGGCCCCAAAATGAGGCTGGCCATTTGCCTTCAGCTAAAAATAGGAGAAAAATGGCTATTGTGGCCCATGCTTTTCCCTGTGACTAGTCCATTGCAGCAGGCAGAACATTTGACAGGACATGGGAGCATCTGTAAAATATGGGAACTGGCAGTACCACAGGAGCTGTGCACATCTCCTCAGCATTTGGCTCTTCCTAGAGCTGGACAGGCAACATGCATAGGCTTACCTGATCTAAGCAGAAGCTGACTCAGGCTGTTGTCTTGCTTCTTGGTGGGTTCTGTGACACCAGCAGAGAGAAAGTAGGTCTAGTTCCGCTTTATCTGTTCTTCCTCTTGCAGTCTGGTTTGTCCACATTGGACCAGAGTTCGGGTGGAGTAACTTCAGCAAGATTTCTCTGAGATAATTCTGTTTCTTGCTTGGTTTTTCCTGTCCTGTGTAACTCCAGCCTGTAGTACAGCTCACAGCAGATGTGGAAGCTTGAGTTGCAAGTTACAGATTTGATGTGCTCTGTAGCAGTGTAGGAAGTGACATATTTCCTGTTTCTTTTCTCTGCTCTCTTACTCAGCCCAGTCCTTGTTTTGGTTTCTCCCATTTCTCTCTCTGGTTTCACAGGGAGCAGCTTTGGGGCAACATCTTCTGGCTGTTGTTTGTACTTGGAGCATGTGGTTTTTGTTTATTGTCCACGTTGTCAGTTCTGTAATTTCTGATGTCTTTTTTGCACTGTGCTCTTTTTCCTTTCCTGCTCTTTTTTTCATGCTAAACTAGGAGCTTTCCTTTTCCGTGGAATGTTCTAACTGTCCCATTTTTAAAGGCACAGCAGAAAAATCAGTCCTAGATCAGTGGTATAGAGACTGACAAGATGGAGCTAATTTCAGAGTAGAGGATGATAAATGAAGAAGAAATTTTATATGAAGTGGTTAAACTGCTGAAGTAGAAAAGGCAAACCATGCCCTGTCTGTGCCAGGTTGCATTAGAATAGTGCTCAGTGACACCACTAATCAAAGGATACTTCTCATGCAAATAATGATTTACCAGTAAACTTTCTGCCACCAGACATCTCTGAGCCCAAAGACTGTATCAAATATAAACTCCTTTGAGGCTTGTGAATATAAAATGCACTAATAGGCTATACACTGTTCTACTTTTGCATTTAACCCAAACACAAAGCGAGTTGGGATGGGGAAAGCTTTGGTTTTGTGTTGTTTTCTGTATTATTTTTGACAGAGAGACCGAAACTGTTCCCTGCTGTCAGGGAAGAGAAAAAAACAAAAACAAAACAAACCAGACAAGCTCCATTATTATCTGTCTGTGTGTGATTTTGTGCACACCTATGCCCTAGGAGTGTGGTTAATTCTAATTGTAACTTTGCTGCTTTTCCTTCCTGTCTGCCAGGTTTGGTCACTGGCCATGGTAGCGACTGATCTCTGTCTTGGACCGAAGTCTGATCCAGATTTAGAGATACCTTGGGCACAACATCCATTTGGACGTCAATTACTGGAGTCCTTGTACGTGTCTGAATGCTGGGGAGGGGTTGGGGAATGGTTGCTGAAGCAGAGCCCTCCATAACTCTCTATGTGTAAGGGGTCATTTCAGATTTGGGGTAGCACCACAGCACTGACTTTTTCCTGTCTCAAGCCTGTGATGCATCACAAAGGGAAGCTCCAAATGTGTTTCTGGCATAGAAGAGGCAGCCCATGACCTTCCACCTATCACCCAGGTCTTCCTTAGCCAGCATTGAGCAATAGACCAGACACAGGTGGAGCTCTGCTTTCCATGCCACAATGCCTGACTTGGAGATTTGGGTTTCCTGCTCCTCACTAAACCTGTTGGTGCAGCACGTTTTTTCAGTTTCAGATTCTCTGTTGTCATCTAGCTTTACTGGGAAGTTGTTCCAGTGGCCTCAAAGCCAAGTGTTAGCTATAGATGTCTTCCAAGTGGTGAATCTGCTCAGGAGGGCAAATAATTGGTAATTAGTATTATTTGTCAATCCACACAATTTGGAAGTGCAGGATTTGTGTGCTGTACTTTCAATAATGCTGCTTGGCCAAGCTCTCTCCTGCTGCATGGCAGCAGTGGGAGCACAGCACAGGTTGGTCTTTATCATTCTCAGCCTTCAGAGCAAACTGAAAACTTCCAGAAAACCTGCAGTGGCCTTTTGCCTTGTGATCTAGGTGTAGGATGCTTGCACCCTGAGGGCTTTGTCAAAAAGATGTTGTGGCTGGAAGTGAGTCTAATGGCTCCAGTGTTGCATCAGAGCCTGAGTACTGCTGGATTCCCAGAGCTCCCATCTTTCTCCCACCAGCTAGGGCATTTTCAGAAGGAGAACTTGGCTCCTCAAAGGTGTGACAGGAAAGCCAACCCAGTCCTTCAATGCACATCTCCTTGTGGTCAGTCATGACACCCAAACCTATGTATGCAACAGGTTTTAAAAATTAACTGCCCTAGAGTCTCAATGTTTTTTCCACTGGATTCTGCCCAGTCTCACAGTCTTTTTCATTTCCAGGCTGGCTCATTACTCACAGCTCCACGACGTGCAGACCCTGGCCATGCTTTGCAGTGTGTTTGAAGCCCAGTCCAGGCTCCAGGGGTGCCCCAACTCTTGTGTCCCCTTTCCTCAGCGTGCCTCCAACCTGGCTTCCCACAGCCGATACGTAAGGGCGCCATTTCTTTCCTGTTTGCCTTGGATATCTTTGAACATCTCTCATGTAGATGACATGATTTATTCTCCTTTCCCCCTCAACAGCCCAGCTTTACTTCCTCTGGCTCCTGTTCCAGCATGTCAGATCCTGGAATTGGCACTGGAGGCTGGAGTATAGGTATGAGAATCTCCCTCCCTTCTGGCCGAGGTTTTGGATGGCAGTGGTGGGAAAAGGAGGGAGTCAATACTGGCTATGATTGCAGATGTGCTCTGCCAGAGCAGCTCTGTGGTGTTTGGCCAGCATGATGGGACTCCATGGCTGGAAGTGAACACATCTTGCAGTATCCAAGTCGAGGCCCCTGCACTTTCTGACTTGAGTAGATAATTCATTGAAAGAGTATCAAAAATGGCTTCAAAATGTCATCAGCCAGTTAATTCCACAGGGTTCATGGGAAAAAAACAGTGCTGTGCTTTCTCCTCTCACTGGAAAAACAGCAGCAGTAAGAAAAACTAGGTTCTTGGCACTGTGAATATCCACAGAGATTTTTCACTGAGCTGCAAAGGTGACAAAGAGCAGTCACTCTTAAGGGGCTCTGGTGTCAGAGTTGAAGCTTTTGACCAATCCCTGGTGATATACACAGCCTGGGGCAGCATCAGCCCTGTTAGCACCAAAGCTGTAACTTTTCAGTGTGATATCAAGGCACGTGTGACATGGGAAAGAGGAGAGCATGGGGGTTAGGGGAGTGGATAATCTCTTGTAGCAGTTATTAGCAGTCATCTCCCTGCCCCCGGGGCAGTACCTTGCATAGAGGCCCCTTTACGTAACAGCAGTCCTGGTGATGAGAGTCCTCCCTGTCTAGGAAACAGGAACCCATGTCCGCCTGGGATAATGCTCCCAAGCAAACTCCATGGCATTGACTGCGTGGTTACTTTTTGTCTAAAGCAGAAGGCAAAAGGATTCCTCCACATCAGATTTCTCTGCCTGGCGATCCCCACTAAGTTCTGTCATCAAAGGTGTAGTAGAAGCACTTGGCAAGTAGAGGCTGGCACTTAGTTCTTGCAGGTGGGGCAGTGTTTGTTGGAATGCAGAAGGTGGTAGGACAGAGACAGGACAGAAACATGGGGGTGCAAACCTGTTGTTTTTCCTATCCCTTCCTGACCTCAGTTTTGAGAGGGGGGATGCACTCACAGCCTCTTGGTGTTTGCAGCAAACAAAGACACAGAGCAGGCCTCCACTCCCTGGTGCGAGTCTTCTCCGGATGACTTCCGCTACGGAAACCTGACATACCCTGATCATCGGGAGCGGGAGAAGGACCAGCACGAGAAAAACAAGAGGTAGGTATTCACATGCCTTGGGAGTATTCAGAGATGTCTTACTTGTGTCTCAGTCACATGGAGCTCCATGGCCAGGTCTGTTGGTGCTGTGCAGAACCACACCTGCCCCTAGACCTTGTCATTCACACAGTTACTTGAAGGAGCTTCATCCTGCAGATAACACTGCTGGGATTACACGTGGTACATCCCTAAGAGGCCATGGTGGGGGCCCCAAAGGGCAGTCCACCCACGGATTGTGCACCCTGGAGTGTAGAACAAGTCAAGGCCAGAGTAGTTTGTGTTCAGCAATCTTTCAGCAACATGTGGCAAGTGCCCTGCTGCATTTCCAGCAATGTGAGCTGGATGCACAGCCATTGCTGGAAGGAGGGTTGCAGCAAGAGTCTCTGAGAGTCAATCAAATACAAGCCTGTTTGTTCCTCTAGGCTGCTGGATCCTGCCAACACTCAGCAATTTGATGACTTTAAGAAGTGCTATGGAGAAATCCTTTATCGCTGGGGCCTGCGAGAGAAGCGAGCTGAGGTTCTGAAGTTTGTCTCATGTCCTCCTGATCCCCACAAGGGAATTGGTGAGTGGCTGGTCCAGGTGCCCAGGCAGAGCCACAGCTCTGCCTCAGGAGTTTAGAAACGTGTAATCTTCAGGGCGGGATGTGTCATGGACAGAATGGACAAAGTTTATCTGAGAGACCCACCCAAGGGAGTCACAGGGTTTAAAATTGTTATACGGGTGTAATTGAACCTTGGAACAAATCATTCCACAGGATTAATGGTGGCAAACCAATTATTTAATATGAATAAAATATGAAGGGTTTATTTAAATTGATGAATATAATGATAATCATTAGACTAAAAAGGCCTTATTTACCACACAGTATAGAAAATTAAAACTAGTGATGTAGTGCACTGGTTATTAAAAAATAATATCAAAGCTAGCTTAATTATTATCAGGTAGACATTGATGTTTACCCATAGCAATGACCATGGGCAAATCTCTCTCACTCGGCTTTGAGGAGTGACCTTGAGGGGTGTTCCCATCCAAGGTAAGATCATCACACACACCTAAGGGAGGTGTGTTAAAAATTTTCACCATTTAAAATTGGAACTGGTCTTTATGGTATGAAGTGATTGACTGTCAGTCACACGATTTTAGATAAAATGTCGTCCTGCCTGCTCAGCAGAACATACTTTATTTTTTACTAAGATGCTATCGGCTCTTTGGTTTCTTCTTCTGTAAACATCTGCCTCTCCCTTCCCTACCAGGGTTTTCACATCCCTGTTAAGCCAGCCTTGGTGAGGAAGCATTTGCCTTACCTATCCCTGTGATGGGTCTAATTCGGGGTAGTGTGATCAAGCTGGTTTCAGCATTCTTCAGCACTAAGAACAGCAGCCCCCCTGACTCAATCCATCACTGACAGCTTGCAAGAAAGGCAAAATCCAAGGTGTTTTACTCCTGCTTAGGCAGATCAGCCTGCTGCTTGGATGAAATGTCCAGTGGCTATTGAAACATCCCTGAAAATGTGGCATTTAACCTCTGACTGAAGTTAGCTCTGCCAGTAAATGGGTTTGACTCCTTCACAGCTCTGGGTGGAGGCGAGGTTTGCAGGTGTTGGTTCAAGGGCTTTGAAGACTAAAATCTCTCCAGGAAAGCTGGAAAATTCACATACTGCCATGCCAGCAGTGTGCAGCTCTGTGCTGATGAATGTCCTTTATTCCCTCTAAGATGTCCTGTCTTCATCCCATGATCCTGGGCTAAAGTGTCTTTATGTGAAAATTGCAAGATCTCTTAGGTAGGTGAGCTAGCCAGCAAATAGGTAAAGAGAATTTCTCTCACAAAATACTTTAAGCAGCGTAGATGCCCCGCTTAAGGATAGCTGCCAAATTCTCTTCTTTACAGACCTCTGGGAACAGATGTGCTTGATCTGGGGGGAGATAAACAGCTGAGGGATGCCAGAGAAACAGCAGTAGCCTCACTTTGTCACCCAAAAGAACTTCAGGGGAGTAACTGGTGTGAAAAAAGGTGACTTAATCCACTGCCTTTGCCCCGGCATGGCTGATAGTCTGATACAGGAGGTATCAGGTGTGCTCTGGGCTCTCTGATGAGAAATGGAAGCTGTACTTCTTGCTTGGAGACACTTCCTAGTGGTAAGAGGTGGATGAGACCAGCAGGAAGCCTTCATGAGTCAGTGTCCCCAAAGCTTGAAATCCACCCCACGTTTCCAGCAGACAGCTGTAGCCATCAGGGGAGTTTGTGGGCCAGTCAGCGCCGCAGTGCTCAGGTTGCCCATTCCTTTAGTTACGTATGGAGAACAAACCAAGATCTCTAAACGCCAGCCACTCTCCCATCCTGAGGGGCTCATCTGCTGGGCAAGGGGCTGTATGCAGGGCTGCCTTGTCTGTGCTTGTGGCAGCACTAACAGTCCCTCTCATGTTCCCTGGCAGAGTTTGGTGTGTACTGCAGCCACTGCCGCAGCGAGGTGCGCGGCACCCAGTGCGCCATCTGCAAGGGCTTCACCTTCCAGTGCGCCATCTGCCACGTGGCCGTGCGGGGCTCCTCCAACTTCTGCCTGACCTGCGGACACGGGGGCCACACCAGCCACATGATGGAGTGGTTCCGCACCCAGGAGGTCTGTCCCACGGGCTGTGGGTGCCACTGCCTGCTCGAGAGCACCTTCTGAGCAGTGGGGACAGCGGGGCACCCGGGAACTGATGGAATGTTTAATTCCCAAGCCATGTTGAGTCAGCTCTGCTCTGCTCTGTCTGGAGGAGATCGCCACAAGGAGCTGAAGCAGGACATCCTGGTAATGTGCTGTGGTGATGTTTACAAGTGCTTCCATTACTCCTATGCTTCCCAGGTTGCTTTCAGACCAATTTGACCAAATTCCCTGTGTCCATTGCTGGCAATGGATGCCAGACCAGAAAAATTGCTATCTCCTGCAGAGGAGTATGTGAATATTGGTTAGTTGGTATAAAGAGGTTTTTGAAAGCTCCCCTGGAAAGGGCCCACCTGGCAGAGCCAAACTCGCTCCAGCAATTTAGAGTCTTTTCCAGGTGCCTCTTTACATGGGCTTAAACTGAGCAAAACAGTTTAAGGCAGAAGTAATTCTCAAGCAACAGTAAGCTCTAAAGGTGAGTTGTAAATGATGCGTGAAGAGGAAATAGTCCATGGAACTGTGCTCAGAGTTTCTTTGGAAGCAGCAGGGTCCTTGTTTTGAATGGCTGTTCACGTAGTTTGGATTTCTGTATAAAGCAAGAGAAGGAAATGACATTTTTCAGGATTATTTCTTAAATAGCTTTCTGCTCACTAGTCAGTACCTGTGAAAAGCCCAGCCATGCACCCAAGGTCCCTAGGATTAGTTGCTTCCAGCAGTTTTAGTACTGTTAGGCTTTAAGGTGTCTTCATCTCCTGCTCTTACCAGGTGATAAAATGCACTTTAACTTGTCCCTGTTCTGTTGGTGATACTTCCTGGTGACTAGGAAAGGTAACTGCCTTTTAAGTTTGGGATCCACGCTGTCTTCCCATAGATGCAGTGTTTTGGAAAGCCTTTGCTCCCTCACTGAGAAAACACAAAGAGCACACTTATTCCATACAGCTCTTTTTGGCTGTTGTCTCCAAGCACTATGGGGAAAATTATGGATAATTTGAGATTTGCTGCTGC
>JAHLSL010000036.1:5432589-5461699 GCA_025920805.1 Petroica traversi | reverse complement strand
AGGGGAGGCTGCTGCCTCAGCCCTGTGCGAGCCCTGGCGCTGCCGGCCGAGCTCCGGCCTCGCAAGCGCTCGGCGTTTCCCATTCGGGCCCAGGAAGGGAGACCCTCCCGCCCCGGGCCCTCCCGGGACTGCCTGGTAGGCAGCTGCTGGCTGGAGGAAGCGCCGCTCCTTGGGCCAGGTTCCAAAAGATAACCAAGATTTGGTGTGAAAATACCAGCATTAGCGTTTGATAAATTCCACAGTCAGTGTAGGCGTTGGAACATGTTGCCAGGGAGGTTGCGGATGTCCCAACCAACCCTGAAGTGCTCCAGGCCGGGCTGGATAAGGCCTAGTGGGAGGTGTCACTGTACATGGCAGGGGATTTGGGACTTCCAACCCCTTAACATCATGATTCTGTGTATGGTGAAAATAAAGGCTTTATTTTGTTTATTAGTGGCAATTCTAACATGAACATAGTGCTAGAGATGCAGTGCTTAATTGTTGAATATTACTGCCTTGGCCATGTGGCTGTTCTGGTGGGAGATGGTAACATCTGTTTTTGGCCTAGCTTAGGCTGAATTGGTAATCAGGATAAGAATTATGAAATTACTCACGCATTAGATTTTATTAAAAGAACTATAAAAATATTTAAGCTTTCGTACAACCTCTTTTATTAGTTCTTGAATACATGTTCTAGCTACATTTGATACCCGACCAGCATTTACACCAGCTAGGTAAAACTGGTGTTGGTGCTTTGGGCTTCTAAATGGTGCTAAAGATCTGCAGTTTCCAAAGCTTTTCAGGTTTATTATTGTTTAAGTGTTTTTTTGGAGAATGTGAATGACTTCCAGCTGCTTGCTGATTTTAATCTGCACACCTCTTCCCGTAAAGGATTTTTGTGAGTTTTTGATGCATTTGTTCATTCAGTTAATGAAATAATCTTCAACATTTTTGTGCTGTAATATCAGTGTGATCAAAGTGCTCTTAATTCAGTAGCTGACAGCAGCATAAGAATTAATAATGCACAAGCTGTTGTCTCCTCTGTTTTTCTTCAAACCCTAAGGTAATACTCCTGTTCAGAAGGTAACCTGAAATCCATATGCCAAAGATTTAGAAGGGCAACCATCCTTAATAATATATTTGCAGTTTTACTGCAAATTTAATGTTTATCCAGTCCTGGGCTGAGTATGGATCCACAAATGCTGATGCTGCAGATAACTTGGTACCAATAATGTCTGTCACATGTTCTGCTGTCATGCCCTTTCTGGGTTTGCCTGGTGTTGGTAAATACATGAAGGGCTGTTCAGTGAGCTCTGGGTAAGGGTCACAGTGATCTGTTAGGATAAGGGAATTTTATTGAAGAAACTTGAACGTCAGCCCACCTTGTGAGAGCAGTGCAGCAAAGGACTGTGTAGTAGAGCTTGTTTCTGGCTGTATCTGACAGTGCTTGTGCAGTGCTGCTCACTAGGGAGAGTCTCTCAGATATTTCCAACTGTTCGTCAAGATACACATGAATTTACTTGGCAATTACATGATGGCAGCAAGAAAACATTAACTTTACATATTCATCCAAATGCTTGTTTAAGTTGATTTTGCAATGTGCCTTTGGTGCTAGCTGCTGTCAAGCCAAAGACTTTGAGCCCAGGACTCTAGGAGGGTGCTCCCAGCTCACATACGTGTATTGACTTGTGATTTAGCTCTGCTGCAAAGGACAGATTTTCTCTTGACTCTGAATTCTAAAAGCTTGTAGTCACTGAGTGCTGTACCTTGTTCTTGCTGCCATCAGGCTACAAGTATGGTACACTTTTAAGTAAATACTAGTATTTTTCAACTCTTTGCAGAAATGGCTCAAGAAGAGATGGAAGTTGATCTCCAGCCAGTGGCTGGTTACTCAGTGGAGATCCTCGGGACACTTGCCCCGGAGCCTTCAGGTCACACAGCGCTCTCATCCCACATTCCTGAGCTGGGGGAAGGAGGAGGCAGCACTGCAGCCCTTCCTGCTGACGATGCTGTTGTCACACTCAACGCTGGTACATCAAGGGAAGCAGCTGCAGAGCCTGAGCCACAGCCCAGTCCTGCCACAGCCCCCAGTGAGCTGCAGAGGCTGCAAGGGGCGTTTGATCCGCACCAGCCACTGCCTGTGCCACAGCTCACACAGCGTCCGCAAGTGAGGAGAGCCCACAGGCAGCAGAGGATTGGTGGTTCCCAGAGGACAATCAGTGCCAGGTAAAGCAGAAATGAAATTGGGTCTGAATTGCCCTGTGATTAAGTCCAGCATCAGTTCAAAACTGTCTTGGTTGCTGGCTTACAGAGCCCAGCCCAGGTGTGTGGCTGGTGCCGAACCCAGGGTACCTCACCTACCTTCTAAGTTCAGTAATAGCACAGCAACTTCTGGTCTCTTCTGGCAGGTTCTTTGCCCTTGTTAAGTGGATCCCCCTGTTTTGTATGTTGGCAGGGGTGGTGTTGGCTTCTGAGCCCTTCTATATTTTGAATTTTGCTTGCAGAGCTTCTGCTGCTACTGTTTCCTCTGCGCAGCCAGATTCCTGTCCATGATTCCTGCAGCAGTGCTGACTCTCGGCAGTTCCAGCCAGCATTTAGCTCAGTGGAGCTTGTGCTCTGATTTGCATTTCACCTTTGATTTGGGGACTGCCTGATTACATTTTCTGGTGACAGTTGCTGCAGAAACTTTCACAAACATACAAACTGATATTTTTCTGTAGGGTTTCTTTGGCTGGTTTTTGGTTTTGTATTTCCGACAAAATGAAAAATCCTCTCTATTTAATACCATTTGTGATGGGATTAAAGTGGGATGAGTGGGGATGCTCTCCAGCCAGAAGGAAATCCCAATTTCTAGTTTATTTGGTTTTTTTGTCTCATCTTTCTAGCTTTTGTACATGCCAAGAGTGCAATTATAATTAACTGAAGCATTGCTTTTAAATTCAGTGAAACCAAGAGCTCCTCTTCTCCCAGCTGATTAAACACAACTGTATTGTTTGCCCTCTGATTGCCTGTGAAGGTCACTGTAGTTGTGAGGGCTGGAAGACAACCCCGTAAAGTCTTTTGAATCTGAAGGATAATTGAGCCAATAGGTGAACTGATGAGGGGAGAGGGGAGGATGTTTCTGTCTAGGGATGAAGTTCCAGTAGAAAAGAAGAGGGAAAGTAGAAAGACTAAGCAAAAAGTAGTCAGTGGAATGAGGCTCTGATTCAAGTGGTGTGCACTTCAAAGTACCAGTGGCTCCAGGAACCAAGGCTGTTAGGGTTGGAGAGTCAGGTTAGGAGTCTCCTTAGGCTTATTAGTGAATGATACTACTTTGCTTTTCTCTTCTCCAATCCCACCATTCCCTTCTCTCGTAAAAGAAGACTATCGTTGTAATGAGAAGGTTTTCTTTGAACTGGGCAAAATGAAATGTTGCTGATCCTGCTGACTGTTCACAAAGTGGGCTATCCTATGTGATTGCCCCTCTACCAGAGAAGGCCTGACTTGATAATTGTGACACCTTCCTACTGCAGTCAGAGCCTGCAAACATTCAATGAGAAGCATGCTAAGTCTGTAGCTTACCTGAAATTACCGTGGCTTTTGTCTCTTGCTTTTCTAGACTCAGGGCATTGGACCATTACTTTCAGCTCAGCAGGACCCAAGAGCCATCTGCAGGACCAGATCCACACCTGGAGTCCCCCCATATTGCGAGGAACTCCCAGGAACAGCGCCCAGATGAGGTAGTAGAAGTGAGTGACTCTGATAGCAGCACTTCTGAGGAGGAGGAGGAGGAGGAAGCAGTGGAGGCAGCAGCACCACTGTTACCATCAGCCCAGGAGACACCCCCAGCTGCAAGCTCAGGAGGTTTGTGCTGTACTTGAACTGTGTAGAGACTGATTTCAGACACTTTTCTTGCTGTTTGAAAACTCAGCAGGGAAATCCTTTTGAGCTTCTCAACAGACGGTCCTCAGAGATCTTTGTGCCCACAGCTGACAGGAGCAGACTGCTGCCACAAGGCTTCCTGGCAAGCAGCTCCTAAGAGCAGCAGCAGCAATGGGATATTGCTGCCATAATGTTAAACAGTATTTTTGCTGTTTGCAGACTGCTACTTATTCTGAACATTTCCAGGATTATTTGTAATTTAAATTTAGAGATTACTGCTTACCATGCTTCCAGTGTTACATATTATCAAGGAGTGCTGTTGAAGACATCAGGTTGCAGATTGGACATCAACAAATGTTTTCAGAGAAGGGTCTGATTCAGTATTTTTTAAATTATTTGAGATTTCAATCTGTTTCAGTTTAGTTTTTGTTCCTGTAACTTGTGGCACTTAGCAGAGGAGATGGAGGTGCTTTTTGTTTTTATTTTTCTTTCCTCATCTCTTTTTGTCTCGCAATTCTTTATCTAAACTCATGTTTACAGACTGACACACACTTCAGTGACATTGTTTGTGATGAACATGCACAGTTTATGTAAGAGTGACAAACAGTTAACTTGCTAGTGAAGGTTACTGATGCCTGGAGAACACAAGAACAAGGCTATCTACAGTCTCTAAGGAATGTCCTTATGATTCACTCTCTGCCCTCAGTTTTGTTTTGATTGGCCAGCCCACCTTTTTTAAAAGGGTATATCTATGAGATGTCTTTTGAACAGATCCTTTCTGCTCGCTCTGGGCTAGTTTTACACATGACAGGAGCTCAAGCTGTTAAGTGCTGTAAATTATTTTGTGAACATATGTTCTCCGTTGGATTTTCTGGAATTCCCTCGTTGCTTATTTAAGCCAGTGGCTTCTCTTACAGCCCACAACCACAGAGGCCGAAAACTTCATCAACATTAGTCAGGGTTGGGTGATACTTCCACTGGATGGAGAATATCTGCCTTGACTGCTAAATCTGATTATTAACTCTTTTGTCAGGATCTAGAGGGGAGGCAGTGATTTCTACTCCTTTTGTAGTGTGCTAGTGGTGGTCATCCCCATGTAGCAATTCAGTGTGCTTATGCTTTAACAGATGGGCTGACAGAGACTCACCACAAAAACATAGGGATAATACCAGCAGAATTGGGTAGTTCAGACTATTACCAGTGGGAAAACTGCTGAAGTCAGAGTGAATGGACAGCCAGCATACGGGAAATGCTGTCTTGGCACATGAAGTATGCATGCATAGATCCCTTGGCAGAGCAACTTCTGATATTGGTGTCTGTCTTTCTCAGGGCATAATGATGCAGAGATATATCCTTACATCAGCCTAACTGTAGACCAGGTCTGTTTGTTTCATATGGGTCAGGAAATTCTGATAACAATTGCTGTCCTTAAAAGACCTCTCCTTTTTCACTAAAATTCTGTTGCTTTTCCTA
Organism: Petroica traversi; assembly: GCA_025920805.1. Taxonomy (NCBI): domain Eukaryota; kingdom Metazoa; phylum Chordata; class Aves; order Passeriformes; family Petroicidae; genus Petroica; species Petroica traversi. The sequence goes on along the minus strand of JAHLSL010000036.1, from coordinate 5,456,386 downwards.
AAAGAATACATAAAATTCTTCAGCACTACTGTTGATGTATAGAAGGCCATACACACAGACTGTCCAGGGCACTGATGTGAAGCTTTGTAAGTAACCTGTGCTGTGTCACTACTTAACCTGTGCCCTGATGATTTCACATCAAAGCAGGAAAACTCTTTTTCCCCCTATTATGATTCAGGTTATTTAAGCAGTGCTTTCTTTAGTTTCCAGTCAGGTCCAAGCAGAGCCCCCTCAAGCTTTGTCTCAAGCTTCTGCAGAACATGAAAGTCATGAAGATGAAGCTGAAGTCCAGCAAAAGCAAGTAAGGTGAACTAGGTGCTTTTTAAGACATTATATATGATAAATACTGCATTTTCTAAAACAACTGTGTTGGGTTTTTTAAAAATTTTTAATCCTAGGCAACTGCAATGAAGAAACTGGAGCTGTCATTTCCTGTTGCACCTCTGGATGAGGAGGAAGGAGATACCTGTGCTATCTGCTTTGAGCAGTGGACCAATGCTGGGGACCACCGTCTGTCTGCGCTGCGCTGTGGGCACCTCTTTGGCTACACGTGCATTGACAGGTGGCTCAAGGGACAGGCAGGGAAGTGCCCTCAGGTAAAATAAGTGTTAATGTGCACTGGAAAACACTTAAAGCACTTACTATGAGTGCCTAACTTGTGCCTCAGATGTGATCACTGTAAGTGCTACAACTAGTTGCTGTGTGAAGCTGCTGTCAGAAATAACAAACCCCACCATTATTTTGATGTTATTAGGCCAGTAACGACTAGCAGTACTTTAAAGGATGGGTTATGACTTGGATCTTCTCCCTAAAGTAGAGCATTTGTGAGTAGCAGATGCAAAAGTTTGAGAGTTCAAGTGCTAAACTTGGAAATGGTTTCAGAATGCCCCACTCTGGTCTTGGAGAGAACCACCTGGAATAGAAATAGCAGACTGATTCGTAGAAGCAATTAACTTAAGTATAAAGACTATGTTGTTGGACAAGAAATCTGTCAGAACTGTTTTTGAACCACAGAATGGTTGGGTTGGAAATGACTCTAAAGATAATCTAATTTAGTTTTCAGTTGACTATTCAGTTTGTTATGTTTTGAACTGCATCTGCTTTTGCAGCCTTTAAGAGGACCAGGTTATTTAGGAAGCTGGCAGAGAGCAAACTGAGAACCAGGTTACATCTTTTAATGTCCATTTGCAAGTGGTAAATCAGCTTTTGAAGGTTTTCTTTCCAGCTTTCTTTCCATGGTTAATACTGATACCTCTCCTTCAATGAGGTCTGCACTTCTCTTTGATGTGCTTCCATTCCTTATTCCGTTTTTCCATGAAGGAAAGTTGACAAAAAATAGGTCAACGAGTACCTTGTAAATAGGATTCAGTTCTGTCGCTTTCCGAGTTGGTGGCTGGAAGCCCAGGGTTTCTTTGGCTTTGTCATTTTGAGAGCTTCTGAATTCTTGCTTGACTTTGCAAGATTCCCTCCTCTCAACAAGAAACTTCCTCTTGATGTGTGCTGTGATTAAACCTAAAGAATCCCTGTTGCCATAGCAAAGTCCCAGAGTTGATTTTTTTTTTTTTTTTTTTTACCCCTGTAAATTCTGTGTAAGCTTTTCTTCCCCCACTTCAGGCCTAGAAAGAATTCTGAGAGACCTGCCTGGCATCTTTACGGTTTGAAGTTTTGTGACTTCTTTCTTCTTTAACACTAACATATCAAGGGTTGCTTGCATTTTCTCTTCCAGTGATATAAATACTAAGAGGTTCCTGGGAGAACCTGCTCTGGAGAGAACCTTGAAGCTAAATCATCTTCCTTTCATAAGCTAAATCATCTTCCCTTCATTTTCAGTTGCCATCCTTTGCAACTGGGCGTTCTCTGGTTGAATAGCCCTGAGTTGCTGTGCATGGTCTGTGTACTAAGTGGCCTGAGTGCAAGTTACTGTGAAATTGCAGCATTCCTGATCCTGTCAGTGGCAGCTGCTGCCTGCCAGGAAAACTGTCTTAGCCATTTACTGCTCTGCAAGGCAGTTCTTTGCAGAGGGAGGGAGGTTGTCTGCTCTGAGACTGTTGCTTGTGATATCTCTGTGCTGCTAAGTAATAGAGAAGTCTGCATTTGAAGCACACACAGTAATTTAATGTTTAGCAGAGGTAACTCAATCTGAGAACTCACTGCCTCTTTTCTCATCAACAAAGAATATTTGCAAAACAATAATCTGGAAAGAGATTATGGCACCTGAACGTTCTAACTTGCCTTCTTTTGAAGGTGAATATAAAGTAATAAATGGTTGCAGTTAGATGCACCAAATTATTGAAATATCTGACTCCCTGTATGTTACTGAAATCAGTAAGATGTTAGTGTTTCATATGACACTGGAATGCTTTTATGGATTTGGACCTGTAGAATTTGATTAAAGGAATATAGTACAGAAATAAGAGTTGGGAATATACTCAGGAGTTCCTAAATCCTTGTCTGTTGACCAAGCTGCAAGTTTTGGTGTTTTCAAACATGAGGTTGGGCTGGTGTTTTGTTTCAGATCTTCTAGTTTTCCCTTCTTTGTCTGATTTGGGGTTTTTTTTGTCCCTGGAACATACCTGACCATGCTGCCTTGCTGGTGCATTAGCAGAATACATTTAGTGGGAAGCAAGAAGATGGATTATTAAAGGTGCAATAGGACATGAAACTTTAAACTGTTGCTGTAGCCCCAGTTAGAGCTCTGGCATCTGTCTGTGGAGCATGTTGTGAACATGCTGTGTAAGCGTTTGTGGCTTTGTTTTCCAGTAGACAACCCCTCCCTTAAGAGCTAAATAAAGCAATACCTAGGGACTCATAGGGAGGCATAGCTCGGATAGTTAAATTCCTGTAGATGAGCTGAGCTTGTGTTTGATTGCAGTGCAATAAGAAGGCCAAGCGTTCCGACATCGTGATCCTGTACGCCCGCACGCTGAAGGCGCTGGACACCAGTGAGCAGGAGCGCATGAGAAGGTACAGAGGCTCCCCATAAAGACACCTGACACTGAAAGCTGCACTCTGGCTTCTACTTCATGCTTTCATATCCTATATTAAAGCAATTTGTGCATTCCCTTGGGGTTTATCAGGAGTGTAGCTACCTTAAAGAACCAAGGCCTTGCTGTGTTGCACGTCTTGATTTTTTTTTTTTTTGGACCAGAATTCTTGAGTTTGCATTTTGTGGCCCTGAAACACCAAATGCTATCTTGTGCTGTATTTTGGAATGTTATCATGGGACAACATGCAGAGCTGATGCCAAAAAGCTGTATATTGCTAATTCATCATGAGATGGGAAAAGCAAGGCATAGATAGGAATGCAAGGAAGGTGAATAGCTGACCTTTTCTGCCATCTTTACTGCATGCATTAAACAGAGTAATACCTCATATGAATCACTTTCCATCTTGCTTTGTCAAACTCTTTGTGTAGCTTTACTTGCAAAAGGTCAGCAAGCATTACTATGACTCCACTTCCCTTTCCAACTTAAATGGAGACTGTATTGAAAAAGGGAAAGCAGGTATGAGAATGGGGGCTCATTTCTTTTCAGTAAGATGCTGTCACAGATACTATTCTGAAATTAAAAGGCTGCAGATATCTGAGTTCTTCTGAGTCTTGTGTTGAATAGAATTTAATTGGGGTTTCTTCACATGTCTACAAGTACACTACTGTTCTTTCAAGTCAGTCTTTCAACAAAAACCACACTATCCTGGTAATTATAGATCAGAAATGATTGAGGAGTAACAGTCATGAATGGAAGAATCTGTCTTCTCTCCAGATTGCCACAGCCTGATGGTGTTTGAAGTGTATCTTTAGAAGGGTCATGCTTCTCTTACTGGATTAACACCAAAAATAAATTATATATAATATTTTTTTCAAAGGCACAGAAGATATTTGTGTGCGTAAATCTTGTTATCTCTCACGAAGGGGTAGTTGTCTGACTTCTTTTTGTGTCTCAGAACCTCAGTGCAGCCATTGCCCACATGCCCTGCCCCTCCTCGGGCTCCTGTTTTTGTTGTAAGGCAGGGAGCAGTGACTGCCTGTGGGTCCATGGAGCTGCTGTCAGTGGCACACAGCCATGAGTGAAGCATGGATGTGTGTGCATGCATCAGTATTGTTTGCACATAGTCTTAAATTAGGTATAAGATCATGGGGTTTTTCACATTCAAAAAAACCCACCAATCTTCGGGCTTTGGGTACTGATACAAAGAATGTGTTTGTGATGGTTAAATAGGCATTTCACCTGTTTCTTCTGCAGGAAAAAAAAGACATGAAAAAGGTGTAAGGAAGTGACAGAATTCTGTGCTTTGGAACATGTAAGGCTTGGACTGTGCATTTGCAAAATACTTAGGCAAGCTAGAGCTCTCTGCATATGAACGACAGAAATAACTGGAATATTGCAGTTTTTGAAGTACAGACTGCAGTGGGCAACATAGACCAAGTGTACAGTTAATTTTAAGGAGTGTTGGTGTTTCTTTCCTCACTTTAGCTATTCCTTCATGTAAGCCTGTACGAAAGAGAAATAAATTCAAGTAACTTATCAAAAGTGCTGCTGCTAAATGGTGTGTATGCACTTTTGGGCTCAAGGTGAGGTAGAAAAGTGAGACTTCTTTATAGGCATTCACAGAGAATTTATCTGTATCATTTTTTCTGGTACAGATATATTTTCCTAAAACAAAATTAGCTATGGGTAGTAGAGGCAAGCTTGGAGATCTTACTGTTATATAGTTACTGTGTTACTAACACAGTGTATTATGTGGACATGGTGGCATAAGATTTAAGTGTTTCTGTAGGAGAAAGAAAATTGACTTCTCTTTCACTCTCCTCTACTAAATTAGTCCTTTTGGAGAGGGTGAGGAGAAAGGCTGTTGGAACAATACTTGAAGTGAGTCACTCAGAACAATTGCATAACTGAATATCTCAAGGTGAATGTGTTGGATTAGTTGCATACCTGGTTTTCTTTTACTTGTGGATTTGCCTAAACAGGACTTGTGGTGGGATGAAGTCAGGGGGCAGGAATTGTCAGCCAGAAAGGCATCCTAGTCAATACCTAGTCCTAAGGGTTGCTTTTCTGTCCTTCCTCCAGTTCTTTAGAAAAGGAGCAAATGTTGCGGAGACGGGCAGAGCTGGAATCTGCACAGAGCCGTCTCCAGCTCCAGGTCCTGACAGATGAATGCAGCAAACTCCGCAAGCAGGTTCAGGTGAGTCTCATGCTATAAATACACTGAGCAGTTCTTTCTCCTCAACCTGCCTTTTCCATGTTCCCTTAGAGGTGAGAAGACAGGATTCCAGTTTCAATAATCAGCAAGATTTAGTAAACTAAATTGATGAATCATCCCAAGCTAATAAAAACATCCCAGGCTGGAATATTCAGTGTGCTACATAAACACTGACTTATTTTTGTGATTTTAAGACTTAGTTGAACTTGCAGTATAGCAGTAGAGTTGTTTGGCTGCTGTTGTTTGATTCCCTCTCAAGTTTTGTGGTGCCTGGAAAGGCATGGTAATAAAGAACCAGACACTCTCCTCATCTTTCTTGCAGGTGCATCAAAATAAGCTTTGGAAATCTCTACAGTAAACCTGTAATACGATCTATTATCACTAGTTAGTCAAGAGCCTTTGAGAAGCAGTTTGTGAAGAGGCATGGCTACTTGCAAAATCAAAAGAGAACAAGAAAACCCTAGGGGTTTGGGGTTTTTTGAAGGTTTTGAAGGCCCCCTCAGGTACCCTGGGACCTGGCCTGTCAGTAGGGGAGGCTGTACACACAGGCTGAGCAGCTGCTGAGAGGCACCTCTTAAACCACAATTTACTGCCTATAAATGATGGGTTGTTAGATGACTGCTTCCTTCTGACTTATGCAATACTGAGATATTTTGTAACCCATGCCAGCTGCTTTTGCAGGATTCCTATAAATTATGGACACTACCAGTGCTTCCAACTGTGAATTAGCTGGTGTGTTCCACCAGTGCTAGGTTTTCTAAGAGCCTGTTTCATTGGCAGTTTGCTCTCCTTCGTTATATGAAACAGATGATATCCTTACTGTCTAGCAGCCTGCTTGGTTTCATCTTTTCTTTATTCCTGGATTTTTTTAAAGTCTTGGCTATTCCTATCTGTACATTAAACAACATCCTCTTTGCTGAAGTCTTCCTGTGTGACGTAAGATAAGGCTTTATAAATTTCCTAAATTCCTTCATGAAGCCATATGCTCATCATCACTAGGTAAGCAAATTGGTCCACTTCAAACTTGGGCTTAAGAAAAATGCAAATAAGATAAAACTGCAGGTCCATAATGTTTTCCTGCAATTCATTTGGTGTTAAATGATGGAGTATCCAGTCTAACTGAATTGAAATCACATGTTATAAAGATTAAGTACCCTGTGTTCTTTAAGCTCTGTTTCAGTATTTATACTGCATTCATCATTGTCCTGTAGTGGTTAATGCAAATGCTGGAAGCAATTTTAAGGTGCTTTTTTTACTATGAATAAACTGAAAGTAAAATAATATACTGGGAGCAAAAAAAGACAGCAAGAAGTCTGCAATAAATCTTTAACTTTTTTGATTATATTTTGAGCAGATGCCTAATGAGTTCCTTGTTTTATGAGAAGTCATATAGTCAAGCAACTACTTGCATAGAAGCATTTAGGTTGGGAGTTTTCTAGCCCAGCCCTGGTTGGGTAATTGAAGTGTAGGACTGGGTTGCTCAGGTTTTTTGTTGCTAATGCTCTTGAGCTGTGCCCAGCAGCAGTCAGGGCGGTAGTTATGAGCTATTTTTAGGTTTGTGTGCATTTTTCTGTGCTCTTACCCATTAACAGCCTTGTTCATTGTACTTTGTTATTGAAGTATGTAATGTTATTGAGATTAGGAAATTGATGGGGTTTAAGTCTTTAGCTGTATGAAAAAAGGAACTTGAAGTTGAGGAGAGCTCTGGAAGAAAGCCCTCAGGAGTGGAGGCTATGCTGAGCTGTGTCCTGCCCACCACATGGAGGTTCAGGCTTGTGTTTTAGAACCAGTGCTACTGACACCTTACTTTTACCTAATGTGTTTCCTTTGGGAGCAGAAAGAACTTGGGAATGAGATGTGAACTACTGCTATACTCCTCCTCAATCTGCCAGCATTTTCATAAAAGTAGCTAATGATAAACCAACTGTCTCTGCCTTCTGGTATTAATACCACTGATCAGCTGGGGTAAGAGATTTGGGGAGCAGTAGCTCTGTTTGGGTATCGAGCAGGAAAAGGAGGACTGGCAGGGAAATTACAGGAGACTGCATGCTGCTCTGGAGAAGAAAGCAAATGTAATTGTGACCCTTGCAGAGATCAGTTTATATTGCTTGATGTAATGGAAAAGCTTTTTTAAAACAGGATTTTCAGAGCATCCAAAAAAAATTGAATGGCAAAATATCAATAAAAACTTGTGTATCCAATACCTCTAGAAAAAAAAACTAGGCTAATTGTTTTGTTGAATAAAAATTGTTCATATTTGTGATCTGTGTTCACCTCCAGTTGATGTCTGGGGAAGTGAAAGCTGGTATTTCATTGCTGTTGTTTATAGTGAAGCCAGTTAAAAATGCTCCATGTCCTTTACCCTGAATTTGAACCTGAACCCCAAAGGGAGGTAGAAGGTGGAATGTCTGGAGTGCTGCACCACAGCTTGAAGTTGCCCTCTCCTGTGTTTCTCTATTAAAGGCAGTGCAAGGTGGCAGGTGTGGCTTCTCTAAGAGCTTCTGGGAGTTAGCCACAGTGTGGTAGTCACTGATTCCTGCCTTTGTCTTGAAAGCTTCATATCAGCTATTAGGGCCATAACCTAATACTCAAAACTGTTCTGAATTTATTGTAGCTGGTGGTTTTCCATTCCTATTCATTGTGCTCTTCTGCTTCTCCTTCTCCTGCATGTTCCTCAGGAAGACTTTTGCTGTATAGCCCATTCCTCCTCCCAGTGTGACTGTGTTCATTTATCACTGCAAAGGCAAGCTGAAACCAAGGGACAGTCACAGCATGTGCAGAGAGAGGAGTTTGCTCTCAAGGCTTTAATTGACATCAGGCATCAGGAAAACTCTGCAAAGCACCTTAAAGGAAAGTATAGGCTTTTACATAATAACAGAATGTTCTTTTGAGCACAATTAGTGGAATTTGTCTGCAGTGCAATGTTTTTAATCACCTTGCTAATGTGCCTCCAGTAAGACTTCCTGGTTCTGCTGGGTTTGTCCATTGTGTTTAAATGTAAACATTGTACTAATAGTCCTTGTGCTTTTAATTGCCTGGTTTCCTTTTTAATAACTTGTGTGAAAGTTGAATGTTGAGTGCAGGTGACAAGGTTTAGTAAGATCCCCAGGGCAACAAATAATTTTAATCTCTTCTGAACCCCAGTGGTTGTGGTCTCCCCCCTCCCCTTTTAGAAATAATGAGTTTATTAAATTTTTGATAAAAAGTTACTTGTAAGTTACCTGTGTTTTCACTGACTGCTTACTCTAAGCCTGAAACTACAGCTTTCATCATAAGCATCCTGACAACCCTCACACCCCTTCTTCCTTGCCCAGGCTGTTTTGTCTTTTCTTGCTCTAATAGGATCATCTGGAGTCCCCAGCTTCCTTTTTTTTAAATTTTTTTTGTTTGTTTTTCTATTGCCTTGGGATATTTGCAATGCCAAAGAGATCAGACCTCTGTAAAGTGTCAAAACTGCTTTCCTCTTGAGCAGCTTCCAAAAGTTACAGGTCTTGATAACTATTAATGTACAGCTTGAACTTTGATCTTGCCTTTTTGAAAACTGCTGCCTTTGCTTCGGTGTGGGTTAAGTGTGGTGGCTGGTTCAGTACTGAGGCTGACTTGCAATTACTGATACATTCCTAATATCACTCTTGTGACCCTTAATTGTTCTAAGATTACATAGTGCTGGAAGAACCTGAATTGCTCAGACAACAGAAAACAAGTAACAATTTTCCTTCAGTATACCTTCCCTCTTAAATATCCCTGAGATTCTGTATTGTCTGGTTTTGACCTTGGATTACAAGATGGTCAAAATGCTTTTTGGGAAGGGACACTTCTGGCTGACTCACAATATGCTGATGCCACTATCTGCATTCCCACCTCACCCCTGATGATCTCAGCAGAAAAGAGTTCAAGGAATCCCTTGTTCCTCATAGAAGCTGTTCTTGCCCATGCCTTTGCTGAGTATCCTTCAGCATTCACCAGCTGAGGTGGAGGAAAAGAGGGGAGGAGGTGGTAGAAAACAGGGCTGGAACTCTTGAGAGTTGTGTCGTTCCTGGAATTTACTGCACAGGGTTTACAAGAACAGGGTCATCATCCTTAAATAGACTGACTTGTTTCCTGCAACACCCTTCATGTTGAATCTTGGGCTTTTATTCTGGAAATTCTGGAAAATGGTTTTAATTGACTTTCTCTTGTGGTTTTCTTGTGCCACATAATACTTGGCAGTTCATTTTCTTCTAAACAGCATTGATCTGGTAACAATTGTTACTGCCTTTCATGTGATGCCCAAGAATCCTCTCTTTCACAGGGTATAATACATACAATAACAGAGTACATTCTGCCAGTATTTACACAGCATTTGAATGCTTCTGTTGCTCATTGTCATAGGCCATGGTCTCAGAAATGTAGCACTTCAGGAATAGCATGGAAATGGGACTGTATTTCCCTCTTTTATCTGAGAACAAGTACATTGGAGCACCTGAGTGAGAGACCACAGAAGGTTACACTGCTGGTGATGCATTAAAGCTCTTTGGGTTTTTGCTTTACAGGAGCTGAAGGCTCTGGTGGCCCAGTACAATGTGAGCACTTCACAGCAACCTGGCAGCTCCCGCTCCTGCCTCCCAGGCAGCCTCCCCTCCAGCCAAAGCCCACGCAAGTACCACTTGGAAAAGGTTTTTTTGGTATCTCAGACTGGGAACTGCAGAGTAATGGCATACTGTGACTCGCTGAGTTGTCTTGTGGTATCACAGCCTTCTCCACAGTCTACGTTTATTCCTGGTAATTAATCAAGTCAACATTTGGGGGTTCATAAGTAAAAGTTAATGTAATTTCTACTTTGTCCCTGCTTCTCTGCTTGGCCTTTGCACGTGCCTTGTAAACTGAGAATACTCGAGTCCCCATAGTTCATCTGGGCCCTGCATTTGTAGCTTCTGCCTAGCAAAGGAGCTTGTTTTCCCTGGCACTTCTATGGCAGAGTCCTAGCAGAGGATCTCTAGCTTTCGTGCTGGAGTGCCACATCCACAAGAAGGTAAAAGGTGTGTCTGGTAATCCTTGCAAAGATGGACCTTCTGAAAGAACAAGGGGCCAGGCATTCGGGCCTGCAGAGAAGTTTCCAGTGGTTAAGTGGGAAACACTGCTTCTCAAATTGTAGGTGGATTGATGCACATGCAGCTGATTTGTCAGTACTCTTAGAAGAACAAAAAAAACTCCCAAAAAAACCCAACCAAAATCAAACTCCTTTTAATATGAATGCCTGAAGCGCTTTTCCCTAATGAGGAAATAGGAAGCCAAGAAGTCACGGGCAGCCCTGGTTTTGTTTCACTGTTATGTCCAGGGGCCAGTGACCTGACATCTGGACCAGTGCCAGTGGCTTTTTCAGTGCAAAACGTGTGGCATTAGGAGTCTGAGGGCACTTATTTGCTAAATGCTTTCTGACTGATGAAATTTACTTTATTTGGTTAATGGGCTTGAGGTTAATGTGCCTTATCTAGGCATAACAAAGTGGTTTTCCGCATTTTACTGGTCTCATTTTTCTGGCATTTGTAGCCAGGGACTGAATCTCTGAATGGAGGCTTTGTGGTGACTCTTGTAGCACACAGGTTAAGTTCACCTGTAACCATTCTTTGCTGTGATATTTGTTCTCTTAAATAGCCATGTAATCCGGCTCTTTGTGGTTTTATCTGGGCAAGAGTGTCTTTGAAGGAGGTGGCTAAAGAGCAGCAGGCCTTGTAACAAGAATTGTAACACTGGTACTGAACTTGCTGTTGCTGGCTGTGATCCTTAGGGATTTAGCCTTGTTGCCATTTGAATTAAAGAATTATTTGTGGCAGTTCTTATCTAAAACAGCAAATAACGTAACATGTTCATCCCACCACAGGCTTCAATACAGACCTTGTAGCTCTGGCATAGAAATAGCCAGTTCTATGCATATGCTGCTTCTCAATAATCTACTTTACCTTCTCTGTGGCAGGTTGTGGTGTTAAGATGATGAGCTTGGCCAACCTGAAGAGCAGTCAGTACATCCCCATCCACAGTAAACAGATTCGGGGCCTGGCTTTCGGCACTCGAGCAGATGGTTTGCTGCTCTCTGCTGCCCTGGACAGCACTCTCAAACTCACCAGGTGAGCCCTGCTGCCTGTCCCTGCAGGGTTTGGCTGTGTGCAAGAGGTTGGGTTGGATTTTGTTCTGTTTTGCAGCACTTGCTATTCTGCTTTCTGAAAGATGCTGCAAATACAAGATCAGGTCTGCATATCCTTCCTGCATGTGGGATCTAACAGAGGGAAGGACTTACTGATGCTTTTGCATCTTTAAGGTGGAGGTGTCATGGAGCTACCTCTCTTTGATTATTTTCTCATGGAAAACAAGTAATTCAGCATGGATTGGCCAGTTGTGTTGATGATAAATAACATAGCATATAGACATGACATTTACTGTCCACCTGGTTTGTGTTACTACAGGGAAATGTGAAGTGTGAGAACTTGTACAGCATAAAGCAGAAAGAAGGGGTGGTTAGGCTGGGCTCCTCCTTCCCTACACTGATGTTGGCTTCTCCGATTTTAAACTTGTTGCAGATCATGGAATTCATGTGGGATATGAAATGCATAAACAGCATGGTTGAGCATGTGCTAGAAGCTCTCTAGAGCTAGCAGAGACTTAAAGTAGCAGGTTAAAGACTAATTATGCAGAGACTGAGAGAAAAATGTGTCCAGTCCTTTTAGAATTTACAGTTTATGAGAGCGTTTTCTTGCAGCTCTGCTGCTCTTCAGTCTTAATCTTACAGTACTTCAAAACTTTATTGGCTGATTGATTCTTATCGAGTTATATTAACATCTCTGCAATCTGTCTGTCAGTATTGGGTTAGGCAGCATAAGTGTCTGTTGTTTGACTAATTACTCTCAATTCTTTCCCACAAGTGATGCAATGAAGAGAACTTAATTCTGCAACAAATATGTACAGAATGTTGCTTTCCTTTAACCATGTTGAAACATTTGCTAGACTAGTTTAACAGAACTGTCTCTGATGCTCAAATGAAGGTGTCAGATTTCTAACTGATTAGCTGGATAATTCTTTTCATGGTTTAATCTGAAGAGTGAGCAGACACTGCAACAATGAACCAGACACTTCATATCTGCCTCTCACTGCTGGTTGGCTGCATCAGAGCTTTTGATCCTCTTGCTTTTGCGCTTGATCCCAGAATGTCTTTGAGTTAGGTGTTTGCTTCAGCAGCATCTTCATACTTCTTTCAGTCTCCCTCTGAAAGAATAGTCCTTCTTTGCTCATGTTTCTCCTCTAGTTACTCATTTCATAGTCATCGTCCCCAAAATAATTATCCGAGATGCCTTTATGCCTCCTGCTCTGGCTTGTAGTTGTGTAAAATAGCATTGTGAGTTTGTTTTAGTTCTGGGTTACTTTTTTTTTGTCCTGTTGTTTTGACCCAGTCACTGCTCTGATATCAAACTCCCTATTTCCCCAGCTAGATCTTTGTAGTTGTTCCCCTCACACTTACCTGGGAGCAATTACTTGTTTTTCTGGAGTCCTGAGGATAATCACCTTCCCCAGGGAGAAGCATATGTGTTATAAAAGATATCTGGAGTGACTTTGTGCACTCTTCATTCTCTTGCTGTTCTCAGTGTGCCAATGCATGTTGACAGTGCTGCCCTTTGCAAATACGTCCTGATCTGATATCAACTTCATCTGCTATTCTGCCCCTCTGTGGACTCCCCTCTTCTTTAGAAACTTGATTTATAGAAGGAGTAATTAATGCTATAAATGTGCTTTCAACTGTCCTTACCCACTCACTATCTCACTCCTGCTTAAATTGGATTCTTTTGAGGCATAAAGACTGATCCTCTTGTGTAAAAAGGGGAAATAATTAATGAGAGGTGTAATCTGAAGAGGTGAGCCCTGTGATCTCAGGAATGGGGTATTACGGGACTACACCAGAGTTGCTTCTCCTAATTGTTTCCAGAAAAGTAACTTAGCCTTCTCTTGCCAGTAAGGCAGCTGAGACCCTGCTGTGAGATTTCCTCTCCCAGTCCCCAAAGATCAATCTGGAAAAAGAAGCATTGGCCTGGAAGAATTATAAATCACTTGACAATATCCAAGGGATTATTCTGTTTGGGTTTTTAGATTCATGTCTGGAGTAAAGGAGGAGTTAATTGAGAATTTGGTCTAAAGAGAGATGCTTTTGTCTGAAGACTTTAAAAAGCTAGATTAGCTTACTTTAATTGTGCTGTTTTCTCATCAGTAGATGCTTGTGCAACTGGCCAACACTTTGCTTTTCTTCTGCAGCTTAGCAACAAACACTGTGGTGCAGACATACAATGCTGGCCGTCCTGTGTGGAGCTGCTGCTGGTGTCTCGATGATACAAACTATGTCTATGCTGGATTGGTCAATGGCTCTATCATGATCTATGATCTGAGAGACACAAACTCTCACGTCCAAGAACTGGTTCCTCAGAAGTCGAGGTATGGAAGAAGGATTTGTCATTCCTCTCAACTAATATACACCAAGTTAAACACAGCTTCTTCCATAAATCACACAACAATTACAGTAGTTTAAATTGTATTTTATGAATCTCTTGTTCAAAAATTCACATTTAGCACAAATGTGAGGAATCTCTCATAAGGTTGTAGAGTGCGTATACATAACTTATGCAGCTGCCAAGCACTTGTACTCTTTTAAGGCTCACAAGGGTCAGAAATAGACCCAGTGGTGCAATATAAACAGAAGAGCTGAATTTGTTTTGGAGCTGGGTTTAGTATTTAATTTTGAAAGGACAAATCACAAAGAGGTTTGAAATTCTGATGCTTCTGTTTCTTATACTCTGGGACTCAAACACTGATTTGCCCTCATCTGATATGTGCTGTCTGGTGCTTCTGTAAAACATAAGGCTCAGTAGTTAAGGCAGATTTAATTGGGACTCCTACCTTGAAGGACCATCTCACAGCCTACTTAGGCCCTTTCTTTGCCATGCATTTGGAGAACTGGAGCAGGACACAGGCAGAGCTGCAGCTGACAGCACTGACTCTTGCCAATGACCCTTCCAGGTGTCCCATGGTGTCACTGTCCTACCTCCCCCGGATGGCCTCAGCATCACTGCCTTACGGTGGAATATTGGCTGGGACCTTGGAAGGAGCCTGCTTTTGGGAACAGAGAGCTGGCAACTCCTACCGGCCCCATCACCTGCCCCTGGAACCTGGAGGCTGCATCGACCTCCAGACAGAGATCAACTCACGGCACTGCCTGGCCACGTACAGGCCAGGTATGAACTGGGGTGTCTGTGCAGGCTGTGCCCACTGCTGCTCACTGCTCTGGGCTGAGCTCAGCACCAGCTCTGGCAGAAACACAGCACCTGCTCTTGCTAGAGCAATGAGCATCTGCACATAGAGGAAAACTAGGGATAGGCAAAAGGAGGCAGCTGCAGGCTCGTGCTGGTTGTATTCCTACAGCCAAAGCCTATTTGTGAGTACATTTTTCAAAAGTTACCTTTTTATTTCTCCTGCACAGGTAAAAATAACCCATGTATGCGTTGTGTGATGATGGAACTGACTTGCAGCCCACTGACAGAGGGCTCGGAAGATGTGGTGTGTTCTTCTAATCCAGTTCAGACTTTCAATGCTGGGCCCACTTGCAAGTTGCTGACCAAAAATGCCATTTTTCAAAGCCCAGAGGATGATGGGCGTGTCTTTGTGTGTGCTGGTGATGAGGCATCCAATTCTGCTCTGGTATGTCTTGCTCCTTTCAGTGTGGTGTAGGGGTTTATTGCAGTTCTTGGGAGAGAAGCTGTATCAGTCACAGCATCAGTGTGATTTGGTGGTAATTGTCTTGTCAAGCACATTGCCCTGTGCTACTTGCTCTGTTGTACTGCTGTGGCAAGTATAACTTCTTGATAGTGTGGGATTCCCAGTCTTAGCCAAGGCCTGAGGTCCCTATCCCTCAAAGGGCATGTAGGCAGTTGTCCCCCAGGGGAATGGGGCTGGGGCACAACAGGGCCCTCTGGGTGGTGTGACAGACTCAGTGGGATAGTTAGTGTGATAAGTGCTGCAGGAGAAGCATGCAGGCTTTTTAGGAATGATGGGGAAGAGGAGGAGAAAGATTGCCCTTTGTATGATAAAGCAGCCCAAATGCAAATGATGGACAACAGGCTGCATGAGAGCGCATGAGTGGGGTCAGAGAGGGTGGTCAGGCTGGCATCCTGCTGCAAGTATGTTAAAGACCAATCAAGCAGGGTGTGGAAGTAGAGGAAAAGATCCTATGAGTAAATTGGGGAAACCTTTTCTGAAGAGAGTAAGGTCTCTTCTGGGTAGGAGGGGAGAGTCCTGCAGTCCTTGACCTTTTCTGTCCCTCCCGCAGCTGTGGGATGCTGGAACTGGTTCCTTGCTGCAGAAGTTGCCAGCTGACCTGCCTG
This sequence comes from Petroica traversi, assembly GCA_025920805.1. Taxonomy (NCBI): domain Eukaryota; kingdom Metazoa; phylum Chordata; class Aves; order Passeriformes; family Petroicidae; genus Petroica; species Petroica traversi. Next base: position 5,440,790 of record JAHLSL010000036.1, on the reverse strand, counting down.
TGCTGGATATTTGCCCCTTGGAAGTGAACCAAACCCACCTCTTGGCTACTCTGACAGAGAAGATGGTGAATATCTACAGGTGGCAGTGAGCTGTCCCTACACTTGCCATAGACTGTCCAAATATGCTGCTGATAACCCTACACAACTGCTCAGTCTTTGCTTACAGGAGACAGGATCCATTACAGCACCTTCTGGCAGTGGAGAAGAACTGGGATGTGCTGGTGCCCAGAGTAATTCCTTTGTCCTTCTGTATTCCTCTTTAGGCTTACCCTTATTTCTTCTTTTTTTTTTTTTTTTTTTTTTTTTAGTTCAACTCAAGCTGCCTCAGCACAGCAATAATTCCTGGAGTGTCTCCAGAGTGTGTTGCTGCACTTTGTTTTCCACTGAACACAGTGCAGGGACTTTCAAATCTGTTACAAATGAATAAAATAGGAGGAACTTGAAGACCTGAGACTCCCACTGCACTTTCTTGTGGAATTCTGCTGTGATTATGGAGTGATGAAAAGGCATCTTGTAGCATTGCTGATACACAGTGTGAAAGCAAGTTCACTGCTGTGGGGAGCACACTCCCAATGTTCTCTTGAAGGTCTAGGGTCAGTTGGCAGTTATTCCCTAACAAGGATGAATCCTGTTTAAGGGCCATGAAGAGAACAGGTTTGCAGAATCTACAGAGAACCTTTCTCCATGAGCATGCAATTTGCAGTGTAATTCCTTAATTCTCTGCCTTCTTTCCCTTCTCTGCTTCCTGCTTTACCTGCAAGCAAACTTGGACAGTTTGGTTGTGGGAAATTAAAATAGTACTGGAGAAGTTCAGGTAAAGAAGAGGGAGATGGTTCTTGTACTGTTGGTTGCTGTGGTCCACTGTTGTTTCTTAAAGACAGGAATGTAGTGAAACATCCAGAACACTGGAAAAGAATGCTGGCTGCTTCTGTTGTTTGGGGGTAGGGGAGTTGGCTTTTTTCTGTTTTGAGGAACCAGTGGAAGCTCAGGGATTTCATCAGCTTGTTTTTACTGACTTTGTGCCTTCATTAAATCACAGTTTCCAGCTCAGCTGGTCACAGAGAGCTTCCAGTTGTGTTTGTGTGAGCGTGCTGCAGCCACTGGTTTGTGTAAATGTGAGCCTGTGGGGTGGGATCCCAGCTTGAGGATGTGTGAGGGCAGGTGGGCTCTTAGCACCTTACTGTTCATCTCCAGGTCAGGTCATGGAGGGGGGGACTTCAGTTCCATTTTATGTGTAACAGACTCAAACTTGTGAGGATGTTGGAAGCTGCAAGGCAAGTTCCCTGTCCTGGAAGGTTGTCCCTTGGCACACCTCTTTCTCTGGACATGGTGAGCAGCAGCTGTCCCGTTTGGATTGAATGTGCCACCATTTCAACTTCCAGAATAATTTTATTTTCTAAAGTCTGGGACTTGTACAATGTGATCCTGTTTGTCTTAAATGGGACTGAGAAGTTCTCAATGTAACTTTATATTTTTCTGTACAGTATTTTGTGCCTATATTTTTATACTATAAAAATAAAGTGTTTATAATTATCAAATATAACTGCTGCTGCTGTTCTTTGAAAATACGTCTCAGTGACATTCACTGCATGTCTTATGAACATTGCCAAAGGTTCCCTTCTGCAGGTGAGGTTTCTCTTGCTTTGTATTTCTTCCAGGTCACACTGAGCTTCAGGCTGAAATAATGAAGGTGTTCAGTGAATGAGTCCTTGCTGAACCATCCTGATCTGGCCAGATGAGGGAAAGGGTTGAGCAAGGTCAGGCTACACACATGTGACATCTTTTAAATTAAAATAACTCACTGACCTGAGATTTTTTTTGGCATTTTTCAAAGATTGGGAACTAAGGGTTGGTAGAATGACATTGTGAGAAGGTCTCTGGCAACAGCTAGACCAGGAGGCTCTCTGCCCTATTAGTACAATGAACTTCTTCTCAGCTATTTTGAGGCATCATTTATGTTCTGTCAACTCCAACCCCATCCTACCACAGAAATTTGGAAGGTTTTAAACATACACAGCGAAAATAATTAGAATGTTTTGATTTTGATTGTCTAGGTAGTCTTGATTTTCTGGGTAACACTTGTTTTCTAGTTTATACCACCGTACAGTAATAAGAGATACAAACTTAGATGCTATTAAAATAATGGAAGATGATGCTTTCACATTCTCAGTTTTCAAACCTAGAGTATCAGGAAATGTTCAGTAAGTGAGGAAACCCTGTAACACTCTTACTCTCAAGTTTGCAGCAGGCTGCAGGAAAGCACACCTAACTGGTGTGCAGAAAGCCATCAGCATTGAGCACTGATAAAAGGTCAAGCGTGTTAATTAAACATTTGCTCATCTCTGTCTGGAGTTAAAGGGGCAGATTTGGGGTGGAAGGATGAAAGTATCTCCACACTGTGCAGGGCAGCTGTCAGGAGAGGCTGAACTGTTTTGCTCGTGTTTCAGGCACAAAGCCACTGTGTGGCTATTTCTGCCTCTGTCTCTGGGAAGATTTTGTTATCGTGGTTCAGGGTGGCCTGTTGGTGATTCCTGTCGTAAATCTGTGCGAGGTGATAGGTAAAGCCAGGCAGTGCTGTGGCTCTTGCAGATGGGATATTGCTCTTAGCTGTACATAGACATTTTTTTAATATTTTTCTCCAGGCTATTGCAGGGCAGTTCCTTTTTTAGTTTTAGTTTCTGTAAAAGCAGGCCTGGGGATAGTGCAGTGCTGGCCAGAGCTGTGGTGGCTGCTTGACTGGCAAGAATCCAGCCCCTGCTGCTCCCTGCAGAGGTGTGGTGTTGGGGGGTGGCTGGTGGGAAGGGGAGGCTGGAGTTTTTGGAGAAGGGCTGCCCTCCATATCTCTGTCTAACAGGGATGATTTGGTGTTACACTGGTGAACCATAGGGTGAGGAAGCAGCCAGCTCCAAGCCTCCACATCAAGGAACTTCACTGCAGCAGCACCTACCCTGGTGCTTTAAGTGTTCAAGGGACTCCGGTGAGATTTTGACACAGAATCAAAAATGTTGCAAATGAGAAAAGGTCATCTGTAAAGTGTGAGCCAAGAAATGAGCAGAGTTTGCTGTGTGTGTGCACACGAGGCAGGATGGGCCAGTGCTTTGCTCGGCTCTGGCTGTACCCACTGCTTCCTGGAGGGCAAAAAATCAGCTACTTCGTGTCCCAAATCAAATTGGTCAAACCAAGGCAATGTAGCAAGTGAAACAAGCAGCTTAAGCTGAACATACACTGAGGTAGCCAGAGCATCCCAGTGGGATTTCATTTAGTTCTTTTCTGTTTGTGAGGAGACGTGACAAGATTTTCCGCTTCTGTAGATTTGCAGATTTTTCTACCAAGGCAGTAAATTCTGTAACTGACCCACCTTTCTGCTGGTTTGTGAAAGAGAATATGGGGAAAAAACAGTTCAGGGAGGAGGAAGAGAAGGGTAATAAATGAAGGAGCAAGCAAGATCTTGTTTCCTGTTGGGTTTGATTTGCATTGAATGCCAAAACAAGTAAATGTGAAAGAACAGATTTCGCTGTTGAGAGAGGTTAAAAGAGGCAGCTTAGTTTCCCTTGCTGAGGTGACACTTTAAAATTTCTGTTAGCAAGTTTCTAAAGCCTTTTTCCATCTGCAGTGTGAATCAGCTGAGTGCTCAGAACACTCTTTGAGTCCAGTCGCATCTCTAAGCCTTTGCAGACTCAACTGGAAAATTGAGCAGAGGGGCTCACAGTGCCTCAGCAGCAGGACTGCCCTCAGCTGAGCTGCTCTTGGCCCCTGACAGCACTCAGCCTGCAAAGTCAGGCATGTTGATGTCAACATCCTCCCTCACTTAAGATAATTTTATGATAGTTAAAGATATTTAGACATACTGCTGAGGAGGCAGAAATGCCTCCTGCTCACGTTACTCCTCTTTGCTGAAAGAGGTGGGGTGTGCTCGGATTGCAGGCAGAGCTGTGGTGCCCTGGAATTATGAAGCACTGGGTTTAAGGCCCATGGGAAACTGTCCTGGGGTGCATCAGGCTCAGTGTCACCAGCCAGTCAAGGGATGGGATTGCTCTGCTCTGCACTGCTGCAGCCTCACCTTGAGTCCTGTGTGCAGTTTTGCTCACTGCAATATAAACAAGATATTAAGCTGCTAGACAGTGTCCAAAGGAGGGTAATGAAGATTGTGAAGGCTCTTAAGGGGAAGCCATATGAGGAGTGGCTGAAGTCACTTGGTCTGTTCAGTCTAGAGGAGACTGGGTGGAAACCTCACCGCAGTTGCAATTCCTCATCAGGGGAGCAGAAGGGGCACAGATCTCTTCTCTGTGGTGACCAGCGACAGGACCCAAACGAATGGCCTGAAGTTGTTTCGGGGGACGTATAAGTTGGATAACAGAAGAAGGATCTTCACCCAAAGGGGGATTGGGCACTGGAACAGGCTGCCCAAGAAAGTGGTGACATCACCAAGAGTGACAGTTCAAGAAGCATTAGGGCAATGGTCTCAGGCACTAAGTGTTTCTCTTTGGGATGGTCCTGTGCAGGCCTAAGACTAGGACTTGATGATACTTGTGGATTCTTTACAACTCAGCATATTCTGTGATTCTGTGAAAATAGTGTCTTTAAGTGCAAAAGAAAGAGGAATTTGGGGATCTGTGTCCTAGAAAACTTATCTAATCCTTGGGACAAACTTTACACGTAACAGACTCTCTCCAGCATGTGCTGGTCAAGAGAAAAGAAATGTCTCAAACTAATTTCAGTGATTATCCCACCCTGTGAAGCGTAATTAATTTGAGGGTCCAGGGGCTTTGGTCTTGCATCAAGTCCAATTTGGTGCTTCCGCCAGCTGAGAGGTTGCAGAAGGGGGAGCGAGCCCCCTGTGCTTCCGATGGCATCCAGCTGACAGCAGCACCAGTGCTTCAGAAAGCATAAGGGGGACTGGGAAAGAATTGTGGCAGGTTGGAGGAAGGGCTGGAAAATTGCCCGTATCTTTTTTCCTAAAGGTAGGTGCTAACTGCAACACAGATCTGCATCAGTATGGGGGGCAACAGTGTCTGCAGTTAAGGCCTGGGACTTCCAAGGGTTTGTGAGGCAAAGACGTGTCAAGAGCATCACCCTTTGGGGAAAAACCTTTGGGGAAAAAGAAGGTCACCTCAGGCTGAAACTTTGTGCCTGAGAGGCACAAAGCTCCCATTGTGCACAACACTCACAGGGCTGTAGCTGAAATATTGTCTCCTCTTTGTCCACAGCTGCTTTGGAAGTTGAGTATTTCCACGGTCTTCTGCTTATTTCCAAATGTGGATGAGCAGCAGCACTGCAGGACTCTGACCTACAAGAAAACCTGAAACAGAGTGGGGCTGAACCTGTGTCATGCAAATAAACCACGAAACACGAGATTAGTGTTGTTGCCTTAGCCAGCAAGAAATAGCACTGAATGACAGCTCAACTTGTTCTCTGCAGCAGAATTTGCTGGTGGAGAGGATCACCCACTGGGAAAGGCAGTGCTGAAGTTTTGGGGGATGCAAAGCTTTGGAGGGAGGCAGCTGAGCCAGGCTGCATGCAAGGGAGAGGCCCTCATGGAGGCTAAGCTGGGATTCAGAGCTGCCACATGGGAGCAAGCAGTCTGCATCCAATTAAAAATTGGAGCAGCTTCTCTGCATGGACTGAGGAAAAGCTTTTCTTCTCTCTGAAGTGGTAAGCTGGAGAGCAAGGGCACTGCTGGGAAGGAGTGAGAGGTGTCCCAGCAGTTTGGCTCACCCTGGCCTCGCTCTGCAAAGTTGGGGGTCATAAAAATGGGGTTTAATACTTGAGGTGATGAGACTGGAAAGTGCTGCCCACTACAAAAGCAGGGAACTGCCAGCACATAATGCAGCACCCAGAGGGTGACAGCCTTGCTGCTAAAATGCTTAAAATGAGGCAATAAGGGAATTTCTGCAGAAGGAGAGGGGCTGTAGTTGCAAGAAGCCGTTGGGGTTGTCACGTGGACAGAGATGTTGCTGAGCCCAAAGAAAAACTTCCTCGTTCTTTAACTCACTGTGTGGACACGGTGAGCATAGGGCTCTTTTATTAAATGCTTGTTTAATAGTAGACAACACAAGATGGTAAAATATAAGGTGTGAGAAGGTGTTCCTTGAGCAAAAAATTAGTCTCTGGAGATCTCCCAAAGGTGTGGGAAGAAGTGAGCTGTAACCCAGCTCCACTGCTCCCTTCTGTCCTTATCCTGTGACAGATGGAGGAGCAGAGCCAGCTCTTGCACTGGGCTACCCTTCAAATAATTCTCACTAAACCAAATAGGCTGCCAAGCACAGGCAGGATTTTGCTGGCTTTTGTTTTCAAGTGTTCCCAGCTGCGCATCCCCTGGGTGCCAGCACAAAGCCACTTTCCCAAGCACTGTGTCCCAGTGTGACACTCAAACACAAGAAGCATGGAGGCTTTGGCCCTCCCTCTCTTGCCTGTGCCTTCACCTGGATGAGATGGCTGCAGGTTGGTGGCCACACTGGGCTCACAGTGCTCTGGTAGCTCCTGGATTGGGTAAGACAATCAGTGGCATTCCCAGGCAGGACAAGGCAGCCTGGGGCAGGAAGGGAGCAGCCCTACAGCTCTGCTCACCCCAGCTCACCAAGCCAGGGCACACCCATGGAGCATTCTGGCAGGCAGGCAAAAGCTTCTGATTTTGGCCCGATGCCAGCTTGTTCTGGGAAAACTGCTCCTGGAGTCAAGGAGGAGGGAATTGATGTGGGATTCTGCCTGTCCCCCATTTCCATCTGCTGTTGGAAGCAAATCTGAGATTTGGGGGCAAACCCATCTTAGGAGGGTGCTGTGAGCTGTCCCAGTGAGATCCTGGTGGAATATCTGAAGAGCTGTGGTTGCTGAGCTGGTGGTGGGCTTGTGTCCCACTCCTGCCACTGCCCCAACACCTGGACATGTATTTTTTTACTGTGAAATGTTGGGTCTGACTGCTCGGGCAGGGTGGGCTGCAGCATCCCCAGAACACTGCTCTGAGGAGGGCTGTGTGGTTGTAAACACCACTTTTAGATGATCCATCACCAAATTCAGCATCCAACCCCCTCTTATTACCCTAGGAGGAACTTGTAGATCCCATCTAGAGTGGGATCAGCCAGTGCAGACCCTGCTTTGGAGACCAGATCACACCTACAGCCCATTTCTCTCCATTCCCACGGCCAAAGCCCACAGCCCCTATGGAGTGTGACATGCCAAATCCCAGCCCCCAAAACAGTGTCTGACACTGACAGCACAGGAGGTGCAGCCAACCCACCAAACTCAAAAAATGAACTGCTTCAGGTCACTCCCAAAATATCATTTTTCTACCTTTGTTCAGCTCTCTGCTCCCTGCAGCTACCCCAGGGCTGGGCCACCCTGGGGCCGGCTCTTGGATTTATCCCATCCCCTCCAGCCAGCCCAGCATCCTGCCCCAGTGGGGGCCAGGCCATCCTTATATAGGCAGAAGATCAATCTAGTTGATAGTTTAGCACTCAGTGTAGAGAAATGACAGCAGGGAAAGTTGGATGTCAGGATTTTATTAAAGGTTTTGGATGTTTTTAGCAGCCAGTCAATGGTTTGTCGTCCTTCTGCAGTTTGCCTTTCTTCTTCCGTATCTTTTCTTCACTCTTTAGTACTTTCTCTTTGACTTCCTGTGCTTTCTGTTTGTTCTTCTGCATTTCTTCTCGGATCTCCTCTATTTTTTCTTTGATGTTCTCTATTTTTTTGTTAATGTCCTGTACTTTATCTTTGTTGTTACGTATTTTTATTTCATTCTCTGGTTTTACTTCATTCTTCTGTATTTTTTCTTCATTCTTCGGTATTTTTAATTTGTTTTGCTTTATTTTTTCTTTGTTCTTATGTATTTTGTCTTTGATATCCTGTATTTTTTCTTTGTTTGGGCATATTTTTGTTACATTCTCTTTTTGTACTTCGTTCTTCCGTTTTTTTACTTCTGCCTCATCTGATCTTTGTTTCTTTGCCTGTATTTTCATTTCGTTCTTCCATATACTTTCCTTAATCTTCTCTATTTTTTCTTTGTACTCCTGTATTTTTATTTCATTCTTCTGTATTTTTTCTTTTATCTCCTTCATTTCGTCTTCAGTGTTCTTAATTTTTTCCTTGACTGCCTGCATTTTCTCTTCGTTCTTCTGTAATTCTTCTTTGTATTTCTGTATTTTCTCGTTCTTTTCCAGAGGTTTTTCTTCTTCCGCCTCGCTAGCACTGTCCACCGCAAACGTCAA
>JAHLSL010000036.1:5350698-5432189 GCA_025920805.1 Petroica traversi | reverse complement strand
CAGCTCACTCCCCACACGGAGCTCCACGGCGCAAACTCCGATTTTTAGGCGGCGAACAAAGAGCGGGGTCCGCGCCGCCCGCGCCGCCGCCCCGCGTTCCCCTCATGGTTTGTGTTTTAAAAATCGGAGTTTGCGCCGTGGAGCTCCGTGTGGGGAGTGAGCTGCCTGAGAGGTGGCCGTGAGGGCTCCAGAGAGCAGCTCCGCTTCGTCCGCACCTCGGGGCTCCACGCTGCCGCCCGCGCAGCGCCCTCCGGGCAGGGAGAGCTCTCGGGGATGGCTTTGTGTTCTGGCTCCGGTGCCGTGCGGGGTTATTCGCTTCCAGAGGTCTGGGAGAACCCAGCCCGCGTAGTGCTGAGTGAAGGCGCTGTGCTCGTAGCAGCAGTGACCTGAGGAGATGTTTTTAACACGTTCAGGTTCCCACCTTCGCCTAGAACTCGGCTGTAGAGGCGGCTGCTTTCCAGGGGTGTGCGTGTATGAAATTCGATATACAATCATTAGACCTGGCTAACTTTATGGGGAGGTTAACGAGGCAATCTGTGTGGCTCTCAAACATCTGTCGTGAGCAGTTTTAAGTCCAGTTCAAGAAAAATCCGAGTTGCCACCTCTGAGTCTTCCAGCTCCCTCTTTTCATTCATTCCTGGGCCCAATTTGAAGCAGCCTTTAGGGGACGTGCTTTTGGTGAGCTGTTCCGGTCTTGAGGTCTGCGTATTCTTGCCTTCTCGGCTGTAGAATCAAGGAATGCTAGGCTGGGTAGTTTTAATGGTGTTTTGCCCATTTGGGAATGCGATTAGGAAAAACCTGGGCTCGTTTCTCATCTGTTATTTTGGGGACAGCAGATGGCAGTGGCAATGGTGACTCTGATCCAAGGGAGTCTTGAACCAGTAAGTGTCTGTGATTACTTCTGGCTTAAAGTACAAAGCTAATTTAGATTTTTATCCAACTTCGTGTTTTAATCTTGGGTAGATAGTTAGTAAGACACTTGTGATGGGTGTTTTAAATGAGTCCTACTGCAACATCTGTCACAGTCAGGAAATGCTCCCATATGTGCGTTATGGATAACTTGCCCCTTGCTGTTTCTTTCACCTGGCTGGGATCTGTTGGCCCCCTTTTAGGGAGGCATCCTGTCCGAGAGGATCTCGGAAGCTGACCTCACAGGCAGTGGCTCACAAGCTGCCAGCCTGCCAAAAAGGCAAGCTCTTGTTGTTCCTTTCTTTCCAGTTGCACAGCCCCTCCCTACTCTTTTCATAGTTCCAGTGCTTGTTGGTTTTCTGCCATTTTAGCGAGGTGAACCCTTTTGTGGTCTAGTTTATTGGTTTTCTGCTGGAATAGTTTTGTCATTTTTCTGAGTTAAAGCACAGAGGGAGGTGAGTGCAGGGCTGGTACACAGGGCTGTGCAGGGAGAGGGAAGAAATCAAACTGAAGATGAAGGAATGTTTTACATCATGCTTTATTTTCAACACGTACAAACCCTTATGTTGGCTCTGCATATCTCCTGAGAACTCCACTCTTTGGATGTTATGTCTGCTTGTGGTTTTCCTTTTCCCATTCCTAACCCTGCCTTGATTGCAGCAGTTTGCTGGCTGTTAGTCTTGTCTAGCTGTAGTGCTGCCTGGTGCCCAGTGCTGAAGGTGAGGTTTTTTCTGGGTAACATCCCAGGCATCAACAGGATATCTCAGGGCTCTTTTGGATTGAGTTTTCTCTCTGAGAGTGCCACTCTGCAGCCTTGTCCTTCTTTGTCTGTCAGCCTGCAAAGGGCACTGCCAGCTGGTCTTAACCCTCATCAGTTTGTCCCCAGTAAGACCGATGGGATGGGCTGCATCCTGACGTGAAAATGACTTCATAGAGTGCTGCTCTGAGAAATTAATTAAAATAGCTGACTTCTATATATCCCTGCTGTTTAACGCTTGATATTTAGACTGTGAATAGAAGTCATGAGTTGTAAACATTGGGTAGCATTTTAGCCTGTAGGGAATGGGATCAGATGTTGTTTCAGACGTTTCCTTTGCGTTGGAGGTGACAGCAGAGGAAATAAGTGACATACTGGCTGTTGTTGATAGAACTTTTACTTTTGACTCTAGAGCTTGTTTGAACGATACCTGAAAAGTGACAATTACATTTTAAAATGGATGAGGATCTAGTCTGAGTCATACAGCCCACTTAAAACCAGGCTGTAATAACTGGAGCTTGGGGGGTTGTTTTGTGAGTGATACTGTCAGTGAGGACAGTGTGTGGACATTGCTGCAAGTAGCAGGCAAGATTTTTAGAGGCAGTTAGGCTGCAGAAGCAGCCTTTTTTCCATAGGTGCATAGGGTAATCTTACTTTTCTTGTGAGAAATGTTTCTCCAAAGTGGAGAAAATTCAGTTTGAAACTGGGAGTGTTACTATTAGGATTATCCATTGATTTTTCTTAGTGTGATACAGGTAAGCTAGAACACTTCTAAATATGAATATCGAGGAGAAACAACTGTTTGAAATGTTCCTTTTGAGTCCATAAGATACAGAGAAAAGAGAAGGTGTGCTTGTTTCGTTAGTCAGTGTGAATACAATCACATGGTTTCTGTATCTGCGGATTTCTAGGTGTGGATGTCTTTAAAGAACATCCTCCCTTGCTTTCATTGGGTAGTTCTGAATCTAAAGGAAAAGGAGTTTTGAGTGAGTGGTTGACTGGAATAGGATCCCACTTGTAAGGCAAATATTGAAAGAAGCAGAAAGAAGCGAATATTCAGTAAAGAAAAGTCTGACACAAAAAAAAAAAAAATTAAAAAGCCCCAAACTCCACACCTAAAACCCTACACAAATGAAAAAACCCTCCCAAACCAAACCCCCACACAGTAAATTTTAAAGTTTTGGTTTCAAGAAGTTATTGGTAGACTGTCAATTTAAAGTATTATCAAAAGAATTATTTAAGCACTGTGTATTTTTAGAAATCTTGAAAAAAAAATAGTCAGATCCTCAGGCTGATATCAAATACTTTTTACCACTGATTTTTCCACTGAATCAAAAAAATGTTTAATTAATGTAGTACAGAGTCCTCTTTTCTGTTGTAGTAGAAGGATGGGAAGGATGCTCCTAGATTGGAGAAGTAAATGGTCATGATCAGGGCTACTCAGCTTAAACATTTTTGGCCATAATCAGAAAGTAGAATAAACAACATTTTTTGGTGCATTTTGCAGATGAATTAACTTTTGAATAGTTAGAACTATTAATGCACTGGATATATTACAGTTTTGAGTGAGTTAAATTTTGTTATTAAGATTGTAATTATTATTCGCATAATTCTATGTCACAATATAAAAAGAGTAGAATGGAGTATTGTATATGTATATTTTTAAAAACGGTGCTCCAAAGTGCTATTTTCTTGAAAGGATTCAGGTTGCCAGCCTATTTCTGGAAAGACTTCAGAGCTTACATTTCATGAACATAGACTGCAGCCTTTAAGCCCTTTTTTTGTGGGTTGCCAGTTAAACTGATTTGCATGGTGGTTAAAGTATAAATAAACCTATGAAATATTAATATATTTGCTAGGTAATGATTTTTGCTTGATTAATGATGATTTGCATTTGAAGCCTACTGAGTTGTTGAATTTGAGCTGGGAAACATTAAAAGAGATGAAAATAATCTTAACCAGTCTGGTTCTCTTATCTGGTTTACTAGTGGAGCATAATTTTACTTTTAAAACCTACGTTACATCTGGTTAATTGGTGAGTGAATTTGATACCGTAATTGTTGAGCTTTGCTTACATTCCCTTTGTAAAGATTGTACAATATTTAAAGCATGATATTGTTCTGTATAATGTTAATGCATTATAGGCTAAGTGTTTTTTTCTAAGATCAAACAGCAGTGGTTAAGATGGGATTAGAGATCAAAGTTTTGGCCTCCTGCTACTTTCTTTATCCTGAATGGTTCTATTTCTTTGGTAGCACCTTTATGGCAAAGACAGTGTAATTGAGTCTGAATGCGCTGCCTTCTGGAAAGAATAGGGTTCTCTTAGTGTTGAGGATTGGATTAAGAGCAAAACAAGTTATTGTGAAAGCTGTGTCTTTCAAGAATAGTGTTTTTCCTGTTATTTCAGAATTGTACTCTGTGTAAAAGGCCAGAAAATTCATTTGATGTGACTTAATGGACATGGGAGCATGTACCATTTGACGGGCTGGGAACTGTCGCTATTACTTCCATTTAAATGTTTTACTCCTCACTCTGTATGTACCTGAGCTCCTTAAGTGATCTGATAAAATAGTGTCAGTGAAATTACTTGTTTTTAAATTATAGATGGAGAATAGAAACCAGAGAGTGATGCATGCTTAGAGTCTTCATCTCTTTGGGTTATACTGTAATTTTAGGGAAAGTTATGTATGCTCAGACCCTTTCCTGGTTCTCTAGTGTTTCTACCTTTTTGGTAAATAAATTGGAAATGTAAAGGCTTCCCTGAAGGTTTTTCCTTGCTTAGATAGTTGATAGGTAGATAAGTGTGATCTGTCACAGTATTTTATTTTTAGATTTATTTTATTTTATTGTATTTTCCATCTTTTTATCTCCCCCATTTATTGAGTTAAAGGTCAAAGGTTTTCTTTTAACTCAGCATATGACATTATGTCATGTTTGGGCACATACTCCTGTTGTTCCATCTCTCTTGGTTTTCCTGCACAGGTGGAGGCTGGTGTTCAAAGTACCCTTTTTGAGATGTCTCATTCGTGGCTGCAAATGACTGTTTACCTGTCCAGAGCTATAAATAATTGAGGGCTGTGGATTGAACAGAGTGTGAGGGTAGGCTTGTTCTTAGGAAAAGCAGATGGTGAAGACATTCCTGACAGGGTTGACCATCTCTTTCAGCACTTACGATTTTTTTTCCCCAAAAATCTCCAGGCATTCTCCCTGGTCTTCAGGTGAGCTGTTTTAAGTAATTGCCTGTTCAGGTTTTAAGAAACTGCCTGTTTCTTGGGTTGGTAAGTCCATGGTTGTAGGATGGAGGCTGTTCTGGTTCTCTGATCATTACTAGTGCAAAGGAGCAGGCAGTTAGTATTCCAGTGGTGCTCTTACAGTGCCTACAGCATTATCATCTGGTTCAGATACCAACACTCAAAGGATTGGTTTTTTTAAAGGCAATGATCAGAAACCTGAAAGATGTACCTTAAGCCTTGCCAAGGGCTTTGCTTACATTTTCCCATCTTTCTAAGGGATATTGACCTGGTGATTATTCACAGTCTGAAAAGGACACAGGAGTTTAAGAACCGTTACATTCCTGAGAAAAGTAAAAGGAGAGTTCTTACCAATATAATTAGACTTGAACTAACTTAAAGGAAAAATGTGTTGCAATCCTAAGATTGAGTTAATTGCTCTGTAACTGGACTCTATGAGTTGAAGCCTGTGACATCTGAATTAGAAATTTTTAAATACCATTCTCTCTTAAATGGAATTTAATGAAGAATTTACGGTGCTATGTGGTAGATGAAAATTATTTTGAATGGTCAAGATAGTCCCTCCTGCTTTTAAAATTCGTGAGATGAAAGATGGGCTGTCCAAATCAATGGAAGAGAATGGCTGGACCTAGGAGAAAAGATTAAGATTATTAAGTTTTGAAAAATACATGAGCTACAGGAAGACAAGGCTGAAGCTCTGAAGGTTTTTCTCCTGAGGCTTGACTTCTTAACCGAGGTTAGCTGCATTTTTGTTCTGAGGTTCTCCATTTCCCTTGTGTTTGGATAGTGTAAGACCAGTTTCCTCCTGGCTTTTGTAGTTAAGTCTTAAAGTAAAATATTAAATGTACTTTTAAAGTTTGGTTTGTTTTTAGGTTGGTTACTTTGGCATCAGCCTTTGGCTTCATCTCAGGATGTAGCAATATTTAAAAGTACTCTTCTAGCTGAAGCCATTTGTGAGCTGAATAGAGGGGAACATGCTCTCTCATTCCAGGATTTACTTTCTTGTGAACAGAGCACTGAGCATAGTTTCTTAGTTCTTCATATCCTTAGCTGCACTTTTTCTTATCAGAGAGAGTTATTTTTGTGGGATTTTGTAGATGGGTTTGTTTTTCTTAATTCTATGCTGTTCTTGGCAGGCTGGTACTTGTGGTAGTTGGTTGTATATCAGTTTGGCCTGGGATGCTTGGCTCAGTACAAGAGATTATCTTTCAGGTCTGCTTCCTCCAGCGAGCTGGCACTGCTGGCCTGCTGCGCCTCTGCATACCAAGGAGAAAAGGAGTGGAAATACAAGGGGAGAAACAAAGTTTGATGCAGGCTGTGCAGCCTGGGCTTGGCTCAGGGTGCAGTGAGAAAGCTGCTTTAGGGGGAGGTGATTTACTGAGCCAGATAGCTGAATATCTTGAAAAGCAAAGACTCGGTCAGTTGTTGCAGTAGACACAGGTACAGCCAGGTTGTGTTTTGCAATGCACTCTCTCCTGCCTTGCAGTGGGGGGAAGGAGATCTCTCTGGTGCTGCTTTGGGTTGTCGTGGTTGGAACAGAATGTTTTGAAGAGGGATTATTCTTGGCAAATAAAGTGCTGTGTTTGTTTTCTGGTACAGAGATGACTAGGTGTTCTTTATGGTGTAGTTTTCCTGATGCATGCACCACTTTTCCAGTGGATTCTGCTTCTTTGGTCTTTGGAAAATGCACACTTGCTTTGGAAAAAGCTTTGCAGTTATTTTTCCTAATAATATACCCCAAAGAATTAGATGAATAAAAGGTCTAGGTAATTGCCTTTTTATTTGAAATCTTGCTTTAAAATAGTTTTTTCTTTTTGATCTTCTGACTAATTCAGTTTTAAAGTCTGTGAAGTTGGTTGCTATGGCACTAAAATTTTTCAATTCTGTTGGCTGATAATTTTCTGTTATTATGGGATTCCTTGATTTTCTGTATGTTCAGTTTATCAGTATCCATCGCAGTGCATTAGGAGGAGAGCAGAGATCCTACTTTCCCTGGGTACCAGCTTATGGCATAATTGCAACCTTTTTTCATCAAGACAGGAGATGAAAACCCATCCTGTTCCACTTCTGAGCAGGGGTGACATTCATAAAAACTGCCCTGAATGCTGCTGTCTGAATGTCTGCAGCTGAGGAATCTCCTTCAGGAGTTAGAGGTGTCTTTTTTCTGTGTGCTGTCTTTATGGGTTTTGTGCATGAGTTTATTTAATTTTTTTCCCCTTTATATAAGTGTAACTGGTAGATCTTACAGCTTTCTGAGCCTAGATTTCATGTGTTTGCATTAGAGTGCATTTCTTGCTTGTAATATCTACAGGTTAGCCTTAAACTGAGCACCTAATGCCTGTAGTAACAGGAGGCTAAAGACTAATGGTACACGTGGAATGTCCTTTTTGCCAGGTAACACCATAGGGGAAAATGACCATCATCGTGCAGGACAGGAATAACTATTTGCTGCATTAGTTATGTTTTTTGCATCTTTCCCCGAAGCAATGCATTTCTGAGAATTGCTGAGGTGGCAAAAGGTAGGTAATATAATAAGTTTTCATTGTTTCTCTCCATACCTGAAGTATTTTGCTTCTTTCCTCTTAGTGGTAGAACTGTGGGTTCTTTTGTGAAAAACTTCTTACAGTTTCCTTAGTTGATTCTCCGGAGTTTTGAGTCTCTTTTAGAGAATGCAAGTGGTTGTGCTGATGTAATTAAGTGCTTATATGTAACAGTGTGGGTTAATACCAAATAGCTCTTACAGCCCTACTATGCAAAATCAATCAGGCAAATGTGCTGTCTTTTGTTTAAAAAATAATGACTAGCTTAATCTGGTAGCAACTTTGCTGTCTAGATCTTTTGAATCTTAATAGGAAGCTCACCAGCCTTCATCATGCTCAGTAGTTTGCTAATTGAGGCTTTCTTTTCTAGACTGTTCTGTTATTGCAGGGCAAAATACTTTGCACCAAGTGAACTGCAAAACAAACTCAGCAGAGCATGCATTCTTCTAAGTGTTGAAGTAATTGCCCTACAAAAAGGTTTTGATGGAATTAAACAAAAGACGACAAACCCCAACCTGCTTGACTTGTAGACTTTTTGTGACAGTCCAGACTTGATTTGAGCTGAGTCAACTTTTTTTAGGCTGTTCTCAGCTGAGTTGTAATAAGATCTGGAAGAAGCTTGCAGTAAGCTCTTTCCTTATCAAATTGATTGTTTTGGCTTTTATCTGTCTTTGTGGCCTATGTATGTATGTCACAAAATCAGAGAAACTAACTACTTTCAAGTAAAATCACTGCAACACTGCAGTTGTCAACATTTGCAACAGGAATTGTTCATGAGACTGCAGTTCTTCAGCTGTGTTCATGGTGATATTAACGGGATTCTATTGTAAAATTCAGACAGGCTAGTCAAAATTGTCTCCACTTATACAAGGTCCTGATTAACTGCAGGTGCAGAGAACTGTTGACTCTAGTTTTATTTTTCAAGCATTTTGTTTTGTTATTCAATTACAACATTGTGTTGACTTGGATGCTTTTTCGGTCATAGAATTATAGAAGCATAGAGTGGTTGGAAGGGACCTGAAAGCTTGTCTCATCCCAAACCCCCTGCTATGGACACAGACACCTTCCACTAGATCAGGTTCCTCCAAGCCCCTGGATGATTCCAGGGATGAGGCATTCACAAATTCTCATCAACCAACAGCCCCACTTCCTTTCTTGATTGTTACTTTGGAACTGCTTCTAGGAACACACTATTTTTGATGCTTCAGCACCCGAGATGTGTGAGGGGTGAGGTGCTGGATCTCTCACTATGACACAGGTATTCAAATTCGTGGTGACTTCTGTCTTAACTTACTGAAGCCTATAGAGCTGACTCTGCAGCAGAGGTCAAAGATTTTGTGAATGTTTTGTGAATGCTTACTTTTTTAACTAGATGCTTCCAGTCAGTGACCAGCAGCCATCTTCACTTGTTTCTGATCAGTTGTGTGAAGCAACACCAGGTTATAAAGCCAAAAAAAGGAGAGGCTAAAACAGTTTATGTTGTAAATCTTTCCTGCATTTTTATGAAACAGAGTACTGGAATGGGACTCCCATGGTGAATGCTTGTTGTGTTTCTAGGAATCACCTGGGAAGGTGTACTTCTAGGGAACATTTCCCTCAGCTGATTCACATCTCTAAAGATGTACACTCATTTTAATGTTTCTGTTAAAAGCCTTAATTAGATTTATATATCCTACTAACTGTAGGAGTGATGGGATTCTGTACTTCCCTCACAGAACACAAAGCCTTGCAGTGTTTCATGTTTTTGTTTGTGGTCTGTGCTTCAGCAGGCATCAAACACATGGTGAACCATCACTGATAATACTCTCACCTCTGACTCCAGAAATAGCAGCACTGTGTCGGGCAGAGTTGCCTGGAACAATGCAGAGTTTGTTCCAGCTCAGGCCCTCAGCAGTGGCTTGAGCTTGTCCACATCAAAACCTTCTCACAGCCTCTGAGGCTATGTTGGCTTCCTTTCCAAGAGCAGCTCACAGGTAAGGCTTACACAAAAAGGAAGAGCATACAGCAAACCACAAACTACAGGGATTTTGGTTTCCCTCCCCTCCTCCACGCATTTGTGAAGTCTTCCAGCATCCTCTTGTATAAAACCATAGTCTAAACTTGTTCTGCTAGGGAGGTTGCTGATGGAATTTTAATTCTTCTCTTTGTATGTCAGCTTTTCCCAAAGTAATTTCCCCAAATACTTTCCTCCCTTGAGGCATTCCAGTGAAACCCATCATGACTTCGTGATTCTCTTTAAGATTATTTAGTAAATGTTACCCTCTAATGTTACTTTTACTCGCTGAATTTCAGGGTATGTCAGATTTAGAATACTTGAAAAAGACAGTTTCTGAAGACTTCCTAAGAATGCTGCTGGAGAGCTTAGGTAGGCTGTGTGGTGCTGGCATGAAGCTGAGAGGAGGATTCAACTTGAATTTTTCTGGTCCACTACTTTGGAAGCCAGCGTTGCTGAAAGTACTCTGAAATAGCCCTTCTGGGCTTTGCTTTGGTTTTCTAAGTTCGTTCTTTGTATGTTGCACCTTTTTTGTAGTGTTAAAAGCTGTAAAATAAATCAAGAGGTCATATTTGAAAAGTATCTAAAATAATGCCTCAAAGCTGTCAAAACACTGCACATGAGTAAAATTTGGGCAGTGTGAGTACAGTGTTACTTGCTCCCACATTTTTAGGGCTCATTGCTTTGTTTGCCTTCTTTTGGGGTTTTATCTCTTGGTAGCACTTCACACCTGAATCCTGGCCTTCAGCAATGAGCTTCCTTCTGGTGAATCTGAAGCCATATGGACAGGGAAGCTGCATGGGTTGTTAGGAGATGAGCATCTTTATCAGAGGAGCTTGGAGAAGATGGAGAATTGAACAGCACAGTCAGTTCCCCAGTCATGAAGCGACCTGGAAACAAAGGGAAGGACAATGATCTCAGGGTTATTCTCTTGTGGAAGCTGCTGTGCAGAAACTGAGAGGATCCAGTCACAGGCAGACAGTGCTCTTAGCCATTGCTAGGACTCTTGTTTCTCATGGGATACTAGAGCAAAAGGCTTGAGTTGAGCATCTGAGCCTGTAGCCACCATTAATAGCCAAGGTTGACACTGTTCTTGTTTGGTTCTTGTTCATTTTAGCTTGGAACTTTTCATATCATTCAAATAAACAATCTGAAGCTCTTCTAGTCAAGTAATCTAATTAAGACTTCCAGGGCAAGGTACAGGAACAATTATTCCAGCTATTCTTGTGTGGAAAGTACATATTTTCATAGAAATAGCCTGTAATATTCCTGATATCACTGACAAAATCACAGAATTGGTGATGATGGTGAATGCAGTAGCTGGAAAAAAACTATTCATTTTGCAGAGAAACAAACAAGAGGCTTTGATTAGAATTTCTTTGATCCCCTGGCATATTGCTGGGATTTTGACCACAGAAGTATTTATCTTCAAGTTTTGAGATGGATGTGGTAGCAGCCTTTCCCTGGAAGAGGTACATGATCAGGTGAAACTTTGGGAATAACAGTGACTTGGAGACTATAGAAATCCTTTCTATCCTGTTGTTCCAGCAGTGGTAGCTGTTAGCAGCCCCCTTACTAAAGTGCATCATGCACCTTGCTATGAGATTGCCACAACCCTGGTGTGAGCAGAGCGACTTCCACATCAGTTGTCATTCTTGCGGAGTTACTTGGAGCCATCCAGTTTGCCTGGATGAGAAGTGTGTTAGGATCCTGCAACACTTGGGAGCTGCTGGTTCAAATAACTGTGCTTTGGTTTCCTCAGCTACAGAACTCAGCAGCAGGAGAATGGTGCACAGGCTGGAAGCGTGGGCTGACAGCGAGTCTGTCTCCCTGCCGAGAACAGAGGTGAGGTTTGGTTGAGTTTGTTTGCTGTTTTTGCTTTTTGACATGTTGTTCTGTAACAGTTGAGCTTTGCCCCTACAATCTTGGGAATGAGAGATGTCTCTTCTTAATTGTGAGCTGATTGCATTGTTTTGTTTTTTTAATTAGTCTCTCACACCTGAATGATTCTATAATTCTTTTTTTTTGTTCTTCCTTACAATAAAGTATATGAGCCCGTTTAACACTCACTGGCAAGTCTTGCTGTATCAAAAGATAACAGGATACTGGGTGTTGATCTGAGTTACTTGATGTTCCACATCCTTTCTTACAGTCTGTCGCTAGCTTTAATCCATGAAAAATGCTTTGTGGAAATATGGAACAGTTTCTTTTGTCTGTAGCATCTCTTAAAAACATTGTGGGATTGAAATGGTGCTTCATCCTTCTTTTAGAGCAAATCTGCCGCATATTTTAGTCCAAAAGGAATTATAGGACTAAAAGAGTAGTAATATGTTATTTCTGTATGAAAATGCCTGAGGCACTCATGAAAAGAAGTGTGGAGTAGGATGTTACTGACCTGAGGAATGTATTTGTTCTTAGTTTTGATATTCACATGCTTGGTAAATATTTGGGATTTGATTGCCATAGGCAGTCATTTCTTCTTTCCAGAAAACTGTGGCTCTTCCTTTTAATGCGACAGAGATACCCTGGGAGTAGTTGTGGAGGAGGGAAGGGGCACAGGCAGCTTGTCCTCAAATTCTCTAGACGATGCGTCTTGCCAAGTTTCTGGCAAATGTTTATGAAGTTGCATGTATCCTGCAACAGTCGATGGATCTGCTTGGCAGTGTAAGAGCCTGAGGTACGTGGGTGATGAATACTGCTCGTGACTTTGGGAATTCTACAATGCTCCCTTGGCTGTAACACTGTGGATGCATTTGGGTGGTTTCATCAATGAAACTCCCTGTTGAGAAGAAAGTGCTTGCTGAGGAAAAAAAGAGATAAAGTTACCAAAATAACCCTTGCTCCCAGGAGAGCTTCTGGAGGAGGGAAGAGTCTTGTCAGTCACACTTGGATTTGACTAACATAACATCCTATCAAATGGTTTAGGGTGAATGAAGCAGGGGAGCTGCCCTTCCAGCCCCTCAGGCTTGCTTTGTGTTCAGAGCTTGGTTGCTTGGGTAGGATGCGTGGGATTGAAATGTTAAATTAAGTGTAATAGTTTTAAATCTTGGCATGTGTCAGGCTTGTCCAAGCTTAAAGAAATTGAGTGCAGAACTAAAACGATGTGAATCTCTTATGTGGATGTGCCATAGTTGAATAATTGGTACATATGTGAGCAGGGCCCAGTTTTATATCAGATGTTTGAATTTTTGCAGAATGCCCTAGTGAACCTGAATAAATTTTCTTCCTCTGAACTATTAAACAACTTGTGAGTAATCTGTTCTTTTCTATCTTAAAAAAAAAAAATAAACACTCCCCAGTTGACTTTATGCTGTTTGACCATTTAATTATACTTGAGGAGTGTCCTAAATGATGATTTTGGTGAGTGTTTCAAATAGTTTATGCTGTAAATCTGAGGCAGTGCTCTTGCAGAGAGCAGAGACAGTGGTTCTGTCTGCTGAATGACATGAAGGACCATGTTGATCCATCCAATTCAGTAGTGAGTTCTGTGGCAGGTGGGGAATATGTTATAGAGACCTGTCAACAGTTGCAGCTAAAATTGCCATGTGAGGATTTGGGATTTCCCTATTCCCAAAAGGAGAAACAGCCTTAGCTAGGATATCTTTAGTAACAGTCTCTCTTTTCCTTGTTTAGGGAGTGAGCTGACCTGTCTGGTCATTCATCCAGAAATGTTTCAACAGAAATTTCTGAGTGAGGTGATCAGCTCTTCTCCCAGGAGTGATTTCTCTGGATAAAATGGTGCACGTTTAGTACAGCTTTCAAGTATTAGATGCAACTCTTGCAGCCTGAGATCTTGCTGCAGTGTTTGGAAACAAACAAGGGAAATCTGTTTGGTCTCAAAGCTTTTCTCTGTTTTAATGCTCATTTTTGAAGAAGGGATGGTCTCAAAAATGTATTTTTGTGGTTTGGGGAAGGAGTGGATAGCGCTGTGTTTCAGCTGATAGAAAATTTAGTTTGTCCTATTGTAACACTGCACACCATGACATTCAGTAGTTACAGTAACAATATGGGCCAATTGTGTGTTTATTTTAGGCTTTTCCTTTCTGAACCAAATATTTTGTTTACTCTTACTGTTTTGTTTTGTTTACTTGTGTCAGGAGAAAATGATTAAAAGCTTCTAATGAACTTTTCCTGGAGGTTTTCTGTGCTTTTACCAATGCCTTGTTTGTAAGGTCAGCATTCCCTGGAGGTTTGCATGCCTCAGCCAGCCCTTGATATGTTTGTAACTCTTGTCCCGCTTTTTATGCTGTCTTTGTGATGTGTTAAAACCTCTGCTGAGTGCTTTGAGAAAGCATTCCTGGGAAAGCCATGTCTGGCTTTATTCTGTCATGCCTTGTGACACTCCTAGGAAGAGTGTTTTCAGGAGAGGCTGAAGTGTGATGGCTTGCTGGCTAGGTCAGGCTGCTTCAGGTCTGGTTAAGAGTTTTGGAGCTGAGTGCATAGAGAAAAATCCTCTAAAAAAGCATGTTAGCATGAGCATCCATGCTCTGGAGGGAAAACGGAGGCATGGTGTTGGGATCATGCATTGCATGTTACCATCATAAACCTCAGTGATGGGTAACAGTTGGAGGTCTGGGCACCTTGACTGGAGTGAGCACTGATCTGACTAAGAAGCACATTAAATCCATGACTAATAAGTTTCTAACAGTTTTCTGCTTCACTGCTAAAGGCTGCTGCTCCTGTGGCCAGGGCAGCTGAACAAAACAAGAGCTTTTGTTCAGGGAAAATGGTGCTTCAGCAGGCTTGGCTGTGAATGGCCGTGCTTAGGGATAGCTCCAGGTATGCTCATCCTTGGAGAGATTTGAACAGTGTCAACTCATCCAGGTAGAACCTGAGTGGCTGAAGTTGCAAGTCAAGACCTTGTGAGAGGAGCATGGTACTACAGTCAGGAAGATGTTTCAGTTCCATGTAATGGAAATAGGGCAAAGACTTGGAGAAGCCTTGCTGGGAAAAAGATGTGCGTATTATGGAAAACTGAGCTTAAGGGGGTTAAAATTTGTACCTGTGGCACATGGCAGTGTAAATTAATTCAGATTAAATATCTAGGAAGCTAATGGAAACATGTTTTAATGAACCCTGGCTAATTACTCTATTTAAAGTTCTTGATCAATACCCAGGAGATCTTAAAATGCTTGCAGATTGTTTTTTTTTAAAAACCTGCACTAATGTATCTTTTAAATCTTCTATATAAAATCAAAATAACTGGAGTCACTTGCTTTATAGACTTCTGGTTCACCAGGGCTTTATTATATTTGGAGGTGGTCTGTAAATTAAGGCTGAAGACTTAAGCATTTTTGAAAGTATTAATTGTGAATTTTTGATGGAAGTGCAAAGGAATAAAAGGGCTTAAGGGAGCAGGTACTAGGACAGAACAGAGTTTCTGGAATAATCGATGCTGTAAGTGTGTGACAAGGCAGTTGTGAGTAATTTTCTGAGGAAAGAGTTCTTGTAAATATTTGTAAATATATAGTGACCTATATAAAGAACACCTCTTAATCAGAACCTTCATTTTCTTCAGACTACTGTGTATGAATTTCAGTGGACTCAACATTAATATTAAATAGAAATGTCAGGCAGGCAGCCTTACCCTGAAGGGATGAACTGCTGTCTTTAAATTGGTTCATATTAAGGAAGTTGGGATATGTTTAGTCTTTTCTGATTGAGCTAATTAGCAAAACTGCATTGCATGTTCATAGTTAATACATCCCTGTGTGTATTATCCTGCAAATGGAAAGTGAATGCATAACCAAGCTTAGGAAAGGTAACTCTTCAGCAGACAGCCTGCAACACTGTCTCCTTGAGGCTTGTTTCCGTGGATTCTCCAGGTATTCTGTGACAACTGCCAAGTGTGTCAGACAGATGGTTTTTATTCCTGTCTGTATTCAACCCAGTGCAGCTTTTGGTCTCCCCTTGGTAGCAGCGTTGATTGTATCAGTGGAAAAGGTATCTTTACACCATGCTGGGACTGGCTATGAACAGGAAGGCTTCAGCAGCTGTCAAATGCACTGATACTGTACTGCTTAAAGCCTTGCCCTCTTCCTGTACTTTGGTGGCAAAGGGGTACAAGAAGCAGCATGATCCTTGGAAAAAAAAACTTAGGAGCCTAGTGGTCTCCATAAGGGAATCCCAGGTAGAGCATTCTCTGTATTAATGAATGTCAGGTCACACTGACTAAAAACCACCCACAAACTCCACATTGTAGGTCTTGATGAAGACTGTAAACCCTCACAGGCTCTCACTGAAATGATTTAGTGGTTAATGGGCTGACTGAATGGATTCTTTGCCCAGGAGCTTTTCAGAGCTGAAACCAGCAATTAGTTTGAGGAGCCATTCCTGAGGTGCAAATAGTCTGCTCAAAAGCTTTTTAATTACTTCCCAAAATTTGTTATGGTAGAAGACTTGAGATGGAAGTTGTCGCTTGCAGCCGGAGAAGCCAGAGCCCAGCTGAGTCTTGAACTTTGCAAGAGGGAAGTCCATGGAGCAGGCAGTGAACAATCAGGGGCAAGGGATAACATGGAAATCATGGGACTTTGTGGCAGATCCTGTTATTCCCCCTTTTTTACGTAAATTCTCATAAATTTGAGATCCTCCCTTCTATTCTATCTGAAAACAGCAGTGGTGTAATGTTGTGTTAGCACACTGTTTCCTTGAAGTTCTTAGACCACAAGATTGAAAAATAGCCAGTAAACATTGTTCTCCATATTTCTTCAGAAAAGAGTGGGAAAGTTGGAATGTTATGCTTTAGTGTCATTGTAGAGCTGGCTTTCCATATTCTCTTATCTTCCATTTAATGTTGTTGCTTTTGTGCCTAACTCTTGTCTGCTTTGTTTCATTGCTGATACATCTCTTGTTTAAATAAGGAAAAAATCCCTGTTATGTTATCAAGAGATTGCTCAAGCATGGCTAGAGATAAAATTAACTAGCAAGTCAGTGCACTGTGCTTTGAGGAGTGGCTTCAGATGATGGCTCACATTCCCGTGCTAAAAATGACCTAAGGCAGTGATATAAAAAGACAGGGGTGGGCATGGGATATCAGCTGGAGCGAAACCTTTCATCCAGTGGTGGATAGGAAATGAGAATATCTAACCTTAATCAGAAGATGTCTTTCTTTGTATAGAGAAGGATAACAATTCTGTGATAATTATCACTCTTTAGGGCTTTCTGTGCTCATGCAATTCAAAACCCGTGTGGCTTATGCCCTTTATAGGGTCTTTACTGAGCAACCTGAGTAAATGATTGTAATCACAGTGATTGCTTCCTGCAATCTTGTTAGTCTGCAGCAAGAAGGTGAGGATCAGATATAGACAGGATTTCTAGCTGCTGGGTTTACTGATTTTCTTTCTTTTTTTTTTGTTTTCTTAATACCCTTTTCACCTCAATTCTCCTGGATGTGCTAAAGGCAAAGAAGCTGCTGTATAGCTGTGATCACATCAAAGCCTTCAAGTATACCAGCAAATCTTTTGAGAACAGCCAAATCCATTCTGTAGTTTTACTGCAGTGAATTCCTAGTGTAGATCCCAAGTACTGGCTGAAGGATTTTCTCTCCATGTGATTCAGTGTATGCTTGGATTTTCAATGGCATCAGCTGTGCTGGTGAAAAATCATGTGTCCGGTTGATGTCTTCCTGAGAAACAAATAGGAAAGGCTATAGCCATTCACACTTCCTAGGAACAAAAGTGATGAATTAACACAGTAATAGTACCTGTTTTTCATCCTTTACTGCTTAATTTTCTGTATGTCTGTTGCTAATAATAGAATAGAATTTTACATTTTTTCTCAACCTCTTAAGTAGTTGAAAAAAGTTTGTTTTTATTAATTGGTTATTAGGCAATTGTATTAATTTATGTAAGTATCATTAAAGAGGCAACACAGCTGGTGGTCCACAGGTTGGTATATTGATGGTCATGTTCAGATATCTGCTTAATTCAGTGTTAAAATTGGATGTCTGGATGTGTTGCAGGTTGTCTGCAGGTAGTTCAAAAGCTGGTGCTTCTTAAAAATCAAAGAACCTTGCAGCTGGTTCAGTTGGTATAAAATTATTTCTTGGATCTCACAGCAGCTTTACATTCTCTTGCAAGGTTATCCTGGACCACATCTTTGGAGCTTTAGCTCATTCAACTGGTTTGTGTTTCTTGCAGTATTTTCTTTGCTGGTTTACGAGGAGCCTCTTGTGCCCCATCTTGTTGCTGTGCTGAGTTAAGCCAGTTGAGCTGCTGGCCGGACCAAGCTGTGAACTGAACTCCTGGTGGAGCATGAGGTTGTAGGGTGGACCCAAAACTTTGACCTGTTAACTTGAGCAGCCCAGCTCCTCAGACAGTGGCACTGGTGATGGTGTTGAGGGTGAACAGATGGGGATGTGTAAAGAGTGGAGCTGCATGGATCCTAAAGCCTGGTTTGAACTGCTGCGCTTCAGTGCCTTTGGTCTCCAGAGCAGCATCCCAGTCCCACGAGCAAAATGGTCAAGGAGCTGGGCAAGACTTCTTAGATGAGCCTTAAACACTTAGGAGTGCCTGTTAGAAGCACAGAAGTTGTATGTGAACCTCAACATCTGGAAGTCTTTATTTGAGTTCATCAGCTTATGAATATCCTGAAAATTGAAGATACAGTGTAGTGTTAAAATTAAGTACAGCCTTGTAGTAGTATTGCTGTCTGTTTTGAAATAATTTGAAAGGTTTTATCTGATAATATCAAGTGATCAGTCTTGGAAGTTCTGGAGAAAATTAAATGGTTTCTCAGAAGCTGAGGTGCCAGTGAGTCTAATGTATGACAAACAGCAGCAGTAATTCAGTTTTATTAGACTTGGCAACATAACACCTCTACAGCTAAGCTGAAGGGGCATTTGATTTAAGCATAATACTCTAATTATTAGTGTATAAAAGAAGGCTCAAATAGAGAGGATGCTACAGAGTGTGTTTCCAGGTAGTTAAAATGTCCACAACACCTTCTTTCCTTGCTGTCTCCTGTCTTCTTAGTCCTGCCACTGCCAGTGAATGTGACTGCTGAGCAGAGCTGTATGAACATGCAGACTTGAGAACTGCACAGACCTACCAGTTACTGTGCTTTCTCTCTGGCATACTCTTAACAATGCTTTTTCTTTCAGGCTTACTCGATTTAATTTTGTACTGTGGTACAAGGAGGCTTTCTGGTTAGACTAATTTACCCTTCTTTTCTCCTGCATTGCACAGACTTGCATATTTGTTTTGCACGTCTCAAAAGATGTCTGATATTAAGCCAGTTTTAGTTTTTCCAGACCTGAGATAGGAATGTATTGAAATGGATGCTCAGTCAATGAAAGGAGGAGCACCTTGATATACTGTGAACTTCTGGGTGGGAAAATGTCCTTAAAAGAAGGTTATAGACTTTATGGAAATGCATCGTTGTCCTTTCTAGTCAATACAGAAAGGTTGTCTGGTGCAATTTTCTGGTGACCTGTTTCTAATTAACATACAAATGAACTGCTTGGTGCTGGAAATCAGGATTGCAAATACGAAGTGCTAATATGTGTTAGGCTGGGAAATCCCCAGCATCTGTTAAAGCTCCAGCACTGTCTGTCTGCCTTGTGTTTGCTGCTGCCTGCAGAGTGGTTCCCTCTGGAGTAAGAGCTACAGCAACCTGCTGTCAAACGGCTCCTTTGTCTCACTTTAAGGAGAACAGGTTTTAATTTTGTGATGTTGATGCTTATTGCCTCACGTAGGGAGTCATTTGAGTGCACTTACAGCCCCAGTTCACCAAAACTGGCTGTGTGAAAACAGTCAAGATGAGCTACTTCAGATATTTCCCCAGAGGAATTGCAGTGTTTCATGAAATAACTTACTTCTTTGTACTAGTGTTACAAGTGCCAACTAAATGAAGAAATTAGCATATTTATTAGTGCTTGTCATCACTTAAATTTGGTTTTTCATTAAATGCAGCTATATGATTTTGTGTTTAGAAAGTGACTTTCATCTAACAGGTAGAGATGATTAATTTAGTAAAGATCTGGTCAAAAGTGGGGTCATACCTTTGTCCTTGAGGCATCTGCTTGTTTTCATGCCACAAAAGATCTTATTTTTTCTCTTCAGCATTTTTTTGCCAACATTACCTACTACCAATGATTGTAACAGCTGATTTAGTAACACATTTTGGCACAAACTGTGTAAAGTACAATAAAACTCCACTTGATTTTTGCATTGCAGCTTGTTTCTAGTCCTGGCAGTTAAAAGAGACCTTTTATGCAAACTGGGCAAATTTCAAGTGGAAAAATGAAGCAAAAAAGTGCTCAAAGCCCCTTTTCTTTATCAAAATGCAGCTAAAACTTAAGCTTTGTAAGAGAATTATGTTGAAACATTAAACTGTCAACACAATTTCGTCTATTTTCAAGTGGAGGAAAAATCACTTTTAGTTGTGTAAGTCAGTTCAAAGAGTTAATAACCAAATGTTTTGGTTGCAGACTCAGCTCTCTGAATTCTCCCAAAGCAGGTTATCATCCTGTCTCCTGCAGGCTGGCTCTGGCAGGAACAGTGGGAGTGTGTGTAGTCAGTCCTAATCCGCCCTATCCCAAGTATCTCTAAACTGCCCCAGGAAAGGAGTCTGGAAGTGAATCTGTCTGAAATTTTGTACTATCTAGGTGGGGCAATATAGTAACAAAATTACTTTAGTAAAAAAATTGTGGCTCAGATTAGCGTGGTGGCTGTTAATGAGCCTAATTAATGATTTCTGAAAAAATTAGCATGAATTACTTTTTAATTCAGGGGTGTTCTTGCCTAGACTGTATTTTTTTTTCTGAGAAGATACTCTAAATGTGCCTGAGAAGAATTAAAGCATTTCAGCAAACTGCCTGTTGGCACTTTGCACTATGGTGCTGCTGTGTAAAGCCTGAACACCGCACACCTTTCCTGGCTCTCCTGTCTTTACAGTGCAAAGCCTCACTCTGCTAATCCTGCTTCCCCTGAAACTTTAAATAGAAGACGAGGAAGAGGGATCAAGTCTTCAGTTGGAATAATTGATGGATTAACTCCGATTTGCTTATCTCAAAGGACAGTAAGAACTGGCTGCCAGTGGTGAGCCCCACCTGCATTAGTGGGATCTCACTTGTCCTGACAAGGTTTCCTGCTGCACAGTCATTGAAGGAGGCAGGCTTCCAAAAATGTGTGGGAAACTACCTGGGTGTTTTGGAGGGTGTCTTACTCCAAAAAGTCAGCAAACTTAGTGCCAGGTCTGTGCAATTTGTTTTGTAGGGAAATTTCCTATGCCAGATGTTTGATACTTCCATGCTTAATCTCATCCTCCTGTTCTGAAGTTGAACTGAGTACTTGTGATAACTTGCTGAGTTAAAAATAACAGCTACTATTTCCCCTTACACCAGACAAAGCATCCACCTCCCCCTTTCCTAAAAGTAAGCCACAATTAATCTTGGTTTCCAGAAGTGGTTTTTATTTATGGAATTGCAGAGCTCTCATTTGCCTATTGCTGCTTGCATGTTCATCAGGTTTTACTTGTTCAGCACTTCACTAGGAATGGGAGGGCTGGTATCAGAGAAGGACAGATCACTCGAAAGCATGAGAAAAAAAATACATGTTTTAATCATGCTTTATCTTCTCGATTTGATGTTGCAAGAACAAGTGGAGCAGCTTGGATTTCTGTGGGTCTTTGTCTTCTTGTGCAGTAACAACTGGTTCCTTGAGGAAGTAGGACCGTAGTTTCAGAAACAGGATAGCATTGCTTGTACTCAAAGAAGCAGCTTTGCAAGTTGCAATGGGCTGAAGCCTCGGATGGCTTAAATTACTTGCAAATGTGTGAATATGTGGGAAACTACAGATCTAGTACTTGTGGTAACAAGCCTGGGAGCTTAGTCAGTGGAACAGCCTTTCTAACAGTGGTTTTAGTTGGATTTGGTGTAGGTCCTCCCTTGTGCTTGTTGCATGTTTCTGGCAACTTGGTAGTTAACTGCAAAATGTTGGGTTTGCAGGTCTTGTGCCCTAAAATATAATGACAAATATAACTGATGAGGAACAAACCAGCTTTTTTGCCGCACAGTACATTTAGCACAGGAAGGTTTGTGCAGTACAGTTGAGACTTCAGAATAAGTCTTGAAACATATTAATCTGCAATTCACTCTCATTTCTCAGCCAATTTGCCTGAAGAATTGGCACTCACTCTGGCACAGTGGGCCCTTTTTTTTTATTTATAACAATTACTCTGTTAGGAGTCAACCAAGCTGTTCCATCAGCCTGTAACTTCCTTGCAGATTTGTGGCCTTTCCTTTCTTAGGGTAAGAGCTGCTCCCAGGACCCGGGATAGATAATAAAGAGATTCTTCTTGCTAGATTCTAGCCTGCTTTCAGTTGAGCTGTGCCTGGGGATTGTTTTTGAAGGAGCATATTCACAATGGGTCAGGCTGATCCAAGTTAATACTGCACTTACCCCCGTGTCATCCTCTCCCCCAGCAGCACTGACCCTGGGGGCTGTTGTGTGTGCAATCATCTCTATGGAAAGCAGGAAACCAGCAGAAAACTCCTTAGAGAAGGAGAAGCAAGGAGAGTGGTTGAGGGTTTTTTTGGTCCTCCCTGGTCAGCTACTGCGTGTTATAATTCACCAACTATTAATTTGTTTCTTGAATTCTGACAAACTTTGCTTAAGTACATGTGAAACGCGAGAGACCTTTTACTTTGTAACACAGATGCAGTGGAAAACTCTGTATCACTGGACATGATTAGATGGCATTTAATTGTGTTGCACCTCTGTTCCTTGTGAAACTTCTGTTACTCCTTGCCAAATGTGAGTGACAGTGGGATGTCAGTGCTTCAGCAACTTGAGAGGTGTGAAGATGATCAGCTTGTCAAGTGCTCTGCCTAGCAGTTGTGCTACCTTAGTTGTGTAATCCTCTTGAGTATTTTATTTTGAATTTAATTGTTTTGGGGTTTGTCTGGGGAAAAAACCAATTATTATTTCTTGTGTATAAATGGATGAAAATTAAAGTTATTTCACAGTATTCTCTTCTTGATCTCAGTGTTTAGGCTAGTTTGCTAATTTCTAGATTATCCATTATAAAAATATCCTTGTTAATCTGGTTGCCTCAGGTAATCTGGTAGATGTTACGTGATAGTCAGAAATGTAAAGCTGAATCTCCTAAATTCAATTTTACAGGCTTCAGGAAGCCTGAAAATACTACTTTTGGAATGCCTTGGTTGTGATTAAATGAAAATTGTCTGATCATGGCAGTTCTTAATTTGCTCTAAGGCTTTTCTGTCCTTGTATCTTGTTTTGGAGGGCGAGGAGGATGGAGGTAATGCATTGCTATGTGCTCTAGTCTGGGCAAAGAGCACTGAACCACGCGTGTTGATGCCAAGCCTGGCTCTCACCATGAGCTGCATATTTAAAAATGTAGCTGATAAAAATGCATGCAAAGGAAACGAAAAATCTTTAAATGACCTTTACAAGCCCAAACTATTCTATGATTCTACTATCTTGCTCTCACTGTCAGTCATATCTCTTCCTTATTGTGCCATCTGAGTTCAAATGTGGTTTAGGACAAAATAATTTCCCCACATTACCAGATTCTTCAGTGAGGTTTGCCTGGTCTTTACCATCAGCATATTGAAACTAATCCTGAAAACATGGAAATTTCTCTGCCTTTAGAGATGAGAGATTTGCAGCCGTTTTTATTTCTTCAGCCACAACCAGACTTCAGAAGTTGTGTACCTTGCTTTAGTGTCTGTCTTCAAGTAGTTTAATAGTGTGTGACTATTTAAACCATCACTATTGAACAGAGACTAGAATGAAGTATTTTCTATCAAGTGGTAATTGTTGCTGATTGAGTACCTAAACTTTGAAGTTCTCTTTTAAACAGAATAGAAAATTCTGTTATAGCAAGAAGACAGCATAGTACTGCCTGATTACTTGCCTGCAGCCCTTCCAGCCTGCCCCAGATTTTAAGTTTGTATTCCTGAACTTTGTAATTGATTTTACTGTTTGTCAGGAATAATGGTGAGAAAGAATAACCAGCTGTTTCTAGAGCAGTTGAATTGTTGATTTAATTCCTGTGTTTTGACAGGTGAGAATTGTTCAGCAGTGATGTTGGTGGTGGTCCTGTGCAGAGCATTGTGCCGTGTGTTGGTACAGAGCTGTGGCAGTGATGGGCTTATTGCTGTTCTCCCCTCTGCCTCTCTCCCCCATTATTTTCTCTCTGTCGTTATTAGCAGAAAAGCTGTAGGTGTGCTCAGTCTTTTTAATTGCAGCTTGTCTTTATTCATAGCTTTTTAAGTAGGAGCTATGGAAACAGTAATTGGTACGATTTGCAGGCAGGTGTCTGGCTCTCTTGCATCCCAGTAAGACATTTTTCTACTAACATTGCTTTTCAGAAAACTCTTCAAGCTCACTTCTAAAACCAGGCATCAAACATGGCTTCTTGTGGTTTTTTGTTTTGTTTTGTTTTCGGTTTTGGTTTTTTTAAGTTGCTCATCTGTGCAGAACTACTCAGCTATAATTTCTGTTTGGCTTGAGGGGGACTGTTACTGACCTGGCTGGTTACCAGGGTATCATTTTAAATCCTCGATTTACCATTATGGTTCTGATTTTTTTCAAGGAAAATGCTTGGGTTTATGGCTCTATCTAACTATTGAGCTGAGCTGTTCAAGCTGAAAAACCCTAGTGCTTTTTGGAAAGGAGCTCTCAAAAACACAAAATATGTTAAAAGCCAAGTTTCTGTGGGAGAGCAGACCAGCACCTATGGGGAAGTGTGCTGCAACTGAGTACTCCAGGCTTCTTCTGGGAAAAGGTTAACAACTTCAGCATGTATCTAACTTTGTGAGGAACTGCAAAGCTTTAAATAAGAAGATTTATGTACAATTTATTTTTATTCTTTTTTCTATGTAGTGAGCTGGAGATAGGACCAAACCAAGTACCTGTAACAGGGCTTTTGTTTGCATATTCTGAAGGCAGGCAGAATTTTCATTTGGTAGTTTGTTACTAATCCCATGGAAACCTTGCCTTAGCGTGGCTGTAAAGACTTATTCATGTTGATTTTTCTGTTGAATAAAATCCAAACGATTTTATCCAGGGTTTGCTTTTCTTCCAGTTATATAAAGAAAATATTATGATTCATCCAGGTGAAAAGTTCTGCAGCTGTGTACCGCACCATGCTGGTCCTGTGCTTTTGAGGAAATTATACCCAAGCAAAGGTGGGGAAAAAAATACATTTAGTTGGCGTTTCATATGTAGTCTCTTAAAATGACTTGTGGTTTGCATCTGCCTTTCCCCTGCACGGATTCCATACACAGATTCCTAAATAGCCGAAGTGCACTGTGTGCTGTGAATCAGGCCTGCCAGTGCCTTGATGACTCATTTCCTTATTGGTGCAGATGTGTATAGTAAATGTTTCTGGATAACTCTTTTCATATGAAATGCGTCTCCCCTGTGGGAAATGAGCACATAGCAATCGCTTTCATTAGGTGTGCACAAAAACTTCATCCTGAAAAAAAGCTTAAATGGCTTTTCTTGGTGAAGAAAAGGTTATCTTGGAGCAGTGGTTGAATCTTGGAAACTGCTGTGTGATCCCACTTAAGGGTTTTTCTTTTTTTTAATCTTGCTTCTCTGTCCAGCTTCAAAACAAGCTGCCATTTATACCAGCACAATTCTTTAGGTAAATGTTGTAAGCATTTATTTAAGTTGCAGTAAAAGTCCCTTTGAATGGCATGCTCTACCTTTTGGCCAAGGAGGAACGAAGCACTACTATATTTTTCACATCCGTGAAGGCATTAGCACAGTAGGTTTGCTGAAAATTGTTTTAGATAAAATCTGGGTGTGTGTTGCTGAAGTATAGCAGAAATGGGGTAGTAAAGTAAAATAAAATGCATTAGCCATGTGGCACTGCTGGGTCTCCAGGAAGAAAAAATGGCATTTCTGGTTTGGTGGTGATGCTGAGGTCTGTGACTGAGCACTGCACCTGGCAGCCCTGCTGTGAGTCACTGAGCCCGGCCGCCTTCGCTCGCCAAGACATTTATAACTTGGTCTAATGTTGTGATGTATAATCTGTCTGAATGCAGAATGCTTAATGATGTTGTGAATCAGCTGGTTTCATCTTGTCTTTCTGGTCTTTTTCTTGTCATGGCTCTTTCGAAAGGAGAACCAGACACTAGGGAAATCAATTTACCACAACAATTTGTGTGGCTCCCGGGCAGATTGATTTAAATAAGCAAGAAGCTTAGATTTGAATAATTTCAGTCTTGCTTGAACACTCTAGTAATCTTTCTAGAGCTTTCTAGTTTGGCGATACTATTTTGCAGCTAATCTTAGCTTTTATTGCTAAGCTTGGTATGTTTCCTGACTAAATTGATATGATCTGTAATTATTTAAATGCTTGCATGTTAATGTTTTTATCTTTTTTAAATAATGTTTAAAAATGGCAAGCCATTTTCTATTGAATTACTTCTCCATGCATTAAGCTGCTTTTGGATAGAAATGGGAAACTTAATTAAAATGCAGAAGATGAGCATTGTTGAAGTAGAACTAAAGTACTCAAATACTGGATCAGAACAGTTGTTTTACATGGAAAAATGCATAATACATCAGTCAGCTTTCTTGGTCATTGTGACCTTTGAGACTTGAAAACAAGGAATAGCCTTTTTTTAAAATTTCTTAATTATTAGCAAAAATTAATCCCTTTTCTCAATTCCTATTCAGAGCCTCATCTGTGTATTGATGTGGATGCAGTTGTAATTGAGAATCTATTTTGTCTACACCTGTGGAAAGGGGTCATTTGTCAGAAGCTGTCAATGAGCGCATGGAGCAGGAGAAGGGTTGCCCTGGAAGTTTGTTAGCAGGTTCCCAAGATGGACTTAGTGGTTGTTTTAGTTTTCCAGTACAAGGAGAAAGGACTCGAATTCTGGTTGTGGTTGTTTCCTTGAATTTCTTCAGTTTCTTGGTCAGAGGCAGGTGGCAGGTACCTCTCTGACTAAGGCTTCAGTTGGCTTTTCCTGACCAGTGTCTTTTGCCTGATCCAGGATACATTTATCTAGAACTCATCTTACTGACGATGATGGCAAAAATGGTAACTAGAGCTGTTAAACTGTGGGTTCAACAGGATGGACACCCTGCCTGGCTGCTTTAAGGATAGTTTTAGAAATTTCTGTTGAGTGCCTTCTAATTTTATTTATAAAGGACTTACAATTGATGGTAGGTTGTTTTCAGCTATTATATGGGAAGCACAGCTCAGTACTGCCTTCTGAAGTGCAGGGTAGCATAGGGAGCAGGGTTTATTTTGGATGCGCATCTCATGGACAGCCCTTCCTGTATGGGAGCAACTTGAAATGGAAGCAGGGCTTTGTGCTGTTTCTAGGACTTCCTAAAAATAGCCTACAGATCTTTCCTGCTTGAGTTCAGCGAGTGATGGTGAGAATCCAACAAAATAGATCTCATGGGGGAAATTCATCCTGGGTTGGAGAAATCCTCTGGTCTGCTGAGGCAATGTCCTGATTCTGGGTAACAGAATGATGCTGCATACCAGCAGCTGTTGTGGGCTGTGCTGTGGACCTTAATATATGGTAGCCCTTTGTGCTTATTTGCTTATTCCCACTGTGTACAAATGCAATGTTGTTCCTTAAGTGAATTTATATTGGCATTTCTAGTTTTATGAACTTCTGTCTTTTGAATAACCAGAAAGTTTTCAATGGAGAAGCTTGTTTGGGAAAATTGGAGAATGAGTAACGTAGCAAGTCTTTTTCCTGGCATAGGGTGGTTTCTGAAAGTATTTTAAAGTCCTGGCTGCTGGCCTTTGTTAGTGGTGTCAGGTCAAGAGCTTGTGTGGCTTTTGACTTGGTATGGCTTTTCTCAGCTCCCATATTATGTTCGATGTAATGATCTTACATTGGGACATGTCCTAATGTGTTTCATTGCTGTGACTGCAGCCTTGGGGAGCCTCAATTGGATTCTCTCAGCAGCTTTGCAATACCTACGGCTTTTCCAGTGAGCTTGTGAATGTTATAATAAAGAAAGGAAGGATGGACTCAGCTGAAGAAGGGTGGTGGTTGGGCCAGGCTGTTGAGCGTTTGTCACAGACTTCTTTCTCATGTTTGAATAGTATTGTGATAAAATTGGCACATACAGGGGATGATAAAGCCAGTGATTATAGTTAGCGCTTAAATGAGAGAAGAACTGAAACAGTTTATTTTAACAGCAGTGAGTTGGTCTACTTAGGGCTCTTGTTCTTTACCTGCTTCCCACTGCAGTGAAGTAGTGAGTGATGTGCTGGGCCCCTGCAAATCTGCTGAAGAAAATTCCAGTATTTTATTTCAAATCCAGCTGTTAGGAGTGTCTGAATACTGGGTGTGTACTCAGAGTGTTCTTGCTTTTGAGGGAGCGTTCCCCATTGCATTTCATCTCACAGCCACTGTTCAGGAGACTTTGTGCTTTCGGGAAATCTCTTGCAGGGTAATAGCACTGGAAAGTTGGTGTATGGGGTGCCTTGGTCCATCTTGCCCCTCTTGTTGGTATTGCCAGATAACAAAACAGATGTTGAGTATCGCATGGGAATTCAGGGTGACATTCATCATGCATAAGACTAAAATAGTCCTGTTCTTGTGACAGCCAGGGACTAGTACTGAGTGTTGTATAAGAACCTCTACAGGCCTCTTCATCCATGTGTAATGTAACATCCATCACATTTTGGAAGCAGTGATGTTAAATGAAATTGTGCCTCTCACCACTGTCCTGAAGGAAGAAGGGAAGGCTTCAAAATAAAATTGTTCTTCTTGTGGTTTGTGGTTAAGGCTGAAGTGGCTTCTCTGAGGTATTTGATTTTTATTGCCTCTAAATAGAATAGCTGGCAGGAGTTAAAAATAGCAGAGTCTGCTTCCCACCTGTTTGTATGCTCATCTTATTTTGGTTTGGAGGTGGAATGCATGAATTTAAATCGTTAGGATTAAAGCAGTGCTGCTCATGCCCCTGAGCACAGGCAGGAGATGCTTGTTGTGCCTTGGTGAGGATGGGCACCTGATTGATGTGCCACATGTGCCTTGCTGGAAGAGAGGGAGGAAAATGCTCCTGGGGAGGGATCCTGGGGAGCACTGTATGGCTTTCAGTGTGGAAAATTTGAGTCATGAACCCGCATGCTGAATAACAAAGAAAAATATGAATATTGGCTGGTGGAGTGTTTAGAGCATTGTTCACTCTGCTGAATGAAGCAAGAGCCCTTGGCAGGGGAGCCTGGTACTGGTTAGAGGTGCTCTCCAGCAATGGTGGTGTAATGGAGCTGCCGGCAAGGGGGGAATGTCGGTGCTTGTTGGCTTTGCTCTGCAGCACTGCACTCCCTCCGCTGGGCTGTGGGAGTGGGGCGATGAGTAAGCAGTGCTTGCTCTGAAACCTGTGCTTCTCCTCTGCTTTGGTACATGGAGCTTTTGTGTGAACTGTTTTCTTAACTCCTGTGCAAGGCTAATTTACAAAGGATTTATCTGGTTCCAGGCCATGTGCAGCCAAAACATGATCCTCTGAAGAACAAAGCATGGTCAGAACAGCTTTTTCATCTTAGGAGACAAGGGCTTTACCACTCCATATACAACGACCTTTTATTTTGTGTAAAACTGAATATTGCTTGTGAACTCTTCGTGGCTTTTTGGAAGCTTGCTGTAAAGTTAAGCTCAACATGGGGTACTATAGAATATATACTGTCAGAAGATGCGAAGTCTCTGTACTGAGAATAAGTAATAGAATTTTAGTTACAAAGAGATTGTGAACGTATTTGCTAAAAGCTTTTAATTAGCTGTTGCACTGGAATTACTTGTTGAGACCTCCATTTCTTTCTTGGCTCGTTTGTCCTCTGCATCACCAGCAGATGCTGTGCAAGTACTGCCAGTACTCATGCTATTGATTTTGCCTCTTTACTGGAATACTCAGAAGTTTATCTGGGATATTTCTGGTTGGGGTTAAGGCAGAATGCCATCCGGAATGGTAGTTTGAAAGTAAAGTTTTCTCAGTGTAGCTTGTGAACTGCTTGATGCTGCAGATGGAGATGCCACTGTACGTGGCATCCCAGTAAACTCACTGGTGCTAGGGGGACTCTTCCATAAGCCCATTTGTACTAACCTGGAAGAAGACTCTAAAATGGCAGGTTTTTGTTGATTTGCTGAGTTTTGGAGAGTGCAGTGAGCTGGAGTCAGCTACAGGGGTGAGGAAGACAACAGCCTCCCTGTCATCTCAGTTGGTGAAATAACAGCCCTCCGTCTCCTTGTATCCTCTTTTGTGACTCTACCAGCATCCTTGCATGCCTTTTGGTCTCTGAAGCTTTTTGCTAGCACTGTGAGAGAGCTTTCCAGGATCAAATCCTCAAACCTCCTGGCGGGATATGCAGCTCAGTGTCGGTGCTATGCTTAGTAGCAGAGCTCTGTTGTGGAGGAGTGTTGTGGGAAACATTATATCGGGTAGCAGTGCTGCCAAATTTAGGTGGCAAACCCGTAATTTCAAGGTCTGTCTTGTTCCACAACTCATTGGGACTGCCTGGAAAGCCTTTGAGAGGAGGAAAAGATGGGACTAAGGGAAGAACAAACAAACATCTGGGGTATTTGCTTTGATTATGCTGACTGTTGGAATATGCTCTGCTGTGTGGATCTGCATTGAAAGGAGAAAGGCTGAGATGGCTTAGGGGTTTTAGAGTCCCCCTTGCAAAGAGCCAGAAGCAGCAGGGACAAGAATAGCTTGTGTTGAGAAGGCTGTGGAACAGAGCGTGGCACCTCCAGCACAGAGCAGCTGTGCAGCCTGTGAACACTCTGAAGCCATGCAGCTTTGTGAACAAACAGCTCAGAGGAAGAGATTTGGTGGTGAGAGCCAGCAAAGATGCTTGCCCAGTCAGGCAAATGGGATCAGCGTTTCCTTAAAATTGCACCATGGTCTATGGTCACTTCTGGTGCACCGGAATTAAAACTTGAGCATTTTCTGTGCTTTTCCTGCTTTTGGTATTTGCCCAGGGAAGGGTCTGTGCTGTGCAGGAAAGGTACACAGCCTGCTGAAGACCTTGCTTAGTGTCAAATGTGAAACAAGCTAAACCGCTTTTGACTTCCTGTCAAAGCTACAACAGAAAGAGTAGGACTTGCTGAGCTTTTGTGGTATTTGAAGCAGATACTGAACAGTGGATCCTCAAAGTACCAGGGGACAAGGTCTGCTTCATCCTTGTCTCCTTTTACGTGGCTGCTGAGCAGGAAGGACACTCATGTTGTGCTGGTTTTTTGATGTTGCTTTGTGATATCTTTTCTGAATAAGCATTCTTACCTTACTGGTGTCATACCCGTGGAGGATGTAAAATGTCTACAAAGGTGGAAAAGTTTGTGGACTCTAGAATTCAGTTAAAACAGTGGGAAAAAAAGTAGCAGAATTTGATGTTTGGGGTGATGGGCCACTTGTGCTAAGTGTGTGCAAGATGACTAAAGAAATGGCTGCTGGTCCTGTTAGTTTGGCTTTTATACACAAAGTTCTGTGTATGTTTTGTAGTTGATTTGGTGTTTGTGTATAATTTGGACTAATATATTTGCATAAAGTAGGAACACCTAACCAATGTGGACATAATTATTTGGGTAAATGATTTGCTGCATTGCAGACTTTAGCTCTGTAACTGGGAAAAATTATTTATATGAAATAAGCAAAGTACATGGAAGCTAGGAGCTTGCAGCTTTGGTGCATGATATATCCACAGTTACCATGCTTTAAACTGGCTATTTTCAAAGCATGGATGGTAAATATAGAGGGTTTTTTGCTGACATGACAACAAGGGGTTTGTTTTTAGTACTAAGAGTTCACTGGCGTTAGTGAATATTTCAGGCTTGGCTTAACAAGTTTAACTTTCATTGCTCACTAAATGTGTAATTAAGTTACGACATCTTCTCATCTGTTTTGAACTTAAATTATTGCTGGTTTTAACTTTCCTATCACACATGACTTTTTCAGGATTGCAGGATGTGTGAAAACCATTTACTGTAGCCATATGCTTCTTGGCTCAGAACTCCAGGATGTTTCAGTAGGTTTGAAGCATGGGTGGTTGTGTGATGTGTGGTTTTTCTTTTACGAAAGCTGTGTTGATTCTTGCCTAGACTACTCTGTCTCCTCATGTTTCCAGAAATTCTTCTGCAGAATATTTTCTAGTGGTTGCATTGGAATGGGATCAAGTTTACAGAAGGATGGCTTCACCAGATGTCTCCTTGATCCCTACCTTGTGTCTGGCCTGTGCTATTTCCAGGTTCCAACAAGTCTACCTAGCTTGATACACCTGCGGGTTGAATAATTTATTGTGAGTTTTCGTTCCTGGCTGGGTGTGTTTCGCTGTTATCTGTGGGAAGGAGACAGCTAAGAACCCAACTGTCCCTTTATCAGCTTGCTGGCTTCCTCCTTAGAAGCTTCTAGGTCAACAGGCTCACTCTACCATTTCTCTACAGATCCTGGTGATAAATGTGTTTGTTTAGATCAAAGTGAAAAAACCAAAACATGAGCTGCCTGTACTGTGTGTCTGTGAGCACCATCCCCTGCAATACAATTGACTCTGTGACAGTGCAATAAACTGGGGACCACCTGCAGTCTGGCTGGACTTCTGTTTACCCTCTCTTTCGTAGGAATGCTTTCATTAACATCTTTTCCTAATTGGCTTGTTTTAATTTTTTGCAATCTTCCTGAATTTAGGAAGAGGGCATCTACTGGGTTTTTCCCATCCACAAGCCATTTGCCTTTTTATTTTGGTATTTTACTCCATGTTGGTTGTCAGTGGCTTTTGCCTGTGCAGGTCTGAAGTCCGTTTCTTCAATGTGTGAAGATTAACTATAGTTAGTATTTGAGGCATGGCTGGTTCTTGCTTTTCAACAAGTTTACTGCTTCTCTTGCCTTAAAAGAATAGTGGAAATGTCTGCCATCGTTCTCATAAGAATAATGGAAATGTCTGCTGTCATCCCATCTTCTGCTCCCAGGAGGGATTAAATTCTGGGAATTAAGGCGCTTGGGCGGTTAACTTCAGACTCTTTCATTTGCATGACTTTTGTAAGGAAGCAAAGGAATCTTAATGCTGGAGATTTAAAATAATCCCTGCAGAGAGTTTTCCCGAGAACTTGACTTTCACAGAACTGTAGAACAGTTTGGGTTAGAACCGACCTTAAAGGTCATCTTGTCCCAGCCTCCCGTCATGGGAAGGGACACCTTCCACTACACCAGGTTGCTCCAAGCCTCATCGAAGCTGGGCTCAAGCACTTCCAGGGGCACATTATCCACAGCTTTGGGCAACCATCCTCACCATTCTCATCCACATCAGCTGATGAAGATGCTTAGCTTACTTTTCAGAATCCCATGGTGTGAATTATTTTTCCTTAGGATGTGATGCAGTAAGGCCAAATGGAGTGTGTTTTGTATACCCAGCTGGAAGGGGCTCTGACAGTCGCTGAGGGAGTGGCTGTAACTGCACCCCAGGCAGTGTGCTGTGCACTGGATGGTGGTGCATGACACTGGTTCAATCACCATCAGCTGCTCCTGTGGCTCCCAGCATGATGATGGTCCATTCCTACTGCTGAAGCACCAACACCTTGTGCCCCTTTGGGCCTGGGTAGTGATGGTGAGCTGTTCACATGCTGTTCAGTTTTGACCTAGTTTTATTCTGCTGCCAAAGCAGAGACATTTAGAAGGAGATGGGTGACTGTAGTGGTTTCAGTGAGTAGAGAGCTGGTGTATGGGAAAAGTCCATACACTTTTTAAACACAGCAGTGTTGATGACTTCAGTCTGGAGGTGACAGGGCTTCACACAAACCTTTGCATTTTTTGATGGAGTTCATAATACTGTTGCAGTGTGATTTGTGGCTGTTGTTTGTGATTGTGTGGAAGAAAATCCTTTTTCAGTTCAGGTTTTCTTGTATCTGGTACTTGTTCTAAATTCTGCTTTCCCAGGGAGGTAGGGAGTGGTGTTCATACTCTGGAATGTGAGTGTTAGTGTGTGAATGAGTTTGGAGAACTCTTTAGGTAACTCTAAAGGGAGGCAATACATTCTCACTGAAGCTGCTAAACAGCAAAAGCTTCTGTGAGCCCAGAGGCACACACGTTTTCTGTAAAGGCTGTTTTTAATCCTTCAGTTCAGAGATGTAAGATGAGTCCTCTCTTGCTAATCGGTGCAATGTCCTTGCCATCAGCTTTCTCTCCTAAAATGCCTTGACTAGCATGTGGTGCTGCTCTCTGCCTTCCCCTTGCCCTGGGGGTCTTCTGAGCATCCGTGTTCCACAAGCTCACCATGTGGTACTGACAATGCAGCTTTTCTTGCTCTTCAACTTCCCTTAGTGGTAATTTGAAACTTACTTTTCTTTCATGACTCTTACTGCATATGTTTCTGAAACTGCTTGTTTGAAAGGTTTCTTGGGTAGATATAGGGGACAGATGGCCACAGATCTCCTTAGCAAGGCAGAACTGGTGTTGCATTGGGGAGATTTTTCTTCCCTTTCTTCAATCTCAGGCCTTCAGTTTATCAGGCAGAAGCTACAAGAGTGTTTTTCTGTAGT
This sequence comes from Petroica traversi, assembly GCA_025920805.1. Classification (NCBI taxonomy): domain Eukaryota; kingdom Metazoa; phylum Chordata; class Aves; order Passeriformes; family Petroicidae; genus Petroica; species Petroica traversi. The sequence continues at coordinate 5,398,261 of JAHLSL010000036.1, read as the reverse complement.
TGCTTCACTGAAATAGGGAGAAGCAGGTTGGCATTGCACAAACCCACCTCTCCAACACTTCCAGTGGTAAGATGGGAGAAGGATCACAGTCTTAGCTAGCAGGGGGGCATCTTGTTCCACATTGAAGGGATTATTGGCCAGATAATACAGCTTGCATATTTAAGTACTGAGCTGTGAATGAATGTAGTACTAAAGCTTAGTTAAGGTCTCATGTAAGTTCCATTACTCTTCTCAGAAGAATAAGGCTAGATTTCATTTTCACAGAGCTGAGGTTTGCTGCAGAGCACAGCAAAGTCTGTGTAACATTTTATTGTCGTGTATTTAAAAAAAACCTGTTTAAGCTTCTCAAGTCAGTGAGAACCGGTGTGTTATCTTTTTGTGCTCATCTTTCCAGAAAAAAGCCCTGAACTTTAATCTTTGATAGATCTGAAGCAAAGGTTATGAGGTTGGAGGGTGCACAAATAATTGAAGTGACCCTGAAGGATTTTGTGGGAGTGCTCTCTGACCCTTACAAATTCTCCTGCCTGCAAATGTGTTAGGAAGTCCTGTCCTCTATAGCAGAAATCCAATGCTAGCCTATATATCTTTTATAAATAAACTATCCTTGACTAAAAGACTGAGATAGCAATTTCAGTGGGGGTCATTCTGCCTCCCAGCTTTTGAAAGTAGTCTAAAACCTTCTTTTGTGGCTGAAGGATGTGGGATGAGTGCAGGAAATCAAGGAAAGTGCACCTAGTAAGTCACAATAGTGTTGCTCTTAGTGGCTGCTGTAAAATAGAACAATTTGGGTGGCATCTTAGTTTTCAGTTGAAAGAACCAGTTCTGCAGTCTGAGGATAGCTAGCAGACATCTGCCAGTCTTAAAAAAAGTTGATATCCAAGTTTTCAAATTGATAATTACTTTTGGAGATACAGTTTTAGATCGTGTCAGTCTGACCAAACTGCAGTTAATTACTGGAATCCTTCAGGTACCATTTTTCATGTTCAAAGTTGAGAGGTGATTTCTGCCACTTACTGCTATAAAAAATAAAAGTGCTGTGATTAATAATGGCTGTAATTAAGAACTCGGGAACTTTTTCCAGGCTTGCTTTTTTCCTCATAAACTTGTGTTCATGTTCTCCAAAGCACCAGTGGTACAAGTGTTGGTGTAGCAGATCATGCAGCAGCAAGTGCTTGCACTGAAAAGCTCTGCTCGCTTCAAAAACTGCTGAAATGCTGTTTCTCTTCTTTCAGATCCCCAAGGTCTAACATCTTAGTGTCAATGATGTGTTTAAGCTTTGAGTGGTTTCCTATCTGGTGGCTCTTAAAGCATGTCTGGCATCTTAAGTATCAGTAGAAGCAGAGACTGTGAGTCAGGGTTGATTTTTCTTTGGGTGTGAAGACCAGGTGATTTTGTCCTGCCTTTCTGCTGTTCTGCTGTGGAGAGGAGATAGGGATTTGTATGATTAACTTTTTTTCAAGGAACTCTTTACTGTGAGAGCTACTCAGGCTGAAAGGAGAATGGGATGGTTTGCACTCGAGTTCTTTCCAAAGGAGCTCCCCAAGAGAATATAGTAAATATTTTGAAATGATGTATGAATATTGGATGTCACCAGTTTCTCACAGCTGAAAATATAAATCTTGGAGCTGCTTTGAACAAGCCCTTTTATGTACAGCTGAAAGAAAAGATGTTACTTCTCAAATGGGGAATATGAACAATTCAGTCTGGGGGAGGGGAGTGAGTCCTACCTTTCTCCTTCAGTTGTATATGCCAAATTAATTTTTCTTTAAAATTCTGCTCCTACGTTTTCCCACAGGTGCTTTTTTGCCTTCTTAGTTTGGGCAATTGTGGCAGATGCCAGTGCATTCATTATGTTTTTGCAGTGTCTTCATAAATGCTGCTACTCTTGTGCTGTTGTTCTGTTAATATAACACGGTGTCTGAAGTACTTGTTTGTTTTTTGGTAATCAGGTATCATCACTCTTGTGATGCAGATTTTAAAATTTCCTGTCAATTGTGTCAAGTTGTTTATTACAATTTGAAATAGAAAAGAGTTGACCGTACTTTAGTTTCAAAAGTTTAGACTCTTCTCTGTTAAATGCATCACATCAGTTGTAAACTGACACTCCTTTTCTTTCTCCTTTCAGCCAGATAATGAAATCTCTTCAGACTGCAATCATGTGAGTATTGTTTTGTTTATTCAGTCTCAAGCTATGGCATTTGCACCTTCTATCCCCTATGACCCTGAGGTATTTTGCATAGTTTGGTACTTTCCAAAGGCTATTAATCAAGACTCATTTGGGTTTCTGTACTGGCCTTTGGAGGAAGAACACAAGGTGACTTCTTTAACCCAGTGTAACCACTTTGGTCTTAATGGAGACTTCAGAGTGGAACGTTTTTAGGAACTTTATAAACTGTACTGCTGTATCAGGGGAGGATAGCAGACGTCTTTCCTGTTTTATAATTGGGGGCTGGTTCCCGTGAGTTACTGGGAGCAATGTGATGTGTTCCTTTTGGGAACCATGTGAGCAGTACTGAATTTAAACTCTTAATTTCAGCTGTTGACACCTTCTGTATTACTTTCACAGCTGCTAAATTCTTAGACTCACTTGGAAAATGCTGGAGGGGGGTGATATTTAGAAGCAGTTTGAGACACTTGGCTGGTTTTAGAACAGATTTCCTCTCAGCACTGTGTTTAACAGTGAGCAAACTATTAGCTGGTTTTTGGGCTGTCAAGCTGACTCTTCAAATCCCAAGACTCTCAGAAAAAAAAAGGGAGAAAAAAAATTCATTGCTAAGGTTAGTATTAGGTTTCTTTTGGTTTTTCTCATTTGTATTCTGTCAGCGTACACCATATCAAGATCCTTAATTGCTTGGTTAGCCCTGAACACAGACAGACAAGTGCATGCCTCAATGACAGTCTTGATTTTGGATGCTTGAGAAGCTGTATTTTGCTTTATTATTGGAAGATATATTCCAGAGATGAAACCCAGCCATGCTGTACAACTAGTAATTTCCAACTGTGTTTATAAATTAACCTTTAGCACTGCCTGACTTCGTTGGCAGCTGTAATTCTCTGTTGTGCAGGGTTGGATCAGATGAAGGGCACAACATGTTTCTGTGTAAGTCTTTTTGAAAAAGAGAAAACTCCAGTAATTAAAATGTATCTGCCTGACATTTAAATGTGCCAGCAAAAATTACCTGAATGAAGAAGAAATTGAGAATTCTAGGAATCAAAGTCAGAATCTTTCTTCTGCCGGATTTAGTGACAGCATCTCTGCTTTAAGGCAAATGTTGGGTGGATGTGGATTATGGAAGCCATTCACAAATAGGAACTGTGGGCTAAGTCTCATTTTCCCAGGCAGAAATTGAAGGGAGGTGATAAAAAAACTAGACCACAGAGAGGTTGTCTTGTGTCCAATGTTTTCTTTCCCTCTGCAGTTTCTCTGCAGTTCAGTTGCTGATCATCTCCTGGAAAATACTGCCTAGTGCAAAAATCAGGAGTTTTAAGCTGCAAGTTGAACCTTCTTTCTGTTTGTGGGAAGGTTCATTTGGAGAGCATCTCTTTTCAAGACTCTCCAAAGTGGGAGATTACAAATGCAGAGATGAATTCTTGTCTCGTGTCCTCATTCTTGTATTTCTAGTTCTGCCTGGGAGAGACATATAGCACTCTTTGCAAGGACAAGTTCCCTATTCATTCAGTTTTACCTATTAAACCTCATGTTTACAGTTTACTCCATCTGTAACACCTTAGTTTCCGATCACCTCCTTTTTTAACTTTTCTCAGCTCCAAAACCATAAGAGGTGTGGAAGGTGAGGCAGTTACGTTGATTCTGATTTTGGTTCTCTCTCTGTGCTTCCACCCTCCTGGAGTAGATGTGAAACTGCTTTCCTCCTGTAGAGCAGGGGAATTATGTTTTCCCAGTGTTTTTTGTGACTATTGCTATGTCAAAGTAAAAGGTTGGCCGAATTTTATATATTTTTATATTAATTTGTCACAAAGGCAGAGTTTTCTAACTGAATTTTTAAAACTTCTTAATCTTAATGAAAAAATGCTTAAATGTAACTTAAGATCATGAAAAAACAGATGAGCTAATAGAGCAATCAGGCAACACTTCAGCTATTAATTTGCTGAGGTTTCACGACCCTACCCTGTATTTTCACTTTAAGGTGCCTCAGGAGGACATCTGGGATGTGTGTATATATCTGCAGGGTGTGACTTGCCCAAGACTGATTCTTGCACAACGACCCTGTGTGTTGAGGCTCCTTCATGAGCTCATTTCTGGCTTCTGGAAGAACAGTCGTCCTTATAGAGGCATTTTTGCTGTCTAAGCTCTAATGTATCATTTTGCTTAGCAAGAGAGAACCTCCTGTAGGTTTGAAATATATCTGCATGCAAAAAGTTGTCTGGTTGAAGCCTTCACAGAAGGATCAAGCTGCTTTGTCTCCTGCCTTTTTTTGCTAGGTTTTTGTTGGGTTTTCAGCATGAAATTGCTCATATTGAGGATTTAATTTGTTTAGTTCTCTTGCATCAGGCAGACACACAAAGGTGTGGTGGGCTAAAGATGTTGCCAAGTATGCAGCAGGTAGCAAGTTAAAACTTTCATTGTTTTATCATTTCAGTTATAAAATATTCTTCATTTGTTCAATTTGCTTTTAATGAGTCAGCTCACGACCTTGCAGGTTGATTTCTGACAGCCTGAATTTGTTCAGTATGAGAAAATTATTGCAGAAATGAAGGGACAAAGTTGTTGTCAAGGAGACTTTTTATTGATCATTGCACTGTAGAAGCAGGATGATAAAGATTGGGTATAAATGATATTTCACCATTTTCTGAAGCAAAATGTTTGTTATTCTCCACGAAAGCTCTTCAACTCCCTTTCTACAAATGCTTTCTCTATAGCTTTTGTGGAACTACAAGCTGAACCTGACTACAGATCCAAAGTTTGAATCCGTGGCAAGAGAAGTCTGCAAGTCCACTATTGCTGAGGTAAGCCAGGAGGAAGGCATGGCTGCTCATGTTGCACTGAGGCTTTTCCATTTCTATGTGATAGTAAATAAATGTGTGAATAGTGATTTGGGGAAGCTCTGGTCCTGTACTCCAAATTTCTACCTGTAATTAATTCAGTCTCCTTGCTGAAGAAGCTTAGTGGTACCAGCCAAAGGGATGGGAGAAAGAAATGCTAAACTAACAACCCACCAGCTCCTACCAGACCTTTTGTCAAAAATCTGTTGTGAGTTGGATTGTACCGTCTTTATCATGTGTTTTACATTTATAAGTGTTGTTGGATCAGGGGTTCTTCTGAATTTAACATAAGGCTGGTTTTGGAATGTGTCTTGCTAGCAGAAGGGATAAGCACACAGACATCAAATGATTATCAACTTGAGGGTTTTTTTCAAGTTTCAAAGGGTAGTTACTCCAAGGAGACTATGTTAGGAACTTCTTCTTTTTAGGTTGCACTAGGAGTTAGTGCTCTGTATCTCAGACATCCACACACCTTGGTCCAGCTTCAAAGATGACTTGATCAATCATTTCTTTCCTTGTGCTCACACTCGAGCTCTTGAGGTTGTGTGTTCATGTGGGAGCCAGCTGAGCTGAGGTCTCTTTCTCTGTGGTGGTTTTCAGTTGGACTTCTGGGAAGCAGTGGAAGTAAAGCTCTCAGCAGCTGTACAGGCTTCGGCTGAATTAATTCAGTCACTAAGCCATGCTCTCAAAACATTATTTGTATATCCACCAGTATAATGTGACCTAGCTATAAACTTGTCTTTAAAAAAACCATTCCGTTTGCTCTAGTGTAAATGGTTTTGTCTAAGGAGAGATCAAAAAAATACTTATTAAAAGAAGACTGGAAGATGAAACAGTGGGAGACAGCTTGCATCAAAGGACTGTGTTGTAGTTGGAGTTTGGTAACTCCCAAAGCAAGCACTGCCAAATCAGTTGAATCCCACTTTTTTTGCGATCATAAAAAAGATCATGTTTTTCTGGCTTATGTCATATGGCTGCTGCAGAATTTTTACAACTAAAGCATTCTTGAAAATGCTCTTTTAATAGTCTGTTTAATTACCATTTTTATACAGTGGCAGTCTGGCATTGCTGTAAACGATGCCCTCTAAATCTGGGATATGATGTTTAAAAGCCGTGGGAAGTGTATACATAATTTTAGAATTTTGCCATTTGGTTAGTAGTTTTTAGTTAAAGAAAAAGGTTAGATAAGGAACAATAATCTCGTGTTTAATACTGAGGCAGGTGCATAAACCATTCCACTAGTATTTTTTAAAGGTACTTCTTACAAAACTCTTTTAAAGAGATATATAGTGGACACATACTCCTCACATATGATATTAACCTGTTCCTATTTTCTTAAATTCCAACTAACCGGGTATAGGTGACTTTTTGCTGCATGAATGAGCTCTGTTTAGAGTATTGCTTTGCACTAAGAATAAAACACAGCTAGAAGAGCAATTCCTAGAAAAAGTCATTTAGGAAATGATGGCTGACCCAACTGGGTATGGGTATCTTCTGAAAAGTGCACCTTTAATTTTATCAGCTAAATACAGTTTTAAATTTCATTTTATTTTCTTCTCAGCTGTTGTGGTTTTTATAAGTTCTGGCAAGAGCTTTAACCTAGAATTATAGTTGGCTACCAGATAATAGTGATTGCTTCAGAAGTGGCCTGGCAGTAACACGTTCGCTTGGTCTTTTCTGCAGTTGAGTAGCTCAGGCCATAGAGCTCTGGGGCTGTTCCCAAAGCCAGGCTCTTCCAAAAACAGCATGTTGCCCTTGTGTGCTGGTTTGGCTCATGGTACTTGAGCTGAAGTAGGGCCAAACTAAAGATGCAGCTTTCTCAGAGAGCACTTGCTAAACTCCGTCCTGTTCACCCTGGAGCGATCCTGTGTGTTTCCACTTTTAAATGTATTTTACGTCTTATCTGTAATAATTACATTGACCTTAACAGCTGTTTTTCTAGTAGCTATTTAGATTAAATATAAAATGTTTCACCAGCCTACATCTGCCTTCAAATAATGATGTCTGAAATGTTGAATGTTTTATTTGTTACACAGAAAGTAACAGCCTCATAAGCTGAGACAGAGATCTGTTTTATTCATCTAGTCTGACCTGTGTGAGTCTGTCACAGGGTGCCCTGAGTTATTCTTGTTTGAATTAGAATATATCTTCCTAGAGACAGCTCTCCATTTTTTAAAATTTCCAATATAAATATTCCAACTTGGTATTTGAGAACCGATAAAATGGTTTCCTGCCTGTTCCCTTAGCGCTACCCTTGCTTGTTATCTGGAACTGCCAGAATTATTGATTGCCATAGATCTTCCTTGAGATTGATGAGCCCTTCATATTTTTTACGGGGACAAATCTTTGATGTAATCAAATCAGCCCATGTATCTATTCCTTGCAAACCTGTCAGCACTGAACTTTAGTGTGTGCCTGCCAGGAGTTCTTTCTGCAGTGTTATGGCTGCAGTTTCAGCACACTCCTGAGCAGGTGCCTCCAGAGCTGGGCAAGCATTTCAACATGGGCTTGCCAGAGTTAAAGAGTGGTGTAGTCTCTGTGCTCCTTGGAGCAAGGCATTGCACAAAAGATTCCTCCAGGGACCATCCTTATCTGATAAGTATCCACGTTTTCCCCTTCCTTTGGAAAGACACTGTCAAAACTGCCTGCATCTTTTACTTCCAGAGGTGGCAGGGTTGGCCTGACTGTCTGCTTCCCTGAGCAGCACAGGCTGTGATTTATATTGGGGACCTGTCTGTTCTTGTACACTGCTTTTCCAATCCATGCACAGCTTTCGGCTTTGGTTGACTGTGATTTTTACTTTTTTTAGACCACTGAGTAAAATGGTTTTAGTACAACAATCAGTTCATGCAAGAGCCTCATAGAAAAGAATTTGATGAGGATTGTCTTTTATAGTATTTTTCTCCTAGCAAGTTATAAACAGTTCCATAAATAGTGTTGACTTTTGAATCAGTCTCACTTCTGGCCAAAATCTTATATTGTACAAGGTCAGGTGGCTAATGGGGGTCTAAGTGTGATTTAGAGATGTTGTAATATGCTCGGTTTTCTAAATAAAGGTTTGTCAAACTAGCATTTTTCCTACAAGTCTACTTGATTGCAGGGGTTCAGTGTAATTATAAAAGACGATTATTGAGCAATAGAGTTTATAATCCTCAAGGTCGCTGTGTTTGCTTTTTTTGGATCCTGGCACATATGAGATTTCTCATTTCTGAAATATTTTCAATTATTCTGACTTACTGAAAATCAGACTAAAGCCTAGAGGGTTTCTTTGCTAGCAGATTTTGAAGCTACAGATGCAAGTTTCTTTGAGGATTTTCTTATAAGGTTAAATTCATAAGCTGCAGCCACTATCATTTTCTTTTTTTTTTTTTTTAACAGATAAAGGAGTGTGCTGATGAACCAGTTGGTAAAGGGTTCTTGGTGTCATGTTTGGTGGATCACAGAGGCAACATCACTGAATACCAGTGCCATCAGTACATCACTAAAATGACAGCCATTATCTTCAGCGATTATCGGTTGATCTGTGGCTTCATGGATGACTGCAAAGCTGACATCAATCTCCTGAAATGTGGCAGCATTCGACCTGGAGAAAAGGTATCTGGAGAATATGTAGATTGTCAATTGACTTGTAGAAGTCTTTCACTTCAGGAAACTGATGTGGAGGCTCTGCTACAGTATTACTGTCTTACTTGCAAATGAGAAAATACAAGGTGTATCTCATCTGTCTGAAAAGGGTGATGTCCTGATTATTTGCAGTTCTTTTTTAATAAATATGCATTTGTTCCTCTGTGAGGAACTGCTATGCAGAGACTTTGATTTGTCTTTCCACACCCCACTACAGGTGATCTGGCAGGTAGTTGGCTCTTTGATGAGGACCTCTTGAGCTTGACTCAGTACAGTGAATCCAACCAGCAGATTTAAGTAGGCCTATTGCTTGGCTTATTTCATTCTGGTTGAGTATGGCAGGAAGGTTATAAAGGTGATGATGCCTGAGTTATAACCTTTCTGTTTTCTCGGACTGTAGTTGATAGACTGGATCAACAGCTTTTATCTGTTTGCTTCTCCTTTCCTCTGCCCCTACAAAATCAGTTGAAGGGCACAGGGTGTGTGGTGTCACATTTTAGTAGTACACACTAACATTGTCCTGGTTTTACTAAATCAGTGTTCTTTTGCCATATAAGACTTAAGCAGAGGTTGATGCAAAGAACAGTTTGTAGTGACTAGATGTGGGATTATTTTCAATTTGTCTTTCCCTGTCTACTTCAGCACAGCTAATGCAGGTAGCAATTATGTAGTGCTGCAGGAATGACTGACTTTTTCTATGATAAATTTTTATGTTTAGGGATAAAATTAAAATTAGCCTATCAACTTTTTACAGTGCTCTTACGCTTATAACAATTAGTCTCATAAATGAGCTATTAAAGAAGGGGTTTGCAGTAAGATACACATTTTTTGGTTAAGAAAAAGCAGCTTTCCTAGATGTTTGGGATATTCATAGCTATAAGCAGCTAGTGTATTTAAGTTATAGTGTATTTCAGAAGACTTAGGTGAGCCACAGAAGGTACAAAAAAGGGACTCATTTCTGGAAACAAGAACAAAAGCAACCTCAGAAGCGGGAGGGACTTGGGTACTATAGGTTCACACTGTTGGCAGCTGAGTAACTTGCTTTCTCTGTAGAGTAAATGCTCTCTTCTAATGCTGGTTTGAAAGACCTCATGAAATGAGAATGAGAAATTGCTTTTAGCAATCAATATAGAATCAGAAGTGTAACATGAATCCTGCGTATCAGGTCTGCATATTACCCTGTGGCTTGACCAAATTTAAATAAATTAAATACTGATGGTAACAATGAAGGGATACAGCAGAGGGGATTTTGTAAGCATTAACCAGAGTGAGGCCTCTGTGGGTAACTGTGCACAAGCCACCACGTTGGTTGGTTCAGGCGGGTGAAGAGGAGGATGGCCATGGTGACTGAGGTCACAAGGCACCAGAGCGGGGGAAACTTTGGGTCACCAAGCTTCTGTGGGCTAGCAAAGGGATCACTAACCTAACTCCTATGGGTTTTACTATGATGTATGCATATTCCTCACTGTCTTGGTACCCAACCCTGAATATTGTGCCTTGGTTTGTGGAAGCGTTGCAGGCTGTCATATATCTTTTGTTATGCTGTCATCCTTGGCACTTGGAGCAATTGAAGTACTCTATACTGCTATGGAAACAGCTATAAATGGCTATGCGAGCATTTCTTTTGTTGGTGTTCTGTTCTATCCCTTTGCTGCTTCGGAGAAATCTAATTTGCTTCCATCAGATGCTGGTTAAGGTTTTATTTCCACGCTGTAGCTTCTGAGAGTTACCTGTAGAGAAACAGTCATTACCCTTTTGTATGACTGAAGATAACTGTGAATTTAATAAATAGGACCTGGACACCTGAGGAGGAAGATGGGGGAAGAGATTCTCTCTCTCTTTTTTTATGGAAATAAGCACAGCTAGACCATGAACCCCATCCAATCAGGCTGCTAGGTGATTGCAGTATGATAGCTTCATCAGAGTAACTGGGATAAACTGGCATTTTTAACTGTGAAAGGCACTTAAATTGATAATCTAGAATTACCCTGACCCTTGAAGCCTCTCTGCTAGCTAACCATGTGCCTTTTCTGTCCTTCTTTTTTTATGTTTCAACTTTCTTGGTACTTCATAATTGAATTCTGTGCTTGTTGCTTCTGATGTGATGGTTTCTAAGCTGTATTTTCACACATTTCTAGTTGGGTTTATGCCCTGTAAGAGCAGTAAAGTTCACCTTAGAAATCTTGATCTGACCCTAGACTTCCTTTTGCTGTACATAGTGGAAAGGCTGTAGATGTGTTATTTGAAAGCATTAAGTTTTCTAATGTGCCTGTGTTGTGGAGGTGTTGGAGGGGGTCTTTATCTTTTTACAGCTAGTGAAGAAACATTTAATAGTAGGTTCAGTCACCTCTTCAGTTGGCTCTTGTGTTTCATAATGAATTTGGTCTCCTGGTATTTAAAAGTTGTTTTATCTTCGTGCAATAGAGATCTAATTTGAAATTTAAATGGGTAATTGCAGTGTGGAGCTTTTCTTCTTCAGCTGCTGATTGAAATGAGCTATTTTCCCAATCCTGATCGTGCCCAGGATTGTATCAAACTCTAGTGGGTAGTGTGTAGTTGCCACAGTGTTGTGATGTCTGAGCTGTAGTTGATTATTTGCCATAATCAAGGCTACACACGTGTCAGTTGCACATCTCCTGTAGTACTTTATCAGATAACAGTATTTTTCCTAAAGGAAGACACCTTAAGAGACCATTGTTTTCTTGGTTTTGTTTGGTTTTTTACCTCTAAATGCTTTGAGTACAGCTGCTCTCTTCCCTTAGTTTCACAAAAGCACTGAACACAGAAGAAACTGAGTCAAAATGGAAGGAAATTATAACATTCAGCTCAGCCTTTGTTTACTCAGTGTAGTAATAGCAGTGTATGTGTAGTATTATGCAGTGTACTGTCATCTGAAATATTGGGAATTAGCTAATCCCAGAGACATGCCAGCATCCCTGATGTGCAGGTTAGCCAGCTGGAATGCTGACGTGGAGCTCCTAGTTTATCTGTTGGGTGGTTTTCCATAGTCTGGCTGTTCTTTCTCCAGTGGAGCTCTCCAGTTTGGCATTGCTGTCCTGTGCAGAGTGCTGTGCTGATGAGACAGGTTATATTTTACCCTCCTGTCTGCTGCTTCCTTTTACTCTTCATTTTCTTTTGATCACTTTTCTGGCTTCTCTCTGCAAGGCTGCAGCTGGAACAGATGTGTACTTGAGGCATGTCAGGTTTCAGACATGATAAATCCTTTCTGGGAAACTTCTGAAAAAACCCCTCAACAGTCACAAAGCCTAAACTATACTGGGGGGAAAGTGAAATTTCTAATGGAAAATGAATAGTAAACCAAATGTTTTTAAAATTCTGTTTTGGCCTAAAGCTGCATGCCTAGAGTTTGAATTTTAGTCATAGGAATTAAAACCTCCCAGCATGTTGTGCTGAAGGGGATTTGCTTGAACACATTTAGAACTAAGTTCCATTCCTCTGTGGCTCTAAGTGCTGTGGGACAGTACTGGAAAGCTGCTTGTATCCTTTGTGGATCTAGGTATATCCTTTCAGAACGCTGTGAAGAGTTTCAAGGCTCTCCAGACTGGATAATTATCTAGTATATTTTACAGACATTTGCAACTTTCAGTTAAAATCCTCCATTTACAGCTTGTTAGTGGTAGTGACACTACATTCCAAGAACCACGTGTGGTTTTTAGATTTAATCTCTTGTATTTCAGTGTATTGCTCCAGAGAAATAAGGCCTAGACTTGGGCAACAGGCAGCAGTTTTGCACAAGTCCTGACTTTTGGAGTGAACTTAGAGGTCTTCTGACAGTTGGTACTGGATAGAGGAAAATCTTTTTTGGGATTCATCCCAAAGCAGAGCTGCAGCAGGTGTTTCACTCTTGTACACACCAGGCAGCTGGAGCAGGAGAGCTCAAGCTGTGGGATAATGACCCTTGACTTTGGTGCCTCTGAAGCTGACCTGACCACGCAGGACTGTTGGCACATGGAATATAGGTGGGAACAGGCATCTTTTGTGGGCTAGAGCTGAGTGGTGGTGCAGGTACTACCAGTGTGTGTGTCAAAGTTGTCCTGCCATCCTCAGGGCGAGCCGTGACTGCAGCTGCAGTAGAACAGAGTGGTTGAGTGCAGCTGTACACACATTTGTTTTCCCTTCCAATCTGCAATAAGGGATTGTACGATATCAAATACAGTAGGTGTTACCCTATAATTAAAGCTTGAAGTGATATTTCACTAAACCATGTTTGTAGAGTCCCATGCTCTGTTTTGCAGTAGTGTGGGTGCCTTCGTACACTTCTGAGGAAATAAAGTCAGGCTCTCCTCGATTGCTGAACTAGTTAGCACTAGCACTCCAGGGACCTGATTTGTGTGAAAATGAACCTCAGATTAGGCCAGTAAATCTTCCAAACAGTGTCATGTGGGCACAGGAACCTTAAGGGCACTGCAAGGAGGCGTGTAAATGCTTGGTGGTTGGAGGAAAGAGCATGTTTCAGGAGCCAGATGGGTTTGTTTCTGTTGAGTCTGACCTGTTTTAAAATTGCTCTAACACAGGGCAGCAGAGTAGCCAGCACTTGAGGATGATCTCCCCAAATGTGAAAACTTTATTAACAAAATAATGCAATAAATGAGCTATTTTATGTTGAGTCCCTAAAGTGTAACAGCAAACATTCAGCATCCGGCATATGGAAACCTGCTTTCCAGATTTCCTATTAAAAATAGGTTTGCATACATATATAATATGATTCTGATCAGAAATCTAAACCTACACTGCAATAAATCAGGAAACTTCTGATTTTTCTAGTAGGAAAAGCTTGCCTTTTGCCCTTCTTGCTAGCTTGCAAAGGAAAACTGAGTGAAAGTAACCGTGCAGCTTCACGTAGGCAGGAGCATAAATGTGCCAGAGGACTTAAAATGGTTGTTTACAATCATTCACATTTGACATCTTCTCGGCTGTAATTACTACCTGTGACTGACCATAAGAGTTTGCAGAACAGTTTGTGTTTGATGTGGTTATGGATAAATGGCAATTTTAAGTGATGTTTCAAACATACTTCTGAACAGTATTCCTCTAAACCAGATTTGAGGTTCAGTCCTAAAGGGACTGCTGGTATGTAATTATATTTCTTCAAAGATACCTAATCAGCATATGAAATTGGCCAGTTCTCACTCAAAGAAAGGAGCAAACAAAAAAAAAAGGAATTTGGGGGGATTTTGGGTTTTAGGTTTTCTTTTTTCTTTTTTTTTTTTTTAAAGGGGAAAACTGCTTTTAGCCTTTTTTTAACGGATTATATTTCTGGGTTGTGTTTACAAGTTAACAAGTAACCAACCAATTCTGCTTGTGCTCCAAGTGTAGCAGAACTAGGACAGGAATCAAAGGCACTGTGTGCAAGGAGATGTATCAGAACAAAAAGATTTGGGAGAGTTGCGTGGCTTTGAATAGTCATGGACGTGTTTTATGGAGACTGCTCTCTTACTCATGCTCCTGCAACAGCAGTGGATGATCTGCTTGACAGAGCGAGCTGAAGGGATGGCTCCTAAATGGTGACTGCAAATGCCAGGCTGGGTGATTCAGCTGAATGTGAACGTGTGTGCTTTGTTGCATACTCAGACAGTGTAAGTTCAGTGGCAATATCCTCTCACTGCAGAGCAGCGTAAATTAAGGTGGCCTTCCCATGAAAAATTTCCAGAAGCCTTGAGAAATCTGTAGCAGTAGAGTCCATTAGAAGAACCAGACCTTCTACAGCGGCATGGAGGGGGCATGCTTCTCTTTCTAAACACTTAAAGAGGATATAGGAAACTAAATGAGCTTTGCTGAGCTTTGTCCTACTTCTTCCAGTCTTTCAAACAGAGCACAGGCTCTCTGTGTTTATTGGCAGTTGCTGCTCACAGTCCAAGATCGTCACCAGGCCTGCAGGACAGTGGATGTGGTGCACAGCCAGAACTGCTTTGTCCAAGACTTCTATCTATTCTTCAATGCTTTGCCTTTTTTGATTCTCTTAGTCAAGGAATTAGCATTGAGAAGCCTACACCGGTCAAAGCTCCTTTGTGACCTTTTTTGCATCATGAATTTTCAAACTGAAGGCTTGTCTCAGCATGGCAAAACTACGATTTTTCTCTCCCCAAGTATCTTCTTAATGTGATCCTGTTCCTTACTGTTGCCATGGTTCCAAGAAAGCTGTGTCAGATTAAAGAGAATTTGGCTGTTTTGGTAAACTGCTCTGAGCAGCGTGACTAAGTAGTGATAATCTCATTAAGTCACATTAAAACAAGCCCAGAGCATTGGAGGGGGGGGATTTCATGGTGACCATAAGTGGGATGGTGATGTATAAAGTGTGGTGAGTATGGGTCTTAATTGTTGCCTCCTCTGAATTTAAAAGTGATTTAGGCTGGATGTTGGAAGTCTATATGTGGACAGTTTGTTCCTTAATTAATGTACTCAGCCAGAATCGCAGATCACTTGATTACATAAAACCTTGGTTACACATGTCTTGCTCTCCCACAGGATGCTCACTCACAAGGAGAGGTGGTGGCATGCCTGGAAAAAGGCCTGGTGAAAGAGGCAGAGGAGACTGATCCTCGAATCCAGGTTTCTGATCAGTGTAAGAAAGCAATTCTTCGTGTAGCTGAACTCTCTTCTGATGACTTCCACCTGGACCGGCATCTCTACTTTGCATGCCGAGATGACAGAGAGCGATTCTGTGAAAATGTGAGTGCTCTTCCTTCTCTCTACAGTAATCCATTAAAATGTCCAACTCAAAACCTCTCTGGAAAAAGGAATGGAATGGAGATGTAGACTGGTGCCTGAGTGATACTGTGTAATACTGAAAACAGATACCTTGTAGATGTCATTTAGCAGTAATTCCAGTATTAAATTCAGTCACCCAACAAAGACGCATTATTTCCAGTGGATTAATGAACTGAATTGGCATAAATGGTTTAACAGGCATCAGAGCTGGTGTGACAGAGAGTGGGGGAGGACAGGCAGAAGTGAGTGACTACTCCTTTCTACGGCTGTGAGCTGAAAGTGAGCCTGGTCTGACTGTACTTGCAGCACTTTTTATGCCTAGAGCATGAGCTGAAGAGCTGCACTGTGCAATCTCAGTTAGCTTGTATTAGCTGAGAATTATCACACGAAAAGTGTGATGAACATAATCAGTTTTTTTTAATGCGATAAAATTCAAAGTATTTTTATTGCATAGAAGCTATCTCTGTCATTTGAAATATTAGCTCAAATATATTATTAGTTTTAAAAAATTCTCTTCAGGTGTAGTTTAGCCTGCTTGTCAAGTGTTGCAAGTCTTATCTTTAATGGCAAATGTTACTGTTCTGTTTCACAGACTCAGGCTGGGGAAGGCCGAGTATACAAGTGCCTCTTTAATCACAAGTTTGAGGAATCCATGAGTGAAAAGGTATGTATCCTGGTGAGGCAAATCCTTACTGCAGAAATCATCAGATCATTCCTCAGTCCAGGCTTCATTATTCTTTTCCAGTGTTAAGGAAAATCTGCCATTTTCATAGCCAGATTATCAGATGCTTTACCAAGTGCTTTTTCTTTGATATTTTTGTGTTTCAAGTTTCAATCTTTAAAGTAAAGGATTTAAATAAATCAAAGCTTTTGGGTGGGTAATTTGGGGAGGCAGACATGGAGCTCAAGTGGTAGCATTGTGCTTAAAGTAGCAGTCACAGCATGTTGGGGTAAGCATTGAATAACTGGTGTTCTAATTGTACAGATTAGAAACAAAAAGGAGGCTGTGTTTCTTTCACTTGTGTTTTTAAGGCTGTTTTCAAGCATCACATTCTGTGTGGGAAGGATGCACAGTTCAGTGACTGAAGTTTTCCTTCTAGTTTCCTTGAAGGTGTGGTTTTCAACAGCAACAAAAAAAGTTGTTCTAGAAAGCTGGTCCTGAAAAGTTTGTATTGGTATAGGTGCTTTGTTAAGGCAGCAATGCATTCAGTGATTTTGGAAGCAGCATCAGTGTTTGAGATTATATGGAATTATAATCTTTTGGAAAGGATATGAAGATGAGTATCTGTAAAGATCTCCTCAGAGAAGATCTGCTGAAGGAGCCTGATTCAGAGTGCTGGAGGGATCAGACTAATTTCTTTTTTGTTAAATGCATTAGCTGTCTGACAACTTGGTTCCAATTAACAAATTCCAATCTGAACAAGTGATTGCTGAGGGCTTGAAACAAAGTTCCATTTTGTAGAAGCATGTTACTAAAATGAACTGCTGCTGTTCCTTAACATCTTTTTGGTTATACGGCTACACTGGTAGTTTTTGAAGGGTGCTTTCCATGATCAGCTGCCTGAGATATGAATGTAAGATGTGGAGAGGTTACACCAAGCTGCAGCAGAGGACTTTGTAGAGAGAGGGGTGGATGCTCTGAGGACGCAGTTTGCAGAGCAGAAGGAACACTAAATGTGGTTCTCACTCTTGTAGCTGCCAAGGTTGGACCATCTGCAAAGTCACTGGTTTTGTAGAAGCTGTTACCCAGCAAAGCTCCTTGCCAATGGCTTCGGCTGCTGCTTACACATGTAGCCAGCAATAGCTGCTGGTGGGTGGCTTGCTTTGTGCCATCCAAAACGGGCTCCTGGGCTGTATCCAGCCTTTCCCTACTTCAGGGAATGAGGTGTCTGTGAGCCTGTGTCTCCCTGTGTCCAGAGCTGTGAATTTGTCCAGTCCCAAGGTCTGGTACTGCACAGGAGCATGAAAGAGGGAGTGGGAATATCTTGGAGCAGGGTTTTCCAGGTCCTCGAGTAGGTGTGGGAAGGAGGGTGTGAAGTTAAAAACCTGATGTAAGGAAGTGGGGAGCAGGTTCTAGGACTTTTCTGTTCCCTGTCCCAAGATTGCTCCCTCTTCTCCCTACTCTTCATATTCACTGTTTTCCTTCCTTTCGAGTGGGCTGAAAATGGACAAATTTGCTTGAGCTATTTTGAGTTATCTGCTGCCCTCAGATTTAATTTTCACATAATTTAAACCAAAAGCTATGAAATGTAGCAGTGTTTCTGCAGGCCCTTTTTTGGATGAAATTTAGGGGGTTGTTCTTGCAGCTGCTGAGTTTAGGTTTGGCCACAGTGCATCCTTGTGAACCTCACCAATTGTGCAAAATGGCTAGAAATTCCCATGGCTAGACTGTTTTATCTGCTGTCATCTGCTCAGTGCGTTGCAGAACAAATCCAAGAAACACTCTATTTTGTTAATGCAACTGGGAAAAAGTTATTTCTTGAGGGCATGGGGTGAGCATGTACCACAGCTGGGATAAATGTCAGCAACCGCTCCTTGTTACCACGAATGAGTCACGCTCTCAGCCATAGCACTTCACAAAAAGCTGGATGAATGTGCAGTTTTGAGAACTGCTCTGCAGTGAGCTGCTCCCTTTGAAGCCCCTGATCTGTTGACCTCAGTGTGCATTGTTAACTGTGTGGTTTCTATGAGACAAATGAAATTTAGCTGCAGTCCAGCTTGAACACATGAATTTAAAAGCATCGGTTGTTTTCTGAGATGCAACTTGAAAACTTGACAGCAGCAGGTCCAGCTCTCTGCCACCAGCACACAGAAGCTCATTCCACCATCCCAATGTGTCTCCTGCAGTGTCGTGATGCTCTGACGACCCGCCAGAAGCTCATTGCCCAAGACTACAAAGTCAGTTACTCACTGGCCAAGTCCTGTAAGAGCGACCTGAAGAAATATCGCTGCAACGTGGAGAACCTGCCCCGCTCCCGGGAGGCCCGGCTTTCCTATCTCTTGATGTGCTTAGAGTCTGCTGTGCACAGAGGTAAGTGGAATTCAAGACTTGCTGGCACCTTGAGTTTAAAATCAGGGACCTTCAACGTGTATTTACAGTCCCTTTCTCCAAGAACCTTTTCCCAAACTTTGTTTCAAAGGCAGATTTCCTCATCGTGGTGCTTTCATCACCATTTTGATGATCAGAACAGCTGAGTAAACCTCTCTGCCACTGACTCCTTTTGTACAGACAAGAAGTTTAAAATGCAAAATAGCAAATCTCACTTGGGCTGCTGATGTGTAGTTGCAAATCCTTCTATTCATTGCGAGTTCAAGCAGCTCTTTTCCTCCATTGTGTAGTAAGCATTAAATATGCTACAAGGTTAAGGCACAGAATAGAAAACCTGTTTATCCTCACTCAGGGAAAACCAGGGATACTCAGTCCTCTGCCTGCTGTAAATAATCTCATTTCTTGCGAATCAGTAGTTTGGGTAAATGCCTTAATTTCTCTGACTCTGGTTTTTCCCTGTATAGAAGGAAGGTAAATGTTGAGAGTATGATTTTTGATCATTTAAGTTAATGTGAGCTGGAGGTGTCCTAACACTAGCTGCTGTCTCCAGAGGTATTAGAAGGCTCAATGCAGCTGGACCATGCTAAAGGTTCTCTGTGAAATTGCTATAATGTGTTACATCCTCTAGATCTGCAATGGAGAACTGCTTGTTTTTCCTCTTGGCATGCAGCTGGGTAGTTTCAGAGTGAGCAGTAGGGCTGTTTGCTGCAGTGCCTCTGGCATGGGATGGAAAGGCTGCCATAATTCCATAAGCAGTCTGTGCATTTGTGAGTTTGAATAACTTGTGGCTTCTAATTGATGTGGAAATTATGTGCCCCATTGGTAGAAAAGTTGTGGGTTTGTTTTGGTTTTTTTACTTCTCCTTGCAGTAGGGCAGGTGGTTTTCTGATTTGCATGCAGAAAACTGCTGTTCAGCTATCTAATTTCATGGTGGAACAGGTTCTGCAGTGTCTCATGCATGAGGCACAGCCCAGCAGGAGCACTAATTATTCCACATAGCACCACGTGCATGTGTAACAATGTCTGGCAGCCCCTGTTGGGGTGTTCTCTGTTCCATGGGATGTTGTGCACATATAAATAGGTTGTGATAGGGACTGCAGGATCTAAGCATTTACTACAGCAAGATTTCTGTGCAGCTGCAGTGGTTTGTTAGACACTCTGTATGTACTCCTGTTTAAGTCTTGATTTTTGCTTCCTGAGCATTTATGTGCTATTGCCCTGGAGAACCCTTTCCTTGGAGAAAATGTTTAACTTGCTGTCCAAACAAATTCCTCTCCCAGTTACATACCAAGCTGGTGAACTACCAAAGGTGAGTGCTACAGTGGAAAAACAAGCCAGTGATGATACGGGGAAAAGCTGACTTGTGCTACAGAACTGCAGATCCATGAGTGCTTTTAGCTGTTCTTCAGAAGCATCTCCTGTAAGATGAAATTGAGAATCAGGTTCTCCTAATCTTTCAGGCATTCTTTTTTTTAAAAACTGTGTTAAATCCATAGACAGGCTGTATTTTACAGGGTTGTTTAAATGGCAGAAGCTACCACGACCACTGTTTTATTCCCCAGCACGAATGCTCCAGCACATTTGTTTTAGTCTGGTGGTGTTCAGAGTGCAGACATTGTCCCTGTTCTTCCAACACACTGGTAGCACGGGTCAAGAAGGCCTCTACTAAGCATTGAAACTAAATCACACCATCTCCCCTTGGCTCAGGTCGACAGGTGAGCAGTGAGTGCCAGGGTGAAATGCTGGATTACCGGCGCATGCTGATGGAAGACTTCTCACTGAGCCCAGAAATCATCCTGAGCTGCCGAGGGGAGATCGAGCACCACTGCTCCGGCCTCCACCGCAAGGGCCGCACCCTGCACTGCCTGATGAAAGTCGTGCGGGGAGAGAAGGGCAACGTCGGCCTCAACTGTCAGCAGGCAGTAAGGAGCTTTTCTCTCACTTCACTTACAGTTTGCTCAGTTGCTAGAAGCATTGATTTGTCTGTCCGTGTTTTGCCTTGCCATGGAGGTTCTGCTGAAGTCAGCCTGGCTCTGCTGGGTGCCACTGAATGCTGGAAGCAGTTGTGTAATTGCCATGCTGTGAAGTGTGACTTGGTATCTAGCAGCACATCAGTAAGGGTGGTGGTTTTCCCCTCAAAAAATGCATTTTGGATTGTTGTGCTCTGAGTTTTGTGTTGGATCTTCTGTAGTTCTTCTCCACTGGCTTTGAAGTAGTGGAATTCTCTCCTGGGTGCAAGATGTTAGGAAACTTGCTTTTTATAATTTTAAAATATTCCCTCTCCTTTCCTTTTCCCCCCTCTCCATCTCTTTTTCCCCGTGCCCTGTCCTTGGAAATGCTCGAAACGTTTCAAAGCACCTTCCCACTCAATTTTGGTTTTGCTATTTCATTCAGCTTTAATGATGGAAGTGGAACTTCAGGGACAGGGAGGTACAGCAGAGTGCTGTGTGTTGATGAGGTTGCAGACAGTGAATGAAATGACATTTTCCTCCAAAATACCTCTGTAAAATGGAGTATTTCTTTTGCCTTTTTTAAACTTCATTTTGGGCCAAATATCTCCTGCTTATCATTTCTTTAAATTGAAAACAGTTCCATTTTTGTTCAAACTCACTAGTGCTTTTTAACATGAAATTACATTTTTGTACTTAATATTTTGTTTTAATGCCCCATGAGCCCAAGGAAGTGACATCAATGATAAAAATGTCAAGGGTGTTAGTACTGATATAAGACTTTAGGGAGATACATGCTCTTGACATCTTTTAATAAACAGAACCACCATTCTATAAATTTTTATTGTAAATGTAGCTTAAACCTTGAGCCTCAAATGATGCCAGTATGTGTGTATTATCAAAGATAAATTAATATCTGTTAAATTTTTGGAAGACATAGGGTGCTTTTGTGGTGAAGCTTATTTCTGCATTAATACCAGGTGTACTGGTGCAGCAGCTGTGCAGTTTGAGTCATTCCTGTGGGGATCTGTAGTGCGTGACTTCCACTTTGCAGCCTCTTTGTGAAAAACTGAACATTTCTGTTTAAATATGAAATTGAAACTGCTGCTTCAGAATTCCATTATTCGGAAATATTAATAAGATTAATTTATTTTGGGAATGACTTTTAGGTCATGAAGTGCATGTTCAGAACAGGTCATAAGTCAAAACAGGAGACCCCAAAAGTGATATGGAATTTCAAACTTTATTGGAAAAATCTTTCAGAAATTTAGAGTCTGTTTGGAGGTGTTTTAGTTCTCTTATACTTAAGCTACTGCTTAATTTTTTTACAGTAAGTTGATACAGTAGTAAATAGGATTGTCCATGAGTCCCCTTCAAGTTAAATGTGTTCTGTTCTCTGAGCAAAGGACAGCAGAAAGCAAATTAAGTGTTGATTCTATAGACTATGTTTGACCTGTCTGTTTTTTTATGGGCAAGAGGAAATAGATGATTGCAAGAACAGGATAAACATTCCAATGTTCTGAGTTTCTGAAGATGGACACGGTGCTATTATATAGCTGCCTACAATGTTTGAAGTACTAAATAATTTATTACTCTTATATTTCATATTTGAATAGCAAGGGTTGGCTCAGCTGTCAGTGGCTTTGTTGTGTTTTGACTTACTGTGTTAGAATGAGCTTTCTGCTTTTACCTTTAAAGGTAGATAAACTGTCTTTGCAAGGAAGAGAATATTTTGTGAAATTCTTCCTGATACTGTGCAACTTGGGCTAGAGACTTGAACTGCTTGTCACCTGAGGTTGGCCCATATGGCAAGCCCTGAAGAAGGGAAGTTAGTGATCCAACCTTCAGAGAAAGCTGGAGCAGTTTCAGTTCTTTTTTGGGTACCTAGAGAGCACCTTTGGCCTGTGGTTCTATTGTGTCTCTTGATGGTGGAGCAGTTGTCTGTGGCACTCCTACATTTTCACCTGCAGCAACAGGAGAACAGCACCAGTGCTCTGGAGTGGTCCCAGCAGAGCTAGCTGCAGTGCTTTTAATCCATCTCCCAATGTTGTATTTTCTATAGAGTCTAAAACTTGCATCCTTGTGCTTTTAGAGTATCATTAGGTAATGCTAATACAGCACCTTGATTTCTTTGCTGACTCAAAGTAGCAGTTGTCCTGAAATTCTTCCTTATAGAAGCTCTATGACCAGAGACAGTTGCCTAGAAAGTTTGCTGGAGGCAATTGGAAGGGGAAACATCTAATTTCAATCTGGTTGTACTTACTGTCCTGTCTGTGAAGGCTTGCTCTGATTCTGCTTGTCTTATGAAAGTAAGACATTTGCCCATTTGCCAAAAACAACATAAAGAATCCTAAAACAATAAAATACAACCAAAGAACCTCCATTTTATTTTCCTGCAAGAGCATTGACTTGTACCCTTTCCTGCAGGTGGATTATGACTGATTATTTGTATTTAAAACTGTGAACAAAATGCGTTCTTAGGCATTCTCAAACCCCAGTATTTTAATCTGAGAAGTTCCATTTCTTGTGAGACACCTCAGCCAGAATGATCTTGCATGTGAGAGTCGGTGCACACACCTAATTGCTGTTGTGCAAGAAGCACATCTAGACCCAAGTGTCAGAGCTGGGTGGGGATTTTGTCTCAGTTTGAACACTGAACTTGCCAAAATGCTAAAGCTCTGTGGATGGTAGAGAAACAATGGCTTTCTGTAAATAGTTCAGCCTAAGTTAGAAAGAGAACACCTGGATGTGTGCTGAGCCTCATTGTGCCAAACCATGGCCTTAAGGGATCTTGCCCACAGGGAGGATGGGTGTGCACTGTGGTAATTCATCAGTTAGGAGGTAGAGTGTCACTTAATGGTGAGCATCAACCCTTCAAGAGTCTGCAGCTGGACTGGCAGGGTCTAGCACCTCGCCAGTGTAGCTTGGTGGAAGCAATGTTTTATATTAGAGCTGTTGACAAGTTGTTTTTTGAACATGTGGCTTTTATGTTGCCCTGGTTTTATCTTTGGGTTTTTTTCTGTTCAGACCTTTGAGTGTATAAAATTCCAATCCCTGCTTAAAGGGCATATATTTCTTGCCTCCATTTTCTAATACAGCTGTTAAATTGGTAATTCATTGTTAATTTAGTTCCATGTCCAGGATAAAAGGTCAGAGCATTGTAAAGTTTATCCAGCTGTTTTTCAGCTCTAAGGGTTTATTGTGTGAGGGAGGAAAATCCTATACAACTTTCACTTTTATCACTGGTGCCAAATTATTCCTTCTTCCCTGCAGTCAGGACAGCTGGCTTGGGGCTGTACATCGTGCATGTGGTTGAGAATTAAGATTGGGAGTTCTGCAGTAGTGACCAAAACAGGGTGAAGGGATAAGGAAGTTCCTCAGTGCTTCTGAGCTGTTGTACCCATTTTGTTTTGTCTCTTCCACTTGATAGCAACAAAAATACCAGTTAACTGAGACCTGAGAAAGAATCCTGCCTACATAATGCTCTAGCCTGTTTATTTAATCTGTGTAAGAAAGTGTTGGATTTGAGGTTCTATTCACCCATTTGTCCTTGAGGGAGTAAATTCCACCTTTTTCATATGTAAGTCACCTGATTTGAAGTAATCCCAGCACTTGACATGCAGAGTATTCCCCATCCATGCAGGCTGTGTGTGTCTCTGCACCAGCAAAACCACAATATACTTCTTCCTCTTGCAGTGACTCTTATAAAGTTTGTAAAGAACACATCCAGTTAAGGTTTGACCTTAAGGTTCTTTTTGGTCACTGTCAGAGATGTATAAAATGCTTCTTTTTTATTGTTATTTTTTTTAAATGAAAATATCCCAAGAACTTTTGTTAGACAGTGCTCTTCTCAGCCGCCTGCATCCCTTAGAAGCTGAGGCTGGGCATAATTAAAAGTGAGTTGCAGGAAATCTTGAGTTCCTCCCAGGCAATCTGTGGTCTCACCTCATGACTACAAGTTTCCTATTGGATGAATAGTGCTAGCTTGTATTTTCTCCAGTTCTCTGATGCTTTTTTCTTGCCTGTGTTTTGTGATACTAGGGCTTTGCCCCTGAGAGTTTCCTGGATGGTGTTTAGGTGCAGACTTTGAAAGGTGGAGGATAAAATTGTAACAGTGCTTTTGATTTAGTTGGGCTGAGGGCCAGTGACAAAAATCATTAACTAAGTGTCAGGATGTTAAGAGCATATAGACTGTTTGATGTTGGTGTGCAGTTGCCTTCTCAGCAACCTCTCTTTTTTTTTCCCCCTTCAAATTTGTGAGTTGAAAATGTTTGCCTGTCCAAATTACGATACCAGTCTGCCTTCCATCAGTCTTTGGAAATTCACAGCTTGATGGAAAATTAAGTGGGGCGTGGGGATCCTTGGCTGAGTTGCGGTCCAGGAGCTACCCTTGTCCCAAAATTGAGATTGTTACCCAGATTCTCCCCCCCTGGCCCAGCAGACACCTCCCAAATTAATGTTCAGATGCTATGTACTGTGTCCGGGTTTGATTTTGTATCATAGTGCTAAATATGCTAAATGATGTTTCCTTATTAATAAGAGGGAATTGTTTTTCTGCAACTTCTATCAGAATAACTCTTTCACAAGAAGAAAAGACTTGATGGAACTGTTCATACAGTATTTATCTATGACAAGTATTTAAAATTCATAAAAGGATATCAACTTCTGATTGGCACACTTGGTCTCTAAATGTTTGGAAAGTTTTTGTTTTGATCTTTCAGTTACATTATGACTTCTCTTAAGTAGTTAAAACATGGTGTCCTGGATGTATTCTGTACCTTAGACACACACACAGACACACAAATACTAAAAAAAATGTGTACTGAAGACCCTGACTTCCAGAAGCTTGAGCAGGCATCCCTCAGGAAATGTTACTTCATGGGACATCAGGACAAGACATTTTATCCTGTATTTCAATAAAACTTTTGTGTCCGCTCCAGGCAATTAAAAAACTGGTTTAGACTTTGTAGATAGGCACATGATCTTTAGACATTGATTTGGGTTTCAGTTGTAAATAGTATTCATGAAAATATGAGAAATATGTGTGTTTGTCAGCCTTATGGATTGTGGCTACCATCAAAGCTTAAGATAGACTACTTACATACCAATTTACAGAATAGAACAGATAAAATTTGTGTTCTGTATTTTTGATCTAAGTTTACAGCTGACCTTCAGTGTGTGACTGGTCTCATACAATTGTTCCTGGGCAACTTCATAATGATAATTAGGGTCCAGCAGTGCTGGAGTTGGCAGCACAGGCTCTTAAAGAAAAACACTACAGAGCAGAGTTCATAAGTCATGGGGCTGTTACTGGCATGGAATTGCCACACTGAGAGGTTTTAAGTGCTTTCATTTATGTCTTTAACGTTTGTTTTCCTGTCCACAACTCCTTTCTTCCAGCTTCAAACCCTGATTCAGGAGACGGACCCCGGTGCCGATTATCGCATTGACCGCGCGCTGAACGAGGCCTGCGAGTCGGTGATACAGACGGCCTGCAAGCACATACGGTCTGGAGACCCCATGTAGGTGCCTCTCAGTCAGAACTGATGCTTTTCTTCCTGTTGGGCAACCATAAATGTTGTGTGGATGACCAGTAGAGACACTAAAACCTGTCCAGACCAGTGACTCCAGAGCAGGCATACAGAGCTGAACTGAGCTGTCTCCATTCTTGCTGTACAAGCAGGCCAGTGTTTTTGTAGGAGGATTGGTTTAGCACTGGTGAAGGATGTAGCTATCACAGGCACTTGGACTAAGTTTATAATGTTTGATGTACTAGTTCTCTAACTATATAAGGCTCAAGCAATGTCACCAAGTGACAGGCCTATAAAGGCCAGGTAAGCAAACCCATACTGCAGCAACAGGTGTTTCCTTTGTTTTCAGGTCTGATAATATATTCTCTCCTGAGCCAGATTTTCTATAGAATACTCCTCATGATTTTCTTAAATATTGGACTTGCTGAGATAACTAAAACAATGGAACATAACAGGGTACAAATCTGATACACACTTGTTTTAGATGTAATCTTTCTGAAGGAAGAGAGAGATCTTCACTGAGTTTGAACATCTTATCTATGGTTCATTGGAAGACTGATTTGGCAGCACCAGCTGTTACAGGGAAGCTCTGCATGATGTTAACAGTCTGTGGCCTGGCTTTTTCTTCTGTTTGCAGGATTTTGTCTTGCCTTATGGAGCACTTGTATACTGAGAAAATGGTAGAAGACTGTGAACATAGACTCCTGGAGCTCCAGTATTTTATATCTCGTGACTGGAAGTGAGTACTGTAAAACAAGATTTATCTTCACTTGATGTTTGCATTAAGTGTTTGTATGCATTAGCAGTTCTTGTAAAACAATATAGCTTGTGGTTGTTAAGAAGAGGACTTTCAAGTATGCCAGGTCATTAGGGTGTTAATGCTGGTGTAGAACACTAAAAGCAAAAGCTGCTTAGAAAAGGTGTGATGCCACTTAAATCAGGTACTCTTTTAGAAGTGATGCAGCTTTAGAAAGTGCTCAAGCTTGAGCTCTAAAATTCATTACATCTTTAATTAAAGAATTCTGTCTGACTATATTGAAGTCAAAGGTTGCTTTCTCTGCAGGTGGCAGCCAGTTGAATCTGCTCTAAGGGCTACAATACGGAACTTAAGGAAACCAGGTTTTTAAGTATAACAAAGACTCAATGTGTGAGAAGCTTCCTGCCTCCATTTCTGTCTTTTTTCAAATTCTCAAGTGTGATTATAGCCTGTAGAGCAGATGTAATACCCTTCAGAGCACTACTTTTCCATCTTTCTCAGCCAGAGAGTGCAGTGCTTTGTTTTAGACATACACAAAGCCCCTTGTGTCTGTATTGGTTAGGATGAGGAGAGAATAAATTTGATAAACGTGACCAGTGAGGAAAGAATAAGTGTTTGGCTTGTCTTCTAAAGAAGATTGAGAGGTGAGGAAATAGAGTACATTAAATGGTGTTACTGCAAGAAATTGAATAATTGTTCTCAGTGGCCACAAAGAGTGTAAGGCAAGAAGTCCAGGGCTTCAATTACTGCAAGCAGTGTGCAAATCAAACATTAAGAAAATCTTGACTCACAACAAGTCATGTATTTATGGACAGCATTGCCAGTAGCTAAGAGCTGGTATGAACCTTCTGCTTTTAAAATACATGGGGCTTCACGGAGCAGGGAGTTTGAAACTTTATGGCTGTTCATTTAGTCATCTCAATAATTATGTTCACAGACAAGAATACTTAATTTTTCCCCCTTCCTGTTTGTCTTCATTGCTGGGTCTCCTGCCTGTACTGTTTCCAGCAGGTAATTCATTGTTTGAGTTCAGACATAAGTGATTGGAAGAAGGAAGACTGATTACTTGCATTTTCCTGGTAGTAAGGACAATTCTAATTCATAACACAGGCTGGGAAGCATTAGCTTATCTTTGTTTAACCACAGTTCCCCAGACCTGGCTTATAAATCTGGTGCACTGCTCATGTGCCTCAGATGCACAGAGTAGAAAGGGTTTTGTGGATACCTTTATCATTATCTATTAAATTATGTCCACTGAAATTACTTGATGTTTGCTTCCTATAGTGTTTTATAAATATGAAGTTCCATTTTGTAAAGTTAGCGATATCTCACTTAGCCTTCATGTTATTAGACATCATCTCAAGAGATCTGCACTTACATGTAAAAACAGGGGGCACTGAGTTTTCAGATGGCTCAAATCCAGGACAGATAGAATCAATCCAACTCAGATTTTTATGGAATTTGTCTTTCAGAATTACAGCAGTACAAAATACATGTAAGATATTGCACAAGTAAAATGTGGTATGTACCTGCCTTACTGCTGCTTCAGGACATCAGGGAGATGATTTCTTTTCTCATGTGTCAGCATTTGGCTGGTGTGCACCAATAGAAAATGGGAGGTGCTTGAAGAAGCGATGAAAATTTGGTCTGTAATTAAAGATTTCATTGTTATTTTTGCAAGATAAGGGAGTTGATTCCAAATTGAATGATCGACATTTTGCCACCTGGTGGTTCAGCTGATCCGACACTGCTGCTGAGTGGTGTCCTGGTGGTGCCTGAAACTTGAAGTGGATTTTCTGCCTCCAGAGCATTTTGGGATGTGAAGAACATTGCATGTTTGAATGAAGTGCCAGTGATAACTCTTCTGTTTGCAGATTGGACACAGTCCTTTACCGAAAGTGTCAGGGAGATGCCTCCCGCCTCTGCCATACCCATGGCTGGAATGAGACCAGTGAGCTGATGCCTCCAGGGGCTGTTTTCTCCTGCTTGTACAGGCACGCCTATCGCACAGAGGAGCAAGGAAGGAGGGTAAGTGCTAATGGGCAATTTGCTGCTTGTTGATCTGTGGTAGAAGGGTTGCACAAATTTGGAAGTTGGGCATGCTGTGCTAAAACTGCCAGAATTCAGAAAAGCTACTTCAAATTATTTGCTGTAGGTGATAGTTGCACTGCTTCGGGTGCCCAGCTCCTCCTCAAGGATGCCCTGAAGGCCTAGGTGGCTGTTCTGGTAAGGTAAAATAGGCCCAGCAGGATGACAAGCCCATGGAGAGAACTGTGCTGATACCGACTTGTATTTCTGTTCAAACACAGTGCAAGTCCTCCCTCATGTCTTTCTAAAGAGGAATGTGATTCCTTGCAGATGACCAGCATAGCTGCAAAATTGGTTTTATGCAAAAAGGAGTTTCAAGATCAGCTTTCCTTGGCTGTTTCTAATTAAGTTTTGATTTGTGCCTAGCTATAGATTATATTCCATTTAATTCTTCTTATTGATATAATGCATCCTTCCAGTTCTTTGGAGCATGCTGTACTGGTAAATGTGCTTATGCTGTCTTTAAAGAAGACAGTGGGGATCTGACTTGCAGCCCTGCAGTCTGGAGATCCACCATAATCATATTTGTGGTTGAGAGCTGCTCTTTTCAAGTTTGCTGCCCTCTCGTGCCTTTAGCAGGGCACTCAGATGAAAGCACCTGGTTATTCAGTTCAATTTCTTTTGGCACTGTAGTGTACACAGCCCCTAGGAGTTGATGGGTTTACACAATGGCCCAGTTTAAAAATTAATTTCCACAGCTTGATTTAGAAGGTCTTTTGTGGCAGAGGTCAGGTATTGATTGAAAGCATCTCTTTTAGGAATAATTTTTTTTAATGCAGTTTCCTAATCTGCTGAGTTGAGACTTTTTCATTCCATTTTATATTAGTGCTGACCAAAGAAATCAATAGCCACCCTGAAAATAATCTATCAGAGAGAGAAAAGGTTTTTGAATGTGTTTTTCTTTTGGAAAGTAGGCTAGGGGAGCAGCTGTCATTTTGAAATTTAGTCTTGGAAGCAAACTCATGGGAGGTTAGACCTGTATTTGTTTCCAGTGCTGTTTTCAGAATGCTAGGTGACTTCCAGTGGTTTGGGTTTTTAAATGTATGAAGCTTTAAGCTTCAACTGGTGCATTTCAGGTCTGATAAGCACCATACCAGCATCCCTTGGTTTTCTACTGTTTGTTTCTTTCTGTCTTGCAAGTGCTGACTGATGTGCTACAGTGGGGATTGCTGAGAAGAAATTACAGCTGAACTATGTTGCCTTATTCTGGGCTTCCCATTTGCTATTAAGGGCATGAACTGCTTTGACTTCCTTCTCCAGAATCAGTCTGTAGCCTTGAGTGAAGGTGCAGCAGATAACCTGGGGACCTGATCTGACATCTCTTTCATGAACTGAAGTAGAGGCTTAAGGATATAAAATTAAACTTAGTGGAATGAGAGGAGCCTCTGTCTAAACCCCAGGTTTCTTGTGGGGGTCTTTGCAGAGATGTGCTGGACTCCTGTGCCTTCTGGGATTGATGCTGGCATTTATGGTCACTCAGAACCTTACCTGACATCATTATGTTTGCCCTGTGTGGATTTAGGGACAGCATATGACAAAGATCCCTGTTCTCTTTGCAGCTATCACGAGAGTGCAGAGCAGAGGTTCAGAGGATCCTCCACCAGCGAGCCATGGATGTGAAGCTGGACCCAGCCCTCCAGGACAAGTGCATGATTGACTTGGGGAAGTGGTGCAGTGAAAAAACAGAGACAGGGCAGGTACTGTACATAATATCACTGCTACTTTGTTTACAAAGCTGGAGGGATGGGAAGGAAAAAAGGGTGCTGCCTTGTTTAAAACACTATCTGCCTCAGACAGGCAATGTGAAGAAGCTTTGCGAGTTCAAATGTAAGAATGAGGTGGGAATAGTTAGCAAAAAGGGCTTTAATGAAGCAACCCTACCTCCCTCCCTCAACCTCTTACTTATAATGTTCTATTACGAGCTTGATATTTCCCACATAAACTTTATCCCATTTCCATTTGGCAAATACTGACATGCTTCCTGTGTTTATTCAGAACTGAACTAACATCTGCAGCTACTTTACAAAGTTTCAACAAGTACTTTCCTGTTAAATTGCTGTGCCCTAGGAGGGCTGTAGCAAAGAGACTGTTCTGCAGCAGATGCTGTAGATACCACTTCTTTTTGGAGTGCCTGTCATGGGTTGGTTAACTAACCTTTCTTTAAGGTTATGGAAAGGGCAAATGAAATTGGATATTCCAGAAGTGAAAGCACATCTTGCAGCTTTTGAGAAAAAGTGGCAACATCCTAGACCAGCATTTTTAATCTTTGCTATATATTTGGGAGTACTAGTGGAGGAGTGAGATTAAATGCGATTTAGGACTTTACAAGAAGGAGGGCAGTTTCACATGTGTAACAATGTTTTAAGCCCAAAATTTCAACTTGGGTGCTTGGATCACACACTGAAATGTCTGTTCCTGTAGGAGCTGGAATGCCTTCAGGATCACCTTGATGACTTGGTGTCTGATTGCAGAGACATAGTGGGAAACCTCACTGAGCTGGAGTCTGAGGTGAGTGGTTTTCAGCCTGGGGTAAAGTGAATAGATGAGCATATCTAGTTAAGCATGCCATTTTAATAATGATGAAAAAATCTGAGGTTAGAGGAACTGAAGAAATGCAGTACTCTGTGATCAAAATACATCCTTTTTACCCCATACAATGAATGTTTTCCTGGAGGTTCTTGAGGAAGAGAAATTAACAGCCGTTCAGGATTTTAGGCTGCTGATGGCATTTTTCCTGCTGTAGAGGTCACTTACTAAAGCTTAAGATTTGCTCAGGAACCCAGTTACCTTTAACACAAGTCAAGATCTGTGATGGGACTTGAGATTTTGGTGTTGCTTGCAAGTAGTTTTAAATACTGCGTTGCAGCTTCCCTCCCAGTCACATAAATTTAGCAAGCAATAACCACCAGGTACATAAGTAGAGATTTCCAGTGACGTTGGCAACTTTACTTCTTATATGAAACTGCATATTTGACTGTAGAGTCACAGACTGTTCCCTGTATCTCTTAAAATTTACACTGGGTTGTAGGGAAAGCTTCCTTCCCTAGGGAACGTAGTTAGGAGCTTTGGTTTGCTCAGAACCAGGCTAAATCTTTAACTCCTGCCTAGGTGTAAGGTGATCTCTAATACTCCAGTACCCTGTTTGGAGGAGAATGACTGAATTATCCAAGCCAGGAGTTTCTGTGGAGACCAGGCTCTTCCCTTAAGCTGAAAGGCTTGTCTTGCGTTTGCCATCTTGGCAAGAGTGAACCCTGGGATTTCCAGAGCTGAAGCACAAAGCTGTCTGGATTGTGTATTTCAAAACCCTGTAAAATGGGTTGAGTTTGAGTTGTTATCACAGGTTTTTTCCAGAGTCTTATTTCTTGTGCATTCACTGTGAAAATGAAAAACTGTATTTTCTGCAGGACATTCAAATTGAAGCCTTGCTGATGAGAGCATGTGAGCCCATTATCCAGACATTCTGTCATGTGAGTACTCTGTAGTAGTGTGAATATATTTGAGGAAAAAGCTCAGTGGGAAAGGTTAGAGAGTTTTAGTATTTGTTCTTGCTACTCTTCAGAAGTAAAATCAGAGGTAATAATTTCTAAGTCTTTAATTAAAAAATCACCCTGAAATAAAAATTCTTAGTTCTACCTAGTGTTTCTGCTGTTGTCAGAGCCCTAGCATAAAATCTAGTTTGAAGATGAAAATTGCTCTGTAATTGGCAAAAATCACTCTTTAAGTGAGTTAAATACTAGACATTTTTCCTTCTCCTTTACATGCAGGCAGCATGTCTTACATTCTACTCTGTGCAGCTGCTCAGCACTGCTGAAATTACTTCACTGGCATAGGGATGAGTAGTTAAAAGAACAGTGAAGGCATCCAATTGCAATATGTCATGTAAGCACTGAGTCTCTGCAGTGTCTTCTCCTGAGTCTGTGTGTGTGTTGCTGAGATGGTTCTCTTCTGAACTCTATAAACATAGATATGCACTGGAGTTGTGTGGTGCAGCTCTAGGGGTGGTCAGTTAATAGTGAGCTCACCATGGAGAGTAGGACTGTAGTTCCATATTTCCTGGTCACAGTGGGCTAAAGGAGCATAAACCCCATGACTTGTAAAAATTGCTGGTTTTTTATGCCTTTCATCTCTTCTTCAGGAGGTTGCAGATAACCAGATTGATTCTGGGGACCTGATGGAGTGTCTAATACAGAACAAACACCAGAAGGAAATGAATGAAAAATGTGCAATCGGTGTTACTCATTTCCAGCTGGTAAGCAACGCTTTTCTCTGCTATCTGTGGAAGCCCGTTCTGTTCTTTTAGGGTATTGCTGGGAATTAACTCATTATGAAAACGCTCCTTCTTTGAAACTTATTTTCCACCAAGTTTAAAGAGTTCTTGTGAATTCAGACACTTGTATTTGCATGCCTGGTCATAAGTTGTCCCTTCTGGAGATTATATCTTTTCAGCCCCTCCTTCCTTCCTGGCATTTGGTAGACAGGGTCCCAGCTTCTTCAACAGTGCAGCATTTGCCTTGCTTCCACATAAATTTGAACAAAAACATGTGTTCTTTTGGCCAGCACTTTGG
This sequence comes from Petroica traversi, assembly GCA_025920805.1. NCBI lineage: Eukaryota > Metazoa > Chordata > Aves > Passeriformes > Petroicidae > Petroica > Petroica traversi. The sequence continues at coordinate 5,364,965 of JAHLSL010000036.1, read as the reverse complement.
ATTTTTTTTTTAAACTCCAGATGACCAGAGTTGTTTTTCTCCCCATTTCTCTCTTGCAGGTTCAAATGAAAGATTTTAGGTTCTCATACAAGTTTAAAATGGCTTGCAAGGAGGATGTGCTGAAACTGTGCCCCAACATCAAAAAAAAGTATGTAGTGCCTGACCAAACAGCAATCTGATTGTATAAATATGTAATTAAGTGATGGGGTATTTCATGATGGGACAGAAAATGTTTGACTTCCTTTAAAGGCCGGTTGGTTTGTATATGTTCCCTAAGTGGCTGTGTTCTGCAGGTGCTCAAGTTAGAGGCCTGCCTCTTAAAATTACATCTGCATTCCTCCTGGATAGAAGCCTATCCTCTTAATTGTAGTTGCTGTGAAATTAGCTAATTATTACAGTTAGTGGATTACATGTCCCAGGATGTTTTATATCCTTGCTATCCTTGTAGATTCATTGTCTTCTAAGAGGCAGACTACTTTTGTCCTAGTTGCTGATCTGGGAAGGGAAAATATCCCACATGTTTTATCTGGTTTATTCATTGCAGTCTAAGGGTTGTTTTTTTTTTTGATGTCCTACTGCAATAGTGTAAGGCTAAATTACACACAAGGTCAGTCCTGTTTGTGGATAGCAAGACTATTTGCATTTTATGAGATAAATGCCCTTCCCATAGTGTAAAAGGATTGCTTGCAATGCTATGTGGGTATTCACCTTCATCTATTTCTGAGATGAAGCAAAGCTTTTCTAAAGTGCTGACATGACTTTAGAGCAGAAGTCTTCCTGGGCAGAGGGGTTGGTAGGATTTCGAATGTCTTCCTGTCTGTTGATACAGACTCCAGTTTAGGTTTTGTGATCCTGTTACTGTCCATTGTACCCAGAAGTAAGCACAGATGCACAAGAACTTTATAGTATGTTAGGATTACTGGAGTCAGTTTCTCTGGTGTGGTAATCCAATATCAACCTTGGCTGGTCTTAGTGAAGGGTGTATGAATAAAAAGCTGTTTTCTTTTCTGCAGGGTGGATGTAGTGATCTGTCTGAGCACAACTGTGCGCAATGATACTTTGCAGGATGCCAAGGAGCACAGGGTCTCTCTGAAGTGCCGCAAACAGCTGCGTGTTGAGGAGCTAGAGATGGTAAACGTGCCTGAAACTCTTGTCCTCCCCACTCTTTTAGTGAGATCCTTCAATTAAAGCTTCCTGGTTTCTCCACCTTTGGGGGGAAAAAAGGAAACTCGTTTGTAAGATATGTCTAATTTATTTTTTCCACTTCCCTTACAATACAAGGCTCAATTGCCCTTCACGGTGAAAGTACTGATTGCCTACTTTAATGCCTTAAATATAGTCTCACGAAGGCTAAGGCAAGCTAAATGGTCATTGGAATTTCAGCTAGAAGAGATTATGTTTAGTGTTAGACTGCAACGTGCTACACATTCTGATGTCCTTAACATCCTCTAGGAGAGAACAAAAGCTTCATTTTACAGACTGAGGAAACAAGCACAGATGAAGCAACTCGACTCCAGCTGCTCCAAGTTGCTCAATGGATAAATAGGAGTAGTGTTTGTTCTGGTGGGCAAAGCTGCCTCTTGATTTCCTGCTGCAGTGCTTGCAGTAATAAACTCTTAAGGTCTTTGTCCTGTAGATACTGTTTAAGTGTCAAAGCTTCACCTTAAGTAGGTCCCTGTTGGAAGAGGCAGCAGTCTTGCCTTTGTATGGAAGAATTCAGATGCTGGGCATCACTAAAACTAGGAAACTTCATTCACTGCCTCCAGATCCCCTACTACATGGGTGGCTGTCCTTTAGCTTTCATGTGGAAAGATTTTAGTTGTCTTGGACTGTGGTGATGATCTCCTTTTAGGAGAAACAACAGAAACAACTTGCTAGCTCTATAATTTGATTTAAACTCTTTCTTCAGTCTAAAAAGCTGACATATTGCTGCAGGGAATTCCAAAGTTGATTTACTACTAACACCACTTCTCACACCCAAGACCCTTATATTCAAAGAAACTGAATGCCTGTTGTGAGGGTTGCTTACTTTTTGTGAGTAGAGGTCTCCAGTTAAGAGATTAAAAAAGTAAAATAGACTCAAGTCCTACTTTAAGGCTCATATTGTATTTTTCCTGCAGACTGAGGATATCAGACTTGAACCAGAACTGTATGAGGCTTGTAAAAGTGACATCAAGAATTACTGCCAGAACGTGCCCTATGGCAATGCTCAGGTAATGGAATTTATTAATAATTTACAATTTAATATGTACTTTCATTTCAGAAAACTTTTGAAGAACACTTTTGCCCACATAAGTGCAGCTTGAGATTTTCATTTTGATATCACTCAAATATTTTGGTAGTACTTCGGAATGTTAATTTCTTCCTTTTCCACTGGTACACGAGCATTAATACTGGGTGGCAATGCTGTGAGTTCTTCATTCTTCATTTAATGGTAGTTTTAAGCTATTAGCAGCTGGTTACTGCAAATGTTGCTAAAGATTTCTTAGGCATTATGTCTGCAGGATGATTTGTCATTTTGGAGTAAGGCCAAGAGACCCTCTTCATCTCATTAAATCTTTGTGAGAAAAGATGAGCTTCAAGTAAGTCCTGGAAATAAGCATTGGTAATGACTTCGATAAAATCTAGGCATTGGGAACTTAACTGCCCAAATGAGATGAAGATGATCATTAGGGGAACACATAGCTGTGTATGACAGAATCATATCAACAGTGTGTCCATTATGGCTGCAATAATGTGTTGTAGATTATTGAATGCCTGAAAGAAATCAAGAAGCAGTTGAGTACAAGGTGCCACCAGAAGGTGTTCAAACTGCAGGAGACAGAGATGATGGACCCAGAACTGGACTATACACTCATGAGAGTCTGCAAGCAGATGATCAAGGTAATGGTAGTGTTCTCGTTTAAGAGGGTGAGGTTGGGATATAAGAGCTCTGTCAGCTTTTACTTTCCCATAAAGGCTTGTTACAACATTGCTGGGCTCTTTCAGAAGTATGATTGCTTTTTTGCAAAGTAATCTGTTTCTTAACTCTGAATCAGGCTGAGGTTTCTTCAACTTCCTGTTCAAAGACTGTGCACTAATAAATTTGCCTTCCCAACTGCCAGCAGAATTGAGGAAGGAATCTGTGCTGAGGCTTCTAATACAGTTCTCATCCAGTCAATTTGGATTTGCATTGGCATTTAGCAAGGGTGAGGAAGTTATGATTACAGAGAAGAGTAAAATCTTCAGTTCACTGCCGACCTGGTGCACACAGATTTTTATCAAACTGATAAAGCTGACAAAATCATGAAAACTTAAAATTAGAAATTGTGGCTGGAACTGGTACCGTGTAGTAAGCTGCAGATAATGTTCATATAAGACACTGTTTCACAGTAGCCAGAATTGCAAGCCCCAAAACACCAGTATGTGTGGTCTGTATGCAGTGCCTTGACTCCATATTTTGGCTGATGAAGAATATCTTGAGAGTTACTTGCTCTCCTGTGCAGACACATGCTTTTAAAAAGAGATATATGATCTCATCAAAATAGTGAGAATTTGAAGATGCGAGAGCCTTATCTAACACCCAGAGAATGAGTTTCTAACAAAAGAAATTAGTACCTTGGTCTGAATTTTGGGTAAGCTGGTTCACTTTTGACTATCTGACTCAAGGTGGGAATTACTGGCAGTGAGCTCTTCTCTGCTTCCTCCTTGTATGTGGTCTTAGTTTGCCCTGAGTGGTACTAATGAAATCTTTACTGTTTCTTCGTCCAAGCAGCATTTACACATAACAACAGTATGTGTATAGACTTAAAAGACTGCTTTTTCAGTTTCTAAAATAAATGGGAACAAAAGTAGTCAAGTATGAGACCTAATTTGGTGATTATTTCTTTCAAGGTGTGCTGTTTCTTAAGAATAGAAAATAAAGGCCATTTGCTTGTGTTAAGGCCAGTCAGGACTGTACAGCTCAGTGCATAAGCAGAGACATTTATGCCCACAGTGAATTCAGAGAGTGGCACTGAACTGTTGGGGCTAGGCAGTGTGGCTGTGCACCTCTCTGTTGGGCAGGTGATTATTCCCTTCCATGAATTGGAAGTTACTTGTTGGGTTTGGGTTCTTTCAAGTTTGGGTTGGGTTTTTTCAAGTGCTTTTAGTGATGAAACTTGTTGGGTTTTGGGGATTTTTTTTGTAGCGGTTTTGTCCAGAGGCGGATTCAAAAAACATGTTGCAGTGTTTGAAACAAAACAAGAACAGTGAAGTGATGGATCCTAAATGCAAGCAGATGATTACCAAGCGCCAGATTACGCAGAACACAGGTATCTTCTTCTGAAAAATAAACAGAACTTGCTTGCCTGAGGTGTTCAGCTTGGCTGGTGGAAGAGTATCAGTTTTGTTTGATTCTCCCTTTTTGTTTCCTCTGTACACACTGACCAAGTGCTTGAAGGTCAGCGTGAGTTGTTGAATCCTCTTTATTCCTGAAGCTCTTACCTCACGATCTGAAATTCTGTTATAAAAAAAATACTATTTTCCCCCAAAATTGCATTACTTGATGGCATAATGTCATCCAGAAAATTTCTCCCCATGTCTTTCGGAGTGTTATGCTCTGTAATCTGAAGAGATGTGTGCTCTAATGAACTTCTGTCATCTCTCCTGGTTAGATTACCGCTTAAACCCCGTGCTCAGGAAGGCATGCAAAGCAGACATACCAAAATTCTGCCAAAATATCCTGAACAGGGCCAAGGATGATACAGAGTTGGAAGGACAAGTCATCTCCTGCCTGAAGTTGAAATATGCAGACCAGGTGAGTAGGGCTGGTGCCTGCAAAAGAGAAAATGTGCAGGATCATGCTGATCAACAGTCACTGAATAATAGATCAAACTTGGGCTTGTAGTGTGTTCGATGTATGCAACAGGCTATACATAAAGGAGGTTTTTATGTTCCTATAAAAGTGTTATAGAATACAGGTTAATGTACAGGGTGGTTGATTTCCCAAGGTCATTGAGTGAGTTAATGACTTTCTCCTCCAAACAGCGTCTATCTCCCGACTGTGAGGACCAAATTCGAGTGATAATCCAGGAATCAGCCCTTGATTATCGGCTGGATCCCCAGCTTCAGATGCATTGTTCTGATGAGGTAGGAGAGTAACTCCATAGCTGCTAGCTCCCTTCATGAAACAGATTTTTGTTTCTCAAAACATAAACTTTCCTAATGAGTAAAACAAAAACTTTGAGCTGCTTCTAGCTAGTCAGATTCTCTGCTTGTGACTGCAATTCTTCTGCCCAGTGCACAAGAATTGCAGTTTCCCATGCAGTGCTAATACAGATTTTTTCATCTGGGATTTCATCAGTACTTGTAACTGTGGAAAAATATTTCTTTCCTGTTGTCAAAAAAAAAAGTCAGTTCTCTGGTCTTGTCAGCCTTAACTGGAATACAGTCAGGCTTTTTGAGTTTTCACTTTTGGTAACAGAGTTGGTCATGCTTCAAGTGTTACTTATTTCATGCTTTCACATTCTTTCCATGCTGTTTTCTTCCTTGCCCTCCTCCTCAGTGCAGCGATATCGACTTCTTGCTGCTGGGTTTCAAAGGGTTATGCATATTGCATGAGCCTGGCTGCATTTGGCTTTGGGGATTTGGGGGGGAAGCAATCTCATCATGTATTCTTTAGCTGTGCCCTGTGATGAGCTAACATATTGAGATATAAATGTGCTAAAAGGCAGAATGATTGTTGTGAGCTGCTTATGTTAAAATGCCTCTTTCAAAATAGATTTCCAGCTTGTGTGCAGAAGAAGCAGCAGCTCAGGAGCAGACTGGGCAGGTGGAAGAATGTCTGAAAGTGAATCTGCTGAAAATAAAAACTGAGATGTGCAAGAAGGTAAAGAAAATAAATTGAATGTGCTCTAAAAAGCTCCCATCCCTGCAGAAGTCTGTGATGTTTCCAGATCACAGCCCAGGTCATGTTCTAGCTAGTATGAGGCCAGAGTGCTGAAATTTCCCTATACATCTCGGTTGTGGCCTGCAGTGATTCAATTCAATTTCAATTTGCCAGTGAAAATTGTGTTGAAAGTTCCTCCTTTGCAATTCCAGACTTGAATCCGTTCTTTATTTTAGTTGCCAAAAGTTCTTTTTATTAATCTGTTTCTTGATGCTGTCTCCATTGAAGGCTTTCCTAGGCCAAAGCTGTGTGCTTGAGGGCTGTATGAATTGTGCCATGGCTATGGCACCTGATTTCATTTCTAACTGAAGTAGTCCTGTCATACTGTCTTTGTCTTTTACATTAATATGAGTGTTTTAAGGAGCACTACAAACCAGGACATTTAATTAAGCCTAAACCAGTATTCACAGTCTCATCCAAGTACAGTGGTGGATTTTCTCACGATCCTGCATTTAAAAGGAAGATACACCTTTCAGAGACATTGATAAGCATGAATTTTGTTCTGTCTCCTTTTTCTGACATGCAATTTCCTCCTCCACAGGAAGTGCTCAACATGCTGAAGGAGAGCAAAGCAGATATATTTGTTGACCCAGTGCTCCACACAGCCTGTGCCCTAGACATCAAACACCACTGTGCTGCCATTCCTCCAGGGAGAGGACGCCGTAAGTGCTCATGCTGTACTTGTATAGCCTCTCAGTTCTGAGATACTTAACCTGCTTTTTTTTACCAGTATAATCTTACATACCAGGTATTCCACCAGTCATTTGTGGGCAACAGGATGGAACAGCAGCAGAAGTGGTAGATGAATGGGTGTCAAGAAGTCTTTCCTTGTGTCCAAGGCAGGATCTATTCCTCAGTCCTGATATAATGTCCTTGTAGCCTTATCTGCAGATTTAATGGGGATATTTTATGTGCCATCATTCTTATGATTGCTGACATTAGTGTGTGATGGCAGATCCATAAACCTTCTATAAAATCCTCCTCAGTTAAATTCCATTGAAAATTAACTTTTAATACACGTGGACTCATTTTTCAGTGAGGTTTGTCTCCCACCTTGTATCAGCTTCACACAAAATACAGCTCCCACATTTACGTATGACAGTGTTCTATCAGACTGTATCAAAAGCTGCCCTAGAACTAAACTTTTCTTACATCAACAAGTTAGTTTGGGTTCACAAGATTCATTCTAAGTTAATCTCCTTGGTTCTTCATTCATTGTCATGTTTGGCTTCTTCATTTCAATATTTAAATGTAAACTGAAGTATTTGGGTTTTCTTTCCTCTGTGCTTGAACATACAACTTTTTTCTTTTCCAGCATTGCAGAGGGTAGGTAATCATGACTGCACTTTCTAAGTTCTCGTAGCAGCTAAATGCTTGGAGACTTCATCAGCTGTTCTAAGTCATCCAAGACTGAGTTCAGCAAGTTCAGATCACTTGAAACCTAATATATTTAAGTATTTCCTAACCCTTTCTTCTCCTCTTTGAGGTCAAGGTCTTGCACTTTGTTACTGTTATTAGGTTAGCTACTTGGATAGTATGCGTGGCTTTTTAAGGAAAGCGTGCGGGAAAAAAGTTCTGTACTTTCCCATCTGTCTAAGTTTATCTGGCATTAAAAATAACAACCAAGTGTTTTCCTGATTGTTATCTTTCGTGCTGGTTATTGAATGCATTTCTGAAATTCTGGATATCCTTTATTTATTCCTGCTTTGTCATAATTCTTTTGATGTGTGTTCTGATGTGGTTGCTCTGAAGGTCTGCAGGAGTCTGTAGCTGAGAGAGGGCTCTGCCTGCGAGTGCTTGAATTGACAGTTGTACATTAAAAGTTTGGAGTTGGTTTAACTAAGTCTGTGGCCTGTTTGCTACAAGCTAAATACCTTTACTGCAAAGCAGAAAGCATCTAATTAAGGATTAGTCAAGTGTGGTAGCATGAATATAAAATACAAAATTTAATGTTGGTGTCTCATACGAGCATTTAAACGAGCTTATGAGTTAGTTGGCCAAGCCCCTCTGTAGGCACTAGAACACTGTGATCACATTTCCTTTTCACAGGACTGTGTGAAAAGTCAGGAAGTTAGACCTTTCAAAATATATTATTGTTCAAAAGAAACTCCTAACAAGCCTAAGAAGATAAGACTGTGTTTTTTCTGAACTGATTTTGATCTTAGATCTCTATAAAGGCTGGTGGCAGGGACTTCAGAGTGAACAGCTTATTGAAGGTGCAGATTTATAAGACTTCCTAAAATCTCATGTAAGCCACATGAATTATATATTGGATACATACTGTAGTTTCTTTTTGGAAGTCAAAATTCCTTGCATCTCCAAATGCAATACTAATCATGAATCTTGGTGAAATTACTAGCCTCAGGTGTAGTCTGCCATGTCTGTTTAGAAAGCCTTGTATTCATCAGCCTTCACGAGAATGGAAGAGCCCCTCTCTGCACCATGTTATTGAAGCCACTGTTTCTATTTTGTAACACCATCTTCTGCACATTACAGAAATGTCATGCTTAATGGAGGCTCTGGAAGATAAGCGTGTGAGGTTGCAGCCTGAATGCAAGAAACGCCTTAATGATCGTATTGAAATGTGGAGCTATGCTGCAAAGGTGAATATGTAAATTATTTCCATTTTTTAATGCCTTAGAGCTCTCTGTTGCAAGGTATTTATGGAAAACGTCATTTGGAAATTCTTGTTTCCGAATGAAGTTTAGTATTTTGAGTTTGGTCTAGAAAAACTAAAATCAAGTAATTTTCTTTGAACTTACATCTTAGTATCTCTGAGTCTCGGATGCATCCCTACAATGCAGAATTAAACTATCTCTTGTGCACACAGGGCTTAATCTCCTGTAGAGAAGGTGTGGGGCAATGAAATAGGGGCAGGAAAACTTCTGTTATAAAGGTGCCTCCTGAACAGCAGTTCCTTCAGGTGAATCATTACAGGCCTGCTTTTTTCTGCTTCAGACCAAGTCTGACTATGACAAGAGGCAATAGCAGTACCTGACCCTAAAGCTGGTAAATGTCATGGCTGAGTGTTGCACGGAAAGCACAGCTTGGCTCATTTATTCCCTTCTCACCTCCAGGTTGCCCCAGCAGAAGGCTTTTCTGACCTTGCCATGCAAGTTATGACCTCTCCATCTAAGAATTACATCCTGTCTGTGATCACAGTTGGCATCTGTGTACTCTTCCTCATCGGCCTGATGTGTGGACGCATCACCAAGCGGGTGACAAGAGAGCTCAAGGACAGGTAGAGCCTGGATTGCCTGCTGAAGAAATGCCTGCCCAGTGCCCAGTTTTGTACAGCCCTCCTCTGTATAGTCTACCCGCCCCCTCTTGTGAGAGGAGAATAAAAAAAAAAAAGAAAAAAAAAAAGAAAAAAATTAGAACAGCAGCAGGTGTTGGCTCAGTTTTCCCATCCTGGATCTCATCCATGGCATCTTCATCCTATGAAAGTTTGTGTGCAGCATTGGCAGCCCAGCCAGCAGCTTTTGTTACCCCTTTGTTAGCAGACTCTCGTTTACCTGCCTGTAGACAAGTCTCTGTTGTACTGTTGGAACTGCCTTCACTCTCCAAATCAGACTGATACGACCTGCAGCTCAAGCAGTTTTTAAGTAAATTTTTAAAGACAGACGTATTCTGCATACCGACTATATGATTTAGGCAATGGTTCATACTGAAATCTAGTCATCCTCTGTGGCTGGGTGAAGTTGAGGCAGGAAATTAAAGGGTAAATTGCATCTTACACCACAGTTGGCCTTGTTTTGGACATCTTGCTCGTCTGTGTAAAGCATCTTCAGAGCATAGTCTTGGACAACCTTAGGACGCCAATCATTGGTGTCATCTCCTAGTGAATATTCTGCTTTTGTGACTGTGGATTTTTTTTGGCTGAAAAGATGTCCTCCCTTTCTTCCTCTGCTGCTCGCAAGATAGAATAAAATGCTGACCAGGATTGAATACTCATGTGAGCTGTACAGCTTGTATTTCAGTAGATTAAAGACACGATGTAGACACGAGGTGTGTAGAGCCTGTCAGTAGTGAACAGTGTCAGTGGACAGGAAGTGCTCTGAGCAGTTACTCAGTCAACTTTTTTTATTAGCAATGATGCAGTAGAATTCTAACACTCCTTTTATTTTACCTTGCTGCTGCTAAGCTGTTACCCCCCAAATTCACTGTGTGTATTTGGTGTTGACACACCGGCAGTGCAGTGCTCTGTCAGTGGTGCAGGAAGGCCGGAACACTCAACATCCTCTCTCTCTGTGTAACAGTTACTTGTGGGTGAGCTCAGTGGTTTGTGACCACACTCTGGCTCTTAATGGTTTGCATTGTAGCACTGAAGAGTGGTTTTCATTTCCACAACTACCATTGATGGTGATAACACCTGGCATTTTCCTGGGATGTAGGACACAGGTCCAGAATGCCAAGCAGAAGTGGATGGAAGAATGATAGTGTGGTATGAAAGGCAGAAACAACTGCATCTTTATGGGAAGTAGCTTTTGTTACCATCAACACGTGCATTTATACCATGTATAGTTTTACTTCCAGAACCTGTTACTTGCATCCAAGAGCCCAAAGAAGGTATTTTGGAAAAGCTGCACCAGTAGCTGTGGCCTCTTCTTACCATCATCTGTGTTCCTTAATTACAACAAGGTGTGGAGCTCATAAGACACGTGCTTTGAGTGAAACATGGAGTGTGTTGATGAAATCTAGAAGAGAAGAGGCTGCACGAGAGTCGATGTGTACAGAAGGATATGTTTTATTCACCTTTTAGATGTGCTCACCCATGTGTGCTGTGGTAAAAAACATGTGCCTGAAACTGTCCAACTTAGGCTGATGCTTGAACCATAACTTTATTTTCCTGCTTAGCACACTGCTAGGTAAGACCTGGCGTTTCCAGTTCTCCCCATTGTTCTGTAGAAGAACAGTGGAGGTAGTTTTGAGACACTCCAGAGTGTGGACCAGCTGATTCTGGTGATGCTGTATACACAGAATGGCATATACAAAATACTGTGAGCTTTTGCTATGACTTTTTGCTTAAGCTTTTTGCAAACATACCTTCATCCTGCTCTGAGGATGGTGGCAAACTAATATGGTTTAGACTTGCTATGCTGGTGAGTCTCACAAACACTTGTGGTTTTGTAGCAAAGTACTATGAACACAAGCAACAACGAAAGCCTGAATGGTGAAGTTTCAGTAGAGAGTTTGTGTATGGTAGGATTGCAGTTAAGTGGTGAGGTAGAACTGAATTTAAGCCTGAATTCCTTCTCTTGCCCCTCTTCCTGTGCTAAGGGATCTTGACTGGCTGTCAGCATGAAGTGGAGCAGAAGAGAAACAGTTAGTGAGGTCTCTTGAGGTAGCACAGGTGTGTAACTCCACAATATTAGTTTGGCAGTTAGAAGTGTGTGTTTTATCACTTGACTGAGTGTTGAAATGACTGCTGTTGAGATGGGTGTGCTCACAGAGGTGCCAGCAAGAGAAGTGGGATCTTGGTGCAGCCTTGCTTGCCGGCACGAGTCCTGTTTCTCCAAAATGTCTGTCAGGCATAATTAAATTGCCATTGGAGGGCTTTTTTTAAACTGTTGTGACTTTTTGAGAAGACATTTTGTAACCTGATTAGCTTGAAAAGCCTAATTAGATGGTTTATTGTCTAGAAATAGCATCTTCCACTAAATTCCAAAAGACATTGCAGTGAAAATTGTAGGTTTGTGGCCATAGTTCCAAATGTAAACCCTGTTCAGCTCTGAAGGTGACTTTCTTTACTTTCAGATATAAGGCTTTCTGGGGTTTTTTTTCTTTTTTAATTTGGAGGAGATTATGGTAAGGGTGCCTGGAGCATGGCATTAGGAGTCCGTGCCCTACAGTGATGTTAGTCTGGGGTTGGGGGTGTTTCTGCCTGTGTCAGGCTCACCTGGGAGTTGTTTCAGTTTGAGTGTGCTGTGATGATGTCAGAGGTGTGTGGCTCAAAGCCCTTAGAAGAAAAAGTAGGATACTCAATAAACCTTTTGTCATGGTAGACCCTGCCTGCAAGGGATCCAGGCCATTTTATCATTGAGCATATTATCTTTTCTTGTTTTAAAAAGGGTCACCTACCACTGGTGGTGACCAAATCTGCCTTCTTCTTAACTAAAAATCTATCAGTCACAGTCTTGGAACATTCTCCTCTTTTTCATGCATACCTGAAAATCTAGAGGTTTTGCAAGCACAGAAACCCACAGGAGTACTCTTACAAAAATAACCTGGTTCTGCTGTTGCCAACACGTGATCTTGCCTGCAGGTAACCATTTTCCACTGCAGGGAAGGTAAAAAAGAATAATAGAGTCACAGAACAGTATGAGTTGGAAGGGTCCTTAAAGCTCATCTCATTCCAACCCCTGCCTTGGGCAGGGATACCTTCCACAGTAGACCAGGGTACTCCAAATCCCATCCAGTCTGATCTTGAACACATCAGGGATGGGAGTCCACAATCTTTCTGAGCAACCTGTGCTAGTGTCTCACCACCCTTGTAGGAAGGTGTGAGAAATGGTTGTAAGAAACACTGCTGTTGCCTTGAATTTGAGAAAGCCTTTTAACTTCTCTGTTGTAACTGAGAGTGTTAGTAGTAGTTGCCATCAGCCAAGAGATGTGGGTTAGTGTGGAAGAACCTGGGGTAGTCTTTCCTCTTCATGACCCTTACCTGTCCCTGGAAAAGTCTGCATTCCACTGAATGCGTTTTAGGAGGTGGTTGTTGATTGGGGGTTTTTTTCCTCCTGATCATCACAAAACCTTCTCTTGGAAAGCTTATTCTAGGCTTTATAATGCTGGTGCTCAGGGTGTGGATGGAAGAGCTGGATGTTTGGGATCTGGCACTGCATGCAGCTCACCATTTGCTTCCTGCTGCTGTGAGGGTTAACAAGTTAGGCTTCCTAAATGATGGCATGTGCACGTGTCAGGAGCTGTGCATGATGTGCACCTCTATACTTCACTCCTGCTAGCCAGTTACAGTTCATTCTCATTCACAGTAATAAGCTTATTTATCGTTTTCTTAGCGAGTCTAATCAAGCCCTTTTGTGAGTTTCAGCTTGGGATTCTCCTGCCTCAGATTTGTCATTAGGCTGCTGGAGTAGCTCATCTGGGTGGGAACAAAATCCCTGGCACTTCAAGTACTGCCCAGCAGATTGGGTTGAGTATCCATGTCTGTGTCACTGCAAAGGGCTGGAAAGACCCTAGTGAAGGTTGAATAATTCTGTAGCAAAATGTCAGCATTTCCTCCAGAATCCGACACTGTGATATAATCAGTGTTGCTCTGAAACAATCCACAGTAAGTGCATTGTATGAAAATAACGGTGGAGACTGTCTCAAGTACAGAAACTAACTGCAGGTAGGTACAGAGGGAAGAAATGTGACAAGCCAGAGGGATCGCTGGAATCCCATAATGTTACAGAGGAATTGTGTTCAAGTTGGATGGCGATTTCTGTTAAAAACACAATGTTATTACTTAGTGAAAGAAGATCGCAGGGTTTTTTACTTTATCAGTTTTGTTTGGGAAAAAAAGGTAGTTTTGAGGTGTGTATGAGTGCACGAATGTGGCATGAAACCAGAATATTTCATCTAGCACTTCTGTCCGTAGTTTAAGTGCAGCTCTGTGGACTTAAACAGCTGTAGTGTGGGTTTGTGTAAGAACACGTTCCTAATTCTGGGGCTCAAATCCTCCAGGCAGCTCCCAGGTACTGATCTTTGTGCAGTGTCCCTGTTTGGGAGCCAAACCTGCTGTTTTGCCCTCCACCGATGATTCGTGGTTAGAGGGGACCCGAATCACACGTGTGCCAGAGAGAATTCAGCTGGCACTGCTCTTTGTCCTGTGCAGGTGGATTCGCATCTGCTCCTTGAGTTCCTGAATGCTGCCTGTGACAGGGAGGAGTAACAACATTGCTCTTCACTAGCCAGAGGCAAGATTTTCTCCTTCCACAATACCCAAATTTGATTCCATAGCTGACCAAACACAAAGATCCCTTCCAGGGTGAATCGCTGCACCCTGAGATCCTCCCCCCTGTGTTGACTGAGTTAGAAGTGCTCGAATAGCTCTCGCCTTGGAAAATACTGAACTAGGAGAAAAGGGAAAGGTGTGAGGGTCGGAAGCTGTGAGTAGCGTGTGTTGGACTGGGCACGAGCAGGTGTTGGGGGAAAGGGGCTCCCCAGCACCTCTCAGTGTACAAAGCAGACCCAGCGGATTCCTATTGTACAGCAGATGCTGTTTGAACGTAGTCTCTTTTTTTTTTTAATATTATAATTATTTCTAAATGTGACATTAACGAGACTTTTTTTTTTTTGTAAATTGTTTCCCTTTTCTGTGTATAAATCCTGGCCACTCCTTGTTTCAGTTGTTTTTTTT